>JAYKKI010000071.1:10312500-11512500 GCA_039881145.1 Druceiella hillmani | reverse complement strand
CTTTATATGTACAACTTACAGCAATTCGAAAGAGTTACACAGATTTCATAAAAACAAATGTCAACAAATTCAAACAATTAGTAAAAAGTTTACACCTTAAACCTAATCACCGCCAGAGGTTTCATAATTTAAATTTATTTTTAAAGTTTTGTATTTCCATTTTTAGTGCCTATGACATCATACGCCTAAAAATAATTTGTTTTTGACATTTTCATTATCTGTTAAACTTTTAGAATATAAACATAAGGGCGTTTATACCACTGAGATATTATTTCTATAGAGAAGACATTTCAAACAATATCGAACTACGATTGCATTAAAATAAATCCTTCGGCATTCATCGTATTTTTTCGGTCATTTTCGGCAAGATATTTTCTTTCTCATTCACTCAGAAGCATGGAGAAGCGAAAGAAAAAGTAGTGTTTAACTTTTGGGGCAAGTTATTTTACTTTCACGCTGATCCATAAATACGGGCAGTGTTAACTTTCACCACATGAAAAGAGAAAAAAACCTTTATTATTAATAAATACAAAAAAATAATTGTTATTTAGAAAGTAAAATCAATAAGTAATTTAATCCAAAGATTTTTATTTACATAATTTATTTTCTTCTGTTACTTTTTTATATTTTACTATTGTGATTAATCGCACACGCTGGTATTTTTTAATACCCACGCAGATCGCTAAAACATGTACATGCGTCGAACGCTCACAAACGACTAATGCAACTGCAGTCACTGGACCGCATTTCGGTTGCCCCCGGACCGAGCGTGCATGGCGTCTCTATGCAAATAATACCCCAACAGTTTATGCAAACATTGTACACACAAAAGTTATATTCCGCATCGCACGAGACTGGTACTCATTTCACGTGTGCATACTCACTCACAGTTATATGAATAACATCCAGTGTCAGTAATGTTAAAAACTACGTTTGTAATCGCTGGTGCGGAATACTTGTTATGTTAATTTGAACGTGATCGATTTATTTTATTCACCATAGAGACAATTACGGTATTTCTGTCTTTCTATTTATATAATCTGATACTAATGAAGAAGTGCCAAATAAAAATGTTAGAGAACAACTTTATATATACATTGTTCTATTGTTTATAAGCATCATTAATGTAAAACATTTTCAAAGTATGAATAACACACAGTTACAACTGAATATAGACCGTACTTATTTTTGTCTTCTTATTTATATCACCTCGTACTAAAATAAAATAAAATGCCAAATAAAAATATTAGAGACCAACTTTACGTTTACAAAGTTTTATTGTTTAAAATCATTAATGATGTGAAATAATTTTCAAAGTATGAATAACACGCAGTTTCAGAAATGCTAAAAGTCAACAATTGCAAACTCAGGTAAAAAATAAAGTCTGTAATTTTTTCTATATTTATATCATTTCGTACTAAAGTGATGAAGTGCCATATCGCAAGTTTAAGAACTATTCTACATTTATAAGGTTCTATTGTTTACAAGCATTACGAATGTAGAATAATTTCTCGTTTAACGCACTAGATGCATTTAAAAAACAATAGCGTTAATTAAAAATCACCTTCGACGAGCTTCATTCGTGAAATATATACAAAAAATTGAAAACTAACAAAACTATTAATGCAATAAGGTATATATTAAAAAATTACATGTATGTTAGGAAAAGAAACTAATATGCCTTTTTATTGTTTACCACTCTTTGGAATACTGTGAAAATTAATCAGAAATCATGAAAAAAAAATAAAAACTTTTAGACATAAATAAACCCCTTAAATTTTTAAACATTAATAAAAAATAAATGAAAACTAAAGCATAATTGAAATTTTTAATCTTATTTATCAGTCCTTTTAAAATTTTTTACCGGTTTATCCAGCAATATTTTATCGTTATCAGTCCTTTTAAAATTTATCAGTCCTTTTAAAATTTTTTTCCGGTTTATCTTGGAATATTTTATCGTTATCAGTCCTTTTAAAATTTATCAGTCCTTTTAAAATTTTTTACCGGTTTATCCAGCAATATTTTATCGTTATCAGTCCTTTTAAAATTTATCAGTCCTTTTAAATTTTTTTACCGGTTTATCTTGCAATATTTTATCGTTATCAGTCCTTTTAAAATTTATCAGTCCTTTTAAAATTTTTTACCGGTTTATCTTGCAATATTTTATCGTTCTGAACACGTAAAAAATCAGGAAATAATTCCATTTTATTCTTATTTATCAGCCTCTTTCAAAATAGCAATTTTTTATTCCGAACAAAGTAAAAAATCGTGTAAAAAGTAATTTTATTCTATTTATCAGTCTTTTTCAAAATATTTTCCGGTTTAGCCAGCAATATTTTTCGTTCCGAATATGGTAAATAATCATGTAATAATTAATATGTCAAACGGCTCGCATGAAACAAACAATTATATAAAGCCTATATAATCGTTAACGTTAGGCGTACAGTCATCTTTAATTTTTCAATCATTATATTATTTTTGATAATGCTAAGCAATATATTCCATGATCTAAACCCAAGTATATCCATATTTTCAAATGATATATTTCTAAGCTTAAATTCATTTTTCGTATCAATTAGTTGCAGCGAACAGTATTAGAAAAGTCGCAGGATATCCATCACGTTCATATATAGTTCTAGTGCTCTCCAAATATAAAGATGAAGATCGAAATATTGTTTATATTTTTAATAGTATCCTTAGTATAAATTGGAAATTTCTAAATATCCTGGCCAGTTTTAAGTCCCATAACCACCCAATCCGTTAAAAGCAAAAGCGAGCAAAACCTAACGATTCTCTCTTCAGTTGACTTTTAACGGAATTTTATAATCACCAGCCACTCCTAGATTTACCGAAATAGATGCAAATTCTCGCAATGTTCCTCTTTTACTCCTAAGTTTTCAGTAAATAACAAATTTATTCTAATTATGTCTTAAATGCGACTTTTAAATTTCCTTTTTATTCACCAGTTTTATATCTTTAAAATCAAATTGTGTAGAATGAATATTGCATCCACACCCTCTTAGAACCAACAATGCCTACTCGTACAAAATTTCACTAGCGCACATTGTAAAAGAACATTGTATTCGTTTTTATTTGATTCACAGCATTTTCTTCTTCTTAGCAAATTATGAATTTGGTGTGATTCTCAATTTCTGAATTTTTCTGCGGTTTAGTTATTTATGTTTTGCCTCAGTTGAGTACATAACCGTACGAATTAATCATGTCACCTAAAACCATCATTATCCATGAAGGAACGGAAGAGGTATATGCGTTTAGGGTGAGAGGTTGTTTGTTTGTTTCTGTGTGCAATTCAATGTTTCCATTTATCTCCAAAACGAACGATTTGAATACAGTTTTCTGCAAAAGGTTTTTGATTCATTGAAAATGGTTCATAGATAGTTGTTACGGTGATTACTCACCAAGGAGCGCCACAATAAACATTTTGTCGCAACGAGTGTTCCCATTTATCCTTCAAACGGTTTGACCGATTTAGATAGAGTTTTCTGTTAAATATTTGGGAATAATCGGCGATAGTTCTTGGACAGGTTTATGGTGTTAGCTTACCAGGGCGCACCGCAAGAAACATTTCGTTGCAAATAAATGTTCCCATTTATGTCCCAAATGGTTTGACAGATTTAGACATGGTTTTCTGCAAAATATTTGGGACTAATCGGCGATAGTTTTTAGATAGGTGTTATCGTATTAGATCACCAAAGGGCGCTGCAACATTTTATTGCAAACGAGTGTTCTTATTTATCTACAAAAAAATTTGACCGCTTTAGACATGGTGTGCCGCGAAATATTTGGGACTAATAGGCGATGGTTCTCAGATAGATGTTATGGTGTTAGCACGCCAGGGGGCGCTGCAACATTTTTTTTGCAAATGAATATCCCCATTGATCTCCAAAATGCTTTTATCAACTTAGACACGATTTTCTGTAATATATATGGTACTATCGGCGATGGTTCTCAGATAAGTGCTTTGGTGTTAGCTCACCAGGGGCGCTGCAACATTTTGTTGAAAACGAATATTCCCAGTTATCTCCGAAATGGTTATACTGATTTAGACATGGTTTTCTGCAATATTTTTGGGACTAATTGGCGATGGTTTTTAGATAGATATTATGGTGTCAGCTCGCCAGGGGGTGCTGCAACATTTTGTTACAAACGAATGCTCCCATTTTTCTCCAAAATTGTTTGATAGAATTAGATACGATTTTCGGGAAAAATTAAAAATTTTGAAAAACCCGCGACACATGTAGTCGTTGTAATCCTAAAAGCATACTAAACCTAACCATACTAAAAGAATATAAGAATCAATTTATTAAATACAAACCTAAGGAAGTCCGTCGGGGCTAACATTGCCATTTTCGTTCCCAATATCGATTACCTTGTAACGGTATAAAAAATCTATTTGCGCACCTAAAAAAATTTCAATTAGTCACAAACTGATAAAAATGCTAAATTTTAGCTCAACCGATTTTCTTGGGTATTTAATTATATTGATATAAAAACATTTATAGGTTCTTACTTTCTTTTAGTCGGGGGGTTTCAAAAAAAAATATTTTACCGTTTTTCAATTACAACAACTACATCCATCGTAGGTTTTTTTCAAATTTTTGCTCTTTATAACAATCTGCAATGATAAGTCAGCCATATAATACTATTTCAATTATAAGTATGAATGTAGATTATTAAGTTCACTTTTTTGATTATTTAAATGATAAATCCAGGACATGTAAATAATGTTGACACGTACTACTTTACTTGACTGTACAGAAAGGGTTTAAGTTTTTCTACCCTAATACGGTCTGACAGATTGAGATATCGTAAAATTGTCTGCATTTCACGAGTGTTACATATTTGATATTACTTAGAATTCAATGTGCTAGACACTGCGATGGGGTGAATGTGATCAGCTACAGCTCTGGCGCCTGACGGCCGAGTGGCTCATAACATTCATTACTGATATAGGTATATATCATATGCACAGTAATTATTCCATAAAAGAAATTGTATAAGTATTTAAAGAAGTTACTTTACAAAAGAAATCGGAATACAAAAATTAATATCAAAAAATAATTTTACCCCGATACTCGTGCCTAGAGCCAAATAGATGGGAAAGTCCTTTATGTAGAATATTATTCGTTCGATAATGAGAATGAAGTCAACACCTTTATTATACTATGTGACTTCATGGTTGCCTTCCAAACAAATAACGAGAGGTTCTGCAGCCTTTATTTAATGCTTGTTTATAAGATTCATCAAAAACCCTATTAAATGAAACTATTTGGGAAGACATTCTCTAATGGGTAGTAGCATATGTAAGTATCTCTGGAAACGAGGTAGATGACGAGCTAGTAAAAGAAGTTATAAAGGACGCTAATCACTTTAACCTAACCAATGCAAATGCAATAACAAATTTTGGGTTAAGGGAAAATACCATCAAAGAAAGACCATCGGGTCTACGAAATCCGAAAATTGACAAAACTGTAATACGACTATAGACTCAACACTTTCAGGGAATGACAGTTAATAGAGACTGCGCCAGATCCTATCACCCTTATAAGATTGTATCCAATTTTATAAGGGCGGTAGGTTCACTACTCACCCCAGAACACATTTTCGACCACCCGTTATAAGTGCGAATTCGTTATTAGTGCGAATTTTCACATATTATTTTACCATTAAGACCTCATTATGATATATAATTATTCCAAGTCATTTATTTCAAGAGATTATATAGACCACATTTTTAAATCGCATTTTTGTTTTAGATTATCATTCTTTAACTAATTATTTTCGTTTCCACTGCTTTCGAGATCAGATTATAAAATTCCGAACTCTTTTCGGCACGTAATGATCGTTTTTAGTGTAGTCGTCCATCCTATTTTTCGTCTTTCGAAAATAGCTTACTCCACAATAGATTCCTTCATTGTGAATTGTTTGTTGACTACCCTATAATTATAATTGCGAAGTTTGACATATTATTTCACCATTAAGACCTCTTTATGATTTATAATTATTTCAAGCCATTTATTTCAAGGGATTATATAGACCATTTTTAAATCGTATTTTTGTTAAGGATCACCATTTTTTAACTAATTATTGTCGTTTCCACTGCTTTTGTCATCGGTTTATAAAATTCTTAACTTATTTCGGCACGTAATGGTCATTTTTAGTGTAGTCGTCCATGATATTTTTCGTCTTTCAAAAATAGCTTACTCTGCAATAGATTCCGTCATTGTGAATTGTTTGTTGACTACCCTATCATTATAATTGCGAAGTTTGACATATTATTTTACTATCAACACCTCATTATGGTTTATAATTATTCCAAGCCATTTTTTTCAAGGGACTATGCAGATCACTTTTTGAAATCGCATTCTTATTTTAGATCATCATTCTTTAACTAATTATTTTCGTTTCCACTGCTTTCGACATCGGTTTATAAAATTCTAAACTCTTTTCGGCACGTAATGATCGTTTTTAGTGTAGTCGCCCATGGTATTTTTCGTCTTTCGAAAATAGCTTACCCTACAACAGATTCCTTCATTGTGAATTGTTTGTTGACTACCCTATAATTATAATTGCGAAGTTTGACATATTATTTTACTATCAATACCTCATTATGGTTTATAATTATTCCAAGCCATTTTTTTCAAGGGACTATGCAGATCACTTTTTGAAATCGAATTCTTATTTTAGATCATCATTCTTTAACTAATTATTTTCGTTTCCACTGCTTTCGACATCGGTTTATAAAATTCCGAACTCTTTTCGGCACGTAATGATCGTTTTTAGTGTAGTCGTCCATGTTATTTTTCGTCTTTCAAAAATAGCTTGCTCTACAATAGATTCCTTCATTGTGAATTGTTTGTTGCACATAATTAAACAATTGTTCAATTGCACAGATTGACTTTATGCCCATGTCCTTAAATTCTGTACAAAAATTAAATATTGATCTTAATAAACACTCATTTTGCTGACGTACCTCAAACCTAGTAACAAGATTCCGCTAATGTTTGTATCCATTTAGTACCAATATCCCTAGCTACGACCATATTATATTCCGCTTATGTTTCTCTTCTATTTTCCCCAGCTATTTTGTTTATATATGTTGAATTCGGCCGGTGACATAATGCAATACTGACATAATATATTTTGTGATCTATATGAGTGAGTTCTCATTCATTATAAAATGGGATGTACAGCTCTATTGTAGCAAAATCATCGCCTATCCAGAGACTGTTTTATTTACTTACAGTCCCATTTAAATTTCCTTGTACATGTCAGCAACCAACCAACCAAATGGATATGTACAGAGTTTTGGTTATTTAATCTCGCCAAAAAAAAGTTGCTTAAATAATTTCTAATGGTGTTAGAAAAACTTATTTCTTGTTTACAGTATTTCACCTAGCCAAATTTGATTTTTTTTAAATTATTTTTTTTTTAATTTTATTTAAAAATGATTAAAGCTCAACAAGAATCAATATACGTGAAAAAAAATTATGTCCGTTTTGTGTTTATACATATAAAAACTATGTTTCAACTTATCGATTCATCTACGCAGAGCCAAAGTTACCGGAAACACATGTTCCAATGATTATTAAAATTCAACCCTTAAGAAAATGAAAGGGACTAAAAAGTTTGTACGAAAGAAAAATGCATAAAAAGGCATGTTACACGGCAACAGCATAAAGATTAAAATAGATATCTAATTATTTATTCAGGCTAAAAAGTGACTTACATTATTTTTCCTTTAAAAGTGTTGCAGCAAAGGAACAAACTACTGAAACAGCGAATGCGAAATATGGCAGTACATCCCTAATGTAACGTGAAAACTTGAATCTTTGCTAATAGCCCACCTGAAGATGTAATACAACGAAACCTAGGTCGTGGTAAAAAAACTTAAAGAAAGCAGAAATAATACTACATCATGTAGTTTCATTTAATTGTGAATGTGGAAATTTATTAAGGATTTTTCTTAACTTAATCCCTAAACAGGACGAAAAAAGAGTGTCATAGTTTGTGCTGTAAAAATAATTTGATCAAAAATACTTTTAAAAAGGCTAATTTTTCGGTCCAAGCTATTTTTCCTAAACCTCCAAATCTAAGAGATCTTAGTGTATACCTCTTAGACTTTGAAGGTACATCTCTCCTTTTTCTGCTGGTTATTATATTTTATTTAAAGTGGACACGTACATTCACTTGGAGTTCTGAACTGCTGTTTAGTTTGTGAGGGAATAAAAATTCGATATTAAAGAAAACACGCAGCTTTTCTTCGTTACTAACCACCATCTTCACACCTTGCGTCTAGGCAACAAGTATTATCCAATAAAAGAACGTAGTCTATTAATTACTATTTTGTATTGAAAGTAAACTTATTGGATACTTATTTTGTAGGGAAAGATAAAATACTCAGATATAATTCCATGGAATTTAGATAGATAATTCCATAGATCAAAACATGACGCTATCGTAACGCCATCTTTCGTTCAAATTAGTTCGTTTACTAGCGACCCATGCAGAAAAATATTTTGCACAGATATTGACCTGTTCCGTTTCAACGTGTGTTATCCCCGCCCGTATAACTCTGCTTAAAAACACCATGGTGACATTTAAACTATGGTTAGAAAACTGCAAAAGTAAAAAATTTCATCTATATAAGTTGAGGAAGATGAATATAAAAATTACATAAATAAACATTAAAATAGTTTTACAAGACAAGCGCTAGTAAATTAAGTTGAATAATTGTATTGTCTTTTAACAGTAAAACGTTTATTATGGATTTTATATAATATATAGTTAAATGTAGTCATACGTTGTTTGCATATATCTTTAACAATTGAACCAGCGCATGCCATAATATCTCTCCGACGAACGCTTTTTCCAACTTCATTGACGATCATCGACATAGGTCGGGTAATTTTTTTCAAATTGTGCCTAAATTTTGTAACGATTTTATCAGCGCATACCAATATATCTCTCTGACGAATGATTTTTCCGGTTTTATCGACAATCATCAATCAGATCGAGTAATTTTGTCACAATATGCATAAATTCTATAATTATTTAATTAGCGCATCCCAAGATATCTCTACCGTAAATGCCTTTTTCCAATTTCATCAACGATCGTCGTCACAGGTCGGATAATTTTGACACAATATGCATGGTGAATGCCTTTTTGCAATTTCATCAACGATCATCGTCAAAGATCGGGTGATTTTGTCACAATATGCATAAATTCTATAATGATTTAATCAGCGTATGCCAAGGTATCTCTACGGTGAATCTCTTTTTCCAATTTCATCAATGATTGTCGTCACAGATCGGATAATTCTGACTCAATATGCATAAATTTTATTAGGTTTTAATCAGCGCATGCCAAGATATACCTCTGGCGAATGCTTTTTCCCGATTTCATCTACGATCATCGTCACAGAACGGGTAATTTTGCCAAAATAAGCATACATTTTATGACGATTTAAACAGCGCAAGCTAATATATCTCTCCGACGATCATCGTCACAGGTCGGGTAATTTTGACACAATATGCATAAATTTTATAACGATTTAATCAGCGCATTCCAAGACATCTCTCCGACAAATGCTTTTTCTCCGATTTTATCTACGATCATCGTCACAAGTCGGGTAATTTGGACAAAATATGCATAAATTCTATAATCATTTAATTAACGCATGCCAAGATATCTCTATGGTGAATGCCTTTTTCCAATTTCATCAACGATCGTCGTTAAAGATCGGGTAATTTTGTCACAAAACGCATAAATTCTGTATTGATTTAATCAACGTATGCCAAGGTATCTCTAAGGTCAATATCTTTTTCCAATTTCATCAACGATCGTCGTCACAGATCGGGTAATTTTGACACAATATGCATAAATTTTATAACGATCTAATCAGGCCAAACCAAGATATCTCTCCGGCGAATGTTTTTTCCCTATTTCATCTATGATCATCGTCAACAGGTCGGGTAATTTTGATAAAATATGCATAAATTTTATGAAGTTTTAATCAGCGCATGCCAATATATCTCTCCAATGACCATCGTCACATATCGGGTAATTTTGACTCAATATGCATAAATTTTATAACGATTTAATTAGCGCGTTCCAGGACATCTCTACGGTGAATGCTTTTTCCGATTTCATCTAAGATCATCGTCACAGGTCGGGTAATTTTGACAAAATATGCATAAATTTTATGACGATTTAATCAGAGCATGCCAATATATCTGTCGTAGGCCGTGTAATTTTGACAGAATATGCATAAATAAAACATAAACCTTCCCCGTGACTCAATCTATTCACAAATGAAAACCGAAACAAAATCTGTTTATTAGCTACTAAGAAAGTAGCGTACATGCTTTCAGATAGACTCGGTGGAAGATTTTGTTTTTATTTTAAAACAAAATCCTCCACCGAGTCTAATGATTACTAGAATATTATTTGTGTTTTTTTTAATTTAATGCAGAAATTTGCACTTTAAACAACAGGCGGCGCTGCCCACTATTTACATCATTTTACAATATCGTTTTCTCTACAATTCTTACAATTCTTCATTCAAAACCTAACTAAAGTTTACTTCACATAATATTAATATTACTTGAATCACACAATAAAGAATTTAATATCGAACATTTTATTTTTCCAATACTTTTTTCTTAGTTTTCCGAAACTCCAAAGAGATGTTAATAAATCATGATGAATTATCATTATGAAGCTTTGTGTAAGTTGTTAGGAAGGATTTAAACAAGTTTAGCAGTTTCTTTTCTAAAATTACATATGTGCAGTTAATAATTATTTGTATATTAAAAATATTAAGTCTCCTTTTTTTAGGCTCTGCAGTGAAAGAATTAGATTTAGTTAAATCGGTCCGTCCGCCTGTCACAGCCTCACACTTTCTGGCAGGTCTAGACCTACATACGTAAAATTTCACAACTGATGCTTCAGATGGGCGGACTATTATAATGAACTAAAAATTGTATTTACAATTTTTAAATGGAACTCTGAAAACTTTGAAAATTCTTTTTCAAAATCAAATTTAATGCAAGCTTTTCAATATTTCGTTTTCATGCAATATTTTGTTGTAACGTCCGTATGTAACGAATCTGTCGCATAGGACGGGAAATAGATGCTGCTAACACCACGATTGAATTAGACAAAAGGCGCATGCGTGCATGCGCGAAAACAAACAAAAATGGCGGGTAGTATTGCCGTCAGCTGTATTAGCGTTATATGTGTCAAAAGTAAACTGTCAAAGTTCCCGACTTCCTCCAACCGCGTTTAGCCGTGTTTGGCATCTTAGCTATTTTCTTAATTGGTAATTGTCTATATAAATTTGTATGAAGAATTTTTTTAGATGTTTATGTCGTTTTGAAATTATATTTTATTAATATTAAGATCTTCTTATAGGAAATTATTATAAGCCATGGACTTATACTTAGTATATTCGCCCTCTCTCTCTCTCTCTCTCTCTTCCGCACGCCCACCGTCTCTCTCTCCCTCTATCTTTTTCTTGCTCTCCCCCACCCCCTCTCTGCTGTTTTACCTCTTACTATATACTTAAAAATCGAGGTCCAGAACGCCAAAGAAGTTTCACTTCTGTCACGTGTGTTGAGTTGCACGCCATGTTTTTATTCTCCCCGCCAGTTTGCAAAACATTAGGCTTCAAAGAGACGTGCAATAAGACACCGCCCCCTTCGTCCATACCTTATTTTTTATGCGTAAGTTTGCACAATTAAAACAATATTTACTAACTCTTGAGAAGAAATTTTAAATAAAATAATTTCGTTTAATTGGCACAAACAACTTCAAGAGATACAAACAATTACGAAATCCCATTTTATGGGTGTTTGGATACATTTTCCCTTTTTTATTTTGGAATCATAAAATTATATTTAAAAGAGTTATGTCCAAAGCAACTCAGACGTCATTACACAAAATTACGTGATTGTACGTAATAAATTCGCGTCCAAATTATTTCATTGCATTGACACAAATATGAAGCGTGTTATTTAAGGCTAGATATACAAACTATTGTAATCTATAGTTTCGAATGGTAGTTTTTCTATTGCTATAAAACCTTTTATCAAATACCTCCATAGACTATGAATGAACATATCCGCGCCAAATGTTGATACACCATGGAGTTTAAACGGATTAGAGTACCTAGTATGAAGCGAACACAAAGTACGAGTATATGAAATACTTATTTGTCCAAGAGTTACGAATATGAGCCTATTGAGTGAAAAATTTTCTGTTTGATTCTTTCCTGAGAACCGATTTATGTAATGAACGAGATATTATGTAATGAACGAGCCTTCTTTTGCTCTTATAGAAATTGAGTAATTGGAAACAGAGGCAGAAAACCCTGTATTTTGTAACAGGTATTTGTGGAATACGCTAGTATGTCCATACATAGCGTGTATATATATATATATATATATATACATATATATATATATATATATATATACACATATATATATATATATCATACGCTAGTACCTCCGTTCAATTCAAAGACTTCCTACTCGTACGGATTACAGTATATATGCCCCATCTCTATCAAGAATTGTAAGTTTCATCTGTATATGGACGATACAACGGGAAACAATATTCACTTTATGTCATCTCGTTGGTTCAAAGGGTTCAATAGGAATATCATTTTCAAAATATTACGAAAAATAACCTCACTTTTGATACAAAAATTCAAAATTTGTTATTTGTCTGATTGACGTAATTCGTCATAAAATTTTAAAGAGTTTATTTTTGCTTCACTTTCTCTATTTAAGATCCATTTTTATCATTGTAACACTTGGGCACAACACTATTTGGATTTTGGCCGATCTCCTGGTGGAAGACTGTAATCACAGTATAATAGAACTAAGCCATTTTGACATGCATATGTCTTATATATATATATATATATATATATATATATATATATATATATACACATATATATATATATATATATATATATATATATATACATATATATATATATATATATATATATATATATATATATACAGGATTTAACAAAGAATGTCGGTGAATTCTCATCATCAAACTGAGTAGAAAATATTAAAACACTAGTGCAAATTATCAAGTGTTTCTGAAAAAAACACTGTCAAAATTGCAATTTCAACGGAAAAAAATTTACACTTTATTACTCGAAGGTGTTTCAAATATAATCACATGTTGAATAAACTTGGTTCCATAATTTAAAAAAAATAAGAATACCTTAAATTTTTTCATTATCAAAAATATTATTACCAAATCATTTGACGCTAAAGTGTCAAGTGTGACGCAGTAACACTGTCGGCGGCTTTCTTTGTTGTTTATTTCGGTTAATTTGAATATTTTTAGTAGCCGCAGTGTCTTTAAATCGAGCGAAGGATGAAGACGTATGCTTCCGTATTTAATGACTTGTCAGTTATTACATTTTTTGATTGAAAATAATTTTAATTATTAATATTATATAATTGAAAATAATTTAATTGACATTTATTGTTGTGAAAATAATTTCTTTTATTTTTAGTTTGTACTTATATCTCCTATATTGGTTTTCTGTTTGTGCTTGTGTGTATATTTATTTATAGTTCTCGATTATTTTATGATGAAATGCCTGGAATTAAATACTAGCAAATACTGAATATTTGATACTGGTGTACGGAGAAACTAACGGATCTGTTCGATTACGTATTTGATCTTCATTATCCCGTTTAATTTGGGGGATCTTCATGTAGCCCCACAGAAAAAGCTATATTTTGGTTAAATCTGGATACCTAGTAAATTACGGGCATGGTGCATATCGACCAATCCATCGACCGTGAAATTCTGCTTGGATGACTTCACGTACGGCAGCCGAGGAGTGTGCATACCAGTATCCAGCATCGACATTACGTCACCTAGAAACATAATAATTCATCAGTGTTACATGCGGATAGCAAAGCAAACAATTTGATCCTGTTTTCAGATGTAAGTGACTAACGTTTATTTGATGTAAAATTTGTGTATTACGTAGTTTATTTGCAGCAGATAATTTTTTTATATGTTTATTTCTCAATTAATTTTAATAAAATAACAAATGTCTAAGCGCTTTGGCGTGGCGGCGCTTAGCAGCGTCGGCAGGCATTTTGAAACCTTTCAGGGGCGTGTTATAAATGAAACATTTTAATTATCAATATTTTCGAGAAGTTTAAAAATTTTCACTTCTGGTTAGATTTAGTTCCATGCAGAGTATCGCATACACACACACACATATATATGTATATATATATATATATATATATATATATATATACATATATATATATATATATATATATATATATATATGTATATATATATATATATATACATATATATATATATATATATATATATATTTATACATAATGTTTGCATAATATATAATTCTGTTATTCGCCTTAACAGTGTTTCGGTAAACTTCGGTTTAACTTCTATAAACACTATTTTTTTTTAATTATAACAGGCCGTTTCAGAGATTGTACGTATATTCTGTGAATCTTTAGAATAATACCTCTAATAATAACTACCTTACATCATTTTTAAGGAAACAGTTCTGAAATCCCTATAATTCGTTCTTTCAATTGCTACCCCGCACAATCAAATGGAATATTTTTTTACCAACTTCTCAAAAAGTTCAATATATTAATAACAATACAATGACAAACTTCAAGCTTCTGCACTGAATGGTTTCTGAGGAAAACAACTGTGTTAGATGGACCTAAGAACAAGTGAGGGATATAATAATTTTTTCTAACTTTTTTTTAAGAAGGTTTTAGTCGGACACGGAAGTCTAAAAAATGTCGACATCCGATTTGGAAAATGACTTCTTCCGTCTACTTAATTACTATTCTTGCAATGACACACAAGCATATCTCAAAGGCGGTAGTGATTAATCGCATGGGGTCGGCTTCTGGTGATTGGTGTGTACGTCGGCATGTAGGCTCAGAAGGCCCATAACTAGGGTCACCATCTCTTCAATAACTGACACGGGACAACTTCTTCGTGATAATAACTAAATGACGTTTAGTCTTCATGAATATTGAATTTATGTTGTTAACAATGTTTGAGGAATTATTGATACGAAATATCTAATGGCGCGTTTCTATGGAGGTGAAAATATTTGATATTCAGCCAACTTTCCGTCTTTTCTGCCATTCAGCCGGTTTCACGTCTTATCAGCTCTTTCCGACATACTTTGAATCAGTGTTGTTTCTTATTTAATGACGATTACAACTTTACTCGTTCATGTCAGTGTATCGCATAAAACTGTCTTAAAACGTTAAAAGTGTTTATTTACAGTAGATTTTTGAAAAATTATTCTGTGACAAATTATTTCATAAAAATAAAATAATAAAATAAAATTAATGTTTTTGTTATTAATAACTATCTGAATTTTTGGTTTTCACTTAGTTCAAATAAAAATATAAAAAAAATTATACAAAAATTGTAACGTGACTCACGAATTTTTTTTCATTCTAGATTTAACGATTACAGAATAATTAACTTATTAAACTAACTATATAATATGCTAACTAAGGTTATAAATATCAATATGACATGGATATTCACTAATGTAAAATATAGAGGTGAATAATGGACAACCCTAGCTGTCCATAGACAAAATCCAGAAGCATAAAACATTTTGAAAAAAATATTCAATATTCCGAATGGTACGAACTCTATGTCCATATATACTTTCGTTACACATCATTTATTGTATAATATTACAGCTATAAATCAGTTTCTATTTGATGTAAGCCATATTCGACTGTCTTTTTAGTGTGACGCTTAAACAAGGTAGAAGAAGTAAACGGGGCAGAATATTGGAACTACATAAATATAATTACGTGTTATATTTACATCACAATGCACACAGACATTAAAAACGACTTTAATCTCAATGTTCAGCATTATTTATGTGTAGTTGGCATTATATTATACATTATAAATGGTTATACCATTATTTTTATTAAAACTTATTAAACTTTAATTAAACAGCGTAAACCTATAATAAATTTACATTTTTTTATACCCAAATACCATATTAAAATATTATTAATGTGAAAATCATAAAAAGGTTTAGAATATCTGAACTGTCATTTTACTTTATTTACAAACATTCGATTTTTAATAGGTATCGATATAATAGAGCTGAAATAGAAAATAAAATCCATTCATATATTAATTAATTGTGATGCAGTTCAAAAAAATATAAGTTATTTTTTTTACCGCTGATGTCATTTTTTTTTCTAAGAAGGTGCAGAGTTAAAATATTTATTTTATTGCATAAGAAAAATATCCACAATTAAATGAAACTACGTGATGTAGTATTATTTCTACTTTCTTTAAGTTCTTTAGTACGATCTAGGTTTCGTAGTATTACAACATCTTCAGTTGGGTTATTAGCAAAGGCTATCATCTTTTCTAATAGCCCACCTGAAGATTTTGTTATACAACGAAACCTAGGTCGTGGTAAAGAACTTAAAGAAAATAGAAATAATACTACACCACTTAGTTTCATTTAATTGTGGATAATGACTTTCTACAAAATTAACGCAAAAAATGTCTTAAAAAAACTCACAGACTTGAATTGGGTTTAAAATATTCTGTTTCCCTGAACTCTTTGGGTCGAATTTGAACAAACTTTGATGGTCACCCAAGTTGAGAGATTGCTACCCCCGTCAGAGACCGACAACGAGACAGGGTTCGAACCACGCTCCCTCGGGTCGTGTTTGCGCAGCTTCCGCCGGACACTATCTCGCGCGCACACGCCTGCTAGGAGCGACTCTCAAACTGTGCGCCATAGAATTTATAAAGTGATCTTTATTATTTTATCCTCTCTATGGATACGTATGCTTTTCTTTTTATTTTCATAATACTAATGAACGCACACCCTGGAGCAAAAATGTTGAATTTCGAACACTACTAGTCGCGTGGAAAATACGTAAATATGATTTTCCTTTTTAAAACAGGGCGTCCAATTTAAGCAGTGGGAAAGTAACAAAGTCAAAACTTGGCGTACCTCGCAATACTGCGTTAAACAAAGTGCAGGAAAAAAGAGGTGATTTGCACGACATTTGTGTATGCACAAGGCAAGTTAAATAAATAACCAGTTCGTCCCCTTATGAGTCATTAAAAGCACAAAAATACATCAAAACCAAAACAGAGTGGTTGCAACGTAATTATTTAATATTAAAAAAAATCATATTCAAAAAATTCCTGTTGAAACTGTAGCGAATTACACCCGATCCCATTATGAAACCAGAAGGAAACAAATAAATGCAATAACCATACAATCGTAATATAAAAGTCTGTTGAAATTTTTAGTGTTGTCCAGCATGAGTCATGGCAATTGAAATACATAAATCTCAGCAACCTGCTCTAATAGTTTTTTTTACGATGTAATGCCAGGTTTTCAGCCAATATCATATCAAAATCTTGTAAGGATGATTCACTTTCGAACGGGTTTCAATTAAAGTTATAACTGTATACAAGATAGGCAAACAAGCGTGAGCATGTCATTATTGCACATTTCTTCATATTAAAATGTACCTTCTTCCTCAAAATACTTTACAATATTAACTCGATATTAGTTGAAATAGTTCACTCTCAGAAATTACTGTCCTAATTCCAACTCACACTTTATAAACACAATTTATAAGCAACAGTTCACTCCAGAAATCACTATCCGAATTCCATCTCACACTTTATGAAGAGCAGTTTATGAGAAACAGCTCACTCTCAGAAATTGCTATCCTAATTCCAACTCACACTTTATGAATAGCAGTTTATGAGCAACAGTTCACTCTCCGAAATTACTATTATAATTCTAATTCTTTATTAACAGCAGTTAATGAGCAACGGTTCACTCTCAGGAATTATTATTCTAATTTTAACTTATACTTTATGAACATTAGTTTATGAGCAACAGTTTACTCTCAGAAATTACTATCCCAATTCTAACTCACACTTTATGAACAGCAGTTTATGAGCAATATTTCCCTCTCAGAAATTACTTTCCTAATTCTAACTCACGCTTTATGAACAGCAGCTGTATGCTAAATATTATAAGCAGTATAAAGGTGAAGCAAAAATATTTTTTCTCTTCTCCTAAATTTAAGCTCGGTCATATATAGAAAAAGTTCATTTTGATACCGATTTCTTTGAGCCTATGGTCAACATTTCCAAAAATTTTAAAAATTCATACGTCCCACACGGGCAATCAGATGTATGTAGTTTTCTACTGCATTATAATTTCTTAAACATTTAAAAAAGGGTTTTATTGCTGGATATTTACGAAATGATCATATGCAGTTTCGACATTAATTAACTATTAGCATCCTTGGATGCTGGTTACATTTTTACCTAAAAAATGTAATATAAATGGATTTTTCCATAAGCGATTAACATAAATTTCTTTTCTCATCCCTGTGAAATAAAATTGTATTTTGCTTCTTAACTATACTTATTTGGCAAAACTTTTCTCCGTCTTACCGCTCTCAATAGTTTGTATAATTATAGTGAGAATTATCTCGAGGTAGCCCAAAATCTAATCGCTATCTAGCCACTTATAGGCTATGCTCCGCTTATCCGCTTACAGGCTTGTAGGTTATACTCTATTAACAGGATCAAAACGGTGTATTAACTGAATCTACTTACTTACTTAATGCTTCCCTTCAAAGCAGTGTAGAAATCATCAGATAGAAAAATATATTTGGACGTTATTATTGAAATATTGTCTCACTTTCTTATTTTGAGAGGAATTTGACTCATATTTTTCGGATTTTCATACCTAACATCTCTCTATCTACCCATCCATATGTCACAACATCCCAGCTCTTTCCGTTTAAGAACGATTGCGACGAAATTTTTATACATATTTGAATTGTTTAAGTATACGTAAATATAAAAAACGAATATCTTCTTATTTTATTTTTTAGTACAACTCAAATGTCGAACTTACGGATGAAAAATTTGTTTTTTAAAGACGAGATCGGATAGAAAGTCATCGATAAGGTAATTTGAAAAGTTATAAAAAATATCTAGTAATATTCTTAATATGATGTCTATTCGTAAGATATAAGCCCCCAAAGGAAGATACTTTGAAGTGCAGTGTTTCCCCTTCCACGTCACCGCTTTTCTTTTTAATAATATATGAGTTTTATACGTTTAGGAGGTATGTGGTGAGTCGGCGATGTTTACTACATATTTAGTTAGTAGCCGACGTCTAAGCTCTGCTACTCGGACTGCGAGGAAGGTAACTTCTATAAAAAAGCCCTTACCCTACGGTGTGGATTATGCCAACAAAACTCATTAGCTGGAAGATGATACTAGTCATTAAAGGCCAAATTCAGTGACACATGCGACTCGTCGACTTATGTGGTCTTCTACGAAGAATAGACTTCAGGCTAGGTAGCGACTTTGATATCACCCTATATTCGGGGGGACAATAATGAGTAAATCTATTAAAAACAAAAATCAACCTTTTTATTAAAACTCCAACAATAACACAATATGAATGAAAGTTCTACTCAATTACTCCCAACAATTCAATTACCAAATTCAAAGACCCCCGCAAAAAGTTGATCGAAACTAGGCACAGATCATTAACTACAGGTGACGACTTAACTACAATCCATTCTAATCAAAAACCTGGGAAAGATCCAAGTAAAAATGAAAATGCCCGCTGATCACTTACCATTGGGAAAAAAGAGACTTAAATCAAGTCCTGAGAATGCTAGGATGCAAAAAATGTAACTCATATTGATTAACTCAGCCTCAGCCAATACCATCAAGAAATGGCTTTTTGCAATTGCGAACCTATTGTGACGATAAATGAACGATAGACCAAACTAATCCTCCGGAAAAGAAAATCAAGCCACTTCCCTAATATTTGTCGATAAAGAAAGAAACGTACGACCTCTCTTGAAGCTATTACATAAACATAACCAGGGTAGGTACATTTTAAAAGTCATTCACAATGATCAGATTGAATTTCAAATACGGAGTTCTTACCTGCAATCCCAAATACGAACGGGTATTTAAAGTTGTGCTCAAGAACATGCATCCTCCAACCAAGCCAGAGGAGATTGAAAAAGCTTTCAATGAATTAGGACACGCCTGTATCAATGTCCGGAATATGAATCAAAGAATTACAAAAGGTTATTATTAATATTCATAGCAGAATTAACGCAATATGAAAATAGCAAGCACACATATGACATAAAATACGTCATGAAGTATACCTTATCATTTAAACTCGCTAGACCAAAACGTGAACTGTCTCAGTCGTTTAATGTCAGTAAAACGGACACACCAAAAAATACTGCCACAAAAACCACAAACGTATTAAATACGCCATTAACCACCTCTCCATTGATTGCCGAAGGAAAAGTAGATTAGGTGAGATAAAATTATTTCTCTTTGAAGGTAATCACTCCGAAAACGATTAAAGCTATAAAACCTAAAGAGGATTTCAAAATTTGAAATTTACAAAAGCAGCAGAATGCAAAATAGACCTACAGAATAGTCAGTTCCCATGTAAAAGCCTAAATAAACAAACTGAGGCGGAGAATAACAAAGTAACTCACAACGAACATACACAGATACACTGGTTAGTTAGTAGGCAGTGACCTATAGAAAATATTAAATAAAATGTCATGTATGAGATAATAACCTTAATCAAACAAACAATTCAACAATTAACTACTTTGCAAATTTTATACTGGTCCTCATGACGAAATTATCAAAAACGATTGCTTAAAAATAGGTTTATGGAATACCTATAAAATTGCCCACCTGAAGATGGTAGTTATTAGATAACGTTTACTGAGTATTTAGTGGGTAGGCGACGTTTACTGAGTATTACGTGAGCCTTTAACTAATATTTAGTGAGTAAGCCGTGTTAATGAGTATTACAATGGATAATTATTTCGGATAACCTGCATAAATTTAATACACGAACCCAAGTTATTTGTCCCACGATTATGTGGAATATGTACTCGTATTTCACAATATATTTGTGTACATAGTGCAAAACAATATAAATATTTATAAGCAGTTTAATAGTAACACTATATGGGGTGTATGTAGCCCGCATAGTGCCTTAAAATATATTAGTACTTAACGTATATGTGTATATATATATATATATATATATATATATACATATATATATATATATATATATATATATATATATATATATATATATATAAATGTAACAGTTAATTCTGTACATGGAAACTGTTTTAAAAAGAATGATTGATTTAGCGTAAAGAAGGAAAATAAAAGTCAGGAAATTTGTGTTTAAAATTGTTGTTTGTCTTTATGTTAATTTGTTCATCAATCACGAAATCTGCTAGATTTTGATAAAATTTGGTGTGGTAATAGTTTGTGCCCAAGAGAGACATATGTGAGAAAAAAACTAATAACTTTTATTATTGCGAATTTGACGCCAACAAAGTCGTAAGCACAGCTAGTTTAAATTAAATTTTTCAACAATTTATTCATAAGTAATAAGTACAGTTAAAGCACAAATGCTTACATATTTCTACAAATGGGATTTTTCGATTTTAAATAATATTTATCTCCCTTCATCAAATTCTTATTTAATAGGACAACAATGGAATTATTCCTAGGAATATTTAATAAGTTCTATTACGTATTTTTGCTAGAGGGAATTTCAGCACCATGGAGACGAATGCCGGGGGCTGTTCTCTTGTTTAATAACAAAATTCTATTGGACTGAAATTAACCTAAATAATTTTTTAAACAACCACCTTTTTAATTTATTGTAATTTTGTTTCGCTGTAGTAATGACAAAAATCAAATGATATCGGCACCTCTCACTTTCTCACGATATAAAATAACTCAATCATATGATTGCTGTTACACCAAAGGTTAATTTCTTTGTGACGAGTGAGAGTAAACTTCTTAAAGTGTCTTATCGTTATATACCGTAATGTTGTTGAATTGATTATTAGCTTTATTACCAATGTTGAAACATATAGATGTAATAAATGTAACATTTTCTTAATTGTATGTAAATCAATTACAGATGTAATAAATGTAACATTGTAAGTAAATCAATTACAGATGTAATAAATGTAACATTGTAAGTAAATCAATTACAGATGTAATAAATGTAACATTTTCTTAATTGTAAGTAAATCAATTACAGATGTAATAAATGTAACATTTTCTTAATTGTAAGTAAATCAATTACAGATGTAATAAATGTAACATTGTAAGTAAATCAATTACAGATGTAATAAATGTAACATTTTCTTAATTGTAAGTAAATCAATTACAGATGTAATAAATGTAACATTGTAAGTAAATCAATTACAGATGTAATAAATGTAACATTGTGAGTAAATCAATTTATGAAATCTAGTTTTACAATATTAGTAGATTTACTAACTTTCAAGCACCTTTAATACCTTTAACTTGTGCTCCGTCAATACACTTCCCGTTATCCTAATGGTAAACATCTTAAAGTAATAATGTTTAATAAAATCATAGGTAGTCTTGGGGACTACCGACAGAAGAGAAAACTTAAAACTATGAAATAACAGTGGTTTTTGAATTTTCAAATTAATTGTTCCATAAAAAATGAAAGTTTCATATATCATTTGTAAATTAAAATTATACATAAAAGTATTAGCATATTTAATACTAACACT
The DNA here is from genome assembly GCA_039881145.1 of Druceiella hillmani. NCBI lineage: Eukaryota > Metazoa > Arthropoda > Insecta > Lepidoptera > Hepialidae > Druceiella > Druceiella hillmani. The sequence goes on along the minus strand of JAYKKI010000071.1, from coordinate 11,489,748 downwards.
GTTGTACCGCACAGAGATCCTAGAATTAAACAATTAAACTTAAAATAGTAACGAAACTAAAACGCAATTTAAACAATGCACAGTATACACACATTGAACTTTCCATGTAGTCAATTTAACTTTACTCGTATAGACATACACTGCACACGTCATCCTTTTAGCTAAGATATACTACACTTACAGCATGTCGGTGACATGAACTCACAAGATTTTAGCTAGTGCTTAATAATTTACACCTTTATGTACTTTTCTAAACTATTTATAAATATGGATATACTTATTCACTGTTTAAATATATTGATTAGGATAATTTTCACAAACTGTATTTATCATCACAAGTGGTATTGAAGTGGAAGAGTTATAATAATGTGATATAAGAATGGGCTGCCAAGTATATAAACATAACGAAATAGTACGGTCCTTAATGCATTACGGAAAATTAAAAACGGAAACCCTATAGGATCACTTATGTATCTGTATATCCGCTTTCACAGTCGTTTTTCTCGGAAAACTTTTGACGTAGAAAGTTACAATTTGATGTAGTAATTCAGGTGATTGACTCGTATATTTCGGTGAAAACCTAAAAAATATTTCTCTGGAAAGTATGTCCTATATTTGGTATACGAAAAAAGGTACCAAAACTTTTTTTCTTAAAAAAAGTAGAGTTACTTGAAGTTTACCTAAAGTTTACTCGGAAACCATAATGATGATTCAAAATTTCATAGGTTTTTGAGAATTATACAATAATTTCTTTCTTACGTTTCTGAATAATACACCAGGCAATATTTTCATGTATTGAAAAATAATATTAATTATTTGTGAATAGTTTACTAAGTATGCTGTATACGCTTAAAGTTTTAAACTTTTATATATGTCTACATATATACGGGACCCTCGTACTTGACAGGTTTTTTTTACTTCTTTAAGAAAACATAAAGCTTTTCGGGAAAAATGTCTAGTTTTTCTTGGAAATTAAACGTAAATTGGTCGCGAATATTTCCATTTTTGTTAAAGTCGTAAGTATATCTCTACAAAATATAGCCAATCCATCCGAATATATATATATATATATATATATATATATATATATATATATACCTCCATTTAATACTATGTTCTTTGTCTAATAATTACCTGATGTGGAAAAAACAAACCCTATAATTCAGAATATTTACAATTTATCATCATGTTATCGAAAAGTCTAAACGTTTTTCTACACCAACTTAACGAGTTGTTTAATGGATTTTTCGTGGAAATGATTTCGAACTGAAACCGGAAATTACGTTTATCATATGATCGACATCGTTTTAATGCTGTTGGAAAGAAAATTATTTAGAACCAAAAAGAGACGGAAAAGCAAATATTGATGACATATAATTACACTTGAAAATTTATCGTTTCAAATCCTACCTATGAGGACAAATTTTGGCAGTAATGCCACGAATAAAGGATTTCATCAAAAATTGTAAAGGGAAATGTAGGGAAAGTTCTTTTTAACCAGTTACGTTAAAGGAAAAAATAGTGAAATCATATGGATAGTCAAGTTGCAAGTAATTTCTTCGTGTAGAATTATAACAAAGTTTAAACTTAGGAGTGAAAGAAGAATGGAATCAAAAAAGTCAAGTCCCAAGTAATTTCTTTATGTAGAATTATAATAAAGTTTAAATTTAGAATATAAATAATAGTGAAATGAAAAAAGTCGATTTCCGAGTAATTTCTCAATATAGAATTATAATAAAATTTAAATTTAGAATGTAACGGATAGCGGAATCATAAAAGTCGATTTCCAAGTAATTTCTCCATGTAGAATTATAATAAAATTTAAATTTAGAATGTAACGAATAGTCAAATCATAAAAGTCGATTTCCAAGTAATTTCTCCATGTAGAATTATAATAAAATTTAAATTTAGAATGTAACGAATAGTCAAATCATAAAAGTCGATTTCCAAGTAATTTCTCCATGTAGAATTATAATAAAGTCTAAATTTAGAATATAAAGAAGAGTGAGATCAAAAATATGAATTTCCAAGTAATTTCTTCATGAAGAATTATATTAAAGTTTACATTTAGGTGGTAAAAAATAGTGAAATCAAAAAGAACGTCAAGCTCGAAGTAGTTTTTTCATGTAGAATTATAATAAAATTTAAACTTGAAGGCAAAGAAGAGTGAAATAAAAAAGCCAAGTTCCGAGTAATTTCTTCGTACCGAATTAGAATGAAGTATAAATTTAAAAGGATAGTGAAATCAAAAAACTGTCAATTTCCATGTAATTTCTTCATGTAGAATTATAATAAAGTTTAAGTTTAAAAGACAAATAATAGTGAAATCAAAAAGACCGTCAAGTTCCAAGTAATTTCTTCATATAAAATTATAATAATGTTTAAATATAGAAGGTAAAGAAGAGTGAAACCAAAAAAGTCAAGTTCCTAATAATTTTATCGTGTAAAATTAGAGTAAAGTATGAATTTAAAAAGATAAAGAAATCAAAAACCATTAAATTCCATGTAATTTCTCCACGCAGAATTAGAATAAAATTTAAATTTAGAAGGTAGAAAATAGTAAAATAAAAAACCGCCAAGTTCTAAGTAATTTCGTAATATAGAATTAGGACAAAGTTTAAATTTAGAATGTAAAGAAAAATTAAATTAAAAATACCGCCATTTTTCATGTAATTTCTTAATTGTATTAGTTTTTTATCCCATCTTCATGTACATAAACATTATATTTATCCTATAAATAAATTTATACTCTGAACTAATCATAATTCAAAGTTTCGTTAAAATTAATGTTAAAGTATAGTTTATGCAACGTAATAAAATATAGCTATAATTACAGGTTAATAATACTACATAAATGTTACTAAGTCCCAACTAAAAAATTGGACAAATTTACACGAAACTTGACATAAACATAAATCAAGATTATAATTAATATATATATTACTTACTAATTTCGAAAACTAACCTGACTGATTTAAGTAAAATTCGATATTTTTTTACTAATAAAAATTTAGTACTACAACAGATCAATAAAATTGTAAAACATGACAATAGGGCGCGAAGCGTATATTAAATTCTACCAAAAACCTAAATACGAAAAAGCCAAGTTCTGTATCGTAAAAGTTTAAAAGTTTTGTTCTAATGTTAATTTAAATTCTAGTTATATGACAGCTTTCTCTTTTTTTTATTCTAAGCCAGCATTAGACGATTTGTTCGAAGTGAACTTACGTTATGTTTACGTGTCGAATTTAGTGGTTTAAGTTCTCTTTTAAGTAAAATATAACATCTGCTAGCTAATATTTAATTTTACTATGAAATTTTCATTTTCTTTAATATTTAAATATAGATATGAAATTATTTTTCTACAAACGAAAAATTAAATTTTATATAACGGTTTTGATATAAATGAAAATAAAATGTACCTACGGAGCGTATGTAGCTCCACTGAAAAAAATCATAAGTGCGGGAAACACTTCTCGAAATAGATCATTTAAATATATACACGACATGTGTGTATTTAAATGACGCATTGCACTGGCAGCCTTACAGTATGTATTCATAACAGATCTACTCAAACTCACGTATCTTTAGAATCAAAAAACTATAAATAAATCATGTCGCCTTAATCGAAAATCCTTATGAAGAAATACACTTACGAAGAAATATTTTTAAAAGAAATAGTTTACTGTGATCTCATTACTAAAGCGCCAGCACGTATTACGAATATAAGCGCACACGTAGTTCCACGAGGTTTTTCTTTTCGTGAAAATATAACAAGATACAACATGAACTATTTCCCAAACACCTTTGAGACTGCAACTCAATTCTTTTGTACTGCATGGAAAACACCGCACAGTTTGAAATCCAATCCAGCTCTGGCCGGCCCGCTCGCGATAATTGAAAGTAATTCCGCACTGCAAACGATGACCTCTCCCTACTCCCGCTGCTGCGCCTACCACGGCCCCCTCATCACCCCACGTGACCGCGACGTGTGTGTGGCAGTCGAGGTACTTGTATGGGAACGATTTTGGATTATGCAATTAGTTGAAGATCGAGTCTGGCAGAGTTTTTGTGTGTCCTCTTCCGTTACTTGTGTGGTTGTGCAGAATTACGAATTTCGGAAATATGTACCGTTTCATTATGTCTTACAGAGACTTGCCATGGTTTTATGATGTTGACCTAACGGAGTTTAGCATCGAACGATTTTATCATGGCAAATTGTATAGAGGTTTAGATTATTTGCTTTGCAGGAAAATGTAAGTTTCCTTTTTATCTTTGGACATTCCGTGCCCTGATACTTATTTTAAGACGAAAGGCTAAAAAACTTTTGAAAGATTTAATAATTGAATATATTTGGCGTTAATTTTGTGGAAATTCATTATTATTTCTACTTCTTTAAGTTCTTTGACACAACCTAGATTTTGTTGTATTACAATATCTTCAGGTGGGCTATTCTCCTTGCTAATAGTCCACCTGAAGATATTGTAATACAACGAAACCTAGGTAGTGGTAAAGAACTTAAAGAGAGTAGAAATAATACTACATCACGTAGTTTCATTTAATTGTGAAGATGTAATAATGGTTTCAATGATTTATGAAGAACAAATCATCTTGCATTACGAAGTTACTATTTTACAAATGATTCAGTATTTTACCTACAAATGATACAATAAAGTGTGACAATTTTTAGTTAAACTTTAGTCGTACAGTACAGCAATAACATTAAATGAAACCGCTTCTCGAAACGACATTATTTTTCTTTTGATTAACCAGCAGCAATTCGATCGAGATATTTGTAAATCGCTTAAAACCTATTTTAAACCAGAGTCTTAAACGGGCGTATCTTAAATGACCACCATCTACAAAGACAAGAAACTTATATTTAACATGCAGTTCGACTAATTGGAAATTATTGGTGAAAGGCTGCTACTATATTGCCTCAAAGCTGCTACTATATCGCCTGGAATTTCTCTTATGAGAGGCATTAAATACTACTTACTTACTTACTGAATAAGATTAATTACTACTTATGAGAGGCATTAATTACTACTTACTTACTTACTTACTGAATAAGATTATCTGGAATTATCATGGAATTTCTCTTATGAGAGGCATTAATTACTACTTACTTACTGAATAAGATTATCTGGAATTATCCTGGAATTTCTCTTATGAGAGGCATTAATTACTACTTACTTACTTACTGTATAAGATTAATTACTACATTAATTACTACTTACTTACTTACTGAATAAGACAAGAAACTTATATTTAACATGTAGTGCGACTAATTGGAAATTATTGGTGAAAGGCTGCTACTATATCGCCTGGAATTTCTCTTATGAGAGGCATTAATTACTACTTACTTACTTACTGAATTATATTCATCCAACCCTTTAACCATTCCTAATTATTTTCCATTAATGCCTCTGATGAAAATAATAGATCAGTTCATAATACAATAACGATTCTGATAATTCACTTATCAATACAAAGTCTTCTTTCATCAACAATTCTGTGGAGATTTCCTAAAAATCTGTTGAAGGATATTTGCCCAGTACCTTGCACATTTCGATATAAATTTTACATAAATCAGATAATCACAATATTTACTTTTTGAAAGTAATTTTGTAAGAAATAAAACGAAAAAATTAGCAACAATGAAAAACAGAAAAGTGAAAAGAATACAAATGACAGTACAGTCTCCACTTGTCAAAGAAAAGAACATCTTCTTTGCTTAAGCAAGGTCTTCTTCTTACTCGCATGGTGAAGAGCAGTAACTACCTTCATTAGAAGAAAAATATAAAGAGAATGAAGTGTTGCAAAATATCTAGAAGAGTACCTCTAACGAATTGTTGGCTCACTGAATTAGATATTCTAACTATTGCAAATGGCAGTGATATGATACAACAATATAGAAACTATTTTGAAATAAACAAAAGCAAGGGACTGGCGAAAACAAGCGATCCTTTTTATCCTGACGAGACCAAATAAAGGCTTTATTATCATACTTATTATTAAAATTTAAAACAAAACTGTAAACATTTTTTTCATATAAAGGAAAAAAAAATTTTAGAGTATATTTTTAAATATTTATTTTGTGACGTTTTACGCCATCTTACCCAAAAAAAGATTTTTTTTAAATTATTGTCAAATATACTAAAATTTTTTGATGATGATAAAACAAAATCACTGATAGAAATAAAGTATTTTTGCAAATATTTCATACCGTATCAGTAGTGTGATTCCCAAAAATAAGTGTGTAAGTTACTTAATAGAAAAATGTGAAGCAAACTTCCTCGTTTCAACCCTATGTACATAGTAGGTAAATTAAAAAAAGCGAAAAAAGTCAATATTAGTACAAAACATGTTATTCCATTTTTGGAACAGTATTTTTCTCCATTCTCATTTTAACTTGGTGATCAACATTTACTTGGGTTTAAGAGGATGCATTTCACTTTTCATGATACATTTAATTTAGATTTTGTAATAGTATTTTACTAATAACAAAAAATATTACTGACCTCAAATCAGTTTTTATACTGCATTTTAATCATCAGACTCAAATCAGTTTTACTGTATATAAAAATCAACAGACAAAACGCAGTTCTGTCCTGGTGTTTTTTGTATACGAAGTATGAGCTTGATTTGTTTCCTACATAATAATCAGTACCCACATACCTATACAGTTTTTATTCCGCTCACTTTTACATGTTATGAAGCCCTTCGAAACATAATATTAAGCCATTTTCATTACTATTTCAAGTTTTGGACGAAGAACTACACCACAGGTATACAATTTAAGTTTCTACTTTATGTCGTTTAGAAGTACTACTAATAGACAGAATACTTCTAATAGACAGTAGGACGGACGTCGTTGTCACAGGCGGACGTCGTTGTCACAGAAATAAAGATTCATTCACTTTAGAACTCTATAATATTTCTTGGATAGTCTTTGTGCTCAAATCCGTTTGTATATTTACTTTCCGCCTACTAAGAGTATAAAGTTTTTCAACATTATTATAACTAAACTTTTCGACGTTATTGCCAAAATTTTATGGTAAAGTACATAGTTTGTCTATTAATATTCAAATCCTTTAGGTAACTAAGTTTGTTTTTATGTATTTGTTTATTATGATCTATTATATATACACCAGACAGTAGTTATAATTGAAGTTGAGGCACGAAAAAAAATTTTTTTTGGAATGGGCCGAGTAGCTGCCAAGATTAGTTTCTGCAAGCAAAATCATTAATAAGTCATTGATTGACAACAAAACCTAGGTCGCGGTAAAGAAATGAAAGAAAGTAGAAATAATACTACATCACGTAGTTTCATTTCATTGTGCGTAATATTTTAAATAGATTTATAGAGACGTATGCCTGAATGACAAGGGCATACGGCGAAATTCTGTTTAATTTTTTAAAACTTTATACAAAATGTGAATTTGAAATGAATATGTTATAGAAAATGATATTCTCTTCATTTTTGTAGAATTCTGGAGATTTTTCAGAATTTATGATAATTCTAATTAATGAGAACTGAGGAATTCCTGAAATATATTTACAATATAAAAAATGATATTACAGGTAATGCTGTAACTAATTAACTTATTGAGACCTAATTTATATAAAACAGAACTAAATATAGAATATATCGGAAAAAATATAAGAAACCCTCCTAAACCGTTAATTGATGATAATTTTATTTCGATTAAAACTAACTAACAATATTTACTAACTTCTAGTCTAGGCTACATATAGACTACATTTTGTCTATGATCTATAGCGTACTGTCAAATTGACAAGCAGATAATACTAGTTATTTTACGTCTGAACTCTTCTTTGCCCACTGATGTGTATTTTAAAATAAAACGAGTTATATTTTACGATCCGTTGAGCTAATCAAGTAGACGAATACACATAATATTTTACATGGAATGCAGATACCGCTTATAAACAAATGTACATATTATAACAATTTTAAAAGGATTCAAGAAAAAAGCACAAACAAATTTCATCTATTGCTCCGTTACGTATTTAAAAATTCTCCCTTACTTACATCACTTATTTGTTATTCATAATATAAATACCACCCATTTGTTGTTTATTATATATTTATAGCTACCTTGACCCCGCGGGTCCGACGGTACGGAATTGGAAAATAAAAAAACAATTGAAATTAATGGATGCTTACAATTTATATCAAAAGAAAATATTTGCTTTGCTTTACATTTTCTTTTTTTTGAGGGAGAAAAAAAACTTAAAACACTCAGATTAATAACAAACAAAAATTGTTTAATTTGTCCTAAAATAGAGCTAGTTTAATAATAACAACTTGCCGACAGCAGACAGAATTAGGCACCCCAAATACCTAATTAATATTCCGAATTCAATACAACAATTAAATATTCATGCGGCAACTCCATTTACGGATAAAAAAAACAATATTGGTTTTTGGAAGAAAATATACAACTGTATACTTGTACAAATATTTGTACATTAGAAAAGGTCTTATAAATAACAATATTTAGAATACTCGTTTTGAACGATCGTAGGTATGTGTTAATGATCACGTAACATTTTAATAAAGAAATGTGATAAATTTCGAATAGTGGTATTTGAAGAGGAAAATTAAGTTTATAAAAAAATACTCGTCAATTCATAAATTGTTCCAAGGATAAAGAAACACATACTACTACTACTAGCCAACGCCCACCCTTGGCTGTTGAGCCATTTGAATGGGTCATCTTTGAATGGGTCATCATCGTCCCCCTGGCGATTGATTCCACTGCAATCCGGCAGGTGATCCGCATTCATTAAATCGTGTCCGCACAGGGGACATTCATAGGTTGGGAGAACACCAATGCGGTGTAGGTGTGCTGCGAGGTAGTCATGGCCAGTCTGCATTCTGAACCTGGCTACGCTCACAGCTCGTGGTAGTTTGTGGTCAATGGGTCCGATGGTGACCAGACTTTCCCATTTTTTCCCTACGGAAAGCTGTGTGAGGTGTTGCCTGCCTGTCCGGTCAATAGCCCTGTTGATGATGGCCCTCATGCTCTGTAGCGAGGGCATACAGGCAGGTTGAGCCATGGACGCGCCCCTTTTGGCCAAGATGTCTGCCCTCTCGTTTCCAAAGATGTCGACATGGCTAGGGATCCATTGCATTTATAAAGAAAAACATAAAAAGTTCGAAAGTCACAAATTAATCAGCAAAGGCGGATTTCGCCCAAAGGACATTAACAACGTTTTTAATTACGACGGAGCCACAAGGAAAAGGACTACAATTGTATCCTTTATTTTGTCAAGTAAAATCACCTTCCATCCATAAATAGATATAATTTTTTTATGTTACCAGTATAGATTAAGAATTTATTCCGGGTCATCTCTCTCAAAAATACGGGGAAGCATATCAAATAAGATACATAAATATTTTAAATAAAAATTATGTATAACATGTAAAATCTCTCAACAGTATTAAAACAAAGAGTTTCATGGACTGAAAAAAATCACCTGATTTTTATATTTCATTTTATTAAATGATTATCTCTCTTTTAAACTTTCTTTAGGGTATAGTTCTAACCTGTGTTAATTTGATTAATTAATTAATAAGTCAAAGCTAATATCGTAAAGTAAAAAATTTAAATTCTTATTTACAATTAAAAACCTCTATAATTACTTATCTAATAAGAAGAAAATTAAATTTATGGATTACTTATACTTTTCTGGGTAATCTTATTTATTTATGTATTGTATAATTCGGGACTTTTCTAGATAGGTTGTAGAAACTTTCAAAATATTTCATTATAAGATACTAGCTGACCCGTGCGATGTCTTCGCACTATATCGCCATCTAGCGTGTTCCAAGTATACAATTTGGCTAAGATATTTGATGTGTCGCCCACAGATGGCGCTCATGCCAATTGTTATAAAAATTAATTTTTTTATTAACAAAAAGATTTTTTTCGAATTTTTTTATATTTTTCGCCCAAAGTAGAAAACATAAGCTTTAAGTGGATATTTTTTTTATTTTTTTTGGTGCAGTAGTTAAAGAGATCGAGCCTCTCGACCAAAAAACACCTTTTAGAAATAATATATTTAGATAGATTAGATAGATAATAGACAGTAGATTGCTGATGGCTAGTACCAAATTCTCCTCTTCTCCAAAGTCTCCAAATTTCTGTTTATATGGCCCTGTTCGCTAAACATTCAACTTTAAAGTGATATGCAATGTTTATACCTATTTTAATTTTTCTCTCACTGATTGGGAAAATCGGGAAAAACTCTTGATACTAGCATTCAATTAGAACATCCAATCAAAATTTATTTGGTTAATTTATTTATCAATTTACAAGTTTGGGCTACACGAAATTAAGTTTAAAAAATTAATAAACCTACCAAGCTATCGAATTCATTTTCTGTGCTTCAAAAGGCAAAAGGGCCCTTGTAAGATAACCCCCATGCCTGGTCTGTCTGTGTGTCACATCCGATTTTCTCAGAAACCGTTTGGCTTGGAAACTTACAATTTGGTATGGCTATAGATCATATCAACCTGTATATTTTATAGCAGCTAACGCGTTAAAATATTTATATAATAATTTTATAGAAAACAAAGTACTCAAGAAACATTTGTTTACTCTTTTAAATATTGTGGAGTATCGTTTGTAAGGAAATTAAAAAAAAAATTTTCAGAATTCTAAGTGGCATACCCTTAAAAAATACATCAAAATGTGTACCCTCCCACTCCATTTCCGGAACTACCGAAGCAAAAATCATGAATTTAACAAAAATATTACAGTACAGCAATACGCCAAAGGAAATGGGTTAAGATTAAAACATCAAATATGGACATTTCTACTTACAAGTTATTATTCATTAATAATTATAGTCATTAAAAAATAACGTGTATTAACTGAAGCAACTGTTGATGAAATATAGGTTACGAATGCTAAATACTCACCCAAATACCAAAGTGTTTATTCATTGGAAGCTGCTCCCGGAATAATTTACGTTCAATTTAACTAACTAACGTTCATTTTTGAATTAACTACTTAACTAACGCCTTTTCAATTAAATTAACATTCAATTTAAATAACTATTTAACGAACTAATTTTCAATTTAACTAACTAAAGTTCAATTTAATTAACTATTTAAATAACTTTTAATTTTAAAAAGTAACTTGTATTAACTGAAACAACTGTTGATGAAGTATGAATTACTAACGCTACTTACTCATCCAAATATCAAAGGTGTTATTCATTGGCAGCTGCTTCCGGAATAATTTACGTTATATTTAACTAACTAACGTTCAGTTTACTAGCTAACTATTTAATTACCCAACTTTTAATTTAACTAGCTAACGTTAAATTTAAATAATTATTTAATTAACTTTTCAATTTAAAATATAACTTGTATTAACCGAAGCAACTGTTGATGAAATATGGGTTACTAACGGTAGGTACTCACGCAACTATCAAATGTGTTATTCATTTTGCAGCTGCTTCCGGAATAATTTACGTTCAATTTAACTAACTAACGTTGAATTTACTGACCATTTAACTACTTAACTTTCAATTTCGTTAACTAAAAAAATAACGTTCAATTTAATGAACTATTTAACTAACGTTTCAATTTAAAATGTAACTTGTATTAACTGAAAGCAACTGTTAATGAAATATGGGTTACTAACAGTAGTTACTCACCCAACTATCAATATATTTAATTGCAGCTGCTTCCGGAATTATTTACGTTCAATTTAACAAACTAACGTTGAATTTACTAACTATTTAACTATATAACTTTCAATTAAACCAACTAATAAACTGATGTTAAATTTAATTAACTATTTAACTAACGTTTCAATTTAAAATGTAACTTGTATTAACTGAAAGCTAACTGTTCAATTACAGTAAGTAAGTTAGTAACAATTAGTCTAAATAACAAACTTATTAGTCAACAGGTTTGTTTTCTCCACGGTAACGCTAGACTATATACAGTAAAATATACTCATCATATAATTACTGAAGTTGGACTAATACATCCATATTATTCACCCACCATTGTATCATCTAATTGAAATTTGATCAGAACCCTTATAAATGTAAATTTTTAAATTTTTATACCATAGATATATATTGTAACTGCCTATGAGATGGCGATAAGTTAAAGACAAATATGGTGCATATATATTTTGCTTTCTCTCTGGCGTTTAGATTTATCAAAAATATATTTTAACAATTAAATGAAACTACTTCATATAGTATTATTTCTACTTTCTCTAAGTTCTTTAGTAATCTTTGCAAATAGCCCACCTGAATATGTTGTAATACAACGAAATCTAGGTCGTGGTAAAGAATTTAAATAAAATAGAAATAATACTACATCACGTAGTTTAATTTAATTGTAAATAATGAATTTCTACAAAATTAACGCAAAATTTATTCAATATTCAAAATATATTATGTTAGAACGAGTCGATTTTAAACACATATTAAAAAACCCAATATATATATATATATATATATATATATATATATATATATATATATAATAAATGTATATTACAGTATTTTTATTATTCTGAGAAAATCTATAGTCATGCGAAATAGACTCGGGCAATATCGAGAACTTATGACAAGTGGTAAACAAATCATAATTAATTTCTATGTCTTATGAACCGTCTACCTTTACACTTCCTCCGACAATCTTTATAAGCTACAAAAACTCAAAAGTAACCTCAAAAACCACGAAGAATTCTCACCCCACTCCACGCATCCTCTTATTAATTACTAAACAATACAACCGAACACAAATACGACACAACCCCCTCCCCGACCCATAACCAAATACAATCAACCCCCTCTCACTCTGCTTTCCCTAAGACCCCACCCTCTTCTCTTCATGCCTCCCTTAGCCCCCGGGCGAAACATTTCTCATTTCTTACACGCCACAAACCTATGATATTTGCTTTTGACGCGCGCTCTCAGAGCTGAGAACCGCTGTTAAAGTATTAGTTGCGGGTTATACTTGAACGATACTCAGCTGTGTGCTTGAAAAAAAAAACATAAATACTTTATAGAAATTACATAAGTTTCTTTTTGTTACAGTTGATTAATTACCTGAATTGGCAATAACTTAATTTTTATTTCCATTAACATAGTATAAGACAAACAAAATAACAAACAAGATTTTTCAAAATCCGGTAATTTCTAAAAAAGTATAAAAATAATTAGGATGTCACTTTAATTTGTATTATTTTTAATATAGCCCTGTAAAATTATTTACTTTCTACAGATAATTTGAGAAAAAACTAAAGAAAAACACCTCCGTAAATGTATGAATTTCTACAAAAAAATATAGCTAAAACAGTATATTATTAATATGCATTAACAATCTACATTACTAGTTAAATGTCAATCTTACAATCTACAATCCATAGTATACAATTTTTATGAATTTATCATTTTTTATGATTTTTTTTCTCTGTTATAACATATCTTCACATATGAAAGGTAGCTCTATATATCTGAAAACATAATTGTCTTCCAGGTATAATTCGGACAAATTCTATATTTAAAAAGGCCAAATTTTACAAATAATACTTATATACATTAAATACCCACAAAGATTTTATACCGTCTCCAGCATCTTCTTCAAAGACTAAAACAGGATTCATGTTTCAAAGATTTTTATCGTTTTTATGATAGTTGATCACAAATACATTAAATGTGTTCCTCTCATACCTCCTATTATTTATGAGATTAACAAATTAGGCAAATTTTTCAGAATTTAATTTGTTAATGCATAGAATTATTAAATAGCCAAATTACGTATTATTCAGTATTAATTATAATAACACTGATGCATTGAAATCAACACTTCCTATTATGTATAGAAGTATTTCAAAAATCACAATGTTCCGACATTTTATTTAACTTTTCTTTGGTTCTCTACATCTACTATCAGAATAATAATCTTCTAAAAACCTAATTATTTTAATACTTAAATCCATTATTTAACAATACTTGCCGTCGAAGAGATTGTATTACGGGTTTAAACTGCGATATAATTTTTAAAATCTGCTTTCCACTGGTTATTTTCATATATTCATTATAGTAAAGGAATTATCAAAAATTATTAAAAAAATTATCAAAATAATACTATTGTTATTTAATTATTGTAGTGATAGGAGATTCATTTTTCGGAGCATGATAAATGGTGCTGACTTTAATAAGCTTTGTTTTAACATTACACTATGAACAAATGGCAAGAGAGGTTTATGGTAACTAAAACAGGAAACAAATGTTTTAGTTTCAATTTTATCTATATATCTTTGCAATACAGCGTTAATTACAGGTACGGACCGACGCTTGGTCTCTCGCTTTAGTTCGGCAATATGCAGGCGCAGACTTATCTACAATGGAAATACTACGAAGGGGAAATACTACGAAGCATGGCACAAAGGGAGACCTAAAATTTAAGTTACAACGATTCTAAAGAAGCTTCACTTGTTTCTTTGTCGTGACGCATTTTCGTTTCATCGAGTTTCCAATCACAACGATTCTAAAGATGTTTCACTTCAAAATACCTGATTAACACAAAAATGAAACGAGAAATATTACTTAGTAAGCAGGTGTACCATTATTTCGTCGCTCCTCCGCAGCGATAAAACACTGAACTCTAAATTCAAAAGTGCTAGATTCGAACATAGATGTAAATATTTTTTCCACTTTTAACGTTTCCAACGTTGACTGTGTGGTCCAAAGATTTATACTTATTCATCAATAAACTACAGTATGGGTACTTTTAATTTTATGCACAATTTTTTTTTTGTAAATATAAAATAAAACGTTTTTAGAAAACAACATGTGTACTTAAATGAGTTTTTGTCTGCATGCAGAGACAATGTTTCTATTAGCGTCCGTAATGTCCAGCATCACCTTCAGAAAAGAAATGTACTACATATCTTCACATAAGAGCGTTTTAATTTGTTTACATTTATTACACAATCGTGAAAAACGTGTTACAGATAAAGAATATTATAATGTAAATAGTCCTGGATTGAATAATCCTGAAAATATAGGTAGATTCATAAATTGTATGTTATATTAGCCGAGTTCTATTAAAGTCTGTGAAGCCAGACATTTTAACATAGTTATTATTTACTTATATAAACTTTCAACCAATCCTTGGCTGATTGATTATTTTTCTCGTTTTTTTTTCGTTAAATTATTTAATCGCTTATTTTTTTACCCCAAAATATTTTTACATTCCTCAATCAACTTATTTTAGATAGAATAATTTTACATAAATTTTTCTACAATACGATTATTTCATTTTACCTTTTTTTTCAAATCCTTTAAATTATTTCATCTTTGAATAAAGGCTATAGACGAATAATTAGTCTTTAATATAACATCTTTATCCTGCAGGATAGACCAGTAAAAATAAAAAAAATCTTAACTTTTTACAGGCTTGATCGATTTAAATAAAATAAATATATATGTTAGATATATATAGGAGACATTTATTGATAATTTTTTTGACTGCGTAGCATGAAAATAAGGCCAAAAAAATATTTTGTAGCTGTATATATTTGATATCAAAAAATATTTTGTATCGTAAAATTACGAGATTTATTACGTAAATTCTTTTACTCACGTTTTACAAAAGATACTTTTTGAAAATTTTTCAAGCACATTAATCATAATAAAAAAAAACAAAATAACCTTTCCTAATTTTTATTAAATACGTATTTATGTCAGTTCGTATGACTATTTTTTTTCCAAAATATTTCGACACCGTTATAGAGTACATAATTTGTAGATTATGTGTTTATGTGTTTTTTTCTTATTTCTAGACATACGATACATTTTTTTTCGGATTTGTTAAATATGCAGATAAGACCGAAAATCAATATAGTATATTAAATCTGTTTAATAATATTTATTATTACATTATTTTATATTATCACTTTTTAATTATTTTTACCCCTGTCATAAAAAGAACTATAACAATAAATACCAAAGAAAGTGTTAAATAAAAAAAAATACTTATTTATGAAAGCTATCACAATCATAAAAAAATATTTTGTAGCCGTATTGATGATCCGCATTTGAGTAGTAACAATAATGCTGATATTACACTATATAAATGGTACATGTTTCTCAGTTAGATGATCTTTTTCCTGAATTATGAAAATCACATTGTGAAAAACTACTTAAAGAAAATGTATTCAAGTATTCATGTTAGTTGTGAATAGCTCACATACTCAGTTTAACAGATTAATATTAGTTCCTGATAATGCATCCATCAGTTACAGGATTTAATAATAAACATTTTGATAAAGATTAGTAACAAGTTTGAAGTGACTAATCTTTTTCAAAATATTTGTTATTTAATCTTTCAGCTGAAGGATACTTTACCAAGTACTAATATTGGGAGAAATTAAACGTATTACATTAATATAACTACTAAAAAATATTCGAAGCCGATCCGAACTCGGGTAGATTCACCCTTCTGCAGCGATTATGGCCTTTACTAAAATCAAATTCATAATTTCTCCTAAAATTGTAACTTCGCATCTTTTCCAGAATTTTCACTGCTTTAAATAACTGCTAAACGAAGCGAAACTCATTTTCTCTGTTCCATACTAATATTTACATCTAAAACTTTTCTTCTTTTACTATGTCATATAATCAAAGCATCCTAATTTTCAACGATTTTCACTTGGAGACATATTTTTCCTTATATACCTAATCATATTGGTTACTTTCACGCCGCCCTACAACCTTATGAGATTGTTAGACGCAATGAACCTATTATTTTATGATAATTCCGAAATAATCATGTTCTTCCTGATGTACAGAAATCATTATTCACTTTATTTATATATTTTTATGTAAATAAAATGGACATCTAAAATTTCAGCAACGTAAGGAAAATTAATTGTGTAATACCTACAACAATTGGTTTTTATATGACACTACTATAAATACTAGGTGACATTTTGATGCGTGACCAAATTTCAAGGGCTATTAAAAAAGATTAGCTAAATCATATAATGAAAAAAAAACAATATTTTTGTTCATTACAAGATTTAGTTTCTCTTTTTTTAATAGCTCTTTGAAATTTGGTCACTCGTCAAAACATAATATAGTTTATAGAGAGTTATTTCAATAAATTCATTTTAGCCCTAAAAGTCAATCACATTCTTATGTCACAGTAAAAATATGATAATAAGTTTATGAGTACATTTAATACTTTAATATCACATTATTTTGATAACCATGATATTAAAAACGCTAAAATAATATTTTGATGTAAATAGAATGTAAGTTTCCTATCAATAATAATAGATATTGAATATATTTGGCGTTAATTTTGTAGAAATTCATTATTCACAATTAAATGAAACTACGTGATGTAGTATTATTTCTACTTTCTTTAATTTCTTAACCACGGCCTAGGTTTCGTTGTATTACAACATCTTCAGGTGGAATATTAGAAATAATAGTACATCACGTAGTTTCATTTATTTGTGAATAATAATAGAGTTACTTACTAGTGCGTGGACTAAGGATACGGCCCCGAATCTCCGGTGATCGGTCGCCGGCGGCGAAGGGGCGGTGGGACGCAGACCCCTCGCGGGTGGCCGCGGGTAGCAGGGGGCGGGGGGAGCTGTCAATTGCACGCCTCACCTCGTTCGCGCTCGGCCTGCCCGGCCCTCACTCTTGCTAATGAGATGTTGTATGTGTATGGGTGTGCGTGTATGTGTATGTGTGTATATGCATTTGTATGTTAGTTCGTGTTACCGATGGAAAGTACTTGAAACTCCAGAAACAGAAATATAATGAATGGTTTAGATCTGTCTTGGGCGTTATGCCATCTGCTCATGGCGTGAAGTAGAATGCAATGATAGATCTTTCGAGAGTGCGGTATGCCATACTCTCTTATTTCTGACAAAATATTTTCTCTATATAACGTTTCAGAACATTCATCCATTTCTTTCTCGCTCTTTCTCGGTACCTTAACTTCTTTTAAGTCATCATAAATTTCTTAAATTCATAATATAAATTATATACACGTTATCGATCTTCTAAGACGAACAGATTTAAATAAAAATGGTGGACAAAAAGCTCTTCCAATTTTAGGGTTTAGTCGGTTTAAAGCAGAACCTTTATAAGATCACTTTGCTATCCGTCCGTCCTCTGTCTATCAAAGACCTGTTTCTCAAAAACAACTTGAGATATCAAGTTGAAATTAAGACCATATTTTAAGACCTATGGTCTGGAATTTCAAGTTTTTTGGTTTACGCAACAAAAAGATATAGTCCTTTAAAATGTATTTTTTGTCACTACTATTAGTCATCTGTATAATTATTTAATTCGAACGTTCTCGAACTCAATAGCAAAATTATTGAATATTTGCATTATAAAACAAATATCCTGTGTAAAGCAATTTAGAACTGTTGTTGCCCTAAAACAATCATCTCCTAGCTAACAAGGTACTTCCAGAATTGTTTACTCGTATTATCAACAACAATCGACTCCTTTGTTCATATTTTGTTCATATATTGTTCATATATTGTGATAATCAATATATAAACCAGGGTACAGCTCATCAAATCTTAACTCTTTCATTCACTTTGTTACGTTCTGCTCACGACAGCTGTAACGACTTAGTTATATATTAGTCACTTACTTTTGTCTGTTGATATTAAAATATAATTAAATGAAACTACGTGATGTAGTATTATTTCAACTTTATTTAATTTTTTTACCACGACCTAGGTTTCGTTGTATTACAACATCTTCAAGTGGGATATTAGCAAAGCCCACCTGAAGATGTTGTAATACAACGAAACCTAGGTCGTGGTAAAGAAATTAAAGAAAGTAGAAATAATACTACACCACGTAGTTTCATTTAATTGTGAATAATGAATTTCTACAAAATTAAGGCCAAATATGTTCAAAATATAAAATGTTATTGTCAGTATTTACAATTAAGAATTATAAATAATAATAATTAACTGTGAGCAATATAATTAAATAAAGTCAATTTAAATATGTAGTTAAGTTCATTCCGTTGCATCACCAAACATCTTTTCGTCTGACGCCTGAAGAAGGACCTTCACACTTATACCACCACAAAATCTATAAGGTACTTCTAGTCGATGTACAATATATTCGGCATACAAAAGTTGGTATAATGGGAGGTCTTATAGCACAAATAAAGGGAATAGTCCAAAAACCAATGATTTCTATTTCTATGTGGAATTATACATTTTTTTTAATGTACGCCTTTAAAAGACATAGAAGGAAATATATTAAGCGAAAGGTCCAAAAAACAATGATTTCTATTTCTATGTGGAATTATACATTTTTTTTAATGTACGCCTTTAAAAGACATAGAAGGAAATATATTAAGCGAAAGGTCCAAGAAACAATGATTTCTATTTCTATGTGGAATTATACATTTTTTTTAATGTACGCTTTTAAAAGACATAGAAGGAAAATATATTAAGGGAAAAGTCCAAAAAACAATGATTTCTATTTCTATGTGGAATTATACATTTTTTTTAATGTACGCCTTTAAAAGACATAGAAGGAAATATATTAAGCGAAAGGTCCAAAAAACAACGATTTCTATTTCTATGTGGAATTATACATTTTTTTTAATGTACGCTTTTAAAAGACATAGAAGGAAAATATATTAAGGGAAAAGTCCAAAAAACAATGATTTCTATTTCTATGTGGAATTATAAATTTTTTTTAATGTACGCTTTTAAAAGACATAGAAGGAAAATATATTAAGGGAAAAGTCCAAAAAACAATGATTTCTATTTGTATGTGGAATTATACATTTTTTTTAATGTACGCCTTTAAAAGACATAGAAGGAAATATATTAAGCGAAAGGTCCAAAAAAGAATGATTTCTGTTTCTATGTGGAATTATGCATTTTTTTAAATGTACGCCTTTAAAAGACATAGAAGGAAAATATATTAAGGGAAAAGTCCAAAAAACTATGATTTCTATTTCTATGTGGAATTATACATTTTTTTTAATGTACGCTTTTAAAAGACATAAAAGGAAATATATTAAGCGAAAGGTCCAAAAAACAATGATTTCTATTTCTATGTGGAATTATGCATTTTTTTAAATGTACACCTTTAAAAGACATAGAAGGAAAATATATTAAGGGAAAAGTCCAAAAAACAATGATTTCTATTTCTATGTGGAATTATGCTTTTTTTTAAATGAACGCCTTTAAAAGACATAGAAGGAAATATATTAAGCGAAAAGTCCAAAAAACAATGATTTCTATTTCTATGTGGAATTATGCATTTTTTTAATGTACGCCTTTAAAAGACATAGAAGGAAAATATATTAAGGGAAAAGTTCAAAAAACAATAATTTCTATTTCTATGTGGAATTATACATTTTTTTTAATGTACGCCTTTAAAAGACATAGAAGGAAAATATATTAAGGGAAAAGTCCAAAAAACAATGATTTCTATTTCTATGTGGAATTATACATTTTTTTAAATGTACGCCTTTAAAAGACATAGAAGGAAAATATATTAAGGGAAAAGTTAAAAAAACAATAATTTCTATTTATATGTGGAATTATGCATTTTTTTAAATGTACGCCTTTAAAAGACATAGAAGGAAAATATATTAAGGGAAAAGTCCAAAAAACAATAATTTATATTTCTATGTGGAATTATACATTTTTTTTAATGTACGCCTTTAAAAGACATAGAAGGAAAATATATTAAGGGAAAAGTCCAAAAAACAATAATTTCTATTTATATGTGGAATTATACATTTTTTTAATGTACGCCTTTAAAAGACATAGAAGGAAATATATTAAGCGAAAGGTCCAAAAAACAATGATTTCTATTTCTATGTGGAATTATGCATTTTTTTAAATGTACGCCTTTAAAAGACATAGAAAGAAAATATATTAAGGGAAAAGTCCAAAAAACAATGATTTCTATTTCTATGTGGAATTATACATTTTTTTTAATGTACGCCTTTAAAAGACATAGAAGGAAAATATATTAAGGGAAAAGTCCAAAAAACAATGATTTCTATTTCTATGTGGAATTATACATTTTTTTTAATGTACGCCTTTAAAAGACATAGAAGGAAAATATATTAAGGGAAAAGTCCAAAAAACAATGATTTCTATTTCTATGTGGAATTATACATTTTTTTTAATGTACGCCTTTAAAAGACATAGAAGGAAAATATATTAAGGGAAAAGTCCAAAAAACAATGATTTCTATTTCTATGTGGAATTATACATTTTTTTTAATGTACGCCTTTAAAAGATATAAAAGGAAATATATTATAAATTTTTGTTTAAATATGCGCCTGTGAAAGATGTAGAAGGAAATATATTTAAGTTGTAAGAAATTTAAATGTTTTAAATAGTTTAATAGCAATATTATATGTCATTAAATGTTTATGAATGTTTAAATATGTATAGAATAAAATAGTTTAATAGCAATATTATATGTCATTAAAAGTTTATGAATGTTTAAATATGTATAGAATAAAATAGTTTAATAGCAATATTATATGTCATTAAATGTTTAAATATGTATAGAATCCTTGTAGTGCGAGTGCTACTCCCACTTATTATAGATTTCCATTTATTTTAATTTAAAACCTTTAAATGTTTAAAAAATGTTTCTTTCTGTTTCATCAAATGTTTTTCTTGTAGTGACATATACCAGTATCGTTTCTAAAAACAACTTACTTCCACTTTGATTAAATGTTTTTGTTTACTTTTCAAGAAATGAACTACAATCTACAGCACAAAACTTAACCCACTAACAAATAGATGGACGGACAGACGCGCGGTTAATAATCCTACGCTGATTACATGAATTCTGAGCATAGCAACCAGATTTATCGCTTTCTACGCTATATTCTTCTAGCTGCTCATAGAACGCAGTATCCAGATAATCGGATTGGAAAATTGTGCTGCAAACAGGGGAAATACGTTGTGACGCGTCATCATTACTACCTAGCTCACCTCAGGCAATCATCACTTTTTTATCTATTGGAGATCATGGAAAAATTCAAATTTATTATTATTTAAACTGTTTCTTTAAATTTTGGTTACTTGTGTAAAATACTGACCTTTAACAATTTAAATTTTAGTTACTTGTGCAAAAACTTGGCAACTGGCAACGCAAACCACAGCGTTGAGCAAGTTAATTACATATTACAAACCTTTTATCAGACAGTCAGTAACAGTATAAAGATAACAACTATTTGTATTGAAATCGATCTCCCAATCTCTCTTATTAAGACTTTGAAGTAGATCAACTAAAAACCCAACAATTGTATTTCTGTTTGTGTCAATCAAGTATTAGAAAAAGTCTAAAATCCCAGAATGTCGCTCAACGCTGAATCAAACATTTCCCAAACAACAGGCAAGCAATTACTAGTATAGTAATTCTTTTTATTTCCAGAACAGTGGTTCCATAATAAACATTCTGTCCAAAGAACAAAGCGATCATCTTTTTCCAGCATTTATTTATTTTTTCACCTTTGTAGTTTATTCTTTAGAACTGCCTCCAAGTTTCTGGTTCGTTATTTATATTCAGCTTCCGTAACCCACAATTATGTATAGCATTTAAGTGGCGTCCGTCGAATTTTCATTTCTCAACACCAATTAGTCGAATTTTCATTTCCCTACATTTCCCGACTTTAATCAACGCAACGGTGATTTTAAGGTTAAGTCAAATCATGGCGTACTCACAAAGCACAAAGTTTATTGACATCTAAATGTCCATTTAAAATTTTCTGTACACCACTCATATTAATACCACAAGGACACGGCCAATTTCTGCCTAGTAGTAGCTAGTAACGACAACAAATAAATAAGAAACATAAGAAAACTAAAAAGGAATTAACGAATTGTGGCGTTTTTCTTACATCTCCGGAGCTCGGGAGTACTTCTTTATGTAACATAAGAAACAAATTATTTTGACGAATATATATATATATATATATATATATATATATATATATATATATATGTATTTCTCTTTTATGTTGCTTGCAAGTTATATTGATATCCCATATCTCTCTTCTGTGGACGTTTCATTCATCGCATAGGAACTAACCCGAATAATCTAATTTTTTATATTTTTATATTAAAATGACAAAAGTTTTTATATTTTATCGTAAAAAACAATCATTATAGTATAAAAGTTTTCTGAACCACGTAACAAGATATAAAAACTGCATTATAACATAATAAGATAACATGTGACAGAATGATTCTGACAGTTACTAACATCGACAAATAACATAGAGAGTTCGTTTCTGTTTGAATTCTTGACGTCTCCCTTACGCTTACTCCTGGCGATTTTTATGAACAATTTGTGTCTGCACGGACCAATTTCATTCAAAGCGCAATTCCTTCCATATACTTTGGATATTGTTTATCTAATTGTGAGGTGCATCAGCTACAACGTAGACTTACGAAAAGTTCGAAGGCGTTTTGTGTCCTCGCTATCAACTCGTTTACAAACAGAACTCGGACGATGGCCATGAATTATATTCACATATGTAAAATATAAAAATATACACAGGTGCTCTATTCATATAATTAATTTCTTACTGCCACAAATTCCGATATACCGAAATTTCACCAAATGTGTGTTTGTAACTCTAAATAAATGTAGCAAAATTTTGGCAGTTAAAGTTTACTAGGCAATAGCACGTTTTGGTGCTGGCCGATTTGTCAGAATAATACATCATACTTTTGATGCTGATATGGACTTTTAACATATTTTTCTTCATGGCATACTTTACATTGCCACTAAAATATTAACACTAAAATATCATAATATATAAAGACAGTGCATCAAACACTAAGCTATTTTCCCATGCACTCTTCTTTTGTATATATGCTATGCATATCTGCAGTACAAAAACTGTTTCTATAACCATAATTGTGTGTATAAATGTTATTGGCCAAGTGTAAAATATAGACTATATTCGTATTACCCGAACAATACAAACAATATCAAGTCACTACTATAATTATATTACTTAATTATAGGTCGGACAGAAATAAAAGACCTGCTCTGTGAACTATCATAGAGAAATAAAGCAGAAAAATATAAAAAACTACAGGAATATAAAAAAAGCTGACTACACCTATCTTTGATCGATAGATATACTTGTACTTTATTATTGCAATCGCTTTTTAATTTACTGCCCAATTAACTAAGGAAATAATATAATGCTTATTCACTACAATATTTTCAACAGCATTTACTACTCTGCTCGCTTATTTTGAACATTTGGCTTGGGAATTATTGATAAGCTATATTTGTAACTTAGTCCACAATATATGCTATCGATTGTACTAATATAATATTGAGATTAAGATTCAACTATTAACACAGAAGTAACCTGTAATCTCCATGTAGTAGGTATCTTATATTTATAAAACCGGCACAATGCTAAATACGTATGTTTGTCTAGGGTTTGTCAAGAAGCTGCAATATCTGTCATCCCTGTTCGATAAGAACTAACCAGCACCTAACTCAAGACCCATTCAGAGAAGGAATGGAACAATCACCTTCTCAAAATGTACTACAGTTAAGCATACCATTTATGATAAGTATATCTGCCCATTTTATATTTTACAGTTGTAATAATATATCATTTGACCTCTTTCATACTCTCATCAAAAATATTTTAACACATTGGTTTTTGAATCAGTGGCATTTACTCTTTGAAAACAGCATTGTATATGTTAGTTTTAATGCACACTAATTAAAAGAATTCACTAACGTTCCGAAGTCAAGTGAGATTATTAATTTCGAAAATATTTCACAAATATCAAACTCTGTCATTTGACAGGGTTTACAATGACTGAATTATAACTTCACGTAATAGTGTTCCTGTTTTAAATCTAGAGAGACTTTGAAATGCCGAAACAAAATATTTAGTCAAGTTAAGAACGGGTGACAGCAACAGAAGACTATCGACCATTTTTATTATGGCCAGATTGAGATAAGAATTAATTAGAAATAAAGTAATAACATGTCCCAATCATAATTGTTCGGTAAATTAAGCAGGTATAAACCATATCCCCTTAGACTAATTACTGACAGGACCTTCAGAATTGCAAATGGCCTCTTTGGTGATTGCGAGGCAGAGGCTCAGAAAAATCCATCTATAGCTAATTTTGATATATAGTTATATATACAAAAAGTACAAATTATTTTTTTCAGAATAAATCTTGCAGCCTTTACGAATAGCACAATCTACTGAAACCTTTCATGATTGTTTCATATGATGGACATATTTTAGGCATTGCTGACTTTTATACAGCTTACACAGATACTGAAATTGTGATACATTTTTTTCAAGATAATAATAGTCCTTAGCATAGAATTTTTAGACCAAATTATATTTTCATTCTTGATAGAGGTTTCAGAGATACCATACCACTTCCATAAATTCATAATTATATAATGTTAAACCTGAGTCATTAGATAAAACACAAAGCCAGTTAAATTTTTAATAGACAATAAAAGCAGAGGGGTTACATTGTACAGTTGGCTAAAATAATTAGATAACGGTAGATTTAAAAGGTATTATAAAATGTGCAGGCAAAGATTTCTTAACTAAACTTTTGCATGTTTAAGGACAAATGTTAAAATGATAGCAGCTATTTGACATAAATTCCACTCAATTTTCGAACGCAATCCCAATTCTGGGGAAATAATCCAAAAAAGTTGCGCTTTATGTACGAACCTAATAATCTCGGGCACTTTGTTAATGATTACAATATATGGTGAATTACCTCAACTGGAGAATTTCCCCAAATTCTCTTAGAGTGTATTAATTGTGTTTGCTTTGGGTTATATCAATTAAGATGAGCTCGAACATATTACAGAGAACATATATGGGAAAATAGTGCCTGCCAGACTGAAATGTCCAGAACTTGAATATTCATAAGAAATGATATTGCGGGTAGGAGGTAATAGCCCCTATTAATTGAGAGGGCGCAGGAAGTCTAAGCTTGTTAGTCGGAGGATTTATTATGCACATATTTTAATTGACAGCGAGGCCAACAATAATTGTCCCATGGATACTATTTTAAGATATTACTGTAGTTGTTTAGTAGGAAACAGGACTGAAAGCTGTTGTTGTCAGGTGATAGGGCTGGTGTGGTATTTTGGTTTAGCCAAGTGACAAAATAACATATATCTCCCCATATCAACCATATTTTTAAATAAAATTTAATTTAATATAAATGAATATTAAATTAAAAGTTATTTAATTCCAGGAAAAAGTATTTATTACGTCTAGGTCGTTTTCTTGTTTAATAGTCATTGAAATGTTTCTGGCGCATCTGATGTTCCGACTTTGAAATAGATATTTATTCACATTTAAATATTTAGTTTTAGGTGTGTATAGTAGGGGTGAAAACTGTTTTGTAAAGTCAGTTTATGAGTTTTTAAGTGGTCACTAAAAGTTAGTTTCACTTAAACAATTAAAAAAGACAGTATTTTCGAAATACTTATTCAATCTTAGTCTTAGATGCCAAATTATAATAATATTTTATAACCCAAGAATTTTAAAGAGTCATATATTTTATTTTATGCTTTTATGACTATGGGAAATGCTTTATATACAGTTGACTATAAAGTACACTTAGAGACATAATTGTATATTTTTCTAACACTAGCTTATTCAAAAATCCTTTAAAATTAAAATAATTCTGATAAGTTTGATTATGCTAGCAAAAAGCTAGCGTAATTAAAATAGTATAGTTACTGACACTTTACTAAACTATTTTATATTTAATATGTGAATATTTGTTTGCACCCAAAGGCTTATTTGACCCTGAGAATGGTGGAGGCCAAGCATTAAATAAATATTTTTCTTTTCATTTTTGTCTATCGATTGTTAAGTTTTATATTGCTAAACTTTATATTGCTAAACTGTGACATTATTCATTAATAACAAATATTTTGTCAGTAACACCAGTATCGATTTAACAGATGAGTAGTTTTTCTTTTATTTTCGTCTATCGATTGTTAAGTGTTATGTTGCTAAACTTTATATTGCTAAACTGTGACAATATTCATTAATAACAAATATTTTGTCAGTAACACCAGTATTTTTTGCTGAAAATCAATTTTTGCCCTTGGTATCGGTTTAACAAATGAGTAGTTCGTTACATTTTTTTTCGTAACTTTTCGTTGCAAACCAATCATCAACTAGACCGTTTTCAAATTATCACACTTTGAGTATTTCAGAATTTTGTTGAGGTAGATTGTAGTGGCAACACATAAATAATTTAGGAGCGTATTTCTCAATCAGTTTTATAATTGATCAATCGAATTGATCAAATCAATTTTATAATTGGCTTACGAACTGACGTTATCGAATTCATAAATATCGCCACTTTTTATTTTATTAATTTAAATTTCTATTACTTTTGAATCATAAAATATTTATTTTTTTGGTTATATACATATAACTTTCTAAAATTATAATTTTTTCGGTATATTAATGTTACACATATATACATATATGTGTAACATTAATATACCGAAAAAATTATATGTTACACATATTACGTTATACATATATACGAAATTAATAAATAAAAAACATTTTTGTCCATTCTTCGTCACAAGTATCTTCCAGATACGAAAATGAAACTAAAATGCAAATATTATCTGCAAATTACAAAAATAACTACGCATACCTGTCTCAACTACAATGTCATTTATTAACATACGTAAAAATATGGTCTTTTTCCATTATTCGCTATATATTTTGGATACTGCGACAAACTAGTCTCAAAATTGTAAAATGCAAGAAAATCAAATTTAGCAGCTCAAATAGTCACTTGTATCTTAAAACTTCTTGATGAAAATTATTGTACACTTTTCATTAGACAAGTTTAAATTGGTCTTTTCTCGTTTGCAACTTTTAGGAGCTTCATGGCAACAATAGTTTTATTCA
The DNA here is from genome assembly GCA_039881145.1 of Druceiella hillmani. Lineage (NCBI taxonomy): Eukaryota > Metazoa > Arthropoda > Insecta > Lepidoptera > Hepialidae > Druceiella > Druceiella hillmani. Next base: position 11,461,724 of record JAYKKI010000071.1, on the reverse strand, counting down.
AATGCAAGTAATTATTTCACGAACCGTTAAAATATGTTAGACAAGAAAATGGTATGAGACCTCTTTTTGTGAAATCTAGTAATCGTTAATTAGTTTTGCAAATGTATTGAATTTTCAAGGCTTTATATATATATATATATATATATATATATATATATATATATATATATATATATATATATATGGCTCTTTTTATTCAAGTAACAAACCGTGAAAAACATCATTTCAGTTATTCTTTTTATTTCTTTTTCCTTCTTTCTGTTAAAAGACGAGGAAAAATACCATTTTTGTTTTACGTTTTATTTATTTTTATTAATTTCTTTTTAGTCCTTTTATTTTTGTTTCTTCTTATTCTACTACTTACCATCTATTTAAGATGGTGAACCTTTTCATTTTGGTTATTCTTTTTACTACTAATATTCTCATTTTTTACTGGTTCGGTAGGCTGCTTTATAAAAGGGAAAACATACAAAATACAAAATATTTATATAAGTTGGCATATAGATTTTTTTTTGTTTTCAGTGTATCAAGCCGAAATATTTAATAACGTAAGAGAAAATATGGTATACATACCAAAGCGGATATTGTGTTTATCGGTTTATATAAAACTAGCATGACCCGTGCGAAGTCTTCGCATTATTTATTCTATTTTACTAAAATTGACATATAGAGGCGCAAGTATCAAAAGCATTGAGCTAAAGCGCCACTTTATTTATACGTGAGTGGATTTGAAATTAAACCTAAATTTTACCGACCGTCAATCATATTGACGTTGAGCCGTTAGATGGCAGCATTGCTCTTTTGTGTATATAATTTTAATAATTAATTAATTTGCAAAAACAATAGCAATAATAAATTTTTTAGTTGTGGATGCCGGTAGAGCAAGCAATTATCTATAAAATGATATATAATTTATGTGGATTAGTTGTGAGGTTTTTTCTAAAAATGGAGTGTAACATCTTAACCTTAGCGTATTAATATTTATGATGATGATGATGTTTAGTTAGTATATTTAATAAATCCCGATATATATATATACACAATTGAAAGGGCTCCGAAAAACAAGCCCTTACAGTCCTTTCCTCAAAAACGTATATATATATATATATATATATATATATATCTTTATAAACGAAAATTAATAAAATAATTACGCTTATGCTTTACGTGGTTAAATTATATTGTGGTCAATGTATTTTCTGGCGAACCGCTACTCGCTAGAGAAGAAAATGAGCTGTAATATATTCGAAAAAGAATCAAACTCAAAGAAACAAAGGGTAGTAAACTATAAGGCAGATAGCTGCTTGAATTTGTATTAATTTTATGATTCCATAGTTTTAGTTGCAGTTTCACAGTTTGGGGTTTGATAATTTCGTTCACTTTTGGTTGGAGTCTAGAAAACCGCAAGTTGTCTTCCGAAATGGGGCACCATTTTCTTTCATATTAAATTATTTCTACCTTTCATGTTCTCCAAATTACAATGTATATGTATTAATAATTTATTTTTAACATATTTATAGACTTTTTTTTTAATTTGGTGAGTTCTATTAATAAAACCTTTTCGACAAATAAGGTATGATTTTTTTCTTTTCCTTACAGTATCTATACATTCATACCTTTAGAACTACAAATCATGCTTACTATAAATCGAACCTAGAACTTTGGATAGAGCTGACTAATGGACCTCAAAGAGTCGTCTCTATTTACAATTTATTGTACATTCACATACTAGTTGATTGTTATTGTGCGAACAATATTTTTGTGTTATATTTTTGGCTCGAACAGTTTTTTTGGCTTGAGTCAAAAAATATAAAAACATTAACAACTATGCAGTATCCACGTTGCGTTAAACGAATTTAAATAATTATATTAATCTTTTATAATAGAAAAATAAAAAAGGGGATGTATATGTTTATGTTCTTTTCACTTATAAAATATTCATTTAATTAAATAAGTTTAACAACACAAAGTAAATGGATGCACCACCGATTTAAATGTATATCATAGTTGCCGAGAATGTAAACAGATGTTCGTAGCCGTATTCGGTACTCCGTAGCCGGTAACCGTATTGTCCAGGATTCTCGTAAAATGCTCGCCGAGACACTCGAGCGAGTATGTGAATTAGCATTAAAGTGCACGAGTGAATTCACTGTGTACAGCTACAAATTATATATGTATAAAACGTAACTAGTTATCACGTTCGTAAATATATATATATATATATATATATATATATATATATATATATATATATATATATATGTATATATATTTACATATATTCTTTATTTTTTTTTCGATTGTTTCGTAATGTGTGAGTTTACGATACAATGTATATAACAAAAACCAATAGCATTCTTGTGAACAGTAGGATGAGTAAAACCACTGGTTATTTTTGTCAGAGCCGTTTTTCATTCTTCATGGCCAGTTCATCATTTAAGGCTATAACATCATTAAAATTATTATCATTTTCAATTATTACTCAGATCATCAATGTATTATTATTTAAACGAGAAACATTTAATTTCAAAAGATTAGCATTGAATTTATCATTTCTGATTGCCAAATGTATTTGTCATGTTTTGTATTTTTACTAATTCTTGTATTAATAACATGTAATTTTTATATCTTAAAGATAATCATTATATCAGTAAATATGGCATATCAGAAAAATTCACTTTCATAGAATTACTTATACTAAATGTTGGTACGCTGACAGATGACAGTGCCATTCCACAACAGAAGAGAATATTCGTAGCATTTCTTCGTTACACAGTGTACTGTGTTATTTTTTGTACTGTTTTTCTACATTTTTAATATCCCTTGACATTATATGACCGTTAAAGTTTAAAGATTTATTAATTACTAGCTGTGCCTACAACTTCGTTCACGTGTTTCGTTCACATTAGGAATTTTTGTTTGTTTTCTCCTGGGTATATACTATTTATATCACCATAACAAATTCTATCAAAACCCGTCTAGTAGATTTTGCATGATATCCGCTCAAATTAACATACAAAAATACTAAAAAAAAGTTTTTCTAGCTTTTATTATCATTGTATACGATAAATCAATAAATTTTTCTTTAGATATTTCCAATTTCAATGTACAGAATTCACTCTGTTACAATTTTATTAATTGTATAGATCTGACGAAGTGCCTAATATTATTCGAACAAATCGATATTTATACCAAGTAGTATTGTACATAAATAGATAGATATTTTTTAATTTTGACGAAACCTCAAACTTTTGAAACCAGTTACTTATTTATTATTGAAACCAGTTACTTATTATAACCCAAGATTACAAAATAGTAAACATTTTTCATGTACGTGTAATTTGGTAAAATAGGCAGAAAGGACCAGGCCAATTCTGTTAATAGGTCACCGTTTTGTCAGTCTTTGTCATGAACCAATCGGGATTATTATTTTCTTTAGTTGTTGTCCTTTACGTAGCTCATCTCTGAACTCTGTATAGATCAGCATTACTTGAATTTGTTATGTCCTTTGCGTAGCTCATCTCTGAACTCTGTATAGATTAGCATTACTTGAATTTGTTATGTCCTTTGCGTAGCTCATCTCTGAACTCTGTATAGATTAGCATTACTTGAATTTGTTATGTCCTTTGCGTAGCTCATCTCTGAACTCTGTATAGATTAGCATTACTTGAATTTGTTATGTCCTTTGCGTAGCTCATCTCTGAACTCTGTATAGATTAGCATTACTTGAATTTGTTATGCCAGTTGTACATAGTAATACCAGAAGGGTCTTCATAATGAAAGGCCAACCAATGTCGATAGTAACTTTACTGACGATTGAGACCACAACGAAAGTCATGAAAAATCATAAATAAAAATCGTCTTATATTGAACTCATTTTAATATGACAGAGATAACTTTCAAACTACCACCAATTTGCATAAAAACAAATGACAAATTCAAGCAAAATAACCCAATGGTAAAAAAATACTTGTGTACAATTTTCGAAATTCATATTTATTTTTATATTATCACTATTACAAATGGCCAGTTCAAAGAATTTTCAATTAAGTATCACCTTTGTACATCTGAAATCATAATATTCAGAATGTGGAGTAATAAACTGGAGAGCCTTGAGGACATATCTACAATACGATAATTATGAATATGAAAACATGTAGATACAAATGTAAGCTGTGATAGTCAGTCACCTTCGTATCAAGATCTCCCACAGAAAATAGTCCAGATAATTATATTTCATGTACAGACAGTTTATATAAATGTGTGTCTGAATATTAAATGTAATTCATAATTAAATTAAACTACGTGATGTAGTATTATTTCAACTTTCTTTAATGACTTTACGACGACCTAGGTTTCGTTGTATTACAACATCTTTGGACAATTAGCAAAGATTGGTCTTTGCTAATAGTCCACCTGAAAGCTTTGTAATACAACGAAACCTAGGTCGTGGCAAAGAACTTAAATAAAGTAGAAATAATACTACATCACATAGTGTCATTTAATTTTTAATAATGAATTTCTACAAAATTAACGTCACGTATATTCAATGATTTTTTATTTACCTGTATTCCAGTTTAAGATGTATTGTCGCAGAAAGATGTAATGTCTAAGAACATAAATATTATCATGCTGTGTTCTTCAATAGATTCAGTATAAAATGAATATTAGGTTAGATGAGGTTAGGTTTTGTCAGGTTAGTTTGAAATAGGTTAGGTTAGGATATATTAGGTTGGGTTTTGTTGGGCGAGGTTGGTTAGAATATTTTCATTTGAGCTACACTAGGATAGGTTGGGTTTGTTTGGATTAATTTATGTTAACTTAGATAAGGTTCGATTAGATTGAATAAGTTTGGGTTAGCTTTGTTTAAGTTAGGTTAAGTAAGGTTAATTAAATTGGGTTAAAATGGATTAGGTTACGTTAGATTAGGAACGATTGACTTATATTGAATTGTGTTGGGTTAGGTTAGTTAGGGTTGGTTTAAGCTGGATTAGGTTGAGTTTTAATGTCTTAGGTTATGCAAAATTAGCCATTATAACCTGTAATAAAATTTTATTAATTATTAATTATTAATTTTATTTTATTAAAATTTGTAACACAATGATATGTTAGACGAGGTCAGCTTAAGTTGGGTTTGGTTGGGTTATGTTAGGTTAGGTTCAGATATGTTATTATATAGATAGGCTTGATTAGGCTGAATTAGGTTAAGGCTGATTTACACATAGTTCAGTTAAGCAGCTAGTTTTCTTGTTAATCTGACGAGTTAAATACTTATCATCGTTTTCACAGTAAATTACAAATTAAGTAGTAACTTGGCGATTAAGTAGACAAAATAGAACGCCGTTCTGTTTGTTCGGCGAGTTAAGTACATTGTACCCCGCCGGGCATCTCCCGCAACCCGACAGTTTAACTTGCGCATGTGGATGGACGAATTTAGTAATTGATAATGAATTTAATTTTGGATTTTTGTTACAAACTTGATTGCCCTACTCGTAAGTCACAATGAAAAAGTAATACTTAAAGCTAAACTATCCTGTACGTTTGGACACAACTTACTAATATCGAAGTGAACTCGCCAAATTTGAAACTAAACTCGCTAGGTAACTAAACCACGTGTAAATCATTCTTTAGGTCGGGGGGGGGGTGATGTTGGGTTGGGTTGAGATCCAATCTGTGTTAGTTTAAAATAGGTCGGGTTAGGTTAAGGACGTTTTATTTGTCAATCTATTTCTCATTTAACTTTTTGTCTGTTTATTTGTGTATCACATAAAACTACTAAATGAATTCGAATATCAGTTTCACTGTTGCGATGCGTAAGGAACAATTTAAAAATTTAAAGTACTTTTATTGTTCAAACTTTCTCTAGGGATCTTGAAATGTCATTATTAGTACTAAGGCAGCATACTTTCAAGGAAACTGGAGCAGAGGCAGATCCAGATCATCCTGAAGACGCAGTTTCCTGTAGGAGTAAGGATGAACTAGAAGAAAGAAAATAATATGGCACAAAATTGTGTGCGGCGGAGAAGCTTTGTGGAGAAACTAAACTGAAGGAAAGAACCTGATAAAAAAAATATATGGCATTATAACCGAATGCTCAAACTTAAAACTGATGAATAGAAATTGTCGAGACTGTTACGGCGATATTGGCACTTTCCACGCTCGGAAATGAATAAGTTTTTGAGGAAACAAATTTTAGGTTAGGTAAAGTAAATTAGGTTCAGCATGTATTAACTTAGGTTAGGATCGGTTAGGTTGTAAGTTGAATTAGGTTAATCTGCTTGTGTTAGGTTAGGTTTGCTTAGATTAGATTGGGTTGGCATATTTTGTGCTAGACTGGATTGTTAGGTTGAATTACTTTAGGTTAGATTTGGTTATATTTACATTGTTATTAAGTACAAAATAGAGTGGAAAATTTTACACTAAAGAAAAATACGTCTCCTCATACGTTATACGCCCCCCCCCTACACTCAGGTAAGTAGGTTTCTAAATGTTTAGCGTTATTATTATTCCGATTTATAATAATTTAAATATAATAATAATATTACTGGAGAAAAGGTTCAACAGCAAAAATAAAAAAACATAATAGCTAGTGTTACAATAAAACTGTTGAATTATCTTTCGCAGAAAAAACCTAAATTGAAAAAATTGCAGCCAAACCTCCGCATCAATCTGTATTTGAGTAATATGCTGCCGCACAACATAAAACTACTACCTGTCTAATTAATAACCACCTTAAAAATATTTGTCGCGCGTGTTCGCTCGGAGATTTCCTCGAAAAGCAGAAGTATTAATAATTACGCATTAAAAAATATACCAAATAGACCGAAACCAGTTTTCAACAAATTCTATAAAAAACGAAGTATTCATGGGCCGAAAGCAGTTTTCGAGAAATTCTATGAAAAAGGAAAATATTCCTTGGCTTAAAAAATGTAATGCGATGTATTCAAAGCAGAAAGAAAACTATAAATAAAAATATCAAAATATGTTACTTTTACTATATTGTGATATTGGGTTGGCTAAAAAGTAATAAGCGTTTTTTTGTTCGGAAATTAAATAGAAAATACGGGAACGTCCACGAAGCTTCCATGATCGAAGATATATAAAGGGATCTGATTCAGTAATAACTGAGACGCTGCACTGTTAACACGTATAAAATATGAACGATATTAACTCACATGTGAGACAGTGCATATTCTACGAGTACCAATCTGGTTACTTTGCTACTGAAGTTACGCGTCACATATTCCAACGCGTAGCTCCGGCGGTTCCGAGTACCAATCTGGTTACTCTGTTACGAGTACCAATTTGGTTACTCTGCTACCGAAGCTACGCGTCACATATGCCAACGCGTAGCTCCTGAAGCAATATCTGAAGCTACTGCAAAGCGATTGTTCCGGCGGTTCCGCAGCGGTGATTATTCCCTAAGTGATCAACCATGCTCTGGTCGACCGGTGGAATTAGATAGCGACTGATTAAAATTGCTAATTGAAAAAGATAACCGATTAACGACACGCTAGGTAGCAACTGAGCTCGGGTGCTCCCATAGCTCAATAAAGAATCATTTACACCGCTTGGGAAAAGGGATTCAAATACTTTGCGTGGGTACCATGTGACCTTAGTCCGAATCAGCCATACCATATGACCTTAACCCGGATATCAGTCCTCATATAGCCAAACAAACCCGCCTTAAAGTTTTAGATTTTGGTTGGACGCAGATCCTCCGCCAAATTCCCCAAACCACACACCCACTGATTATTGTGTGTTTAAATCGCTCAGCAATGCCTTATGCAAAAAATACTTTTACGATGAAAATCACCTACGATATTTTGTAAGCCAATTTTTTCATTCTAATTCATGTGAACTTTATGCAGATGCTATCCACCCTCAGCCAGTGCGTTGGAAACATGAAGTACAGAAAGGTGATGATTATTATATCGACGACTAATTAATTTTAAATTGGAAATATAATAAAAAAATATAACATTGATGACCGTTCATTATTTATCAGCCAACCCAATACTTACCATTTAATTTTTACAAGGTATCAAAATATACGAATTCTAGTAATATTTCATTTCTGCATTTCTAAAAAACTATCCACAATCATAACTATTATCAATTTAAAATTGCCAGTTTAGTCATTCCCAGCGTTATTACAATTTAAAGATCATGGTTCTAATTTAAGAACAACTATCATAAAAATTATAAAAAGTCACATCCAATGCTGAAAGGGTCATACAAGCATATAAATGCATATTCTTATTTCGTTTATATTTAAAAAAACTGAAGTTTTGGTCAACATTTCCTCTCTCCACCACTATTGGAATTATGTAGGCCTTGGTAAGTGAATATTGACGTGGCCAGTCGATAAAAATTGTACTTACTGGAAAGTTTTTTTATTCGTTATTTTCATGAGAAAATCAAGCAATAACTGCTTAATTTTCTCAAGAAAGCATATGAAAATTAAATAATTATTTTGTATTGAAACATTTAATTAATTTGCAATTTCCTTTTATCAAATATGATGTAGGATACATTTATTTTTATATGCAGATAGAATACAGATTTAGTACAAAGTAGGAATCACAATATATCTATTAGCGATAATGCCGACACGCCAGAAAGGACAACAATTATAAGTTACGAATAATAAATTAATTTTTATGGTGTTTTTAACTAAATCGATAACGCTGCCCCACCGCATAGACGACTGTTATCAACTACGAAGAACACATCAATTTTTAAGTATTGACAATAACGCTGCCGCAAAGGACAACAATTATCAGCCCGTAATTAACAAAATTCAAGACGAAACTATTAGAGATAACGCCACCCCAAATGGCAGAGATTATCACCTACAAGCAAGCTATTAATTTATATTTATTATTTTTAAATATGTTAAACATATAAGAATAAGATAATCCGTCTTTGTATGGAAACTAATAAAAAGGCCTGCGGGCCCTGACTCTTGATTAGTCCTCCCTAATAACTATAACACATAACAAGTGCACCATATTTTTAAATAATAAATTTATTTTATTTCAACCATCGCCTCGTATCCAATAACTCGAGTGTGCAGTTCGTGACAGGATCACGTGGATCACGTAGATGTTGTCAGTTGTGCTATCGGCAAACTGACAATATCTAATTAAAAACTCAAATCTCTCGGCACTCATACATGCCTTAAAAACATTGCCACTTCAGTTAGCTTCGAATAATATACCAGTGGGTAAATAATTATTTATTACACTCATTGATTGAAGAAGAAGACTAAGCAGTGCTTTTATTTAATTAGGAAATATGCCATAAGTTGATGAAAACTTACTTTGTACTTGTTCTTTTTCTAGTCAACTTAGGGATTCACGTATCAATTATTTCATCTGTATAAACAAGATGAAACAAAGGAATCAAATCAGCCATAGCTTTTACCTCATTTACAGATCCAAGTATAAAATGAACAATGTTACGAAAGAGTATTTGAGCTACATTGATTGGTTGCCCACTTATATTTATTTTTCCTACAAATTTAGTTCTTTTAGAATATATCACCAAGTTTTGATGAGAAAACGCAAGTGGGTCATTCTGCAACTGCTGGGAAGTCTTGCCAGTAGTGTCTATAATCATATTCCTGTCACGAGCGCTCCTTATTCAAATCCTCGTTTTCCACTTTCATCAATGTTTACCTGCAAGTCTTTTAAAATTTGACATCCTTTTCTAAGCCCAAAATTCCACCACGAATACCTGATCATCATCCTTATTGTCAGATTAATTAAAAAACTGTACCAAAATTGGGTTTGCAAGTATCAAATACATAATTGCTTCATGTATTTGATACTTGCAAACCCGACTAACTAGTAAACCTTTGTTGTTTTTTATTATATTACAAATATATATATATATATATATATATATATATATATATATATATATATATATATATATATATTGAATTGTAGAATTCAACCTGAACAATTTACTTATATTTAATTTTCACGAAAAATCCATAAATAATGTAAATATTTTATAAATTATCTTGAGTCACTCTTTCGCAGAAACTCCGGAAGTAATAAGCGTGCGACTGTTTGAGTAATCACGAAGCTACTGAAAGACAAGGAGTAAGGAAAACTAGGGGACAGCACTAGACACTGATTGCGTTAGGGGTCGGTAGTCTGATAGACTAATGTTTAGTAATCTAGCGTTAAGAAAGTACAATTTATATAGAAACGTCAAATTCGTAACCTTCTTTTTTAATGGTTGATTTTAATAAAACATACCTTTGTGTTAGTCCAGACTGAACAGAATTTATTAGCAAACATTTCAACTAAATATCTTTAGTTGCTTTAGTGTGATTTACAAGCAAATAAACAAGTCCACAAACAAACGCACCAACATCCCATAAAGAATATTTTTGTGTAGTATTACTTTTTTTTATTCCTGTAAATTTTTTTAAATTTTTTTTTCATCTTCAATGTACAAAGAGGCCAATTCTACAGTTTTATTATATGTACGGTTAAACAATAAAAATTGTTTCAAAGTGGTTATAAATGCTTCGAAAATGTTTAGTTCAACAAGTTTTTATCAATGACGTTACTTTAAGAAAACAGAATTCAGGCAATACTTCAAAATTCTTTATGTGTACGGTATATATTTAGTACAATACTATATATAGACATTAAAAAACGTCAAAAATACACCTCAATTAGTTTTTGAAAATGTCTATAAATAAAGTATTCTCAGGATTAAAATTTTAACACAATATTGTCAAACTACATAAAGAAAATAACAGAAGCTATATTCAGAAAAAAAAGTTTTAAATAGGCCTTTCTCTTTCGAATTTATGCTTTTTATCATATTTTTGACCAAATTACTGGAAAAATTCTAACGATTTAGTGTAAATTATACAATGGTATAAGTTGAAAATTTTAGTTTTTGTTTTAAATTAATATTTTTAAAAATAAAAAAGTTATAATACTTTCTTCTATTACAATTTTTCTCCAAAAATACGGCCTCAGACTTTCTAAAAAGGCAACAATTAGAGTATATAAAATGATAAATAAATTTAAACTATTTATTTATATTTGCTAAAGTGTAGGGAAAACTTCTTCAAAAGATTTAAAAAACTTAAAATACTAGACAACAACTTTATGTAAAATTGACCCATTCTAAACATATTGCCTATACTATTTCTATTAAAATATTTCAAAAGTTCGTATTATTTTTTGGCACCTAAATTTATTGCATAATATATTCTAATTAAAATGATGTATTTATTTTATATTATAAGGATTCTGAAACACGAAACGAAATATCATAAGGATTACTTTAAAAATTAATTGAAAACTTCCAATTTTATCCACCTTTGGGCTACGGGACTTTAAAAATTAATTGAAAACTTCCAATTTTATCCACGATATTTTGCAACTAGTAATCTGTACTCTATGCAGGGTTAAAACGACATATATACTTACTATATATGCACAGGAAAATGAACGCATATATGCAGTTAAAAAGGAAGAAATATTATATCGAATATAACGCAATATTTTAGTGAGTCAGATTGAGGAAAACTTCAAACAAGACAACGTAATAATAAGGTAACAAAATAAGAAAAAAATAAGATAAAACAAAAAAATAAGATATAATAAAAAATAAGATATAATTAATAAGTGCATAAGATAAGGTTCAAAGCTAGTCTTATCGGTTTTTATTTCATTAATTAAGTCACAAAATGAGATATTGCTAAAGATTTTTCGAACAATGGCAATAAAACTTTACGGCTTACAGGACCTAAATACATAAGTCATTACTAAAAAAACTCTTCTATTTTTATAATATATAATCATTGCACTATAGTGTAAAAACACTGAAACAGTAGACGCACACTCAAACAACGATGCGGATTCAAGTACCAGTCAAACAAGCGACCCATTTCAAAGACACACGCAACGAAAGTGCAGATGGAACAAATCCCTGGATACATGAACGCCACTCCACTCGGCGCAAACTACACTGTGCGAGAGAATCAAGCACTCAGCTCAGACCGCATGTTAATCCATCAGCTCAATGGGTCGCGTGCTCTCACCCGATAGTGGCGCAGGTTCGAACTCCGGCCCAAAATGCGTCATACCGTAATCCTCGCATTTAACATTTCACTCATGCGCCGCTAGATACTGGCTCGGCCGTGAATGGGTTAAAAAAGGATCGGAATACTGGCGACATTGTTTTAAAAGATTAAGATAAATATGGTTAAAAAAAAGTTAAATAGATATAGAATTTTCTCTGTGTGGTTTCCGTATAAACTAAGATATAAAAAAAAATTTAAACACTTAAAAAATAACCAAAGTATAATAAAAACACTGTTTACTATTTAAAAAAATAAAAAATGTTAGTAGGATATATAGTATTTCCATTAAAGTATTCAGAAATATTTATATTATTTTTCACAATATTGCCTAGTGCAACTAGGGATTATAGTCTTGTGGAAAACTTTAGGATAATTTTAGTAACCCGTTTTTTTGACTTATGTTTTAGTAACCCGTTTTTTAACTTTGTAAATAGGACTGAGGTTGTTTTTTGTAGATTTTCAACCTTATTGCTACACCTTTGTGTATAGCAATATTGTTGAAAGTACTTTACGCTACCGGAGGACATTTTTTATACAAAAGTTGCAAACTTTACTTAATTCTCAGACAGAATAATTTAGGTACTTTTCTATTATAAAGCTTATGTGTCTATTAGCTTCTAGATTTCTGCGTCAACCCGTTTCTGGATAGACGAATGCACGGATATACAAATTATCTCTTAAGATTTATATTCTGCTTGCTTTTGGGGTACGAAATAAATAATTAGGTATATCCACAGAGATATTAAAGGCAAGCTTAGAGGAGATGCCAGTGAAAATAATTTATATAGATACCGCGTCAACGCTAAAAGGAGAATTGAAGTTAGCGGGGTGCGGAAAAGATAATCGTCTATTGAATATTGAATATATTTGGCGTTAATTTTGTAGAAATTCATTATTCACAATTAAATGAAACTACGTGATGTAGTATTATTTCTACTTTCTTTAATTTCTTTAACCACGACCTAGGTTTCGTTGTATTACAACATCTTCAGGTGGGATATTAGCAAAGATTCGCAAAGAATATTAGCAAAGAATCTTTGCTAATATCCCACCTGAAGATGTTGTAATACAACGAAACCTAGGTCGTGGTTAAAGAAAGTAGAAATAATACTACGTCACGTAGTTTCATTTAATTGGGAGATAATCGTCTGTTCCACTTTCGATCGTTCTATTTGTACATGCGCAAATAATGGAATAACTGACACAAGTATTATTTCCATTTCGTATAGCAAAGTGATAAACAAATATAATTTTCACTTTGGCTTCATAATAGCGATTTACACGGTGGACAATTCCATAGATATATCGAAGTAAGGCAAGTAAAAAGTAATCACTTGTATAATGAATCTTGTATAAAATATGCTGTATGTATTAATTTTTTTCATTCCCAACTTCAGATTTAAAAACGTACCGACATCAGCTGATCAAACTATAGCGCAGTTTATAATACATTACTCTAAAATTGTCGTCAAAGAGAATAAAACGAATAAAAACAATGCTAATTGAACTTATTTACATGATAAAAGTATCGGTACAAACCCAATCCTTATGTATGAAAATGAGAATCGGTTAATAAGAAAAATGAATAAAATTAATCTATTGGATAACGCTATATATATGTGTGTATATATAGATATATATATATATGTATATATATATATATATATATATATATATATATATATATATACATATACATATACGTATAAGTATACGTATACGTAAACGTATAGATATATATATATATATAGATATACATGTACATGTACATTTACATTTACATTTACATTTACATATACATATACATATACATATACATATACATATACATATACATATACATATACATATACATATACATATACATATACATATACATATACATATACATATACATATACATATACATATACATATACATATACATATACATATACATATACATATACATATACATATACATATACATATACATATACATATACATATACATATACATATACATATACATATACATATACATATACATATACATATACATATACATATACATATACATATACATATACATATACATATACATATACATATACATATACATATACATATACATATACATATACATATACATATACATATACATATACATATACATATACATATACATATACATATACATATACATATACATATACATATACATATACATATACATATACATATACATATACATATACATATACATATACATATACATATACATATACATATACATATACATATACATATACATATACATATACATATACATATACATATACATATACATATACATTTACATTTACATTTACATATACATATACATATACATATACATATACATATACATATACATATACATATACATATACATACTCGTACACGTACTCGTACACGTACACGTACACGTACACGTACACGTACACGTACACGTACACGTACACGTACACGTACACGTACACGTACACGTACACGTACACGTACACGTACACGTACACGTACACGTACACGTACACGTACACGTACACGTACACGTACACGTACACGTACACGTACACGTACACGTACACGTACACGTACACGTACACGTACACGTACACGTACACGTACACGTACACGTACACATACACATACATAAACATAAACATAAACATAAACATAAACATATACATATACATATACATATACATATACATATACATATACATATACATATACATATACATATACATATACATATACATATACATATACATATACATATACATATACATATACATATACATATACATGTGTGTGTGTGTGTGTGCATGTGTGTGTATGTGTATATATGAATCATCTGGAAATCATTCCCGTCATCCAGCAAGAAGACTTGTTCATATATTAATAAACTCATAGCATTAAAACGTATTTAAAAGTATATATAGTTAGTATTAATCAATAAAAATATTCGCTAATCACCTGATAAGTGTCGCAAACATTTAACTCTTAAAACCCACCAAAACTTATAAAACTAAATTCAAAGCTAAAGAGGCCGCCAGTGCGAGAAGTAATTAATAGCGTCACGACGCGCCGCTACGAGTAACGGCCGGAGTGGCGCGACGCTTCGAGTGATGAGACGGGGTCGTATGCCGCTTCCAGTGACATTGGGTGATTGTTTCGTTTGCGGATCAGATTCGATTTAAATCGCTGTGTTCAAATTATTGCTGGAGTGAAATTCTTATGTCAAAGTTATCTTTCTTTTTAAATATATATTGAATAACTGTAATGCAACACAATTACAAATCAAATATTGTAATAACTTGCCATAACCTGGTTTTTATGATCTACGTTGCAGTAAGGGACTCTCCTATAGATTGAGTGGATAATACACGAGTAGAACAGAAAATCCTATATCGGTAAAAGTGACATGAAAAATAAGTCTGAAAGCAGATCCGTTTTATAAATTATGTGTAAATTAAATCTATAATAATATGGAAAACATTTCACGATCCTATATATTTTATTAATTTAAAAAGAACTGACGATCAGTTAAAAAATAGTATGTTTTTAAGAGAAAAAATAAATTTTTCGCATTTAAATTCTACAAGTGTCAATTCATCTCTGTATTATCATGTTATAGGTGTTTTTAGAGGTATACAAATTTAAAATGAAAAAAAAACGGATAAAAGTCATGATACGATTTCAGGCATATGGACGATTTCAGGCATATGGACGATTTCGGGCATATGGACGATTTCAGGCATATGGACTATTTCAGGCATATGGACGATTCCAGGCTTATGGACGATTTCAGGCATATGGACGCCGTTGCTGGCTCGAATGAAGCGCAATCTAGAAATTCAATTTTCAACCACTTTTTCGAGCAGTTGGGGTCGTATATTGGATATAACATAGCGAATGCTATCTCCAAGTAGTCCAACGTCTGTGGTCTATCGACACAGACTAGCGACTTCACATATCCCCACAGGAAATAATCCATATGTGTTCACACGATTCTGGAGGCTAATTTCTAAGGGCATTACACGAAATTATGCACTCATTGAAATTTCCCTGCAATAAATTGATTGTATCGCGTGCTGTATGGCATGTTGTCCGGTCTTGTAGAAACCAAAGCTCTTCAACATTAATGCCATTCAATTGGGGAACGAAAACGTTAATAATAATGGATCTAAGGTGCTCTCCATTGACTGTAACGTTCTCGCCGGCATCATCTTTGAAGAAATACAGGTCAATGATTCCACCAGTCCATAAACCACAATATACAATAACTTTTTATGAATAACGGCATCTCAATAATGACACATGGATCTTCTTCACTCCAAATGTAGTAATTATGTTCCTTGATGTACCCATTCAAAACGTAGTAATTATGTTCCTTGATGTACCCAAAAATGAGACTCATCTCTGAAAAAATTATTGCTCGAGAAAGTAGTTAGGAATTATACTTCCAGATTACGCTTCATTCGAACCAGCCGCGCCGTCGATATACATGAAATCATGTTTAAACCTACATTGCATGTAATGAACTTTTCAATAGATCCAATACTATAACAATTATTACGATTTTTAACTGTTTTTTTATCACTTTAAACTTGTATACCTCGAAAAAAACACTTTTACATATTGAATATATTTGGCGTTAATTTTGTAGAAATTCATTATGGACAATTAAATGAAACTACGTGATGTAGTATTATTTCTACTTTCTTTTAGTTCTTTACCACGACCTAGGTTTCGTTGTATTACAGCATCTTCAGGCGGGCAATCAGCAAAGTTCTTTTCTGATAGCCCACCTGAAGATGTTGTAATACAACGAAACCTAGGTCGTGATAAAGAAATTAAAAAAAGTAGAAATTATACTACATCACGTAGTTTCATTTAATTATCACTTTTACTATGTTATTAAATTAGTAGAGCAAATCAGCTTCTGTAAATGTGTACCTTCTCGTAAGTTATCTCATTCTATCTCAACTTTAAGTGACAGGTTAAAAATCACCATAATAGCTATACACCGCGATACGCACCTATTTAAAAACCAACCCCTTATAAGGATTTAGATATTCAGCGATACGGATATTATTCCACAATTTTTAAGTGGTTTTTATGGAATTTTTTTTATATTTAAATGTTTACACGTCACTATAATTGAGATAATGTTGAAAAAAAAGATTATTTTATTTACAAATTAATTATTTCTCTGTTATTACAGAGTTTGAATTAAAAAATGTTTACCTTATATGTTCGATGATAATCCAAATAAATATCTTATTATACCAATTAACCAATACTCTATATAAATATCTATACTATAATCATTTTAGCAGTATTTTTGCAGATTTTGCCCTAATATTTCGCCCTAATTTCGTATCAAAGAATTTTAGCGTAACTTACAGTAATTAATGTAAAAAATATGATTAGCCAATTATTTTATATATTTTTTTTGTAAAGTCAGTTGCAAAATATATACAATTACCATACAGTTGACGTAATATAATTAGTTTCCTTCTTCTTTCTATTTTGCTTTTTCTCACCAATTGTTTTTCGAATTCGATTCAAAAACCTAACTGCAATTAATTTTTTTTTCGGAACTAAAACAATATTACTTAACGAGTAAACATTATAAATTTTAAAACTCAAACTTGAGCATAATGTGTTGATTTCAACACGTACACCTTATAAGAGAGACCTAAATATAATGAAAATAATATTAAAATTCACTCGTTGTTAATATAATGTTCAAAAGATGGATTTATATAATTTTCATAACCATATGATATATCATTGTCATGAATATTATATAACTTACATAATTTGGATAAAAGAAGAGAGGTCTAATTATAATGAAAATAATATTAAAAGTCACTCATTGTTAATATAATGTTCAAAAGATGGACTTATATAATTTTCATAACCGTATGATATATCATTTTCATGAATATTATATAACTTACATAATTTGGATAAAAGAAGAGAGGTCTAATTATAATGAAAATAATATTAAAATTCACTCGTTGTTAATATAATGTTCAAAAGATGGACTTATATAATTTTCATAACCATATGATATATCATTTTCATGAATATTATATAACTTACATAATTTGGATAAAAGAAGAGAGGTCTAATTATAATGAAAATAATATTAAAATTCACTCGTTGTTAATATAATGTTCAAAAGATGGACTTATATAATTTTCATAACCATATGATATATCATTTTCATGAATATTATATAACTTACATAATTTGGATAAAAGAAGAGAGGTCTAATTATAATGAAAATAATATTAAAATTCACTCATTGTTAATATAATGTTGAAAAAATGGACTCATATAATTTTCATAACCGATGGATATTATATAATTTTCATAACCGTATTTACCAAAATATATCGATAATAACCTTTGTAAATATCTCTTTAATAACCTGTTTATAGTAATAAATTTATTTGAAGAAATTTGTAAAAATTAAATTCTAAAATAAATGTTCTTAATATTCATTGTAACAACGTAGCCTTATAAAAGCATTTACAGAAATGAAGTGTATACAGCATTCAATCCTTGAACCGCTAAACCAATTGGCTACGTCCAACCTGACAGGCTAAAACTGCTACGTGAGCGGAAGCGGCGTCCCGTTCGGCCCCATCACTTGAAGCGGCGCGTCGCCGCGCCATTAATTACTTCCGTCCGGATCACGACGCACCGTGCGTCTGACAGGGCGGGCGGCGTCTTGAGTGCCAAGTTTAAATTTAATTTTCCATTTTCGTCATCCATGCGGATCTACCTTTTGTAGTGGCTGTTGTTTTCTGATGGAATAAGAGGTGTTTAAATATTTTCACTTTTTTTGTATTCTCTCCAGTTTTATTTTCTAAAAATCTAGACGAAAAGAAATATGAAGTAGTTATGATGGTATCACTTATATATTCTGTTACTATTATGCTTGTTGATATTAACAATTACTATTATATATACATATATATATATATATATATATATATATATATATATATATATATATGTATATATATATTTGCAACTTATAAATCCGCCATCTCTGTACACAACCTTTTCAACTTTTTATATGTAGTCAATAAAATCAAACGTTAATTTTATATACATCGTCGGTATCTAACACTTGTCGCCAACGTGTAGGCAGAGTTAAAGTTCCGTACTTGCAGAAATCTTCAGGTCTTTTTTCTGAAAATCTATGAAGTTTTGATATGACTTACGTGTTTAAATTTTCTGTCACGTAAATTATTAGACAGAGAGTGAAACAGATGGTGATTAGATGGCAAAAGATATAGAGAGTACGATGGGTGAAGTTGCATACCGCATCCAAGTGAATGTAGTTTTTTACGCGTTATTTTGCTACGTGGTAGTTTGCTGCGTATAATTCTCCACGCATTGTCATATAAAAAATAAACTTCGCTTTGATTTTAAGAAAGTCTAGTAATGACGTAGATCAATTGTTCACAATAAATATTAGCTGTAATTATATTATTAGCTTGAAAGAGTTCCTAATGAATAACTCTATTTATACCCCACCATGCACTCAAAAGTATCTTTTGTCCAATATTATGTTTTGGTATAGATACATCTTTTTCTCCAGCTCCTAGCCACTGGCGTTTACATTAAAAATTAACGTAAGCCACCTACTTTTCATCTCCTGTAACCAAATACCTTAGCTACTCGTTGGTACGATGGAAACTCAGTAGCTCCAAGCACACATTAGTTCTCCTTTGAAGTTGAAAGGGTGATCGCTCACGTGGTAGCTATACGGAATATTTCCACTTTTTTCTCAAAGCATGACGTTGTTTTTCAAATAACGCGAACTTAATCTGGGATCTGTTTCAATATGGCATTTAATTTTTTTTAAATCAATTATGGGAGGGTGGGAGGGGTGGTAACTTTGGATGAGGTTTATCGGACAGGTCAAAATTCCCTACTTTTAATCTTTGGAAACAGTGCTTGGCTATGTCGTAGTAAAGAGATTACTTCACCCATAGTTGTATATATATTGCGTGATGTTTCGCTGGTTTTCGCCCTAAACGACGTTCATGAAAAAATAATCCTTTAAGTTCACGTCGAAATACTTCTATTTTTAAAATACTCTTTACTCCCCGATTACTTAATTAAAAACTAAACAGAAGCTCTAACTCGTACTCTTTACATACCCAGCTCTAGAAGCTCTCAAGACTCTACAAGATATACTCTAAAAGCTGTTGCGGGTTTACAAGTTACCAAGCTAATATATATATATATATATATATATATATATATACACGTATAATTAAATTTTAAGAACATGTACCAATCAGTAATTAAATAACAATATAAAACAAATATGAAAGTGAATATTTCATACTAACCCACACGTTCCTCCGAATATTAGCGTGGAAAATGGACAAAAAAGAGAAAAAATTTTTTTTTCCGTTTAAGAGAAATTATTCAGACATTCACAAAATCACTTCTTGCTCTAATATATATATATATATATATATATATATATATATATATATATATATATATATAATTGGGTTTTACATTATCATACAGAATACATTTATGGAAGTAAATCCTGTATTGCAATCAAATATAAGGAACAACATCACATGAAAATATTCACATAACTGAGATTTATCAAACTAACTAATAACTTATAGCAACGACAACAATTCTTAAGTATCTTTCTGCTCGCGTGTTCTTTAATCTTATGTATCTACCAGTAACATTAAAATATGTGGAAATAAATCCATTTGGTAGCTCATCGGTAAAATTTTAGTCATTAGTATTTGTAAATCATCGTAAAATTTTAGTCATTAGTATTTGTAAATCATCGGTAAAATTTTAAGCTTATTAGTATTTGTAGATCATCGGTAAAATTTTAAGATTATTAGTATTTGTAGTACATCGGTAAAATTTTAAGGTTATTAGTATTTGTAGTTAATCGGTAAAATTTTAAGCTTATTAGTATTTGTAGATCATCGGTAAAATTTTAAGGTTATTAGTATTTGTAGATCATCGTTAAAATTTTAAGGTTATTAGTATTTGTGAATCATCGGTAAAATTTTAAGCTTAGTATTTGTAGATCATCGGTAAACTTTTAAGGTTATCAGTATCTGTAGATCATCTGTAAAATTTTAAGATTATTACTATTTGTAGATCATCGGTAAAATTTTAAGGTTATTAGTATTTGTAGATCATTGGTAAAATTTTAAGGCTATTAGTATTTGTAGATCATCGGTAAAAATGTAAGGTTATTAGTATCTGTAGATCATCGGTAAAATTTTAAGGTTATAAGTATTTATAGATCATCGGTAAAATTTTAAGGTTATTAGTATTTGTAAATCATTGGTAAAATTTTAAGATTATTAGTATTTGTAGAACATCGGTAAAATTTTAAGGTTATTAGTATTTGTAGATCATTGGTAAAATTTTGAGGTTATTAGTATTTGTGGATCATCGGTAAAGAGATAGATCATTTATCTGTCAAAATTGGTAGGATTTTCTGAATTATAAAATATATTATAATGTACATACCATCAAGCACTATAAATCGAAACTAATCAAAAGGCAATCGAACTCTCCATTCAATTTTGACAAGCCTTTGAAATTGCACGAAGAGTACATATACAACTACTTTCTTACGTACATACTATCATGTATATAAACGTCATAAACTCTACTGTAATTGATACTTATCCATTATCATTTTGTACTAAAATACCCTCCTTCCCTGGTCTTCATGGAGCCCTACTGAATGCTGACGCAAAACTTCATAAATGTTAACCCATGTAACAAAACAATTAAGTCCTTTTACATTTTTTCAGGTTATTAACCTGATAAAATATTTGTTTTTTTCTAAAACAGGGTACTTATTATGATGATTAACTTTACTATTAATCTCTTCCTTGACATAACTAAAGGGCTTTTTGAAAAGAAAATTAATTTATATAACGTCGAAAAACTACCCCTGAGTCAGATAAAAGTGATTCTTCGTAAAGAAAAATATATTTAGGCCTGTTTTTAAAAAAGATGATAAGAAATTCAGAAAAGAGGGCTCTTAATTTCATCCAAAGCCATCCTTTCCTTTTTAAATTAATTGACTAAAAATTTATACATATAGACTGTGACAACTATATAAATGTTTATTTTTTTATTAATTTAGACTAAAAATAATGTAACAATTTTTAAAAAAAGAAATGTGACAGATTTGCATTTTACAACTTACAATTAACAACTTGTTATTTTTTTTTATTAAATCGATTTAAACATTTTTTTTACCAGACGTAAGATATTTTTTGTTTTTGTCTGTTTTATAGAAATTGAATATCCAGAATATTAATTTCTAATTCGACCAAACGATTTTTCTAATATGTAATGTGGTTTAATATATAGGTAAAGCATTTTAATTAAAGATATTAACTAAATGTTTCGTTGAATCAGTTTTTTCACTTCATTTAGCTTGGTTTCGCCGTGATATTATTGTATCATCTATTGCCAAGCAATTTTGTTATAGAATACGTCACCTGTCTACGTGTGTGTGTGTGTGATTCAAATTTCAGGTAACTGCTAGTTTAAAAAAAAATCACTGTAAATATATATTCATATACATCGTAAATATTGTAAAAAATGACACGCGACAAGGAAAACAAATGCATTTTCTTTTTAATAAAAAAATATTCTTTACAAAAACGTAGATTTGGTACACATTGCCTCTTAATTCTAGCGGGGATTAAAAGACAAAAAACAATAAGCGCCCAACTAACGGAAAATAATAAAGTAGAGAAAGCCGTAATACGACCTCACTTCCGGGAGCACTGGTGGGCGTTTTCAGCCTTTGTCCGCCTTTAAACTCTCTCTCTGTATTGATTAATTATTATTTAAACTTAACTCGGGCCTTTATAAAACAAAGCAAAGGCTTTGAAAAGTTTTCCTTTTCATTGTCTAGCATTGTTGTGATGTCATCTGGCCAGGGTTGGAGCGGATTCGTTTTTTGGGGTTTGGGGGATGTTATTTTACGTTCACGTATTCAGCAATGAAAAGCGAGAGATAGTTTTTCATCTGTCATTATATCGCTGTGTGTCGAAAAGTATTTAGCAAGTCGTTATACTTAATTGGATTGCGACGATCCATTGAGTAAAGTCAATGGACTTAGTAATATTAATTTTAGATAACTCTGTGAAATGTAATGAGAAGAAAAAACTTAAATGTACCAATATTTTTATTTATTAAAATTGAATACGAAACTCAATCATTTTCTTCATAATTTATTTTCGGGTCTTTACCCACAATTATTCTAACGTTTTTGTTTTTACCATATTTTTATTAACTCACTTCGTTGTCTGCTTGTTTGTTTGGCGGTACAAATTATGCAAACAATTTTAAACTAACTTACCGTTGAACTAAAGACTTGAAACTTTAAACGTAGCTCAGAACTGGATGACCATGCAATATTAATTCGCTTTCTTGTCCGTTTGTTTATCTATTCGGCACATAAATTAAATTATTTTAATGACTTTTATGCTTTTTTATTATAAAGGTCACTATGGCTAGTGAAATATACAGTTAATTTACAAATATTTTTTTATGTAAACAATTTATTGTTTCGGCGGATATTTTCACAAATAATACTTTTTCATCTTAAAAAATTTCCTTCAACAGATTAAAAAAAATTATATCTTAGTTTAAGTCACATCTACATTTTAAGAGTACCTGTGGCCGGGATAAAAGTATTTTGGATGTTATTTTGAATTTAAGCCGAATCTATTTATCAGTTTTAAGCCCGTGCACTTCGCGTTACTTCCTAATAATAGAATTTCAAGTTTCTAAAGAACACTTGATAAGCAGTATATTAAATCATAATCTGTATTTCAAGCATTATATTAATGAAAGATAATTCGGTCCTACAGTTTGTGTGATGCTCAAAGAAACAGACAAACAGATAAGCAAAGAATGAGTAAAACGTTCCTTACGGAATATTTGAAAGAGACGAAAATAAGTTTTAATTTAACTAAGTTTTAATTTCCCTCCACGGATTATTCCAGAGACAGTTCCATTCAAATTGATTCAGCAAATTGTTGCTTGGTACTTGAACAAACTGACAGACATACAGAAAAATAAAAAAATAATTGTTTTGGGTTCAGAGAAGCCATAATAGCAATTTCCACTTGTTTTACCACTCAAAACTTACTTTTTCACCTTCTTTATTTGTGTCATTTTTTCAATAAAAACAATAACGGAATATTGAATTAAACTTTGTCAGGTTTTAGACAAAAAATAATTTATTTCTTCCTGAAATTTTTCTATTTTAAAAAATTCATTGTTAGTTTGTCCTGAAAATATAATATCCTCATCTAGTAATATTTATGAATTAATATCGAAAGGCAGATAGATGGATCATTGCGTGACCTCCATAAGTTTTCAAATATTGACAGCCAATCGAACCGACATTCATCTGCCATGAAAACGTTGTAAGCTGATGCTTTTAAAATATTTGTTTCCTTGATCTTCTGTTAAATATTTAAAAATTTTCAAACAAATTGCAAATTTTGTGAAGTGTTAAAAAAAATCATTAATATATTTATTAAAATATATATTTCTCTCCAAAAATATTGTTTTCCGTTATTAGACGTCATGTTGTTTAAATATTAAATTTAACTATATAATAAACTATATTAGATATCAGAAAAAAACCGCTTATTCAATATTTATGTTATTAATGCCTATTTAAAAGAAACAAAAAAGAAATAAGAAAAAACAAAGACAATTAACAGGCGATTATTAATTTTGGGAGTATTTTAATTATGATGTGGCGTACATAAAAATAAGTATAACCAGTTTGGAGTTTCGTACACTCATTCTACTTTAAAGTCAAACAAACTGTCGTGTGCGTTTAGAACTCGTGGGTTCCAGTTTAAGTTCCTATAAACATTTAAATGTACATAATATTTCAATATTTCTATTTAACCATTTAAAATAAAAATGTTTCACAACATTAATATATTTAATATGGAATGTGTCAATTTTGAGGCTATTATAACTATCGACTTCAATCTCCATACGTGCAATTTATAAAAATTCAATTCCAACACCTTCTTGCTTCCTTCCCCCTATATATATATATATATATATATATATATATATATGTGTGTGTGTGTATATATATATATATATATATATATATATATATATATATATGTATTGGTACGTTAGCTTTTAATTTACAAAGTGTTTAGTTTTTCGTTTTGGGCTAAAAAAACGGAAGTGAAGAAGGTGCAAGCAATTGAAAAGTCGAGAATGGTAATAGTTTCACGATATCCCCCAAAATTATATAAACTTTTAGGAAAAAAAGAAGAAAATGCAATTTTAGCTCATTTTAATCGAATTTAATAAAAACTTGAAAAGTAACATTAAAAACTTTGTTAGATAAGCAATTATAAAATATTCTTTCTGAAATAATCATAATGTTTACTCTCTTTATACTGTAGGTGTAGTTCAAAGCTGAAAAGACATTTTGAAAGTTATAAACACGAGTTATAAAAAAGCAAAAATACTTTTAAAACAGGATTTCTAATTAACTTTGAAAACATACTTATTGTGGGATTAGTAAAAAAATAATTTTATCCGTGCGAAGTCCAAAAAGCATCATTTTTTTTATTTAAAATAATTTCTCGAAAACAAATAATTATAATAATCGGAAAACTAGAACTTTCAAGTTTCAGAGAGATATCATGAAAATTTGGATAAAACCCCCAATACTTTAAAGTACTTATTTATGAGATATTTCATGAAGATTTGAATAAAACCCGCAATACTGAAAAGTACTTATTTATTTATGAGACATTTTCATGAAGATTTGAATAAAACCCACAATACTGGAAAGTACTTATTTATTTATGAGATATTTTCATGAAAATTTGAATAAAACCCACAATACTAAAAAGTACTTATTCATTCATGAAGATTTTAATAAAACCCACAATACTGAAAAGTATTTATTTATTTGTGAGATATTTTCATAAAGATTTGAATGAAACCCATAATACTGAAAAGTACTTATTTATTTATGAGATATTTTCATGAAGATTTGAATAAAACCCGCAATACATAAAAGTACTTATTTATAACATACAATAAGGAAAACATTACAGTTTTAACATATTTAGGTTTCAATAATATAAGGATAATTAATGAAATTCAAAAACAATTCAGCACGTAAACAGATGTGACATACTTTAAAGTTTCAATTGCGATTTCAATTTTATTTTTATTCAACATGCAAACATTGTGTTCACTTATTGAAAATCAAAAGCATGTAAAACTTTAAAAAACAAATGAATGTAAGACAATATACAAATTATATTATTTTACTTAAGTATACCAGATTTATAAATTAGGCTGATGGCCCCAGCCATTTTTGTCGTTTATAAAACCATAAATTTTATAATGCACTACTTTGAGTAAATGCGTCTTAACAACGTGTTTAAAAAGTTTTACTGATAATTTCGATATATCTTGTAGTACTTTATTATAGAAGCATATATTCTGCCCCACAAATAAACCACTAATCTTTGCAAGTCTGAAGTTGGAAATATCCAGTTTATTTTTATATTTTGACAATCACAATTTTTGGAGTTTCCTCCTTAAGAATAGATTTTTATATATAGCGCACTGTATGAAGTTTTACGAGGAGTAAAATCAGAAGTTCAGAGCGTTGAAAAAAGTGTAACCGTTTGTAAGTTTGGTCAAAAAAATTAAAAAATTATTTCACCAATATTTAGAAAAAACCTTTAGGATACGCGTACGTTGTATATTACCCTGTTAAAAAAGTTTCATATAATATAAAAAAGTTTAACAGTTTGTAAGTTTGGATGTAGGAGGTAATCTCCGAAACTACTCATCCGATTTCAAAAATTCTTTCACTAATATTTAGAAATGGCCTTCAGGATGAACATAGTTTGCATATAACGCCGTTAAAAAAAATTTTCATGTATTATAAAAAAGTTAAATTTTGTAAATTTGGATGTAGGAGGCAATTTCCGAAACTACTCATACGATTTCAAAAATTCTTTCACCAATATTTAGAAACGACCTTCAGGATTTTTTTTTCATATTTTATAAAAAAGTTAAATTTTGTCAGTTTGGATGTAGGAGGTAATATCCGAAACTACTCATCCGATTTCAAAAATGCTTTCACCAATATTTAGAAAGGGCCTGCAGAATGGACATAGATTATATAATATATATATATTTAACGGGATCACCGTTAAAAAAAATTGACGAAGACCAGTTTTCCAACGTTAATCAACGAAAACAGTCTAGCCAATGTGTTTCTTATGAACGCTGCCTTAACGGTAAGACATATATTGACAGATGTTATTTATTATTATATACAGGGTTACCTATTTTATACATTCCAAGACCATCGTAATTAAGGAGTAAACTCCAGTGGCGCCTCGGAGCTGACACGCACAATTGTTTATTACGGTGAAGAAATAGTTTTTTCCTCATAACCTTAGATTATTATCGCATGATTTAATCTTGCCAGTTTAACTATTTACAATATTCCAGGCAGATTTTTATTTCATTAAATATTTTATCTTTGACGCAATATGATATCATTGATCTGATATGGTTAAATTTGGCCATTTTATATACTTTTTTAAATACCTTCGAGTAGTTTTTAACATACTCGATGAACATCTTCTCTTATCAAATAAGTCAAATGAATCCCTGCTTTTAAATATGCCAGTCGAAGCGCAGTCACAAAATTGTATTTCAGTGTCAGTCATAATTTGACAATTTTCGAGTATTTTTTTTAAATACAAAGGATAATATTATACAAAAGTCTTTATAAAAACAGTCTGGATTATCTTGAATTAATTCAATGAGAAATATTTTTTGTTTTTTTTCAAATTCAAATTTGTTCAAATTTGTTTAAATTATTAGCCTATTTACAAATAACAACATTTGTTCTATTAATTGCAATTTGGCCAAATGCAATACATTAACCAATATGATCTGATTGTATACATTTCATAATCGCTTTATACCCGACATCAAAATTACAAAACATATTATTAATACATGTGGCTGTAGTGTTAATATCACTTATATCATTACAAGAAAATAATTTTTAAGATGACAGGATTTAAATAAATTAATACGTAAAATAATAAATAAATCCATCAGTAAGTTAACACTGAAAATGTAAACTAATTTATATATATATATATAAATATATATATATACATATATATATATATATATATATATATATATATATATATATATATATGTTTATATATATATATATATATATATATATATATATATAAATATATGTGTGTATATATATATATATATATATATATATATATATATATATATAACCGTGATTTGATGAAAAAGGTACAATGCATTTGTTGAAATCAACCGATGATAATTCAATTCTTCGTTCAATACCAAGTTTAACTATATCTTTACGCTTTTTTATGATTATTTTTATAGACGGGGGAGACACCTTTCATACCTTTTTTCTGCAAAAATAACTGCTTGATAATTTTTCAAACTAAATATTATATCATAATCTAATATATATTCTTCACGACATAATTCCACTTGAAGTTCCTTGCCGAGAGAGTCTGCTATACTTTTGTACACTGATATTAACTGAGTGTGCTTTGCCATTGTCGGTTTAATTAATTTAAATTATTAACTATAATATTATTAAAATTATTTGATACAGAAAAATGTAGTATCATTAACATTGTGCTGTATTATATTATTTATGATGGAATTAAAATTAGGAGCTCTCGACGCAGTGATCATATTTTTTACAATTAAATGAAACTACGTGATGTAGTATCATTTCTACTTTCTTTAATTTCTTTACCACGACCTAGGTTTCGTTGTATTACAACATCTTCAGGTGGGATATTACTAATATTAAAGAAAGTAGAAATAATACTACATCATGTAGTTTCATTTAATTGTGAATAATGAATTTCTACAAAATTAACGCCAAATATATTCAACATATTTTTTACATTTTTTAGGGATATATAACATATCTCCTAGTAAAATTGTTTAAATAAAAAAAACATAGGTAGTCATGGGGACTGCTGACAGAAGTGAAAACTATGAAATAACGGTGGTTTTATAAAATTTTTAATTTTATAGAACAACTAGAAATTTTACCGCGCTAGTAATATAACTCCAAAGTCACTAGACATACTCATTGCATGATGTATGTAGAGGTCAAATATAAAAAAAAAAATATCAAATTTTTAAACGCAAATATGTGTACTAACTTTGGAAACATTTGAAACATATTAACATATTTAATACTCACTGTTGTACTGCACTGTGATCACACAACTAAAGAATTAAAATGGTAATAAACAAATCAAAACACTCTTTAAACAATACACATTATACACTCATTGAACTTTCCACGTAGTCAATTTAACTTTACTTATACACACACACACACACACACACACATATATATATATATATATGTGTGTGTGTGTGTGGTGTGTATACTCAGCACTAATGTTACAGGTATACTGCTATTACAGTATGTCGGTGACGCGAACTCACAAGATTTTATCCATCCAAAAAGCGTCCAACGAGCACGTCATGTAATCGGTGTATATAATGTGTTGGTGTATATAAGTGTATACATGTACACAGGCCGCTACACGTGCGCCTAGTGGCCAGAGCAGTATATGCTATATATAATGTTAAATTGGAAATAAGATTCTTTAGTATACTGTATATAATTGATATTACAATATTAGTACTACCAACATCAGACATTAGCGTTTTTAGTAAACTTTATGCTCATAGATATATTTCGATATGTTACTGTCAGCGCCATCTATTTCATCTATTGTCAATATTTTTACGTATGACGGTTATTTTAAACAAAAATCATTAGTGAATTTCATTCGAACAAAGTCGAGGGCATAGCTAGTATAGCATATAAGCTTCGTAAAAATATGGGCTTTCTAAATAAAAATACTGTTTGATATCCCATGTGTGCTTCGAGAGATTAGTGCGTATAATCAAATTTTTCACTTTATATATTAGTATAGATAATACACTTACTGAAAAGATGATTTTTAAGTTGGTACTAATGACAACCGATAAATAAAATGACAAAGATTTCAATTTATTTTCCGAAATTATTAACTCAAAACATGGTTGTAAATATTAGAAACCAATTTTTACGTATCCTTATTAAAAGTATGTGCATTTATTAGGTAAAATTGAAGCCATTTTTTTCTAATATTTTAGATGTCGCAACTCCCAAAAAATAAATAACTTAATATTTTACCATATTTTTTAATATTTTATCATATTTTACCATTTAGCAAAATTTCGATTTTCTAAAGTGCCAAATAACTATTTGGCACTTACCACGAAACCCAAAGAACGACAGGTTTATATTTGGGATCGCAGCCACCAGAGTGAGAAACAATGCTATTGTAAAAATAATATTGGGTTACCAACGCAACCATAGACCATTTTTCAAGGCCATCTCTGATAATATGACGCATTATAACATCAGAAAAAGCTAAAGCTTGTAACATCATAAATATTTTTCTTGATATTTGCCATTGTCTTAATTATCGTCATTTTTTTCTTAAAATTAATTTCGAAAATATTGGAACAATAATAAATCATATTAACCCGTATATATTTCCACACATAACACTCAAAAATATTCATACAGAAGTTTCAATAATTCAAAAAATATGGACTAAGTTTTTAAGTACCTGTGCAAAGGTTGCACGAAAACTAAAGCGATGAATCTAATGTCATAATTTTTTGAGATGAAAACTTCTTCAGGCGCGTTAGCGATTTTTGGTAGGAGAAAATCTTATGGGTTCACGTCACAGACATGCCAATGTTAACAGTATAGCTATGAGTAGTACGCGTTGCGCTTGGCCATTTTACAATCTAAAAATTACATATACATATAATATAAATTATATATATATAAAACATCTACTGCTCCGGCATCAGACTGAGCATGCACCTGTGTACACGTGTACACGTGCCTGTGTATATACATATATACATATATATTATATATATTATATACATATATACACACCAACACATTATATATACCCGACTGTATGATGTGCGCGTGGGACGCTTTTTGGATGAGTAAAATCTTATGAGTTCGCGTCACCGACATACTGTAATAACAGTATATCTGTAGCTATAAGGGTGACGTGTTGTGCAACATTAGTGCTGTGTATATCTATACAAGCAATGTTAAATTGCACCACGTGGAAAGTTCAGCGTGTGTATACGTGTGTATGTGTGTATATTGTTTAAATTGTGTTTTAGTTTGATTATTATTTTAATTGTAGGATCACTGTGCAGTGCAACACTAAACATGTTAATATTTTTGTACAGAAAAATGAATAAATACTTTTAAGTTTTCACTTCTGCAAATAGTAGGCAATATATGGGAAAAATCTATGTTCATAAATCATTTAATAGATATACTCTATATAGTCTTAAACGTTTTTAAAAACCTAAATGTGTACAGAACTCTCATAGTGCGTGTTCTACTCGTACTTGATGGGTTGTTTTTATAACTATACTTATAAATAGTTTTAAAAACATATTAAACTTTTATTATTTCATTCTGACAACAAAAATTTATATTATTATTATTGCAATTTTTTAAATTCTTAATTATAACTTTTGGCTCAGCACGTAATATTGTATTTTAGATTTACAGGCCAAATGATTTAAACTCAGAATCACCAAACATAATCCACTTCTATTTTTTTTCAATTAATCTCAAATAAGGAATCAATCGTATATGTATACAGTGTCGAAAAATACCTATAGGTCATAAGAAAAGGATATATAGGTATTTTTTTAAAATAAAATTATTTTTCCACATCGTTAAACAAAAGTGTTATATTACTCCTTATTTGAAATTAGTATTTTAATTTCAAATAAAGAGGATTCAACAAAGGAGAACATTGTAAATATTTAATTTTACAATAATAAAAACACTTTAAACAATTATTAAAACTAATAAAAAATTATTTAAATTTGTATGACGCGAGGTAAAAAAGAGTAGAGTAAAACGCTTTTTGATCTGAGATAATAAAAAACTATTTCAATTTTTATGGCACGAGGTAAAAAGAGTAGAGTAAAACGCTTTTTGATCTGAGATAATAAAAAACTATTTCAATTTTTATGGCACGAGGTAAAAAAGAGTAGAGTAAAACGCTTTTTGATCTGAGATAATAAAAAACTATTTCAATTTTTATGGCGCGAGGTAAAAAAGGGAAGAGTAAAACGCTTTTTGATCTGAGATAATAAAAAACTATTTCAATTTTTATGGCACGAGGTAAAAAAGAGTAGAGTAAAACGCTTTTTGATCTGAGATAATAAAAAACTATTTCAATTTTTATGGGGCGAGGTAAAAAAGAGTAGAGTAAAAGGCTTTTTGATCTGAGATAATAAAAAACAATTTCAATTTTTATGGCGCGAGGTAAAAAAGGGAAGAGTTTCGTGTTGATAAAATGGAAAATAACAGGGATAAAACGGAAAATAAATTTGTAAACAGATTCTATTACGGAATGATCAAATATTTAAGAGATATCCAAAAGTCTTGATGCAGGTTATTAATTTCACTTAATAATAGTATATTTGTTGTAATTTATAAGTTCGAACTATTTTCAGAAATGTGCCATTGTCATTCTTCTCAATATCTTTTTCTTTTAAATGCCTTTATTTCAGACACGTTAAATTTATGAGTTATTATTTCCAAGTCTGTTTATTCGATGTCAATAACCAATCAAATATATATAATGTGTTACTCATGAATTTTTTTGTATAAAACAGACAAGTTTATGTAATTTAATTTATATAAAAGTCGATTTTGCTTACTTTGAGAATGGATGAATGTTACGTTAACATACATTTTATTTATTATAGTTAAGTTATTCCTTACTTCCACATCTTTATCTCAAGTTGTTATATTCTGAAAATACTTCAGACACAAAGCTCGCCACGAAACAACAAATATTCCTAGTCTTTGTGGCAACAGTTTCAAAAGATGTCAGTTTACCGAACAATACCTCCGAGCAATACCAACAAGTAACATTTGTGAAGAGGAATGCAAGCCGGTTAGATATCTCGTTTGATGTCCCATCCGCCGAGAGACAGGACCCAGGGGGTGTAAGGCCTGAAGCCTCCGAGGCCACTGCATTCGAAAGGGCCCTATCTTGTCAGATGGAGAGAAATAACAAAGGGAGGTTAGCCACTTTGAATGCGAGTATCAAACGTTTTGACTTTGCTTTTGCGAGCAAATTCTAAACCTTATTTAGACTTCAGTTTAGAATATGTTTTCGTTTTAGTCTTAGCCATATTGACGTGTATTTCTTTCATTTATTTTGTAAAAAAATTTATTTTAGTGATTAAATACCTTCGTGATGAAAATGATAAAATATTTTGTTATAATAATTAATGTTATTTTTCCAATTGTAGTTTACTGTACTTTGAACTACAATCGGAAAAATTACATGAATTTTCATTAACACTAATCACGTTAACGGGAATTTGAAGGTATTTCCCGAAGTAATTTTTCAGTAAATTACCCTTACAAAATTGCTTCAGCGAATAAATAGCTACTTTTGTTTTGATTTCTTGATTATTTGGTCTTTTTGAATATAGTTATTTTTTGTTTATGTAAATATATGGTGATTTTTAAGGAAACCTGTCAAGCTTGTATAGACCTAGCACTATGTGGATATATTTAGGAACTTATATATATATATATATATATATATATATATATATATATACCTGTGCAAAGGTTGCAGGAAAACTAAAGCGATGTTATTTATATATATATATATATATATATATATATATATTATATATATTGTAGAGCACATGGTATTTCTATTAAGCTATTGACGAATATTAGTTTTTCACTAATACTAATACTATATCATTCACAAGCATTCAAACATGACGCATATATAAAAAAATATAAGACAGAATAATCGATTTAATTTTCCTACAACCTTTGCGTAGACTTCTAAACGAGCTATTTTTGAAGTGAAAACTTCTTTAGGCTCATTGAGCAATTTTTGAATGGGTTAAATCTTTTGATTTCGCGTCATCTGCATGCTGTAATAGCAGTATTTCTGTAGCTAGCTATAAGGGTGACGTGTTGTGCAACATTAGTGCTATATCCATACAAGCATGCTATATCCATACGTGGAAAGGTCAATGTGTGTATACCGTGAGTTTTTTTAAATTGTGTTTAGGTTTGATTATTATTTTAATTGTTTAATTGTAGGATCAACAGTGAGTATTAAGTATGTTAATATTTTTATATATATTTATATGTCAATATTTCTATGTATAATTTTAATTTACAAATCATTAAATTTTAATTTTTGATACTACAATTATCATAATACAAAAAAAACTGTCACATCATACTTTTAAGTTTTCACCTCTGTCGGCAATCCTCATGACTGCCTAATTTTTTTTCATAATTTTAAGCTGAACAGTTTTGAAAATATGATGAGGAACATATTTTTCAGTAACTTTCTGAAGATATACTATCTGAAATTTTCAAAAATCAATCTTTTTAACTTCTTACTATAAGCGTTTTCAAATGCACCTCATAAAAAATGTGTGTATAATTCTGTTAGAACTTATAGTTCCTTGGCATTATACAAGTATAACTTTATTTAGCATGCAAATAATTAAAGGATATTAAATAATAATAGGTTCGAACTGTGATTACAAATACGGTTGGTAAAATCTAAATTCAATCAAACACTTAAATTAAAAAAATTAAAACATTTACAATGAATTGTTAAATTTACTAAAACAATATAAATAACCTAAATGAAACTATGTGATATGTTATTATATCTACTTTATTTAAATTATTAACCACGACGAGTAGGTTTCTTTATATGGTAACAACGTCAAGTGGGCAATTTGAAGAGATGTTGTCATTCTCACCTGAAGATGTTGTCATATAACGGTCGTGCCTAAGTAATGGTGAATAATTGAAAAAAGTAGATATAATACTACATCATGCTGTTTCATTTAGTTATGAATAAAAATTAATAATTTTTTACAAAATTAAGGCCAAATATTTTCAAAATCTAAATAAAATTTAATTAATAATGAAAATAAATTAAAATGCTGAAAATGTATTGTAATTTATTAATTTTATATAGTAATAATTTATAATGCAAATAAATACAAGCTGAAACTTAACCTTAATTAGAGAAAAACACTTAAAATATATTTTAAAAAACTCGTAAGCACAATTTTTACCACAAATACTCAAAATAATATAGACCCCTATTAAATTTCAGTTACTAAAAGGTATTATTTAAAAGCACAGATATAACTTAGATTTATATCAATATGAAACCCTTGTTGTGTATTTACAAATACTTCAATAACTATCGTGAATATAGTATCAGTCACCACACGCATATAAATACATGTTTAATGAGCAACTTCACCCTGTCGATGTTTGTTGCATCGAGCACGCGCATCGTAAAATTTCACTCTCATTATTCTTTCATTTCACGCCTAAAGAAGTATAACTTTAAAAAATATCGAATACTTAATTTATCCCCCTAAAATTTCAATATAAATATTTAGAGCTATTAACTAATGAAACAAACAACTAATATGTTTTATTACAGTGCCAAATTTCAAATTTTTACGTCAAATGATTTCTGAAAAAAGCTGAATGATCTTATAAACGTTTCGGTTTTCAGTGTGAGGTATGAAACCCTAAAATTTCAGATCATTTCAAAGTTTCCTTCAATTATTTTGAAGTTAAAAATGTAACAAAAATTGTATCGCAATTTAAAAAAAACTTACTAAATGAAAAAGAAGAAAAAATATTTCTGTAACAGTTTTATTGGGCCAGTTCTTCTACAGTTTTCCCCTTCCAAAATATTTTTCGAATAATTTTCCTGATCCCATTAAAAATTATTTTACGCTTAAAACCTACATTCTCTCTATCCGTCGACGTAGATAGCTATATAGTCGACGTCGATAGCATACGATAGATTATAAATTTCTATCTATCGATAGTTTGCTTTCCACAAGCATTTAGATGCTTTAACTGTTTATCGATAATCGTAGATAGCTTTCTATCCGTGCCCTCCCTTACAAGCGACCGTTAATATATGTGACAATTTCGAAATTAAAATTATATACGAACCAGATAAATAAATGATAACTAAACGGAAACATTTGAATTACATAGTATATGACGTAACTTAAATGTTTCGTGAGTTTTTAAATAGCAGATATATTATTTTATAGTTAAGATCAAAAATTATGTAAGTTAAGGAAAAGCAGTTAAAGATGCATATTTATGGAACGCAATCAACCTGTGCTTTTATTTATATCAAGTGTTAAATCGGACAAAAGCTAGTATTAATATAACATTAACGTATAATTAAAGGAAGTAATAAATTACAATTATAAATGAATATTTGCAATTATAATTTATTATATACACAATAACACCGTTATTTATTACATACACAATAACATCGTTATTGTATATGTAATAAATTATAATAATTATTATTACATTTTAATAATTCAATGAAACTCTTATTAATCCGAAATATAGTTTTAATATTATGCTCATTGTGCTCACACATAGAGTGTTCTTTCCGGTGTTTATGTACTTTCATTAACTAAATCGCTATCCCAGCATGATAACCATGGCAACATTTCTAAATTGCTATAAATAGAGGACGTCATGCTTGCTACTGATTTTCAATAATTTTTCCAAAAAAAATTGGATAATTTAAATAAACATTAAGTTTGAATAAACAGAAAACAGACCGTTGATAGGCGTTTATCAGTCGAAAATAACAGATAGAAAAGTCGATTACTGTTGATAACCTAACCTATCAAAGATAACTGTCAAAAAGTTATTTGGCAGCAACATCTGTCATTTCTATACAGTATTGGACGGTCAGTGAGGGATCCCTTCCATTGGTAAACAGCGTGCGGAGATAGTAATCCAATCCGTTGGTATATTATTGATATGCAAAACATCAGTTAGAATTTCTATCCCTGGTAATATAATAGCATAGATAGATAGAATATTTGATTTAGGCATTAGCCTATCACATACACAACGCATTAATTCAGCTTTCTAAGTCCAGTACTTCCAAATTTAAAAATTGTGAAATAAATATGCTAAGATATAAACAGCCTTAACTCTAAACGGGATCCATTTTTCAAAGTATAGTATAAAAGTATCAAGAAAAAACCATAAAAAGTACAAAAACATAAACGAAAAGAATTCTATAGTTACTTTAAAATACGGCAAAAAACCATAAACGAAAAGTATTCTGTAGTTACTTTAAAATACAGCAAAAACCATAAACGAAAAGAATTCTGCAGTTACTTTCACATACAACAAAAAAAACAAAAACGAAAATTCTGTAGTTACTTTAATATACAACAAAAAACCATAAACGAAAAGAATCCTGTAGTTATTTTAAAATACAACTGAAAATAATTTTAATTTATCTCTATTTTTTATTCTTTGCTATTTTTTGTCATTTTTACAATTTTTTGTCATTTTTCGCCAGTTTCGTCATTTTTCGCTATTTTGTAAATTTTTTAAAACTTTCTAATTATATTTTTACTTGCTTCAGTATTTCTCAATTTATGTACAAAAAAATTTTCATCAAAATCATTTCAGTAGTTTATAAGGTATAAACTCTTAAGTGTGTTACCAGACATTACTTGATATGCGCATTGTCAATTTATGGTGTATTAGTTAGATTAGAATTAAGAAAAACGGAATTTATTAGTTAATGTTGTTAATTAATATTACTAAATATTATTATTATCTAATGATTGACATGTTATAACTGTAGCTATCGAGTTATTAATAATATAAGAATATAACTATAAATATAACTAATATTATAATTACTCCTAGTATCACTTAATTATAAAGTAGTTATTATGACAAAAAATGAGGGTAAAAAACGATTCTAAAAAAATTAAACCTACTTCAAAATGTAGGTAGGTCACATAAAATAACAACACAAATAATAAAAATACAATTAACTAAAAAGGAAGAAACAGTAGGTATTAAAATGTGCACAAAATCAATCCAAAATCCATATCAAAAATAGGTACTAACCTATACCTACTTAGGTTAGTGTTAGTATCGGTAATATAGATATGTAAAAAATTTGTTTGAGTTTTATTTAAGTTTTTTGTTTTATTTTGATATGTACGTTTGACATACCTTAGTTAGCTTCACCCGCGGAAAAAAAATATTAACATACACAACTTAGGTCAGCACCTATTTTTTATTTGGATTTTGAATTCATTTGTACATATTATAATACTTATTATTTTTTTCATTTTTACTTAATCGTATTTTTATTTATTTTTTATTTCCTTACTTCAAGTGGTGTGTAACCTACCTATATTTTGAAGTCGGTTTAATTTTGTCAAATTAGTTTCTATTATGATTTTAGGTGCAAATCTAATCAAAATTATTTTATAACTAATGGCTTCCGTGACCAAAAACTTAACATTTAGTAATAACTTTGCTCAAAAACGTTTGCCTTAGTGGAAAGAACAGCTTGGCTCTCCGTCATATCAGGTCCCAAAAAATTCATGGCGAGATGATAAATAGATATACGAGTGTCAATACATCAGTACAATATGTTGTATATATATATATATATATATATATATATATATGTATATATATATATATTTGTATATATAAATATATATATATATATATATATATATATATATATATATATATATATATATATATATATACATATATATATAAAACCACGCGAATTTTGACTAAAAGATTAGTTAATAACGTAAAGAAGTCCTTGTCAACAATCATTATACGGAAAATAACTTAAAGTAATAATTTAGGAGTATCCGTCAAAAATAACCACGTAAATAGTATCCTTAACAATTTTCATATAAAACTTACAAATTCAAACCGACACCAATCCAAAAACTATCCCGTCGTTCAACGTTAAATCCGCGAACACAAAATAACATCCGCCAACCCCTAAAAAACTCTCACCAAACGAACCCGCTCCAACCGCTGCCAGATGACACCATAACAATACTAGACAATGAGGAGTAAAAACTTTTCAAAGCCTTTGCTTTATTTTACAAAGGCCTTAGTTAAGTTTAAATAATAATTAATCAATACAGAGCGAAAGTCTAGGGCCAGACAAAGGCTGGAAACGCCCACCAGTGCAGCCGGAAGTGAGGTCGTATTGTAAATTTCCCTACTTAATGGTTTTTCGCGAATGAGGGAATTTTTGTCTCTAATTAGGGCTAAATTAAATTAAAACAAACTGTGAATTGTTGTGGAAAAGATTACAATCAGCTTAACATTATGTTAGGATCAAAAAAATATTGTGTATATAAATATTCTTCTAGTTCAAGCCACAATATTTCACCGACATGTTATGATAATTTCAACCGCCTAAGATAATTTTGACCCTCAAATACATAAATATATCGATCCTTAATCAACTTAGCTTCAAACTTGATTATCATATCTATTTTATTCACTTAATAAAATACTTTTTTGAGCAAGTGAAGAAAATTCTAATTGTTATACTACTTTGATCACAGTTTTTATTAGTAATATACTAATCGACTTTGATTTATTATGGTTTTGACTCATTTTCATTGTCCTATTGTACTTTAATTTTTCTGCACAATATTACTGACCCTTCTTACACTTATTACCCTCAACATGGACTCAGGTGTTGTTGACTACTTTATTTATTACTGCTATATGTCGTAAACAAGTTTCTAAGTTTTAAAAAGAAATTTAGAATAGCCCAAATTTATTCACATCTTCCACATTATCATCAATACTTCTGTTACCAATTTTCAAAACTTTGCACAATCTAAGTCTTAGAAAGTAACTGTTATTAAAACATACTTAATTTTTAATTCATAATTGTGGTCTGCATCTTACTATAGCCAAATCAATGATAATTTACTTGCAAGTTAAGGCAACAAATCAATTTTGTTTTCGACCCCATTTAATCTGGAATCCAATGAGTTAGTTCGCTTTTTTTCTTCATTTAAATTAATGTCAAAAATTTATACTAAAAATCACAAAAAGTGCTACTTATTATTTCCTGCAATATACGCAAAAATAATTTAAAGTAAATTATTTAATTACTTTAACCATTTTAATATTGCTTTTATCTGAAACGCAATTAAAAAAATATAACATTTTTACTCAATTTTAGAAAAGAAAATAAAAAATTAATTAAAAGACTTGAAATTCCACAAATTGTTTCTGCATATTATATTATATCCTAAATCTTTGACATATTTGCTAAAGGTCACCTCAAATGATATCAATTTGATAAACAATATCTTCGAGAAACGTTTTCGGGTAAACTCAAGACACGGGGAGACATTCATAATTTCTGACATCTTTTTACGAATCGATATCACTGTATCTAAAAGACGATCTGTCTTACACAGAAAATCAAAGCTCAAGATTTTCTTGACCACTGCAATCAAGAAACCGCAGATTTCGTCACATGAGGAAAAATATTAAAAGGATCATTATTTTGTATCCATAATATGTCGTGTAGTAAGTTCAGTGGATTTCGACCTAACTGAGGTCGAAAAGAAAATTGATTTGTTACCCCAACTTGCAAATAAATTATCATTGATTTGGCGAAAGTAAGGTGCAGACCTGAATTAAAAAATTATGCAGACATGAATTATTTTTTAAATGATTACTAAGTGTTACCAGTGATTTTACTCACTTAGAATGATATGTACATTAAAATATACCAATTAATAGAGATCTGCTGATGACATTAAGACAAAATGTTTACTTCGTTTTTACTCGTATTTTAATTCAGGTATAATAGAAATTAAAAAAAAATATAATTGGCAAGAGAATGATGAACTAATCCATTTTTTAATTTTTGTTTATTCTCCAAAAGTCTGCATGATTTTCCAGGATAAACTTCCCTAGATGCTAATCCATAAGAGACAATGGGGAATGCCCATCACTGGTATTTGTTTTTAACACACTTTTATTATATCGACTTGTTTGTTGCTAACTATGTAATAGAATCTATGAAACTAAATTTCATGCACTTTTAATAGTTGTATCATCATGAAACTCACCAGTCGTGTGTAGTTCTGATGACAATACAATAATTGGATAAAATTAATCTAAAAAAATATTTAAAAATAAGGGAATTTTTAAATTAAATTGTCACCCACTTTCAGATATTCGTATTATTTAAAATTTTTCATAAAAGAAAAAAAACTTTTAGTTTGAAACAAAGAAGAATAAAAAAACGAAATTTTCAATTAAATTTTCACCCATTTTTCACAAACCGATGACAATACGTGATAACATAAAATAAAAAATGTTAAATTTAAAACAAAAAATAATAGAATCGTTCATCAAATTTTCATCCTTTTCCAGACGTCAGAATTGTTAAAAATTGCATACGTGTCAAAAACCGATAACAATAAATGAACTTCATGAAATTTAAGAAAAATTTTACTTAAAACAAAAATAAACGACCAAAAGGATTAAAAATAAATTAATAATTTATAAAACTAAAAAAAACACACTTTACCGATATGCTGCATTAAAAAGCAAAAAAAAAATTTTTTATATTACTATATATACCTGTTTTCTCTATCAGAAAACTCACTAAGGACTTTAGTGTTATGACTGCAAAACTGTGGGGCGCTTTTTGGCAAAAATAAATGATTTTGCTTCTCACATTAATAATAAGTATTTTGTAAAAACGTATTTTCTTAGTTTTTTAAACTATTAATTTATTTTAAATTATTCTACCACCTAATAAATGTCAAAAATTATAACATATCCCATATATTATGATGGAATTCTGCAGGAGAATTTATTAACAGAAAAAAGAAACGCGTGCAATTTGCCGTATTTCAAGATTCTATTTTATGGCAATAACGTCGAATGAGATATTCTTTTAATAAATACGAAAAATCATATTTGAATATATTATAATTTACCCAACGTTATAGGGATAATTAATAACAGAAAAAAGTCGTGAAATGCATAAAAGAGGTTCCGCCGTGAATTAGTCGAGCGAGTCACGTTGAGCACTGTCAAGGAACTTGCGATGTTCCCACTGACCCCACGCCTGATAAAATAATCTATAGATGCCAGATTCACGATTGTGATGACAAAATTGCTGTAAGTCACTTAAGCACTCTTAGTGACTCCGCTGACCCCGCGTCTGTTAAATAATCGATAGATGCCCGATTCGCGATTGTGATGACAAAACTGCTGCAAACCGCTTAAGCACTCTTAGTGACTCCGCTGAGCCCACGCCTGATAAAATAATCTATATATGCCAGATTCACGATTATGATGACAAAGCTGCTGTAAGCCGCTTAAGCACTCTTAGTAACTCCGCTGAGCCCACGCCTGATAAAATAATCGATTGATGCCAGATTCGCGATTGTGATGATAAAGCTGCTGCAAATCGCTTAAGCACTCTTAGTGACTCCGCTGAGCCCGCGCCTGATAAAATAATCGACAGATGCCAGATTCACGATTGTAATGACAAAGCTGTTGCAAGCCGCTTAAACACTCTAAGTGACTCCGCTGAGCCCACGCCTGATAAAATAATCGATAGATGCCAGATCGCGATTGTGATGATAAGGCTGCTGCAAACCGCTTAAGCACTCTTGGTGACTCCGCTGAGCCCACGCCTGATAAAATAATCGACAGATGCCAGATTCACGATTGTAATTACAAAGCTGCTGCAAGTCGCTTAAGCACTCTTAGTAACCCCGCTGAACCCATGCGTAATAAAATAATCGATAAATATCAGATTCGCAATTGTGACGGCAAAGCTGCTGTAAACTGCTTAAGCACTCTTAGTAACTCCGCTGAACCTGATAAGATAATCTGTTGACGCCTGGATACGCGATTGCAATGACAGAGCTGTTGCGAAACGCCTA
Organism: Druceiella hillmani; assembly: GCA_039881145.1. Classification (NCBI taxonomy): domain Eukaryota; kingdom Metazoa; phylum Arthropoda; class Insecta; order Lepidoptera; family Hepialidae; genus Druceiella; species Druceiella hillmani. The sequence continues at coordinate 11,418,478 of JAYKKI010000071.1, read as the reverse complement.
CGCTCTAATGTATTTAGAGTAAGAGATTGGGAAAAGAAGCTCAAGAAAAGAAGAAAAGAAACAAAAAGAAGAAGAGTTCATTGCAATAATTAAATAAAAGTTTAAGTTTAAAAAGTCTCTCGCGCCACTGACTTTCTTAATTAGTTAGTATCACTGTCGTTTCTATGCAGATAAATGTTATGACAGTTTGACTCGTGGCTACTTTGCTTCAGAATTTTGTTTTAATTTGGTTCGATAAATTCTTTTTAGTATTATTTTGTTATTGTAGAAGCCCGTCAATACATCTTCACAGCATAGTCTAAAGAATAGATAAATTGAAGAAAAAAAATTCTATGTGTCAACTCCGACGCGCGACTGGAGTTTATGCCTTAAGTACTATTGTCTTGAAATGTTTAAAACAGGTAACACTGTATATAAATATCAATATCATTAAATATGAATTGAAAATTCTTTAATAAGAAAACTGCTGACAATATAATGATTTTCAAGTTAAACACAAATGAACAAGATCAAATTTATACAATAAAATTAAAAACATTTAGTAACATCAGACCAAGATGTTAAAATTAAGAGTCTTTGTAATTTTTAGAAGACACCAAATATTTACACATACTGACATTTAATGATTACACCTTGATATAAGCGAACGATAGTAAACTATGTGCGTCACACTCTGTCATTGCGATTACGCCATAAGAAAATGCCAATATGCGTGTCACACTCCGTCACTGCGATTACGCCATAAAAGATGCCAAATAAACATATTGATATCTCACTCTGAAGATGCGCAGGAATATTGCGCGGAGAGGCCACCTAACGGTCACACATTTTTAACGCTCTGAACTTCGTAAGCTCCGAACTTCTGATTTTACTCCCCATAAAACTTCACACCGGGCGCTATACATGAAAATCGATTATTAAGGAGTAAACTCCAATAAACTCTCAAAAACATATGTGCTTCTTTTCTTTATTTTACTTATAAATAAAATATGGGTATACTATGTGGTCACCGTGGTGTATTGCATTGATCACAAGGCATATAGCCCTTGACAGTGCACGCACCACGGAGATCCGGGTTCTATTCCCAGCCACTCGGCGAACGGGCTGGATTAGTGTTCTGGTTTGCTGTAAGAGATTGCTCTCGTAACAATATGTATCAACTGTATATGTTAAAGTACATATTTAATAAATAAATATATTGTATGCATATGTTTTAATGTCTCACGTAAATATTCCTCATAACTGTAATAATGTTGTCAACGGGTTACCCCAGAATTAAATAAAAGGGCCCAATTCGCAAGAGTTGTTCGCTGTTTTCAAAGCCTTATAGTTAATTATTAATCACAGAGGTTGGCGTGTTCGATAACATCGATTGTTAATTATTTACCAAAATGTAAAGAAAAAATTGAGGCGCGTGAGAATGATTGCCCATTTCTACCGCCAATATTTAGTTATCCCTAAGATTTACATTAGAGGTGTTTTTTTTGTATTTCTGTATATTAAATGAAATGAATTTCATTGAGGCACAATTATTTTCAGGAAGATACTGTGTAGCATAGAAGTTATTACCAAATTATTAATTAACGAAGAAACTGACAAATAAACATGATTGTGGTTATAAACCGACTTCATATTTAATTATGCTGATGTGAAAAATCCGTTTAGGCCAAAACACGGCTGTGGCCGTTTCATCTCTACTCCTAGAAATGACCGAGCTAATGGCTAATTTTGGCAAAGAGGTCATGAATTCATATTTTTCATTTTAAGCTTTTCCATACCTCAGAACCAAAAAAAATAACACCTATGAGATCATCTACGTATCAGTAGATCAGGCCGAGTTTTTCCGAAATTGTTTCATGCAGACATGTGACAATTAGGCATAGTAATGTGGCGATTACTTATATTTCAATGGTTAACACACAATTGCAAGATTAAATTAGAAGGATAACAAAACTAATTTGAAGTTATAATTATTTATGCGCATTATGAAAAAATTATGATTACATTGCGCGCGCAAGATGCAACAATAATCTTCAGGATGAAGTTGCTCACTAAACATCAGTGTTGCCAACTCGGCTACTACAAAACATGCTGGAATGATGTTAAAAAAATGCCAAAAATATCCCAACTTTATTTTCAATATGCCAAAAAAATGCCAACATAATTTAAAGTGATGTATTAATTACTGAAAAATGTCAAAAGAAAGTCTACAAAATGTACATGAAGAAGTAACAGTTTACATCAACTTATATTTTGGAATAAAATTTCAATATTTTGATCTTCATCGACAACAGTTGTCGATCTGAAAATCTGACAACCAGAGTCGTAACTCTCTTTGCCCTGTCCTCTTTAGGACAAATCTGATATAAAGGATGACATTTGGGGTTCTCACTGCCAAAAGATTACGCAGTTATTTTTAGCCAAATTAATTTTGCTAAATACGCACTTAATATCCGCATGTGAATGTAGTAATAACAAAAGAGACATTGCAAACTTTGTTTGCATAATTGTTTGTCTTATAAAAATATGCTAAAAAATATGCAATATGCTAAACGCCAAAAACATATGCTAAATAAGAAAATATGCAAAATATAGCAAATAAAATGCTAAATTGGCAACACTGCTAAACATGCGTGTAGTGAGTGATACTATATTCATGGTAGTTTTTGAGGTATTTGTAAATACACAACACGTGTTCAATATTCATACAAATCTAAGCTATATCTATATTTTTAAATATATTTATTGTAATTAAAATTTAATAGCGGTCCATTTACTAAAAATATTTATTTATTGCGAATATCGTGGTAGAAACAGTGGTTATAAGCTTTTTAAAATATATTTTAAGTGTATTTATTTAAGTGAGGTTAAGTTTCGGTATATATTTATTTGCATTAAAAATTATTTAAAATTTAATTATTTCATTTATTTTAGATTTTACCAACCGTATTTATAATCACACTACAGTACTTTTGTTATTTTATTTCCATTAATTATTTGCGTGCTGAATAAAGTTATTCTTATATTATGCCAAAGAAGTATAACTTATAATGCGTGTACATAAGTACTGGCACATTTTTTTAGCATTTTATGTAAGATAGTGCTAAAGATATTGTTGAAAATGTCCTGAACCGATCCCCTATATCCTAGAACCAGAGCCTCCTATGTATATATATAGTTTAATTAAAGTTTAACGGAAAACTCTAGCGATGACCCTAAGTCCCACATGTTTTCAGAAAATTCACTACATCCTTTTTCAACTTCACATCATTATTGAAAATATTCACTTTTATGTATTTTTAATAAGACTATTAATAAATAAATTGCTAAAATTAGCCCCCTTTCAAAAACATCCCCAATAATATATAAGCAAACACTGAAGGTACATAATGTACAGAGTGTCGAGCGGTACATAAGCCCGGCATCTCGTTACGCCGAAAGCACATATTTGTGACCGGATTGAAGGCTTGTTTGTCGATCGTGACCGGAACGCGGTCCCGCGGATATAGCCCGCGGCGGAACCCATCTCTACACCTATATCTGTATGTAGGCACGTACGATAATGCGAAGTGAAAAGTACCGGGTGGCAAGTGACTGTAATAGAATGAGATTAAAGAGCATGGACAAGGCGTTGTATAATAGCTATGTAATCTCGTGATAATGCCAGTGTACTAGCAGGCTTTTAAGTGGCAGCGTTGCATAAGGATAACCATATATAATGTTAAACTTCCATTAGAACTGATGCGTATTTTGTCACTTAATGAAAGCTAAATAAGAGCAAGAGGTTTTCTGTTGCTTGATTTCTTTACATTTTGAATTTAGAGAAACGATGGTCACCGTTTAAGGACGAATTTGAGAAGCCCATAATATAGTAAATATTTATATAGTCAGTAGACTATCAACTAACTGGCCTATTCCTGCATCTTCGCTGCATGATTTTTTGATTAAAGCTAAAAAATTTTACATGTAGATTTTAGGCTCTCGAAACACGTGACCCAAAGATTTAAGTTGCATTAAATATCGATCTAGTGTTACGCTAAATGTTTACTAAAGATTTAAATAAGTGAGATTTAAAAAAAATTCTGCAATTCACAAGATTAAAACGTGTTAAGATAACTTGAATTATCAACTATGTAGGTACCGAGTTTCATGAAAATGTGTCCAGCTCGTCATCTTGATTGAGCAACAAACGTCTAAACATAATATTCCTATAATTAAGATAATATACAAACAAAGCTGCTAGTAATATATTGTCCAACTTCTTTAAAATGATTCGAATAATTTTATACAGAGCAAGTAAGTCGTTAGGTTATTAAAAAATCATTCTGACTACATTGTTCTAATGTTTCACAAGGTGAAGTGTTTCTATTATATTTCCCTGTTTCTATTATCAATGTTTACTGATACTGTCATTAAAAACCTCAACCGCAAATGTCACCCATATTCTGGTTAGTTGTAAGAGATTACTCTTATGGCAATATGTATCAATAGATACATTAAAGTAGCTAAATAAATAAATACAGCGGGTGATACTAGGGTCAACCTAATAATATTTCTAACGCTATTGATTTCTTCAGGTTTGAAAAAAGAGTTTTTTTTATTTTTTATGTTTTTTTTTTCTTCTGAAGTAATTAGTCATCAATTTCAAATCGAACGGGCCTAATATAATTTCTTTTCTACATTATTTTAAAACTTAACTTACAAAAATAAAATCTTATATTTTATTTTTTCCTGTAATCCGTAAGTATCGATATATGCCGAAACGAAAGTATCAAAAGATACTGAAACCTTACATCTATATGTTCCGATGTTCGTTATTAGTAGGGGAAATACCTAAAAGTATATTTAAATGAATGAAATAAATACCTACAATAATTGCGGGGAATTTTTTCGTCGCCCGCCTTTCGGCTTGACAGGCGACGGAACGGGGCTTTCCCGACGTAACTTTACCGACAGATGAAAAGTTTATATAGGACGAAGAAGTGGAATATCTTTCTGATATTCCACTTCATTTGCGAAATTCATGACAATAATAGCACATCACATAGCACTTCATAGAAAAAATGTCAACTCTAGAGCGCATAAAATACCCAATTAGAGAACAATTCACATCGATCCCTGAAGAAAATACTGCCCTGAAAACCAATAGGATGCATTGTGGAAAATATAATCGAGAGCTAGATGGATTTGTGAAAAGAATCGAGACATACTTCCAGAAAAGCAACCTTTTATGAGGCCGAGGAGTCCGAGAACTATGTGGTGTCAACAGCAACGGAAACGTTTCAATGAAAAAAATTAATATTATTACAAGTCGGAAAAAATTGGTTTGAAATTATCTCGTTATATATTTGCTACCAACACGCGTTTTAACCACGTAGAACACCAGCAGTTCCTGAAATTAATGGAAATTTTACGTTTAAGATATAAACCTCTAAACCTCAAACAAATTGCTGGTTATATCCTCGGTGATATGATACAACTCAACTCAACTCAAGAAACAATGATGATACAACTCAACTCAAGAAACGTAAAAGATGTAGTGAAAAATTTAGTAGCCAATATGTTAATCGATGTTTGGAACACTGTCAGGCGAGATTCGATAGTTTGTGTCTGTGTCAGATATTTAGACCTACAGCACTTATTTAAAATATAAAATAGCCACTGGCGTCGGAAGCCACCCAGCGGATTACTTAGTGGAAATGGTTCGTCAGCAAAAATATGTAAAAGCTTCAGCTGCCACGTATGAAACGTCGTAACATAAATGCAAGAAACGTGAACAACATATGAAGAGATTTAGCTCAACAAGGAAAACTGGCTTCTGATAGAGATATATTAACTTACAACTGTACATATGGCTTCTTAAATCTCTTGGCGCGCGATTTAAATGCAGAGGATATTAATGAGTAGACCAAATCTGTAAAACGATATCTCAAATATACACACTTTTCACCTGCCAAATAAGACAAGCCGATGGAAAAGCAATTGTTGTATTACAGCAAGTTAGGTGAAATACAATGGCCTAAGTTTTTTTTGGTAAACTGGCATGTTGTCACAAATATGCTTAAATAATACAACTGCTGTAGACCCATCAATTTCGATCAAATTTAATGACATGGAGCTAAAGCAACAAGCACAGGCCCTCTACGTAAAACTGGAAAATATAGTAGTTTCACTTGACATCTCACAGAAAACAAGCTGAAGATCCGTGATCGACGCCAACTGCACATACTTCACTTCTTTTTAATACATTAAAAAATCTTCATAGCCCAAATTATTTTAGTGGCAAATTTAAAGATTTGTCTGCTCACGGCCTTGGGCTACGATCTGAAAGTTAACTCACCCTACTTATTCTTAAACATACCTCTACCACTTACAAAAAATCCTTCACAGTCCAAGCAGCAAAAATTTGGAATCACCTGGATCCGACATCAGGAAAATCACGTCTCTAAATATTTTCAAAGATCAAGTGAAAAAGTTCTGCCTCTCCTGAAACATTTTCCTTTGTGTCCTTGTCCTTTCCTGTATTTCCCATTCCAAATCATGCCAATAGTTTTTTTAAATTTTACTTGCACTTTTTTATTTTTTTTCGTCTAATGTGTTATAAAGAATTTTTATTGTAAAATCTCTTGCAGTCTACCAAATAAATTTCAATATAAATTATTATGATTGACTGGAAGAAATCGCACATGTAGCAATAGGTCCGCCATATGTACTTTACATAAAAGATTATAAATAAACAAATAAAATAAAATATTTTATTATATTGGCGAAGTGACAGAAGCTTGGATAGAGCTTAAAAATAAGTTCCAGAGTGAGAACACGCGGCGGCATTAGACCAACTATTGATTTAGTGATTCAAGGAAGCTCAATTCCCGATTTCAAATGGCAATGTCTCCAGCTCATTCTTCAGCGAACTTATTACATCCTAAGTATAGGGGCGAAAACCTCACTAATGTTTGTTGAAGCTCATCATCCATTCCATAAGTTTCTATTTGAGGATCACGTAGTAGTAAATCAAGTGGGACCTCTGGAATGATGGCTGTTATTAAAAAGCTAAATTAACGGCCAAACAATGCGTAGTAACACAACTATACACTACTGTTACTCCAAGTGCCGGAATTGAAAGACTGTTTTCAATATTTGGATTTATTTATTCCGATGTATGAAATAAACTTGGTATCCAGAAAGCTGCAAAATTTGTCCCAGTATTTAAATACCTAAAAAAAATAAAGGTTTTTTTTCTTGTCTGAAGTTGTCTGAGATACAACATTTTTATTTTTTTAAACTCCATTCTTTGGATCATGGAGTTTTTGTAAATTCCATTCTTTGGAATGGATTTTTTTAAACTCCATTCTTTGGATCAGTATCGCAGATCTACCACGACTATTACCTACTATTCAACTTTACAAGATAAATTTCCTATTTGATCGGTCCCTAAATTCAAGTCTTTTATATCCATTTCTTGGCACCCCCAAATTAAAAATGTAAATCATCGAGTCATTAACAGGATACATTCCCTAAAATGTCTTTAATATTTCAATGTTTTTAAAACTAAACTTTACCTCTGTCTATCTACTAGATTATGTAGTAGTATACTATCCTTATCTTCCAGAAAAATTGTTCAACAAACTTCAACACCTTCAACATTTATGTACTTGTTGCACTTTCAGCCAAAAATTGATCACATCTTAGAGTTTCGGTTGCATAAATTTGATCACATCTTTGAGTTTCGGTTGCGGCTTAGGTGGATGGGGACTCGTGACTGGCAATATTTTCAGACTTTGTGCTGTTTTACAATATATTTAAAAGTTCTCACAGTACCTCCTATCTTTTTACCTAATTTACAGTTCTTTCTGCCTACATTCTACTTTCTTGGTCTACGTTCTGGAAAGCTTCTCACGATCATTATTATTCAACACAGCATTCTTTTCTACGAGAACTCGTTTACTGTTTATGGTCTCAATTTATGGATCATGTTCTATTCTTATACCAAACTTTAGGGATTCGTTGCTTGATTGCAACGTTATCGGGTAACAAACACTTCCATATAAATAATATTACTAGGGATGAGTATCTCAAATATGTATTATTTATCTATTATTAAAATATTTTCTGCGTAGCATCTGAATTAATATTGGACCATATGTCATCTCTCCTCCCTATGAATTTTTTCAAATTATTGAGTGGTTATATTAATGGGTGTCGATAATGATCTTTGTTACGTTCTTCGTTTACAATTGGCCTAAAAAATAAACTTTTCCTTGTCCCACATCATGATACACAAAATACAATATATAAAATTGACAATTTGGATATTATTTTGAGAACTTCAAAACAACTTTAAAGCATATCAATCATAACATTATTTTGAAGTAGTCTTATCGGATTGGCCTATTTAAATCAAAAATACTTCTGTAGTCTTTGTTTCCTAAAATATATCACAAGAGAAAATTACTAATAATTAGCAATTTATATCGTGAAAGTTTTACACAAAATTTCATGTCGTCTGCAACATCCGTATATACATTATTTGAATATAACTATAATGTTTAATAAATTATTGTCGCTGTAATGGTTTTTAAAAGTTTAACTCAAAAATTCATCAGCTACACAACTTCTAACAAATTACTGAAGTAAAACTTCTTTAGTTGCGACTTGAAAATAACTCAGATTTTTTTTCGGACGGAAATTAAACTATAGACTATACTGAACGTTATTTGTTCAGTATAGTCTATAGTTTCGTTACGTACTTTCCTGTATTTTAAAAGCATTGACTGATACACATATATATTTGAATATATTGCTATAAATTCAATTATATATGTTTAATACTAATAATTATTTTGTTTCAAAATGTATCCTAGCACTAGGGTACCTCACCCTTATAAATATGACGATGATCTGATGATGAGATTCAGAAATGAGAAGTGGAACTACTTAACGGATTGTAGTAAATCAACCGTGATTCCAGATATTCTCTACTGACAGTTGTAACTTTACAAAATAACTTCAACATCGACCAACAAAATTACACTTACCAAGAGCAAATATCTTGAATCACGATTGATTTACCTCCATATGTTAAGAGTTACATTGTTCATCCCTAGAACTCGTCATCAGACCTTGCTCTGTTCGATGGTGTAGTTATGTTGCATAGTAACTACTACCAGTAGCCATTATCTTGAATCGCATTTGATTTACGACCATCTGTTAATAAGTTACATTGTTCATCTCCAGAAGTTCTGGAGATGAACAATGAAATACTTTAACAGATGCTAGTAAACAACCATGATTCAAGATATATGTTACTAGTAGTTGTTTCTTTGCAAAATAACAATCTAGCAGGTTAGAATCTGATGATGAGAAGAAATCTTACTTCATTATTCAATACACATTTTTTTCTTTTCTTTTATTTTTTTCTTTGCGTTGGCTAATAAGTTTTTAACCCCAAGTTCTGTCAACAATTTTCATTAAAAAATATATGACACAGTAAATTTAATTTAAGTATGCACCATTATTATCTACTACTTGTCGCCATCTAGTTGGCAGTGACAATATACCTTTCTTATAAAATTCCGGTGACTTTGATTCAAAAAATTGTGCGAGTTCGTTTTGGAGATCTTTTTAACGTCGATTTTTTTTCACCTAAATGGTTACTTAGATCGTTGAATAAATGGCAATCAGGGGGCGCAATGTCCGGCGAATATGGTGGATGTGTGAGTAGAACCCACCCGAGCTCCTCTAATTTATCACGAGTACGTTTTGCAAGATGTGGTCTAGCATTATCATGTTGAAAATAAACTCGATCCTGTTGACTACTCAATTTGTTAGCTAATCGGTCCAATTGTTCACAGTAAATATCTGCAAAGCAACTCCCAATTAATAACGCCCTTGATATTCCACCAGCAGCTAAGCATTTATTTCAGGTTTGGATACTGAATCTCCTATTTCTCCGACACCCAACCATTGACATTTGCGTGTATGGTTAACATATGTAACCTACTTCTCATCGCCAGTTACTAACTGATTCAGCCAGTCGAAGTTAAGTTTCACTGTAAATAACTGTTGACAAGTATCAACTCTGCACTGAAGGTGATATGATGGTAACTCGTAGTTTTGTTTCAAAATAAGGTGTGTGTACCCCACCTTATTTTGAGAAATTTCCCAATTCGTGCAGACGTGTTTCTAAGCTGCAGTATAGCTCAACTACCAATTGAGTCATCAGTCGAGGATCCATCTCAATTAGGCGTCGTAATCGTTGAACGTCCAATTCAAGAATAATGATTGTGGATAGAAATGGAAATAACTTTTTAAGACATTTTTTAAAGAAATATATCGACGATGTTATTCCAAGTTTTCAGTGTGTACAGTAAAGTATTTGTCGTAAATTATACTGTTTTTGGGAATATGAAAGTATCAAGGTATGCAAGATGTAATTCCAAATCTTTAAGTCCACAATTAAATTAAGAAATACGGCAGGGAAGTTGCCAAAGGAATATTAAAGAAATTTATTATTATTTCCTTTATAAGACTCTTAAAAAATACATAATTTAGTATTTATCAAACAATTGAAATGATAATTAAATTAGACGCGTCCAATTATATTGAACAAGTCCATCAATCCTTGCCCTATATTTCGCAACATCTAACACGGAAAGCTCAATGTGTGTATTTATTATCTATCGCCATTATTATTGTAAACACATTTTGCAAATAAATATCAATTTATATTCAAATTGTTAGGCTAACGGAACGCCGCCCGTCGCGTCGTGTCGCCGCCATTTTGAGTTACGGGCGCGTTCGAGAACGCACTTTATATTGATTTGCGTAATCCAAACTAATATCTTTTGGGGGAAATACTTATCTAGATATTTGTTTTTCTTTCGTATACGATTTAGAAGTTTTATCTCAAAAACTAATCAAAGCTTTCAGTGTCGTGTTGTATGTATTTCCACGAGTAATATGCCTGGTTACTCGGGATTTTACACGAGATATTATTGAATATTTTATCTACAATGTCAAAGATGTACTACAATATTATAAATGTATGAAAAAATGTACAAAACAGTCTCTCTAATGATGGTTTTGATGAAGATAGGGTCCTTGTGATGTGATAAAGTATCCTAAGGCATATATGACACGGTCTGTAGGTATCATTTAAGATGTTTTAATGAGAATTATGTGATCCCAAATTGAATGTTTTAGGATGCGTAATATTAAATTGACATTAAATAAGAAAGTAATATGTAACAGTGTAAATGAATGAAAATTTATTAGTTTAAAAAACTATTGGATTTTGATGTGCAACATCTAATACCTCGTTTGAATGGGAGTTTAAACGTTCTTATGACACGTCACTACGCGCCACTCGGACAACTTCGCTTCTTGTCGGCTCTTTCTGACTTTATTCGATCAGCTTCGCGTCCTGTCGGCTCTTTTCGACTTAATTCGGAGAGCTTCGTGTCATGTCAGCTCTTTCCGACTTAATTCGGCCAGTTGCACGTCTTGTCGGCTCTTTCTGACTACACTACAAATACGCTATTTTATGTGTTTGTTAGTGTATTAGGGTTGTTTCTTTTTTTAATAATGTTTACAACTTTACTCGTTTATTTACGTGTATTGCATTAAAGTGTCTTAAAGTGTCAGAAGCGTTTGTTAGATCTTAGTATATCTCTGCAATCTTTTGAAATTAAAAATTTAGATATTTCACATCAGCCAGGCGTCCCATGATGGCTCACAGTTTATTCTACATTGCCGCTTTTTCTCCAAATGAATTTTTATTATTACTAGGCATAGTATAAAACGCAACCTGATAAATTTTGAATTTAAAATATTTTCATATGAAATTTTTCAATCTATTTACACAGAATTGAAATTGAATGTTAATTAAATCAAAATAATATAATTTTGTAATTCAAAATAAATAATTTCTACACACCATTCTTCTCACTCTGGTTGGAAGGAGCATGTTGTTGAAACGCGTTAGTAAATGGAACGTTAGTGGTAAAATATATTAAGCATAGTAGCGTTGAAATCAGTTCAAACTGTGCCACGAAAATATGTGACGGAAATAACAAAACGGAAGTGATAATGGCACTCTACAGTTTATGGATGCATAAGTGCATAAAAGGCCATTCCTAAAGACCCGTATAGACTACGACACTAATTGCGACACAGATGTCTAACACACGTGTTTGGCCGTTCACACATAGGGCGGTTTCCGTGTCGCGACATTTAACCAAGTGTCACAATAAATGTCGCAAGCACAGACAGTGCCGTTCACACACAGACACTCGATGTATACACCAAAATGTCGTAGTGTAAAGATTTACAGTTTATAAAATTTACTGTTGGACAGTTTGATTTTACTTGAAAAGGAACGATGGGATTATTTTGTTTAAATCACTTTTTTCACGTAATCGTTTACGTGTTCATAATAGTTCAATAACAGTTATTTACATAAATGCAATAAATAGTTATTTATGTCATGTTCCAGCCGAATACAGAACTGTGCGACTCAATCTTGTAACATAAAAATGTTTGTAACAAACTTTTTGCCAAATTTCGTTGATGTGTTAAATTCTTTCAACATTATTCTAATGTAGCTGTAACAATTTAGTTTATTTTTCTAAAAAAATATCTATAGTCCGATTTACAATATAAAATGGATCATAACAGATAATCTGTAACAATTAGAATTACACACCGTTAAAATTTGTTATAAATTTTAATTTTGTCTCAAAAACAAACATTTTCATCTTCATAAAATTATTGCGATAGTATGCCCCTCTTAAGACGAATTCACACAGTCAAATTTCGTGTATACAATGTATCCTGTTAAAATTACATAGTTTATGAAAACCTAAAAGGGGACATAATTAACTATATAACGAAAACGAAAATATCGTGAACGTTTATTCACGTTATCTAAGTATCACGTTATCGCGTCGATAACATTAGTAAATTATTTGATATCCCATTCAGAATGTATAAAATTCATTGCAAACACATGGATTGTTACTGTGTACTCTTACAAGTGCGTCAACCATCATGTAGTCATAACGAGAATTTTGAACTAAAATATCATAGTTTATTTACACAAGGCATTTGTTAATGTTCTACTTTTGTCCTAATTATCTAAATAATTATAATATATAAATTTATCGTCGTGTCATTTTACGTTAATAACCAGTTTTTATTTTTAGCCCAAAAAGGAAATCTTATCTGTCTCTGTTTGCGACATAACTTCAAAATTGCTAATTAAGATGAAATTTTAAATGTATGTGTTTAATTTCTGTTGAGAAAAAGTAGAAAAAAATATTTTAAAAATCCACCTAAATTCGTACCGGAATACACATAGAGTAAGGTGTAGCCATCTATAACGTCCGTAGTCACCTATATCTTTTGGAACAATGTACCGATAGTCATCCATATCGACCGTAGTCATCTGTATCTCTTGAAATAATTATACAAATATACTGAAAATCGTTTATATCAACCGTAGTCATATATATCTCTTGAAAGTATTATACAAATGATAGTCATTTGCAGTAACCGTTGTCATCTATATCTGCTGAAAGTATTATAGAAATTATAGTCATCTATATTAACTGTAGTCACCTATATCTCTTAAAAGTATTATACAAATATATCAATGGCTATCTAAATCAATTTTAGTCATCTATATCTCTTGGAAAGTTTTACATAAATATACCGATAATCATCTATATCAACGGAAGTCGTGAAGATCTCTAGAAAGTGTTATACAATGTATCGATAATCATCTTTATCGACGGTAGTAGTGAATATCTCTAGAAAGTGTTATATAATGTACCGATAGTCATCTATTCAACCGTAGTCATCTATATTAACCGTAGTCATCTATATCTAGGGAATGTATTATACAAATGTACCGATGGTCTCATATACCAACCGTAGTCATTTATATCTCCTGAAAGCATTATACAAATGCACCTATAGCCATCCATATAGACCATAGTCATCTATGTACTATGAAAGTGTTATGCAAATGCACCGATAGCCATTTATATCAACCGTAGTTATCCATATCTCTTGAAAATGGAATACAAATGTACCAATAGTCATCTATATCGATCATAGTAATCTATATTTTTGGAAAGTGTAATACAAATATATCGAACTTCTAACTGAAAGTTCTATAGATCAAATGCCAGTAAGTGTACATTAAAAAAATTAGGGTGTCTCCCCTTATAGGACGTATGGCACATTATTTTTAAATTCAATATTTGGAAAACGGGGCTCATAAATAAAAAAAATGTTCATTTAAAGTGTCGCTCCATTTCGTTTTGAAAGATTTATCGAATGATGCCCAACTCCCCCTACTCCTAATACCCTAAAAATAGGGTACTCCAAAAAAATCACCACGGAACGAGATACTTTATTTTTTCCCCTTTTATTTTGATTAAGTCACTTCTTTAGCTATTAAATCCTGAATGTTGCAAAAAATCAAATTCATTTTTTGAAATATTTTTCACCCCTGGAAAGGGTATACAATGTCAGAAAACACAACATGGAATTAATAATGCCATAAATATCAGATTAGTAATTTTGGAATAATCCATTTTTACTATTCTACTCAATTTAACATTATTTTCTCACATTAACATATCCCACACATAACTTTAAATATACACCTAACACCCTTTATAGTTTTAATATTCAATCCAAAAATAACGCTGACCCCATCCATGTAAACACTACCAAATTATCAATCAAACACCTGACAACCTCCCTCCAAAAGGTAACACACTGAATCCCAAACCGCAAGTTATAAATTATATCGCCCTCTCGCCCCCGCTCCACCCCCTCCCATCGTTAGCCGCGCTCTCATCATGCGCCGCGAACTCTTATCTCTGATCGCAACAGGTGTTCTTTCCCACGCCGCGCCACTCGAGATGAAAACGCTCCGACAACACATCAACCGCCCGGCGCGCAGCCGCGCCGAGCGATAAGGCAGGGTACACAAAGATGGTAATATTCCTTCCGTAATAGAGCGGCGCCACCGAGAAACCCTAGAACGTGACCTAGAATTATCCTACGTCAATTTAAGTTTAGGACGCCCAATGGGTAAACATCCTATTATTTTTAAGCTTTGATAAAATGGAAGCATAATGAAGAATATACCTAATCGTCGGATCGCTTATAGCAACCTCGTAACTACTAAACTGTTGAAGCGAGAAAGCTAAAATTTGATTCGATGTCGGTTTTTAGAGCTGACAAATAAAGATCTGTATAAGTTAGCAGATACAAACGAAACGAGACATATTACAAAGAAAATGACTTGTTCAGGAATTCTACAGAATGAAAAACTACCTAACTGTCCGTTCACTTATAACAATCTCATAACTACTAAACTGTTGAATCGGGAAAGCTAAAATTTAATTCGATGTCGGTTTTTAGAGCTGACAAATAAAGATCTGTATAAGTTAGCAGTCAAAGACGAACCGAGATATATGACAAAGAAAATGACTTGTTCAGGAATTCTACAGAATAAAAAACTACCTAACTGTCCGTTCGTTTATAACGATCTCATACCTACTAAACTGTTGAAGCGAGAAAGCTAAAATTTGATTCGATATCGATTTTTGGAGCTGACAAATAAAGATTTGTATAAGTTAGCAGATAAAGGCGAAACGAGACATATGACAAAGAAAATGACTTGTTCAGGAATTCTACAGAATGAAAAACTACCTAACTGTCCATTCACTTATAACAATCTCATAACTACTAAACTGTTGAATCGGGAAAGCTAAAATTTGATTCGATGTCGGTTTTTAGAGCTGACAAATAAAGATCTGCATAAGTTAGCGGTCAAAGACGAACCGAGATATATGACAAAGAAAATGACTTGTTCAGGAATTCTACAGAATGAAAAACTACCTAACTGTCCGTTCACTTATAACAATCTCATAACTTCTAAACTGTTGAATCGGGGAAGCTAAAATTTGATTCTATGTCGGTTTTTAGAGCTGACACATAAAGATCTGTATAAGTTAGCAGTCAAAGATGAACCGAGACATGTCACAAATAAATTGAATTTTTCAGAAATTCTTTTCGTTATGTGTATCGATTCGTAATATACCGCGGGAAACCAAATCGGACTTAAGTGAGATTGAATTAAATAAACTCTATTGTTTAAAAATTAAGATAAGTAAGACATTTTTTCGAGTATTAATTTAATAACTAAATGTTCAGGAACTAAATAATCACTAAATATATAAATATATAATAACAACTAAATATATAAATTAAATTAAATCAATAATGTCGCTTTAGGAATTTTATTACAAAGAAAATATAATTTACAATACACATTACGAAAGTATCAATACATTTCCAATAAAACTTAATGAAAAAAATATTATTAATAAAGGCAAAATACCCTTTATAAATTCTTAGTTGTTTCTTAGTTGTCATTAGCAAATTTTCTGTTATATCAAATGAAATTTCCCTACACAGCTTTACGAATTTTATTACAAAGTATAATTAACAATATATATTACGAGAGGATCAATACACTTCCAATAAAACTTAATGAAGGAAATTTTGTCTATAAGTACTTTGCCTCTATAAATTATTTTAAGTCGTCATTAGAAAAGTTTCTGTTATACCCAATGAAATTTCCCTACACATTTTCTTCAATGATTTTCTTATTGGATCCTTATTCGCAATCTTTGATTTGATTTCTGGTTTATACTAAATTTTGTCGAGTATTTATATATGTAAACGTTTTTTTTTGGTTAAAACATTAAATGTCTTATAATATTTTCAAAAAAGTCCTAAATATTTAATCGTAATAATATTTAATGACGATTTCTGGAGAGTTTATTTATTTCTAAATTTCATATACAGAGAATTCGATGAAAAGTCTGAGATGATCTAAACTTGACTAAAGTCTGATGATGATCTAAACTTGACTAAAGGCAATATTATGTTACTCATCCGTGAACGGATGCGTACTTATACCCTGATCATGCACAGCGAGAACTGCTGTTTAATCTTTTTCTACAAATATATTTTCCAAAATTCACAATATTTATTTATGTAAATTGAATTTTATTAAATAAATTACACTAGTATGTGCGTATGATCACACGATAGAAATGAAAAATTAAATAAATCGTTTTTAACATGCGTATTTTATATTAAACTACTCTGCAATAATATATTAAAAACTAACTGTATACACTTCGGATATTACACTGATTATATACAATAATATAAACGTGTTATATTAAATTATACTCAAATAAAATATTAATTAATATAAAATTAATTAATATTTTATTCTTGAAATGATGCACTCCATGTTACAGCGAACTCGCTCGGTCGATGCCGAAGGGGCCGAGTTTACCCAATTCAATGCCACCGACCCGAGTATGACGGCTTAGTTTCGTTCACTGCTCAGAAGAAGTGACTGCTCTAAAGAAGTGTTCACTTCAAAAATACAAAATAACGACAAGACCCACTGAAAAAAAAATTTGCTTCTGATTTTTTTTCACTACATACATATATTTATTTATTATTGTCTCATAAACATCAATAGAATGAGGGAGGATTCGAGATTAGCTGTTATTTTAAATTTTATTCGTTAAGGTTTTGGCTGTCCAAAGATACTGTAATAAATAGCTATTACGTATCGTAATAAATAACTTCTTTTAACAAAAGTTTGACGCAAAAACAAAGATTGTCCTGCAGTTTGTACTTAATTTAAAGGTAGCCATTAAGATTAGAGAAACCGCAAAATATAAATAAAAGATTATTTAATTTATGTATTTATTTGGATAGATTGACTTTGATATATGTGCATTGGATAAACGGGTTTAACATATGTGCATTTCTACTTAAGGAGGCTTCCAACCAGCCAAAATAGATTACAATGAATTAGAATATAAGTAAACTGGAAATAATATAATTAACAAACAACAAAATTTAATATTGACAGGGGTACGTACGGTCTATAGAAAAAAATTGTGCGTGTCAACTCCGACGCGTGACTGAAGTTTACTCCTTAAATATGATTGTCTTGGAATGTATAAAATATATCACACTGTATATAAATATAAATACCGATATCATTAAATGTAAATGGAAAATTCTTAAAAAAAATGCTGACAATATAATTATTTTCAAGGAAAACACAAATGAACAAGATCAGATTTATACAACAGAATTAAAAGCATTTAGTAACGTCAGACTAAGAAGTTAAAATTAAAAGTGACTTTTAAATTTTGTAGGATAGAAGACTCCAAATATTGACACATAATGACATTTAATGATTACATATTGCTATAAGCGAACGATCATTGCGATTACGCCATAAGAAAATGCCAAATAAACATATTGATATCTCACTCTAAAGATGCGCAGAAATATTGCGCGGAGAGGCCACCTAACGGTTACATTTTTTAACGTTCTGAACTTCGTACGCTCTGGACTTCTGATTTTACTCCTCATAAAACTTCATACCGGGCGCTATATATGAAAATCGATTCTTAAGGAGTAAAGTTCACAAAGAGGATAAAAGTAACGCCATACTGAGAAAAATTTTAAATCGAAGTAAATTTTTGAGACAATTTTGAATGTTAATTTGACTTTTTGAATTTCAAAGTTTTTGTTGTAAGTTTCAATTGTTATGTTCACTTTAACAGTGCACACAGCGAAGTATCAAAAAAGTAAAGGGAAAAATCGCATCTAAAAAATATATCCTGCCAATTCGAGAAGAACTCGCTTGGCAAGGGATGAATTGGGAACATTATGAATTGGAATAATAAAATTATAATATTCCATCAATATATTCCAAATATTATTCAGATATTGAACACTGTCGGAGATTATTTGAGACTTAACAGTTTGAGAGAAAAAATTGTAATTTTATTTTTTGAGAGAACTTTAAATGTCTGGAACTTAATTTTTTTTGTAATTTATAAGCAATCAAATGAAACTACGTGATGTAGTATTATTTCTACTTTCTCTAAGTTCTTTACCACGAACTAGGTTTCGTTGTATTACAACATCTTCAGGTGGGATATTAGCAAAGATCTTCGCTAGTAGCCCACCTGAAGATGTTGTAATACGACGAAACCCAGGTCGTGGTAAAGATCTTAAATAAAGTAGAAATAATACTACACCACGTAGTTTCATTTAATTGTGAACAATGCATTTTTACAAAATTAACGCCAAATATATTCAGTAATTTATAAGATTCAGTGTAGATTATTTCATATTTCTCAACTTGTAAACTTGGCACATAAAGGAGAGATGGATTGGGGTAATTTTCTCATATTTTTGACCATAAGTAAAAAAATATATAGGTCAAAATCCAAGAAAGAAAAGGGTCATATGCCGATATAGTGATATAGTGATTTTAAAAATAAATTTAAATATTGCCAAAATATTTTCGCCTGAAATAAACGCGAAATTTTAAATTAATAGCAAAGGTAGTTGCTGAGGAAAATAGCCGTGATATCCGGACAGACAGACTCGGAAGTCTCCCAGGAAGTGTTCCTTTCCGTTTAGGCATGGAATCCTAAAGAATAGTCGCACGCCAGTCTTACATAATGTCAGCAATCGCAATAACGTGGACCATTTTTGGCACATTCCATAAAACCTTTAACTTCGTGTTCATCAATTCCTTTCCCTCAATTATTCAAATCATATGTTAACAACCCATAAATTAAAAAAAAACAGTGAGTCCTACCCACATAAACACACGTACGAAGTGAAACTTCTTGAACTTTTAGTTAATACTTTGCAATAATCATTTGTTATTTAGAAGTATTTCTTTTTTAACCGACTTCTAAAAAAGGGAGAGCTTCTCAATTCTTCGGAACCTTTTTTATGTATGTGTGGAGTGGACCGATTTCGATGATTATTTTTTTATTTAAAAGAGGATACTTTAGGAGTGGTCTCATATAAATATGATGAGGTCTGGAAATGAACGATGGAACTCCTTAACGAATGGCAGTAAATCAACTATGATTAAAGATATGTGGTTACTAGTGATTGCAACTTTGCAAAATAATTACTCCATTGACCAGGTCAGAGCCTGATGATGAGTTCTGGAGATGAACAATGGAATTCCTTAACGGATGGTAGCAAATCAATCGTGATTCAATATATTTAGACTTCGGATTTGGAGGGCGGAACTTCTGAGTGGCTTACTACTAGCCACAAATGGCTACTACTGTTGTTGATAACTAACTTTAATAACTTTAATAATTAATTCAAAATAGATACCTACTTATTCGTAATAAACAACTGAGTTACTTATTTATGAAATCGGTGCCAGCACCGCCGATCAACTTAAAAAATATAAAATTTTATACTATAAATACGGCCTTCATGAATCTATTTCGTATTGTGAGTAGATTAAAAGTGAAAGTCTTAAATTTACATTATAAATTTGTTTAAGTTGATCGGCAGTGCTGTCACCCACTTCTTAAATGAGCAACTCATTTATTTATTGCCAACAAGAAGGTACCTATTTAGAGGTAATTATTTTTTAATTTTTAGTACCTACTTTTTAAAAGATATTTCATTTTTTCTCATTATACTGATTAAATTACATCTTTACTAATTTATAGCAATATACTTAATACATTTTCACTCGAAGATATTAAATAAGAGATAATACCACATTCACTTATAATTCTTGTATTGTACCTTATTTAATGCATGACTAAAGACGGCGGTGAATCGGTGGTGACCTGCTGATTTATCGATAGGTAGATAAGGGCTTGAATAAAGTTTTTGACATAGCCAACAGCAATACTGTTAGCGCTAAGCCGGTTCCACAGCCGGTCGATTATATTCGGCATTTATTTGCTTAGGCGTTACACGATGTTATATAACTTAATGACTGTCATAATGACTGTCATGTCACCAAATAAGTTTTTTTTTTAAAAATGGAAAAGGTCACAGTAGCAATTGTGCCGCAAATTTTAATGAAGTTATCAAATCAAGAACAGGTGGCATTTCTTCCTACTAATCTTTTTTTCCTTTTTCCATTAAACCATATTGCGAACAATAGCAAATATAGATGGCATTAGTATAAAATGACTCAGAATGATTCTCCAGTAGAAGAACATAGCATACGAAATCCTATGAAATTTTAGCAAATTTAGTAATACTCCTGTATATATACAGTGTTGAAACTTATTTTATTATAGGTTGAACTATACAATCTTTCTAACGACAAGGTTTATTTTACTGCTGTACGTTTATTAGTTTTGGAGACATAAACGCTCAAAATGGAACGTATTTTTATTGAATTAATTACAAAAAGTCCCTTGGTTAAATCCTGGTAAGATAAGATTACGGCATTATAACTATTTTACCGTTTGACGTATGAAAACGTAAAAATAAAATACAATAAGTTGTTGAGTTAAAATTAAATTTAAAGAAAATGAAAGAAATGTTATAATTATATTACTCGTGGATACTTTCATAACAACGATGCAAACAATCGATATGATGTTTACTGACAATTAAAACTTGCAGAAATTACAGTCTTCAGTCACTAAAGTTTTAAACAAGGAAATTAACTCACTTTTACTTCTTCTGGCAGACTCAGATGAAGTGGTACTCTGGTAGTCCTTATCAGGAATCTCTTCTTTAATGGGCTTGCTCTCCATTTTTTTCTGAAATTTAATAAAAGGTAATTAATATGATTGCTAAAATAAAGTAACAATTTTAAAAGAAGTAAAAGATGTGTCTCCATATGTATGATCACGAAATCTGTGCACATATATACGTCGCAGTGAAATGATGAAAACCGGGAATTGATTAAACCACGAAGTGAGATGAACAGCACACTGGAGACGTTAAAAGGAAAATTTGATATTGCCATTTCTCTAAAGAAATGCAGTGATTTGACCAAGTCTCTTAAGTGTTTTAGTGAAAAGACGAAATAAACAAGTCAGGACTTTTGCATTGTTTGTGAAATTGAATTTGTTAGAGTCCATTCTTCCGATATTTGTAAAAATCCAGTACACGCAATATGTAGAAATGCGGTAGAACAAGAAGGATATGGATCGAATATTCTATATTATTTATGCCAAAAAGTAGGGAGTTTTGAAGATCAATGGAAACATGATACAAGAAACCTAAAAAATCAACTAAAAAAGTGAAAGACGTTTCTTTGAAGAAATTTAAACAGGTGTTTGTGGATCCCACAGTTTTGATAAATGTACCTAAGATAGATAGAAGTCCATTAGTTAAAGATAACATTATAAATGAATAAAATATAAAAAATATTTTATACCAAATTAGTACTTCAGTTGGAATAATAAAAGATTGGCTTCCCAGAAACGCTCTTCAAACAGCTATCACTACATTTACCGAAACAGTCCTACCAATTGAGCTGAGTCTGCGTGAGATTCCAAGAAAATTATGTTTATTTGGAGATAAAGACTTCAAGAAGGGTTCCTGTGAAAACTCCAAAGTACAATACAAAACAAAAGATGTGCCCGCAAAAAGCAACCCCTTTTTAACTCGAGATGCCACAAATAATAATAAATAAGTTTTAATAAAAATAAACGAACATGATAATTAAACAAATCCACAATATGTTTTTATAAAAATAAATGAACATTATAATTAAACAAATCCACAATATGTTTTTATAAAAATAAATGAACATTGTAATTAAACAAATCCACAACATGTTTTTATAAAAATAAATGAACATTATAATTAAACAAATCCACAATATGTTTTTATAAAAATAAATGAACATTGTAATTAAACAAATCCACAACATGTTTTTATAAAAATAAATGAACATTGTAATTAAACAAATCCACAACATGTTTTTATAAAAATAAATGAACATTGTAATTAAACAAATCCACAACATGTTTTTATAAAAATAAATGAACATTATAATTAAACAAATCCACAATATGTTTTTATAAAAATAAATGAACATTGTAATTAAACAAATCCACAACATGTTTTTATAAAAATAAATGAACATTGTAATTAAACAAATCCACAACATGTTTTTATAAAAATAAATGAACATTGTAATTAAACAAATCCACAACATGTTTTTATAAAAATAAATGAACATTATAATTAAACAAATCCACAATATGTTTTTATAAAAATAAATGAACATTATAATTAAATTTCATTAACTAGAAACTGTTAAATTCCATAAAAAATATCTTTTTGGTCGCTCTTGAATATTTCATTTGTTAACTCGTATTGTACCGTACACACGTGCTCCATTTCTTTATTTATTATTATTTGTGGTATTTCTTTTGTTAACTCGTTTAGAATAAATAATTTATGTTTTCTATAATCATAGTTGTATTATTTGTATTATTACGTTTAATAAGATTTTGTTTACTAAATAAATACTTTTTAATATTTTAGCAATAGTAGTTTGTCAATTCACTAAAACAATTAAGGGATTTGATCAAATACCGGTTTTCATCATTTCCCATAGTGCGATGTGTATGATGATGATTAGTGTGCGATACACACACACACACCTACATATATATATATATATATATATATATATATATATATATATATATATATATACATATATATATATATATATACATATATATATATATATATATATACATACATATATACGTAGGCATACACATACACAACATACAATAATAAAAATTTTATTTTTAATAAAGATATTATATACAGACATGTAACTACGTACACGTTATTACCTAAGGAGGAGACATAGCACAAAGAAAAGAATTAAAAATCGAAATACTCATAGATATCGTTCATTTTTGTGATTTTATTTCTTAATTCTGTTTAAATATTTCTCAATCTGGTCTGATTATGTCTTTTTCAGCCCTTAACGTTTTATAATGTATAGCATGCATGAAAGCAGATAAAAGTAAGTAGATATGACTTTCATCTTCACAAAGTGGACTTAATTCAAGAAAATTTCGGTACAATTTTGAGACTTTTCCAATAATCCTACTCTATAAGAAAATTGCGATGTATTTTGAGTACCATTTGATGATGAAGATCCACACCACGACACAGATGACTAAAGATAGATATACCATCACATTTTATATATATATATATATATATATATATATATGTGTGTGTGTATGTATGTATATATAATGTGATGGTATGCACTTATTTAAATGAAATAAGGAATTAATGCATAAAGCATACACCATACACCATACATGTATAGGAAACCAAGGGTGAAATACTAGGAAAAAGGTGGCAACATATATCTATAAATTAAGTAACAATTTTTTTCGGAATGATAAAATATCCATAATTCTGAAGCCTATTCCGCTTAAATAAATGCCTTTTTGAAAATCTCTAATGTTGATTTGATAAGTTGTTAGCCATGTTGTTCCATAATTAATATTCATTCCTGAAAATTAATACTAAACTCAAGGCTCA
Source organism: Druceiella hillmani (assembly GCA_039881145.1). NCBI lineage: Eukaryota > Metazoa > Arthropoda > Insecta > Lepidoptera > Hepialidae > Druceiella > Druceiella hillmani. Next base: position 11,394,022 of record JAYKKI010000071.1, on the reverse strand, counting down.
TTACATCACAGCAAACGCTAAACCCAAGACTAATTTTATCACAGCAAATTAAGCTATAACCCCAGTTATAACGATCATAGAAGAGACGCCAAAAGAAAGGGGATTCCAGTAGCCTTTTTTAATGGTTCCGGCGAATATAAAACTAGGATTATAGTTGATAGCAGGTTAACAAATTACAAAATAATAAAAAAGTACCTTCCCCGGTGTTTTTTTTTTAAATCTGAATACTTGCAGCGTTGCCCTCAAAATTTCAAGATGCAATAATAAAATATATACCATAATTTCATACAAAGCAACAGCCGTAACCCGTGAAAAACATAAAAACGTGAAAAACGTAGACCGTAACAAGAAAAAACATGAAAAACGTAAACCGTGATTTACACACACAGGTTGAGAACTGAAACGAAATTAATTATTTTACAAAATTTTGATCCGAGAGCAGAAGTTGCTTATTTTTATCCAAATATTAAGGTTATTTATTTAATTGAAGTGAAATGTTAACTGGTTATTTGTTTGTCTGTTTTCCGCGCTTAAATAGCTAAACAAATGTTAAATCTATTTTGCATGTAAATAATACACATTCTAAATTATAAGATAGAATATATATAATTATGATTTCGTTTACTGAAGCAAAGAAATTAATACACACGCTAAAAAAAATTATAATTGGATATCGTTTACTGAAGCAGAGAAATTAATACGCACGCTAAAAAAATTATAATTAAGATATCGTTTACTGAAGCAGAGAAATTAATACACACGCTAAAAAAGATTATAATTATGATGTCGTTTACTGAAGCAGAGAAATGAATACACACGCTAAAAAAGATTATAATTATGATATCGTTTACTGAAGCAGAGAAATTAATACACACGCTAAAAAAATTTTAATTATGATATCGTTTACTGAAGTAGAGAAATTAATACATACGCTAAAAAAAATTATAATTATGATTTCGTTTACTGAAGCAGAGAAATTAATACACACGCTAAAAAGATTATAATTATGATATCGTTTACTGAAGCAGGGAAATTAATACACACACTAAAAAGATTATAATTATGATATCGTTTACTGAAGCAGAGAAATTAATACACACGCTAAAAAGATTATAATTATGATATCGTTTACTGAAGCAGGGAAATTAATACACACGCTAAAAAAATTACAATTATGATATCGTTTACTGAAGCAGAGAAATCAATACACACGCTAAAAAGATTATAATTATGATATCGTTTACTGAAGCAGGGAAATTAATACACACACAAAAAAATATATAATTATGATGTCGTTTACTGAAGCAGAGAAATTAATACACACGCTAAAAAAGCACTAAGAACTTAGATAGAAAAACTTTGCCATAAAATACACTCGTACCTATTGTCAATAGGTAACACGCAATAAGTTTTTAAATGACAAAAGTATTATTGCTAAACATCGTATTCATGAACGTTTATCGTGAAAATTTACGAATCCTTATGTAAATTTCACTTTTTGGAATTGAATCAATATAGCTAGAAAATTATTTGCAACTAAATAAACTCTTTTGCAAAAAAAAACGGGCACTTATAGGAATAAACCATTATCAGAGTTATTTTATTATTATTTGATGCATTTTATATGGCGATATGATGAGAATATTGTTATTTATTATTGAGATATCGTTTTTACGTACTTTAGTCATTAAAAATGCGTATAAATAAAAAAAACTATGTAAAGTCCATAGACGAGCGTTTTCATACCGGTACATTAAAAATGGCTAAAGTTTATTTTTGAATATTTTTTATTAATTCAACATAAAATTTGAAAATTTATCTGGAGCTGGTTTTAGGGCTCTGACGCGTCGTTTGAGATTATCCCTATGTGTTCTATCGGATTGAGGTCGGTACTTCTAGCTGGCCAGCCTAAGCGACGAATTCCGGCCTCCTGCATATACGCATCAACGTTTCTAGAGTGGTGGGCGCAAGCGTTGTCGTTCATAAAAATGGACTCGCCTCCAACTGCTGTTAATGTGGGTTGGGCATGAGGAATAAGAACCTCTGTTATGTACCTTTTCGCATTAAGTATGCCATTCCCAAAATATTACGGAGCCTCCACCGTAAGGGGTGATTTCCTCAAAGCACACTTCTGCGAATCGTTCTCCAGGTCTTCGTAAGACTCGCCGACGTCGATCCTCACCACTAATCGATATACGAACTTCATCGGAGAATAAAACACTATTCCAGTCTTGTTGAGTCATTGACGAAAAATTTTGAGCGAATCTCGATCTGGCAACTCGATACTCGCGGAGCAATGTAGGGCCCTGAGCTGGGCGACAGCTACGTATATTGACGGCCTGAAGTCTCCTTCTGACTGTCCATAGGCTTACTCGTATATCTCTGACGTCCTCGAGGTTCTGTTTGAGATCCACGTACGTAACTTGATGATTTCGTAGCGCTTGACTGACTATGAAGCGATCGTCCCGTGGCACAGTGCACCGTTTTCTTCCAGAACTGGGCCTTCTACTGACGAAGCCCGTTTCTTGGTATCGTTGCCAGGTCCTTTGGACGGTGAAACGGCTCACATTATATTGCTGAGACACATAACATTGGCTACAGCCTTCTTCAAGCAGCGCGATAATTTTATTAGCTCTTATCGTTTTTCAATCATACTGAAAACGGCAAACAGAAAGAACTAATGCAGCAAACAGCAATTTCAATTCAATTAAAATTTATTCGTTAAAATAAAAAAAACATAACAAATGAAAAAGAACTTAATAAGAGTTAGATTTCATTTACCGCCAAAAATACGTTTCAGTGAAAGAGAATTTTCATTCAAAAGAATAAATTTCAAATTTAGAATGTTCGTTTTTATGTGCCAGAATACACTACACCTGCCAGTAACAATTACAATTAATACAACCTCTTAATAAATAATATTTTGTTAATAATATGACAAAATCAAAAATGCCCGTTTTTTATGCAAAAGCGTGTATATTATCATCATTTAAATCGCTTATTACGTACATACGTTTACGCGGTGCCTACGTATTTCGACCGGACGTGGAATTCTGGCGGATGGAGTAGTTGCGCAAGTGGATGAGGGGAAAAGAGAGGGCAGGAGACCTGCTTAAAACACCACGTCACTAAATAAATGGATTGATTAAAATCTTCACCTATTTCTTTAAATAAAAATACAGTTTTAAAAAAACACACTTTTGTAGCAATCATATGAAAAATAAAAATATGATCTGTATAAAGATTTAGCTCAAGAGGAAAAGGATGTCTCTGATGACAGAAAAATTATTTTCATGAAAAAAAGCGTGGTGTGCTTGATATCTATCGGTTGTCGTAAATTGGTTTATCGTTAGCTATTTGTAAAGGTAGAGTCATTATAAATGACTTTTTTTATCATCAAAGATATCCTAATAATCTTTTTATCCTCATAACTAAAATCTTTATATTTAAAGATTATTTATTTTAGGACTGTTTTTTTTATTTTATGAAATTAATGTTATTTCATCGGTTTTTGACACGTGTGCAATATTTAAATAATTCGGACGTCTCAAAGTGTGTGAAAATTAAATTTAAAGATTGGTTATTTCTTTTAGCCTTTTTTGTTCTAAGACCACTTTTTTATTTCATGAAATTATTGTATTGCCATCGGTTCTTGATCTTTGTATAAAATTTTAAATAATTCGAACGTCTGAAGATGGGTGAAAATTTGGTTGCATTATATTCATATATATATATATATATATATATATATATATATATATATATATATATATATATATATATATGTATATATATATATATATATATATATTCATATTCCTACAAAAACGTCCTTCTTTTAGCTTCCTTAAATCATATATATTTTTTTTATTAGTCTTTTTTTTCAAAATTGTTTTTTTTATTTTATGAAATTATTGATATTTCTACGGTTCTTGATACGTGTGCAATATTTTAAATAATTCGAACGTTTGGAAGTGTATGAAAATTTAATTTAAAAATTGGTTATTTCTTTTAGTCTTTTTTTTTGTTCTAAGGCTACCTTTTTATTTCATGAAATTATTGTATTGTCATCGGTTCTTGATCTTTGTGTAAAATTGTAAATAATTTGATATATATATATATATATATATATATATATATATATATATATATATATATATATATATATATGTTACATACAAATAAAGTTAATAAAGTCGTGTTAAAAGAAATATACCAAGCTTATAATGAGAATTTCTCTTGAAAACTGAATGGATGAAATCACAATCGGCGGCTCAAAAATATACAAACAAATCGATATACAATTGACACCACCTTCATATGGAATATCTACTGTAGTGATTCCCAAAATGGTCCAGGTGGACCCCCAGGGGTCCACGGGGGACTCGACAGGGGTCTACGTTGGTGCGAAAAAAAAGTTTGGGCTTAGGGATATGGTAAAAATGTCGCAGCAGGGTTGATCAACCAAAATCAGTAAAATTTTGAATATAGTCATCGAGAAAAATAGTTTGGGAACCTCTGGTCTACTGCAAAGGATGGAAAACGTCAGCATTGAATTCGGATTGAAAATTAATCGCAACAAGACGAAGATGATGATTGTTGACCGCGCTAAAGATAACTCGCCCGAAATAATTCAACTAGAGAATTACGAAGTGGTTCAATCATACATCTATTTAGGGCATTAATTTCTAATAATGGCGGATGTACTGACGAAATCAAAAGGTGTATAACTATTGCTAGGTCTGCTATGCAAAAGCTGAGAAGGATATGGAATACTAATATCACGAAAACAACCAAAATACGACACGTTCGAGCATTAATTTTCCCCACTTTCCTCCACATCACGAAGACATGGATGATACGCGAAAGCGAGGAATGAAAGATAGATGCCCTAGAAATGTAATGTTGGAAGACAATATTTAGAGCACCGTGGACTGAGTTTCATACTAATGCAGCCATACTCCCAAAACTTGGTATTAGGTAGCATTTATCCGATATTGTACAAATCCGCATAATAAAATTCTTCAGCATGTGTCGCGGCGTAACGATTATATTGAACGCCTGGTGATACAGGACAAATTGGAAGGTCCCAGACTTCTTGGGAGGGCACCGATAGATCGATAGATCATGTCTAGACAGCCATAGACTTACTGCCACATGAGCACGCCCGGAGAACAGCTGATAGAGGGGAATGGAGAGATATACAATTGCGCATCATTCATCTGCAAGATAGTTGACATGATGACCACGACCACTCTGCCAAGAGTGTAATGACAGAAAAGAAGAAGCATACGAAATAGGATTTATCATCATAGTTGTTTTATGTCTGTTGAAATTATTGTTACAAGTTTTCCGAAATACATTTTCCAAGTTTTTTCCACTTTTTTTAAATTATTGGTAGAAAAATTGGAGGCAGGGGACACTTTGTATATTATTTTGTAGCATAATACTTCACAAACCGGGTTTATAAAAGTAAATGAAACCTTAACTAATTTTCAATTGGCATTATCCATAAATATCCCACTCGCGACTCGGTACGTGATAAAAATATTCATCGCCATTTTAACTCTATAATACGTATTAAAATTTTTGCATTATTTTCTTACATATTAATTAAGCTCTCCATTTAAGCCATCAACTTGTAAAGTAGATGGCCGCACGGATGAATAGGACGAAGTCACTAGCGTACCATGTTACACTATGGCAATATAAAAAGCAAAGGCAATCAATTAATAATATTATTATCATAGAGTTATGAACCCTCCTCGACCGAAAAAGCGAAGGCGACTTTCCAAAAAACTTTTTAAAAGTATCTCTTTCTTTACAGTGAGTAAAGAAAGTGATACTTTTATCACTTCTTTATATTAAATGCGAATAATTTGAAATTTTAATAGTAATTCTTGTCCCAATTTTTCTCTTTTTCATATTATATATCATTTATAAAGACAACGATCGAGAAAGAAGCAGACGAATATCTTTTCCGCTCACCGCTAACTTCCCCTCTCCTTTAAGCTGCCCTCATGGTGCCCGTGTAAATTACTATCAATGTCTCCAGTTAGCCCGCTGTGCACTGGCGAAATAGGCGTATCTCTACATTTATTAATTTTATTATGATAATTGTTATTAATAATATCAAAGAAAATTTAACCAGAAAACAAGAATCTACAACATCGTGACCAGAAGTAACATGATGATAAATAGTTTTCGTCATTGCCGATCAAAACTCATTTTCGCTCAAGCAAAAATAGATCATGAACAATTAAAAATCAATTCCAGACATTACCCCAGTTTGATCAACAGGGCGGGCGACCTCGTAAACTACGGCGGTACTGCGTAAACATCTCTCCACTTGACGGACACTTGTTATGAATAACGCTATACCAGCGTAGTGTTGTTGCAACGTGTTTTCTGCGAGCATGTTTACTTACGCAAATAAATAATTACAGAAATCAGTTTTTAGACAAAAATTCAGTAATAATAGAGATTTTTTTTTCACGTTACGGATTCCTCCAGAGAAAATCTTTCAGTCCGGAAAATTCTTGTACTGCTGACACTCTCATGTAAACGCTATCTCCATCCTTACAAGATAATTTTCAGGATTGTGAATATTGGTGATATGAGATATTTTTTCTTACTTGTGACGAAAACCACTTACACCACACATGGTCAAGACTGTGACTGACAGTCAAAAACGTATTTCTCTTTAACTGTCAATCGAGTCGGAACAAGAGTCTACTTTACCGACCGAGCCCTACTGCACGGTCCAATCCGTAAAGTATTCAGACAAAATATGTTTTTAACTGCCCGTAAATCTGACTGAGAATATTGACCGTGTGTAGTGCATACGGGCGTTAATTGGACTATCCGGTCTAGGGTTAAAATGCGCTTAGATATTTCTTTGGAAATGTCGTAAGTAAACCCGTCAAGAACGAGTCCTACGAATATCCTTTGTAAATTTATATAAGTATAAATACTGAAATATCTAGAGTTATATATATATATATATATATATATATATATATATATATATATATATATATATATAATTTCTAATAAAGTATTTGATAATATTATAATTATCTTTACTATGAAAATATATAGCATGTCTTTCACAGACGTAATGATATGGAGGATTCCACAAAAATACCTTAGTGTTATTACCCATATATTTTTTAATGATATATTAGGTTTTTTGTTTGAATGTGAAGCGTTTATACATGAAGTTTATTATAGCCAAACTATAGCCGGATTTTAGCTTTCCGAACAAAACGTGGCAAAAAGTGATAGCTCTAACTACATTGTTATATCTCATTAGAGAATCTATCAAATCTATACAAGTATTATCACCAAAGATTATTTGATAAGTCTCTTCTATAAGTCCTACTGCCAAAACCGGAAACAAAAATTAATATTTATACTACTCTTATTAGACTAATAATTCTGTATGGCAGTGAATGTTGACCTTTAACAAAAGAAGATAGACTATAGATAACAAGAGAAGATTTTTGAAAGAAAAATACTTCGTAAAATATTTGTTCCTGTCAAAGAAAATAACACGTGGAAAATTTTGTTTTGATCATGAAATTTATAGACAATTTAAACAACCAAATATTGTCCGAGTCATTAAACCATTTCGTATCAGGTGGCTTGGGCACTTGGTTTAAGACAACAACCCGGTCAAGAAAGTGACCTTTGCCAATGTGGAGGGCACCAGAAAAAGAGGAAGACTTCTCACAAGGTGGATCGATTGTGTCGAGAATGATTTTAAATTTTTAAAAATTTAAAGCTGGCTGGCGATTGCCGCTGACCGGATCCGCTGGAGAAACCTTGTCGAGACAGCCTTGACCCGTAATAGGTTATAGTGCTAACCAAGAAGAAGAAATCCTACTATCGTGTTCGTAACTCAAACATAATTACAGACTTTGATATCACAACCCCCAACGTATTATCGTCTGACAAATGACAGGGTAAATTGGTATTCTTGTACTATGAACACAGTATTAATAATTCCATGCGGGAAGAAGGAAATTCTATTGTTGTGGCAACGTGGTCCGTTGGTCTGTTCGCAATATATATTTGTATGTTTGTTAGAGGCTTCTAACTTTTTTATGAAATAAAATAAAAACTTGATTCTAATCGATATATAATTAATGTTTTGGCTCAAAATTCAAAATAGTATTTAAATGACAAATTTATATTTTGAGGGACTCCCAAACATCAGAAAATGGCTTACAAATAATTTTCTTCTGCACACAAATGCGGATATTGTTAAAAAAGCTTCTTGGAATTGGATACAAGTCTGGTTTTTATTTTTTTTTCTACTGAGAAATAACGATGTAGTCAGAGTTGCCATTTTTAGTACAATTTTGTTAAGAAAGCTAAAATCGGCTATTATAGACAACATGTATAAATGCCTCATATTTAAAAACAAAGCTAAATATATAATATTAAAAAAGATATGAGTGACAACACCAAAGAATTTCTCAGGAATTCTCTATATTATTACATTAATGAGATATTCTCTATTTACATGCTATTATATATTTTCATAATAAAAATAGCTATAATACTTGCAAGTACTTTATTAGAAATTATATTTACTTTTAGATGCTTCAATTTTATATATACGGATATTTTATATATACAGTATACACTCGTTCTTGACACCCACAATCCTGAAAATTATCTTGCAAGAATGGATATAGCTTTTGCGTGGAAAGTGTCAGAGGTGCAAGAATTTTTCGTGCTCAAAGATTTCCTCTGAGGAAATTCGTGACGTAAAAAAAACAAATTCTTTATTATTACGGAATTTTTACCTAGAAACCGATTTCTATAATGATTTATTTACGTTACGTATGTACGAGGAAACACATTTTCTCATTTAGAATATTAGTTAGGATGAGATTTCCCGGGACGAAAAGTGGCCCGTATCATTTCCTGGTCCGCCAACTATGCTGTTATATCGTTATTTATAACAAGTGTGCGTCAAGTGGAGAGTTGTTTACGCAGTGCCGCCTTAGTTTACGAGGTCACCCGCTCTGCCTGATCACAGGGGGGTAATGTCTGGAATTAATTTTTAATTTTTCATGATCTATTTTCGCTTGAGCGAAAATGAGTTTTGTTTTGTAACGATCTAAACTATTTATTATTGTTTACTTCTATATTATGTTATTACTTCTTGTCACGATGGTTGCGATATTATATATCCTAGTTATATTGGTAATAATAATTATCGTAATAAAAATAAATAAACGTAGAAGTACTGCTACCTCACCGGCCCACGGACACGTCATCGATAATTTACTCGGGTATCACGGGTCAGCTTAAAGGAGAGGTGAGGTTAGCGGAAAGCAGAAAAGATAATCATCTGTTTCCCTCTCTGAATTATTCTCTTTGTTCATGCATAAATAATAGAAAAACTGGCACAAAAATTATTCCAATTTCGAATTAATTGCATTTTATTTAGAAAAATGATAAAAAGTATCACTTTCTTTGCTCACTGTGAAAATCACTTTGGTGTCTCCGTTAGAAGAGGGTTCGTAATTCCATGACAATAATAACGGGGGTATCAGCGCCGAATTCAAATTTCAAAACCGAGCGGTATATCAAAATGATTAACTATTTTCTTGTACTGCCGTTACAAGCGGAGGATGTTGACGAGCGAGATGTATGATTTCAGAAAGATGGGACCAATACCCACACAGCTACGATTTCAATGGATACAATTAGAGCACTATTTCCGGTAAAAGTCATAAGCCGATTTGGAGACATAATTTGGCCCAAGATCGCCCGAATTAACCCTAGTTGACTTTTTTCTAAGGGACAATCCCTCTTCTCAAAGCTCAAAGTAAGAGCTTTTGATACCCCTTTTTATAGCAGTTAACAGTAGCTAATTTGGAGAAGTGGAAGACTAAAATAATGGAAGAAGTGAGAGTCATCTCAGTCGACGTTCTGCGATGCGTCATTACAGATTCACGCTTACGCCTTGAGGAGTGCGTTCGCCATGATGAGAGACAGTATTATAATGTAACGTTCCGTGCATAAAATCCACACAAGTGTACTTTAGTTTACTAATTAAAATGTTATAAATATAATAATTGTTCTTTTTTGTTTTTATTTCAAATTTTAATTCCACGTTAAGACACCTACTATTATAAATTGATTGCCATTGCTTTTAATGTTGCCATAGTGTAATATGGAATAATCATGACTTCGTCCTATTTATCCATGCGAATAGATCGTTTTGCCAGTAGACGGTTTAAATGGTGATCTTAATTAATATGTAGGAAAATATTGTAAAAAGTTTAAGTGTATAATGTATATTATATACTTAAAATGGCGATGAACATTTTGTTCACTTACTGAGTCGTGAATGGGATTTTTTTGAATTTGAATCTCAAAATGAAATAAAGGTTTCATTTACTTTCGTGAGCCCCATTTGCGAAATACTAGGCTACAAAACAATGTTCAGTGTGTTTTCTACTCTCCACTTTTTCTACCAATAATTAAAAAAAAAAGAAAGTCTTGGTTATATTGTTTCGGTTTACTTGTATCAATAATTTTAATAGATGTAAACAACTATGAAATCCTACTTAGTACGCATTAACTTTTATTTTTTATTGATGACTTAGACTTTATTGTTAAGTAGTTTTGATTCTTACTGATAAATTTGTATTTATTGGAAATGCCCTAAGTTTGGCAAGCCTGTTATTCGGAAAATAAAAGAAACTATTCTAATCGGGCTAGTTATATAGCGGCATGTTACTTTAAACAGATACCCTGCCCTCTCTTTTCACTATGATACTCTGCCCTCTCTCCTTACCCACATAATTAAATGCTCCATCCCCCAGAATTCCTCGCCTGGTCGATATTAGTAATACGCAGTAGAAGTAATGCATATATACCGTAAGATAAATGATTACCTTTATAACTATTAAACTTTGAACCATGAGTGTTCGAAGCCCATTTACAATACTGTAATAATATTAATATATATTATTTTTGTATTGACGAAATTTCATAATACAAAATAATAAAACTAGTTACCAAACAAATAATGTAGGCGATCAAAGTAATGCGAATAGGCTATAAATTTGTTGCACCCCACAAACGGTCCCGCTACACGCGTATCATTAATTTTACGACTAGCGAATATCCCTTCTCGAGCGGTGGGATTTTCTACATTCGCCCTTAACTAGCCTTTGCTGGCCGTGTTTCCCTCATCGACTATTAAAAAGAGGGCTCATTTATCATAATACCACGTGGTATAATTTATCATAATATCCAATTTGCTTTTTCCAGAAAAACGGGTATAAATTTCAATCAGTTATTGAACGTAACTGCTAAATCCAAATTTTAACAATTATTATGGAATAGGGAAGCCAAAACGACTTTCATGTTGAGCAGTGAAAGTAATATTTTTATCACATTTATATACGAAATTCAAATAATTCCAAATTCAAATTGTTTCTGTCACTTTTTTTCTTCTTTTCGCATGGGTAAACAGAACCATAAAGAACGAAACAGGCGATTATCTTTTCTACTTCCCTCTACCCGTGTGGAGGTGGGAACAGTGTCAGCTCCTAAATATATGAATATTCTCTATATTAGATATAATATTGATGTCTTCTAATTTATATTTAAAGTTTTATCACATTGTTTAATCCGTTATCATATTCATAACATTTCTTTACAGGGTTTACAGTTAGATATATCTTTTCTTTCCAAAAATACGATAGCCAAAAAAATGTCGAGTTGTGCCATGCTTAGACTTACCGAACGTCGAGGTATGTTAAGTATATAAAAGAATATCGATAAAATCTAAAGCTGCCATCTAATAAATATATAATAATTATTGTTATTATTACAGTCGACGAGTCGTAAAAGCGCGCCAGAGCTCGGGCCGTCCACTTCCTTCCGGTCAGCGTGTTGCTTTATATATGTATTAACGAATAATGATTACGTGATTCGTAACGGCTCTGTGCATATTAAAGCTCTTGAGAATAAACATGACAGACATTATATTTAAATTCTGGTCAAGTATATGATATACGAATGAACTACCGTTCAACAGTTGTCAGAGATACCTCCCCATTAATATAGGTATTTAAAATGTTTTACTATATGTTAATTGAGATTTTCGTCTGTATTATTTACTTATAAATTGTCGTGTACATAAATAAGCACAAAACTGTGAAAACTATGAGACTGTCACAGACGGACAGATCAGCGGATGAACGGGTGACGGATGTCAATGATTACGGATGATGGATGCCGGATGTCAAGTAACAAGCTTTCCTTTTTCATTAACGTATACTTACTTTACGCTTTTTATAAAAATTTCTTTACATCTTAAAAAACTTTTCACATAAATTTGTTGAAAATTTTAGCTGTGTAATTTTCCTGTCAAAGTTCCTTCGCATTTTCCATCGCTGCTTGTGCTCTACCTCATTTAGTGTCACATAGAATAAAAGAAAAAAATAATAATTCAGTAAAGTTCAAGTAAAGACATGCATATTTAAGATTCTCATATTTTAAATAACTGACTCCATATTAGCTCACAATTAAATGAAACTTCATGATGTAGTATTATTTCTACTTTCTTTAAGTTCTTTATCACGACTTAGGTTTGGTTTTATTGCAACATCTTCAGGTGGGCTATTAGCAAAGATCTTTGTTAACAGCCCAGCGGAAGATGTTGCAATACAACGAAACCTAGGTCTTGGTAAAGAACTTAAAGAAAGTAGAAATAATACTACATCACGTAGTTTCATTTAATTGTGAATAATGAATTTCTACAAAATTAACGCCAAATAAATTCAAAATCCATATTAACTGTGAAAGGGTAAAACTGTGAAAGGGTAAGGTATATGAAAAGCATAATATTGAATAAGACAATGAATGTTGTTTGAATTTCGTTTTTACCGTAAGTCATCAAAAACAGTTTTTAAAAGTTACAGGCAAATATTTATTTTTTTCTTCACCGTTTAGTTAAAGTTGCATAAAGTAGTGAAAATCTGTAAAGAAACAGAGAAATTATAAATTCCCATGACTACTTTTTCGAAGTCCTTAGTGAAAATCATATAACTTCGTCATATGTATCCGTCTATCTATAACAGTCTCGCAGTTTCTTCAGTTTCAGGTCTATAAACATAATATTTTGCAAGTGGATGCTTCAGACGAGCATTTCGATTAATATGTTAAACTAGTTGGCCCGTGCGAATAATTGGCATGTCACTGAATAGTTATATAATATGAAAGTTAGTAAGTGAAAGTTTTTTTTTTATTTTGAGAATTAATAATAAGTCTCATTGTAAAAAATTTCTATTATCATGTACAACATGTTTTATTGTAAAACATTAAAAAAGCAGACAGTCTTTCTCAATTTTTTTTTCTTAGTTCACAAAACTTCTTTGAAAACAATGTTAGAAGTGATAAAGTGATCATTGTTTACTTTTTGGCTATATGTATCTTTAATATAAACATGAATATTATTGAATCTATGAACTCGTGAAAAGCCACGTATAAACAGTCCATTCGATAAAAGAGATTCTGATAAATACAACCCTGCTCTTTTGAACATCTGACCTTGTGCTTTATTAATGGTCATAGCGAAAGCTACCTTTATTTGGAATTGTTTGTCATTTAAAAAGGCATGATTGGATCAGAAGGTATAATGATAATTAAACAGATTGTCAGTACATGACGCTGTTTACAATATAAACATTTTTGAGAAATAAAATATAGAAATTTAATTTAAAAATTGATTTTGAATTGTTTGTTTATTTTCATCATTAGCAGTGATGATAACCTTCAAACTGATAGCTCAATCATTGGTTTTTATGAAGTATTAAGGGAGATATGGCGTACTAACAAAAAGCGCCTTTAAGAAATAAGATATAGAGATAATGTAATTTAACACGGGCATAACTCAAAAACTATGACAGATCCGTCTTTATAGATTTCCCGCAATCTTTACGAGAACTTTTAGAAACCCTGTTTTTTTTCATAATTTTTTTATTCAACAGTTTCGAAACAAGAAAGGGGCGATATGTTTTTTGCCTACTTTTCAGTATATTCCTGAAGATGTACTATGTAGAACTATATTTTTGACACTCTTTCAAACGACATGCCACACTGAAGTTAACATGCTTTGTTACTGTATCAAATTTCAAGTTACTGCGTCAAGTGATTTCTGACAAAAACAGCTTTGACGGAATATACGTGAGTGATATTTTGGGAGTTTCGTTTTCCCTTTTGAGACACATAAACCAAAAAGACGAATGTACCTCCCGTATATGTAAAGTGGGAAACCTATTTTTTTCAAAAGAGGGAAGTGTCATAGGTTAAGTGTCCCAAATTAAAATTTAGGTTTCATTTGGTATTTTTAATTTTTAACCCCATTCAATCAATTTTGAGTTCAAAATGATGCACAATATGGCCCTGCGCCTGAATACGAAACTTTCCTCGATTGTAATATAACACGTACATGTCATATTTATATTGAAAATCTACTTAAGTTATACATATTTTTGAAGCAAATGTTAAGTGGACCAGAATTCACAGTAAAATTTTAAGGTAGCGTCACGTTTAGGCGCATTTCGTTACATGAGAGAAAAGAAAGATATTACGTAGAGAAAAAGAGGAAGAGAGCTATATATGCCGACGCCATGGAAATGGAGCAAAAGAGAGCGATGTATACACAAGGATACAAAGCGATTGAATAAGATAAAGCCGCGCATGCGCGCATTGTAGATGTACGTCTCAGGCGCTACAAATTAACATGTGAGATACCATGCATACGTTGTGTTATTAATATTTTCAATGGTTTACTTAACATAGTTGATAACGAGTTTTTATTTATCTCGTAGGCTAATTAAATTGACAATTATCTATGTAAATTTATATAAAGATTTTATTAGATGTTTACATCGATTTATAATGACATTTTATTAATATATAATATTAAAATCTTATACGAATTTAGTATAACCTATGTACTTACCCTTAGTACATTCTCTCTCTCTGCCGTTTCACCCCTTACTATATACTTACAAATCGAGATTTAGAACGCCAAAGAAGTTTCACTTCCGTCACGTGTGCTGAGTTGCACGTGATTTTTTTTTAATAACGTCTGCTTTTTTTAGGAACGTCCGTCTACTACTAAAAATATTAAATACTTTATTTTAACTCTTCAACACGAAGACTTTCATTTTTCAAACGCTTTTACTTATGAAATTAAAAATATATGTATCTATTTATTTAACAAGACAGCCATATTGTCTAGTCGTTACACACTGACTTATTTCCACGCTTGTCAGCTATGTTCTTACATATGCACGCTCGCTTGTTATAAAGACATCAAACTTATTAGAGTAAATATTGGTTCTGATCTTCTTGTTTGAACATATGTAGTGTGACTACTGTGAAAGAGGGGTACTGTTGACTTGTATTCTGTGATTGTAATGGAAAAATTTCCCAAAGTTCCTATAAGATTTTGAAATAATAATATTTTATGTTATATTTCTTTCTAAAGTTCTTTGGACGTGATGAGGATGAAATGTCTACGTGGATTTCGTGCAACGTTTTGATGCAACGTTTGCTTGAAACGTTTGAATGTAACGTTTCGCAAGAAGGACGTAAAATAAGTACTTAACTAACAACCGAGGGAGATAGAATAACACGATAAAATAAGACAAGAAGCGTACGCATGCGCGAAAACAAAAAAGAATGGCGCTCACTACTACTATCGGCTATTTTGTTAATTGTGTTTATCAAAAATGAAATATTGCCGATTTATTTATCTATTTATGATTGATTTATCACTAATTTTGCGTGTACTTCATCCATTACAAGACTAATAAAATACATGCTTAATTTATTTACAAATCTGCAATGAACCCGCACATAGAGTTGTCGTAAACATAAATTATATCAGGACCAATACATCCCGACTTCCTTTAGCCACATTTAACCGTGTTCTGTTACCGATATCGCGGCTATCTTTTTAATTGACCATTGTCTATGTAAATTTATATGAAGATTTTATTAGATGTTTTTGCCAATTTGAAACCTCATTTTGTCAATTTATCTGGATATATAGTATTCAAATCTTCTTACAGGAATTTAATACAATTTATAAACTTACAATTAATATATTTTTTTTTAAATAATAAACTCCACGTATTTATCGTGCCATTTTAGCACGTTTGCAACTTTGAAGTGTAAGTATGTGCATGTGCTATACGTATTTCAACAGCGAGTAATATTTATAGATAATTAACCTCTCTCTCTCTCTCTCTCTCTTTCTCTCTTTCTCTCTCTCTCTCTATTTCTCCCTCTCTCTCTTTCTCTCTCTCTCTCTCGACGTTTTTATTTTTTCCTGATATTGCAAAACTATTGCAAATTCTTGCTTCACTAAATCGATACTTTTTAAATTATGCTGCAGCAAGTATTACTAAGACAGTTTCCATTTTCACCGAATATTAAGAATATTCCCCTCTTCAAGTCGTATCGAACACAAGAAGTAACATAGGAATTTAAACCTAATCTACCTACCACTAGAATCCAGTATTCGAAATCTGCATAAAACTGTAGTTTAATTAAATTCATCTTCTTTATAAAATATTCTTTTAAAATCTTCTTTTTAAAAATTTAATTTAAAATATATTATGGTATCTGAATGTAATACTAATAATGTAATATAATTTATCGTACATGCATAAAGCAAACATGTTCATTTGTTAATTTGTAATTAGCGTAAGTAACTTAATACGTAAGTTTGTGTTAACTGCTAAATGATTTAACAATTTCAAATTTATACTTCTATTCGCGAAAGTCATGTCCCAGAAAAAAGTCGCGAACAGCGAATCCGCGAATAATGAATATAATATGTGTGCGATAAACTCCAATATTCTAAAAAACGTTTCGAGAGAAGAAAATAACTCTTAATAACTGGAAAAAATTACATAAATCCATAACAACATGTAATGTGATGAATGTTGTCCATGAGTTTAATAAACCAATCTCTACTAAACCCAAATGAAAAAAAAACTGATATGAATTCCTCGCTTCACTGTGGAACCCCAGTTAAATGCTGTAAAACGGATCACTTATGATTAAGGCATGTCTGTCTGTCTTTATGTCACGGCGTCTTAACTCTTTTACTTCAATAATAATTAAATCGTAATGAAATTCTTTGAAAACACATTGGTTAATTACTCCAAAACACAAAAATACAAAATCCAATTTTAGCTGAGGTATATTTCTCAAACTTATTAACTTAGATTGAAGTGTCAATCAATTTTATATCTATTTATTATTAAATGGCAATCCAAATATACTTGGATGTAGACATCACATTACTCTTTGAATCTGAATTTCCTAAATACAAATTAATTCTAATTTTCAGTGCCTAAGTTTCATGAAATATTTGTTCACACGTAAGAGATAGAAAAAATACTTAAATATAGTAATCAGTTTTATGTCAGTTTATTATTTGGCCATCCAACTAGATTTACATCTAGACATTATCCCGGACATTACTTCTTGAACCTGAGTTTCTAAATAAAAATTAATTGTAATTTTCAATACGCAAGTTTCATGAAATATTTGTTTACATGCAAGAGGTAGAGAAAATCTTAAAATATAGTAATCGTTTTATATAAATTTATTGTTTGACAATATAAACAGGCTTTTATCTAGCTGTTATCTGGTACATTACTCTCAGAATCTGACTTTTATAAACAAAAATTAATTCTAATTCTCAAAACGAAGTTTTACAAAATATTTGTTTATACGCAACAGATAAAGAAAATCGTAAAATGTGGTAACCAATTTTATATCAGTTCCTTGCTTAGCAACATAAATAGGCTTATATCTACACGTTATTTCGTACATTACCTACTCTCTGAATTTGAGTTTTCTAAACAAACATTATTTTTAATTTTCTGTACCTAAGTTTCGTAAAATATTTGTTTATACGCAAAAGATAGACAAAATCGTAAAATATAGTAATTAGTTTTATATCAGTTTGTTATTTGAGAACATAAATACGCTTATATCTACCCATTATTTCGTACATTATTCTCTGGATCTGAGTTTTCTAAACATACGTGAATTCTAATTTTCTATACCTAAGTTTCGTAAAATATGATAATAAATTTTATATCACTTCATTGTTTAGCAACATAAATAGGCTTATATCTACCCGTTATTTTGTGCGTTACAGTCTGAATCTAAGTTTTCTAAACAAACAGCAATTATAATTTTCTATACCTGAGTTTCATAAAATATTTGTTTACTCGCAAGATGTAGGCAAAATCATAAAATATGGTAATCAACAAAATCGTAAAATATGGTAATATTATGGTAATTTATTATGGTAATTATGGTAATTTTATATCAGTTCTTTGTTTAGCAACATAAATAGGCTTATATCTACCCGTTATTTCGTACATTACACTCTGAATCTGAGTTTCGTAAACAAAAAGTAATTCTAGATTTCAATAATTGAGTTTCATAAAATATTTGTTTATACATAAGTTATAGATAAAATCGTGATACGTAGTACATATAAAGTGTCTCTCGTAAGATATGAAACGACCCCATCAGAGCACAGTACGAACCGACGCTGCTAAAAGTCCAAGAGTTAATTATAATTCCACGAACCGGTTGCTTAATCTGGTCAATCTATTCATGATCCGTGTACGCAGTGAGATGTTAACCAACATCCAGGCCGTTCTTCGCACGTTCTCGTATACAATATAACTGTCAAAATGATATACAGATAACACATTAGGACGCCGCGCATACGTACAGACGCTTTCAAAAGCACTTTCGTGTGAATAGCACAAAAAGTAAAATGCTGGGAACTAAGAAAATAAAATGTTTCATTAGAAAAACTATCCACTATAAGTAAACCTGTGTGCTGAATATTATTAAACGTAAATGCCATATTTATCAATTCATTGATTTTTTTCTAACATACATTTCATTATTCTTAGGTTTTAGGTTATAACCTAATTATATTATTAAGACAAACACGAGTTTGTTTCTTTATCTCACTTTACTACTCAATCCATCTCACTGAAAATTTTCGTAAATATATTCTACGTAATGGAGATAAAAATTGAATACCGGAATATAATTTTATCCCGTTAATATTATTAATATAATATTAAATTAGCATATTAAACAGAGTTCTGGTAAAAATATTATTTTTTGTTTCTCATCCCATTTTCGAAATACACTATTTCATTGTTGAAGAATTTAAGCATCTTGCTTTACTCGCACACAGGGCGCCGCGCGGCGTTATCGAACCGATTCTTCATGAAGTAGCAAACCACTTATACACTTTTGAATACTGAAGGATACGAGCATTATTTCGCTAAGAAAAACCGATTGTACTGATAATTAAACGTTTCCTTAATTTCTGTTATCAAGTTTCTGTTTATAATAAGTAAATAATTAATATTACCAAGGTCAATAGACTGCGTAAAGACTATATTAAAATACAATACAAAGACTATATTAAATCGATTACACGCTTGTGTAACAATTAATCTTAGAGAAAATTCTCAAGTTATGTAGCGAGCGCCGCAACAGCTAAAAAATACACACACACACACACACACATATATTCAATACAAAATTTAATTAAAATTTAATATTTAAAAAGTGCAAAGATATAAATAACTACGTATATAAGCTATTTCTAACTTGACTAATGCACTTTGGCTCTACTTGTGCACTGACAGCATTCCTGCTTGACTTAGGTCAGTCTTTATTATGACTCCCTACCTGGAACTGTGTCAGCCTCCTCGAGAATGATCTCATGTCTTGGCGTTTAATGCTCGTTATTCATCTATAGTCCGTCTGGCATGTCTTGGCGTTTAATGCTTATCATCCGTCCGGTGCTGTATAATCTACTGGTGTTACGTAAGTGGCTTGGATACCAACTTAACTATCAGCATCCATAAATCAGACGAATTAAATTTGCAGAAATATTGAAGTTATTCTGATTTTACATGCGCCGTTTTCTCACAAATACACCTCTTGTGTGGAGTGTAGATTTGAAGATATACTTTCAGGTACCACTTTGAAACTTTTCCTGTACCGATGAAGCTGACATATCTAAGGTAGCTAACTGTAGCAAAATAGTATTAACATTGTACACTGTACATTGAAAATATTTTGTTTTTTTTTAATTTTTTTTTCAAAATATAGTGGAATATTCTTTTTAGGCTTCTCTTAAACAAAAACAAATTTATATTTACTTTTTATCTGTCTGTTTGTTCAAATTTCAAGCAAGAACAACTGTATAAACAAAATAATCATTGCGATCCAAATTGAAATGTATGCTAACTTTGTTCTTTAAATATTTCCCTGGAGACATTTTGCCTATTTGTTTCAGCGTGACGTAAAAATTAAACTTTTATCGATGATACTTTAGATATCAATAATACTTTAGAAGCACACGAAATTGCTAAGTTTCTCGACAGTTACAGTAATTCGAATCTTAATTAAAGCTCAGGTATAAGATATTTTATCACGGTCACTGTTAACTTTTAACGTATAGACGTTACTGAAACTATGATAACAGTTATTTTCATTTTTCCCTGGAGACATTTTGCCTGTTTGTTTCAGCGTGACGTAAAAATTAAACTTTTATCGATGATACTTTAGATATCAATAATACTTTAGAAGCACACGAAATTGCTAAGTTTCTCGACAGTTACAGTAATTCGAATCTTAATTAAAGCTCAGGTATAAGATATTTTATCACGGTCACTGTTAACTTTTAACGTATAGACGTTACTGAAACTATGATAACAGTTATTTTCATTTTTCCCTGGAGACATTTTGCCTGTTTGTTTCAGCGTGACGTAAAAATTAAACTTTTATCGATGATACTTTAGATATCAATAATACTTTAGAAGCACACGAAATTGCTAAGTTTCTCGACAGTTACAGTAATTCGAATCTTAATTAAAGCTCAGGTATAAGATATTTTATCACGGTCACTGTTAACTTTTAACGTATAGACGTTACTGAAACTATGATAACAGTTATTTTCATTTTTCCCTGGAGACATTTTGCCTGTTTGTTTCAGCGTGACGTAAAAATTAAACTTTTATCGATGATACTTTAGATATCAATAATACTTTAGAAGCACACGAAATTGCTAAGTTTCTCGACAGTTACAGTAATTCGAATCTTAATTAAAGCTCAGGTATAAGATATTTTATCACGGTCACTGTTAACTTTTAACGTATAGACGTTACTGAAACTATGATAACAGTTATTTTCATTTTTCCCTGGAGACATTTTGCCTGTTTGTTTCAGCGTGACGTAAAAATTAAACTTTTATCGATGATACTTTAGATATCAATAATACTTTAGAAGCACACGAAATTGCTAAGTTTCTCGACAGTTACAGTAATTCGAATCTTAATTAAAGCTCAGGTATAAGATATTTTATCACGGTCACTGTTAACTTTTAGCGTATAGAGGTTACTGAAACTATGATAACAGTTATTTTCATTCCGGTGAAAGATACGTTTTGATTACTGGAGAAAAACGACGGAACAAAAATTAAAAAATGTACGCGGGCGAAGTCGTAGCCAAAAGCTAATTAATTTAATAAATGAATATTTTAAAAAACTAAAAAAGACATACTTTTATAAGAAGCAAAAATAGTAAAAAAAATAATTTCATTAGTAGCAAAAGTAGTAAAAAAACATACTTCCATAAATAACAAAAGTAGTAAAAAACGTACTTTAATAAGTAGCAAAAGTAGTAAAAAACGTACTTTCAGAAGTAGCAAAAGTAGTAAAAAAACATACTTCCATAAGCAGCAAAAGTAGTAAAAAACGTACTTTCATAAGTAGTAAAAAAACATACTTCCATAAAACAAAAGTAGTAAAAAACGTACTTTCATAAGTAGTAAAAAACGTACTTTCATAAGTAGCAAAAGTAGTAAAAAAATATACTTCCATAAGCAGCAAAAGTAGTAAAAAACGTACTTTCATAAGTAGTAAAAAACATACTTCCATAAGTAGCAAAAGTAGTAAAAAAACATACTTCCATAAGCAGCAAAAGTAGTAAAAAACGTACTTTCATAAGTAGTAAAAAAACATACTTCCATAAGTAGCAAAAGTAGTAAAAAACGTACTTTCATAAGTAGCAAAAGTAGTAAAAAACATACTTCCATAAGCAGGAAAAGTAGTAAAAAACGTACTTTCATAAATAGCAAAAGTAGTAAAAAAACCTACTTCCATAAGCAGCAAAAGTAGTAAAAAACGTACTTTCATAAGTAGCAAAAGTAGTAAAAAAACATACTTCCATAAGCAGCAAAAGTAGTAAAAAACGTACTTTCATAAGTAGCAAAATTAGTAAAAAAACATACTTCCATAAGCAGCAAAAGTAGTAAAAAACGTACTTTCATAAGTAGTAAAAAAACATACTTCCATAAGTAGCAAAAGTAGTAAAAAACGTACTTTCATAAGTAGCAAAAGAAGTAAAAAACATACTTCCATAAGCAGCAAAAGTAGTAAAAAACGTACTTTCATAAGTAGTAAAAAAACATACTTCCATAAGTAGCAAAAGTAGTAAAAAACGTACTTTCATAAGTAGCAAAAGAAGTAAAAAACATACTTCCATAAGCAGCAAAAGTAGTAAAAAACGTACTTTCATAAGTAGCAAAAGTAGTAAAAAACATACTTCCATAAGTAGCAAAAGTTGTAAAAAACGTACTTTCATAAGCACTAAAAACAAAAAATAATAATCGAAACAGTCTTTGTCTACTCCGTAAAGGCTTTAGTGTGACCCACGTTTGTTATTGAGTATAATATTTGACAAAGCGGGGCGCTTTGTCTTGAAATCTAACTGAAATGTTAAACATTTTCATTCACATAAGATTAATTTGAGAAGCAAAATCTTTTTTTTTCTTTGCTTCAGTCCTCTTTCTATTTACTGCACACACGCGATCTACCAATAATTTTGGAGTATACTAAAGAAAACAGTTTTTTGACCCGACCCAAATTTGCTTTATTGATTTTAACAATAGGTATCACCTCTGTGCCATAATCAAACACCTAAAATTTATTTGATTTAAATCTAATACATTTTTGACGAGATCATTTTCAAATTTAAAGGTTTATCTTGGAAAAGGTACGGTTTTCCAAACCCAGAAATATTACGTTATGCACGTGCCGCCAAGCATTATGATACAAAATAAACTCGAAAATTAACGAAAACTACGTTCAATTTTGGTAGCCCTCAAAGGTGCTACATGCCTACATACGTAGCTACAATAGTACTTTGGTTTGTGCTAAAATAGCTTGCTATATTTCAACTTAATTATTAGTCATATTTCATTAGCTCTTTTTTTCAGTGTAGTCGCACAGAATAATCTCAAAACAAATTATACATTTTTCGAGCGCAACTGTACATTCATTAAAATAGACGTTGTTATGAGCCTCAGACATGAAGAAAATATATCAAACGGCAGGACGGTTACTATCCATATTTCCATAACTAAATAAATAAACAGAGGCAAAATTAAATTGATCTTAAGTCGCTGAGATGAGATGATGGAAGTTTATAACAGATGTATTAATCTTCGCGTTTCTTCTCGGGAAATTGCTTTAGAAACGTAAATTTCACATTGAAACTAAGTTATCATCTAATATACTAATATATTTATCCATTAATATGTACGTATATATGTACATATTATTCTTCATAATTAATCTAAAATTCCTGAATCAAACAACAATCAACCGGTCTTCAATAGACGCTTTTAATTAATGTTTTATCTATATATTGAAATACCGGAACTATGAAAAAAATATTAGGGTTGGCACTCCATACATGTAAGTGAGGGATGAAAAAAAAATCCAGTGCACATAGGCGTGTGGGGTATCGTTAGATAGGTCTTAAAAATGATAGAGGTTCCGAAAAAAAATGGTTTTTTTTATTTAAGTCAATAGTTAGTGAGATATCTATAATCTTAAAAAGTGTGTACCCCATCGAACTTTTCAACTAATATGTGTAAAATTGAAAAAAAAATTAGGTAGGAGAGCTTAAAATAAACTTTTAACGAAAATTGGTTTGAATAAGTTATTCATAATTAAATTAAATTACGTGATGTAGTATTATTTCTGGTTTCTTTAAGTTCGTTACCATGGCCTAGGTTTCGTTGTATTACAACATTTCTAGGTGGGCTATTATCGCTGGATATTTGCCCCTGAAGATGTTCTAATACAATGAAGCCTAGGTCGTGATAATGAAACTTAAAGAAAGTAGAAATAATACTACATCACGTAGTTTCATTTAATTGTAACTAATGAATTTCTACAATATTAACGCCAAATATATTTAATATTTGACTAAGATATATTGTACAGTTTATGAGCTATGGGATATATTCGGTACCGACCTCAGCAATAACTTTATTTTTAGAGCCTAAGAAATGTAAATCCTATCGTTTGGTGCTACGGAGCTCTTCGGACGTGAGTCCGACTCGCACTTGCCGATTTTTTTAGTATTCTATTCTTCTAAAATTAAGTATATTAAAGTAAAATACTAATTACCTATGTGCATAAAAGTGATACCAAAGGCCGTATATTAATAGTTTTTTTTTAATATTTTGATATATATTAACATCGATATGACAACTATGCACGTATGAGACCTTACGTTTATACCTGTCTTCCTACCTCATCCATATGGAATTCCGAAATGTAAGTGCAGTTGTTTGATACATGCATTTTATATTCTTATATTAGATAGAAATAAAAATTTTATTTTAAATTACGATTTTTAATTCCGATTTTAATGGCCGACTTGCGCTTCCACCCCTCTCTCCTTTTTGATCATTCACCCTAGTCCTACCCCTATCGGCTATCCCTGTAGGGCGGATATTACTAAACAAGTGATAATGACTTGACATTCTCAAATATTAAGATTTTAATTTTCATCGATACCTTTTTCAAAAGTGTAGATAACGCTCTGTTTTATTCGTAAATATGTAAATATATCATGTGCTTTGTAACTATATCTGATCGTAAGTATATCATGTATAAATATATATATTTATATATATATATATATATATATATATATATATATATATATATATATATATATATATAATTATATCATGTACTTTGCTATCCGTTTCTAAGGTTATCCTAGACAAACCGAGATATAGACAAAAATTCTACAGTTAACCGTTTCTATGGTTATCCTAGACAAACAGACATACAGATAAAAATAATCTTTACGTTTAGATATTCTGTAAAGAAACCCACCAAAAATCACAAAAATCGATACATCATTTATATTACTTATACAAATTACATAGATTTTTTTTACATTTGGGAAATTAATCAATAAATTGCTTGACATAAACGAAGATGAATATAAAGCTGCTGGAGGAAAAATGACTATTAAATGGCTAGCGTTAGAGTGTATACAACATAGAATATTCACACATAAAAGTGATGTTTGGGCATTTGGTGTCACCATATGGGAACTTCTTACATATGGTGGCCGTCCTTATGAAAATGTTTCTGCACTAAATGTTCCTGAGCTCATTGAGAATGGCTTGAAACTCCCTCAGCCTAACATTTGTACATTGGATATTTACTGTATAATACTGTCGAAATTAATTTAACTATAATATTCTTTATTTTATATAAAATATCAAAATGCACTAGGATCATCTCCTTATAAGGAGAACATAATAGAATCAATAAAATTGTAAAGGCAAGACCTTTTCTGACGTGTGTGTTTTTCCAGATATACAACTTTAAAATGAAAAAAAGCGGATAAAAATCGTTGTAATGGTCATAGTATTAGCTTTATTTATTTAAATACGATTTCAGGTATATGGATACCGCGGTTGGCTCGAATGAAGCCCAATCTGGAGATCCAATTCTAAACCACTTTTTCAAGCAATAATTTCTTCAGCGATGGGGCTCATTTTGGTTGAATGACTAAGTCGATAATCAAAATTGCCGGATTTGGAGTGAAGGAAATCTATGTACCAAAATACAAATTAAGGAAATCTATGTGACGCCATTACATCCACAAAAAGTCACCGTTTGGTGTGTTTTATAAACTAGTGGAATCATTGACCAGTATCTATTCAAAAATTATATCGGCGAGAACGTTACAGTCAATGGAGAGCGTCTTAGATCCATTATTACTGATTTTTTAAATTCCCAATTGAATGGGATTAATGTGGAAGATATTTGGCTTCTACAAGACCGGGCAACATGCCATACAGCACGCGATACAACCAATTTAATGCAGGAAAATCTCTATGAGTGCATAATTTCGAGTAATGCCCTTGTGAATTAGCGTCCACGATCGTGTGATATAATACCAATGGATTATTTTCTGTGGGGATATGTAAAGTTGCTAGTTTATGCCGATAAACCACAGACGTTAGACTACTTGAAACACAAAATTCGCTGCGTTATTGGTAACACGTTAATGCAATATGCGACCCTAACTGCTCGAAAAACTGGTTTGAAATTGACCTTCCAGATTACGCATCATTCGAGCCAGCCGCAATGCCCATGGGCCTGAAATCATATTTAAACACAATGGCATAAAATTACCTTTTCAATAAGTCAATGCTATGATTTTTATCTGTTTTTTTTTTCATTTTATATATACCTTTTATGTACACCTCAAAAAAACACCTGTTATTTATTATAACTATTATAAAGCGTCACAGTTAAAATATTTTTAGCTTAGTTAATCAATTTTTAATATAATAATAAGGCATAATTTGAAATAATACTCCAAAAAAACGACAATAGAAATGTTGAAAGAATATGAAAATATATTTTGAACTATTACTAAGTTCACTATGCTTTCGATCTCCAAAGTTATGATAATAATGACATTATATAATTTATATTTATATATATATATATATATATATATATATATATATATATATATATATATATATATATATCATAAGATCATTAATTATCACATCTTTTCATTTTTTATGAATTAGTTTGAGTCATGATGGTTTGTAAATGCCTTATTTAATTTGCAATTCTTGGATATTAAGAAAATTTGGAATGACATGGCTTCTGTCACCAAAATGACATGGCCTCTGTCACGAAAATTTGGAAACAACATTTCATTCAAGTACATGCAAATTACATCTAATTTAATTTTTTTACGATGTTTATTCTGATTTATTCCGAATTATCCAGAACGCAAGAGTGAAGTAACAATAGCGAGATAGCAATATTTAGTTGTTCTTGTTACACTTGCACGTAATTAGCAAATATGACAAAATAACATTTCATTCTTCGGTCACTAAAATGACATGGCTTCTGTCACCAAAATTTGGAAACAACATTTCATTCAAAGTACATGCAAATTACATATAATTTAATTTTTTTACGATGTTTATTCTGATTTATTCCGAATTATCCAGAACGCAAGAGTGAAGTAACAATAGCGAGATAGCAATATTTAGTTGTTCTTGTTACACTTGCACGTAATTAGCAAATATGACAAAATAACATTTCATTCTTCTGTCACCAAAATGACATGGCTTCTCTCACCAAAATTTGGAAACAACATTTCATTCGAAGTACATGCAAATTACATCTAATTTAATTTTTTTACGATGTTTATTCTGATTTATTCCAAATTGTCCAGAACGCAAGGGTGAAGTAACAATAGTGAGATAGCAATATTTAGTTGTTCTTGTTACACTTGCACGTAATTATCAAATGCGACAAAATTAAATGAATTCTGTAATTTATTTATGCATTGAGATTATATCCGCCTTCTTTTACGGGGAAAATGCTGATCCGATTTGCTCACTGTCCACCTTACAGCAATGCTATCACACTCGCACCTACGTCGTACTCGCTCACAATGTGAATTGAGAAACTTTCATAATAAAAAATTTCTCTTTTCGTGCTTGTTTTTTTGACTGGTGTATGCTGTATGCCGACGACATCGTGTTAGTCGACAAATATGCAGAAACGATTCAAAACATCCTTCATGACTGGAAGCAAGCACTAGAGGAAAATGGTCTAGCAGAAGCAAAACGGAATATCTACATTGCACATTTTCTGACCAACCACTGTCTAACGCTTCCATAAACATCGACGGAGAACCATTACGGAAGGTAAATAGATTTAAATATCTGGGGTCAATGCTGAGTGTGGATGTCAGTGTCGACGCGGACGTTACCCAATAGAGTAAATGCTGCCTGGCAAAAATGGAGAATGCTCTCCGGTGTACTTTGCAACCCAAAGACGCCAACACAACTAGAAGGTAAAATGTATAAAGAAGCAGTAAGACCAGCTATGAAGTATGGTGCAGAATGTTGGACCGTCAAAAAACAGCATGAACAAAAAATGCACACAAACGAAATGAAAACGCTACGATGGGCAGCGGGAGTCACAAGACTTGATAAAGTACGGAACGAGTACATTTGAGGATCTTTCAAGGTCGCACCCGTATTAGATAAGATGGTGGAAAGTCGTTTGCGATGGTACGGACATGTCATGAGGCGGGACGAATGTAAAGCCGTAAAAACAGCCCTGGCTATACCGGACAAAAGGGTCACGCGGTGAACAACCGTTGCCAAAGATCTGGAGCGGGCAACCTTAGATGTAGGGACAACCCAAGATCGTCTGACTTGGCGCTGGAATACGAGGAAGGCCGACCCCAAATAAAGGGAAGAGGCACGAAAGAATCAGAAGATACTTGTTTTTTTGACGGAAAAAGAAGAAATATTATTTCTACTTTATTTAAATTCTTTAACACAACCTAGGCTTCGTTGTATTACAACATCTTCAGGTGGGCAATTAGCAAAGATTTCTTTGCGAATAGCCCTCCTGAAGATGTTGTAATACAACGAAATCTTGGTCGTGGTAAAAAACTTAAATAAAATAGCAATAATACTACAATACGTAGTTTCATTTAATTGTGAATAATGAATTTCTACAAAATTAACGCCAGATATATTCAAAAAATATATAGTTGATAATGCCGATCTGGCTTAACAATGAATTATTTATTTATTTACATATTTTAATGTACATAATTGATAAACATTACGGAATTATTGCTGCGACAACAATCTCTTACATCCAACCACAATATGGTCCAACCCTGCTCGAAATGCAGTCGAGAATGGAACCCGGGTTCCCGCAGTGCACTGCCCCGTTAAAGACCTCATACGTAGTTATTAGCCAAACACACCACGTAGACTATTTCTTGGCAACGAAACTAAATTACAAAAACTTTTTCAAACTTTCCCAATTATGTTATTAACATATTTTAACATCACATCCAAAACATTTGTAAATCTGCAAAATATTTAAAATGTTTACAAAAATTCCTAAATAAGTGAAGTTTTTTTCCAATAAGTATCTAGTCACGATATAAAATAAATATACTGAAGTAACATTATCAAAATGTAAAGCGTTTCTTTTCCTCTTTCCATTTTCCACTTTTACATTTCAGCAATATCTCGGAGCCAATGTTTCTCATTTTCCAAATCCCTTTCCTTTCATGTGTTGATGTAATTATGAGGACTAGTTTATAAAATTTAGGAGCAAATTTAGGAATTGAGGAGTGGTTTATAATTATAGGAGTAAGTTTAGAAATTTAGGAGTAGTTTATGAAATTAAACAACAGACAGATTAATGGACATCAAAATTACGTAAAAATGTTTTCATTTTTGTTAAAAATACAACTTCTATTAACAATCAAACCAATAATGAAAGATAAATCATTTTAAAACTGTTCGGAAAATGTGGAAAATAATTATTTATTAAAGCTTTTACACGTTCCGAAAAAGGAGTAAATATGAAATGTTTGCGTAAAGCTTAAACTTGAATAAAACTGGTTGCATATCCTTGTGTGTTAATGTAATATAATAATATTAAAATGTCTTCAGTGACAGGTAAAACACGTAAGGCATGAAATACTAGTTAAGGAAAATAAGAATTTATATACCTAGAATAAGGTTCACAATGTAATTAATATAGAATTTTTCTTCTTGTCAGGGAGGTCCAAATTAAGGGGGAGTTCTGATATTATTGTAATGTCATCTCTTCCTGTATAATCCCTGTTGTCCATGGTAAAGTATATATAAATCGCAACTACATCAATGCAAATACATCAATGCCCTTCTTTCTTAATACGGTGATATTAATAGCAACAATGACTGTTTATCGGGATTCTTCATACAAGAATATCTCGTTAATCAACCATGCGGTTCCACCAGCTCAAAAATAATTCAAAATATTTGATCTCACGGAGCGGCAATCGGAAGAAGAATATATGAGGAGATGACAATTTGAAAACGTTTTTAAATTTGATATTTTCATCTAAATTATCATAAATTTGAAATAAGACTTCCCTTTCTTTTATTACAAAATCTATTAGGATAAATACTTAAATAAAACTCACTGACTATACATGTACCACAGAAAAAAAATCAAATTGTCTTCTCTGGCGTACCAGCCGTGTAAATAACGAAGTAAAACACAGTATAACGTATCTAAAACATGTCAAACTCATCAAATTGTACTTCTTAATAGAGTACCCATACTTATAGCCGTGACCTTTAACAAGAATACATTAAAACTTGAAATAGGTTTAATGCAGTTTAAAATATTTATCACTCAATAGTTCGAGGAACTTCGTGCATTCGGTTTACTGTATATTATCTCCTAAGAATCGGACCACTCACGAGGTGAGAGGGTATTAATTAATAAGTTTAATATGACATTTTGTAACCATTTCTTGCACTATTGTGATGAAAAATGAAACCATAGCGTCAGTAACTAAAGTCCAAGTCAGTTTTTTCAGCAACAAATAGGTCAAAGCTTTTCATCTCCATTTTTTACAGAATTAGACGCAACTGATAATTTTCTTAAAGTGGGGCACAATGTAGAGTTTTACCCTTAGTTGGACTATAACCAAGGCATATTTCGGCCATTATTGAAGATATTTTCATGTTGTTTATTTCGAATAAGTACATCTGGAAACAATCTTAAACTTGAAAAGGAATTGAGTCATAAATTTAGAGAATGATGGTAAATGAAAACCCGCCATGGAAAATGAAAACCCGCCATGCAAAATTAGAAAAGACTGTTTATGTTTGTCCACGTCCTTGTACGTAGGTAATCTCCAAAAGAAAGTACTTTAAGAGAAGGGAATCGTCGAGTCGAGCAATCAGATATCCAATTCATTTTATAAATGTCCCGATTTTCCGATTGTGATACATAACCATAAAAATTCAAATTTAAAAAAAATGTCATTGCTTTTTATCTTCACTAGTCGATATTCTGACGCATCGGGCTTTTCTTTGGGATAGTCTTAATTTGGAAGTAGATTCAGAAGCAATTAAGTAGCAAATCTAAAATCTAATTTTCCTAAAATTTAATTTACTATGAACCATCCAGTAATTCCAAAAATGACAAACATTCACAAAACACGAAGGAAATTTATGATGTACGTACATATGTTATGAATCTAAAAATAAGGATAATATAAAGAAATATACAATTGGTAAAGGCTTAATGATGACAATTTATATTCTGTCAATTAACAATGTAACCCTTTTATACTCTTCTTATGTAATTATGTCATATGGGCTTATATCACTCCTCAATGCGTTATACGTAATTGAAAGCAAGGATTTCGTTGCACACGCTTCTGTTGATTATGTCATTACAGTACCAGCTGGCCCAGGATCTAATGATGGCGTATAAGCTTATATAACTCCTCAATTAATGAGAGTGCATCACCCTAATCAAAAGCAATTATTTCATTGCACACGTTTTTGTCATCACAACACCAGTTAGACCGGGATGTGATGACGCCTATGGGCTTATATATCACCTCAATAAATGACAGTGCATCATCGACAATCGATAGCAATCATTTCATTGATAAGCTTTTATTGACAATGTAATCAAAGCATCAAAGTGATATCATTATCATAAGAGAATTGACTATACTACATTGATATTTATTAATAAAATTTTGAATATATTTGGCGTTAATTTGGTAGAAATTAATTATTCACAATTAAATGAAACTATGTTATGTAGTATTATTTCTACTTTATTTAAATTCTTTACTAAAACCTAGGTTTTGTTGTATTACAACTCTTCAGGTGGGCTATTAGCAAAGATTTCCAATAGCCCACCTAAAGATGTTGTAATACAACGAAAGCTAGGTCGTGTTAAAGAACTTAAAGAAAGTAGAAATAACACTACATCACGTAGTTTCATTTAATTGTGATTTATTAATAAAATATTTAAATTCGTTGACCCTTGTTTAAAACGTTAAAAATACAAAAAAACGAGATCAAGAATAATTGTTGGTGATAAAAAGGTCTTTAAAAAGCCACACCTATATTTATAAAAACACATATTTAACATACTTTTACATTTAAGTTTTTAATATTAGTTACCAGTAAAAGTTTTTAATATTAGTTACCAGTAAAAGTTTTTAATATTAGTTACCAGTAAAAGTTTTTAATATTAGTTACTAGTAAAAGTTTTTAATATTAGTTACCAGTAAAAGTTTTTAATATTAGTTACCAGTAAAAGTTTTTAATATTAGTTACCAGTAAAAGTTTTTAATATTAGTTACCAGTAAAAGTTTTTAATATTAGTTACCAGTAAAAGTTTTTAATATTAGTTACCAGTAAAAGTGTTTAATATTAGTTACTAGTAAAAGTTTTTAATATTAGTTACCAGTAAAAG
This sequence comes from Druceiella hillmani, assembly GCA_039881145.1. Lineage (NCBI taxonomy): Eukaryota > Metazoa > Arthropoda > Insecta > Lepidoptera > Hepialidae > Druceiella > Druceiella hillmani. Next base: position 11,361,236 of record JAYKKI010000071.1, on the reverse strand, counting down.
TTTTTAATATTAGTTACCAGTAAAAGTTTTTAATATTAGTTACCAGTAAAAGTTTTTAATATTAGTTACCAGTAAAAGTTTTTAATATTAGTTACCAGTAAAAGTTTTTAATATTAGATACCAGTAAAAGTTTTTAATATTAGTTACCAGTAAAAGTTTTTAATATTAGTTACCAGTAAAAGTGTTTAATATTAGTTACTAGTAAAAGTTTTTAATATTAGTTACCAGTAAAAGTTTTTAATATTAGTTACCAGTAAAAGTTTTTAATATTAGTTACCAGTAAAAGTTTTTAATATTAGTTACCAGTAAAAGTTTTTAATATTAGTTACTAGTAAAAGTTTTTAATATTAGTTACCAGTAAAAGTTTTTAATATTAGTTACCAGTAAAAGTTTTTAATATTAGTTACCAGTAAAAGTTTTTAATATTAGTTACCAGTAAAAGTTTTTAATATTAGTTACCAGTAAAAGTTTTTAATATTAGTTAACAGTAAAAGTTTTTAATATTAGTTACTAGTAAAAGTTTTTAATATTAGTTACCAGTAAAAGTTTTTAATATTAGTTACCAGTAAAAGTTTTTAATATTAGTTACCAGTAAAAGTTTTTAATATTAGTTACCAGTAAAAGTTTTTAATATTAGTTACCAGTAAAAGTTTTTAATATTAGTTACCAGTAAAAGTTTTTAATATTAGTTACCAGTAAAAGTAAAACAGTGAATTTATGAAAGGTTTATTTTAATTATTCTATAATTTTTTAACAAGATAATCAGTTCAAATATATTATCCGTACATTGTGCAAACAATATTTAAAGTTTATAATATAATCGTTTATTTATAAAGCGATTATATTATATTATATTACATATTTTAAATTTTGTTTATAATATAAATAACATTTATTGCATATAATATAATATAATCGCCCCAACATGACTTTGGCCTAATAATCATTACACCTGGAAAACTTGACATAGTTACCATATAAACCATCTGTTCTCAAACTGTATTACATCAAATTGTAGGGAAAGAGGTGATAGTAATGAGGATATGGTGTCACAAAATATGTACACAACCTCATAGCTTTATGCTTCACCAAAATAATGCATTTTTGTAAGACGATTGGAGGGTTGTTTTCGTTTTTTTATAATTTTAGACTAAAATATTCTAGAAGGGTTGGTTATTTAGTGAAAGATATATGATACATGTAAAAAATTCACTAAAATGTAAGTTTTTAGGCATAAAATGTCGTGAAGATAACAAATCTACATTAGATTATCCAAAATAACCAATGATAATAACAAGTTTTTCCTCGAAATACCAAACAATTATGGTCCACGAACAAGAATTTCATCAAATTATAACATTTTAATCAATGAAATCAATGTTTGCATAACTTTCAAATATACTTATATAACAAATGAAAATTAATAAAAAAATAAAAAATTACTAATATTTTATAAGTGGGTAGGTATTTTTTTGTAATCGTTCCAAAAAAATAACTTCATACAACAATAACTAAAAAAACTTTTTCTATCATTTTTTTGGTATTAGCATACAAACAAGTATAAAATAAGATGAAAATTTCCCATTTATCTCATTTTTTGGAACTGATGAGAATGCTTTTTCACATTATTGATCTTTCCTAACAAATAAGTCTCTTTTATGTTTCACAGTATTTGCGGTTTGTATTCAAGCTAGACGCGAAAAAGACCAGGTTTTTCCCAGAGTGTGGGTTTGAGTCTAAAACTGTTGTGTTTGTTTGCGTCTGGCTCCCATCACTGCCGGCTTGAGCTAACACAGGGGCGCTCAGGTGTAGATGGTGAGTCTTTACGTTTAACCGTACTGGCGGTCAGCTTCAAGGCGAACAGCTAACGCAGAGTTGATAGCAAAATGAATTATCTCCAATTTAAAGTGTTTAATTATTTTTTTTTGTTTCCACTTTAAAAAAGACTTTACTCGTTCTAGTTGTAACCCGGACTGATACCGTGACTGATATGCTGTGAAGCGATATCATGTATTGTAGACATAAATATATATATATATATATATATATATATATATATATATATATATATATATATATATATATATATGTATATACATTTATAGTGGTAACAAATTATTGTATCTAAATTTAAGTTATGCTCAATGTTAAAAAAATCCTCTTACGACAAAAGTACCTAATTGAATTTTTAAATTACTCCAAAGTTTACCATCACTTATTGGAAAATTTTCCAAAAACCATATTTAAGCCTTATATGCCTAGCATAAGAAGCAATGCTATGATGTCTATTTTTTTTACTTGTTCATAAAATGCAGAACTAACATTTGCGTAAAATAGTGTTAAATTTTGGAATTTTTAAATTTGATTTTTTTAAATTTTGGAATTTTGAAACTTTTTCAATATATTTCGTTTCATTTCAATTTTAAATGTGTTCTTAAATGAAAACGTCGCTAAAGAATTAATAATGCATTAATAACCATTTCCTATTCTATAGCGAGGTATAACAAAAATAAATACATATATTACGAGGTATAACCAAAAGTATATCTTAAAATCTTTGTACTAAAAAGCAAGTAGATGGCGCTCTGTTATTTTGCTGCGCGTAAGTGAGGCGAAATTAATCTTTGGCTCTGTCGAGCGCCTGATAACGGAGTTTAATTTAAATCATGCAACGTAAAAAATTACATGTCTTATCAAAGTGTTTCGCATACATTTTTATAATAAATATTACAAAAAAAAAGAAATAATAAATAAATTTATAAATAAATATTACAAGAAAAATATTATAGTATATTTTTATAACAATGATTACAAATTAAAAATAACCATGATACTAAATAACTTTAAAACCGTCTCCGTAAAGGAAGAAAGTCAAATCTGACCTTTTTAATTTTTTCGTCCCTTGTTTTGCGTAAAAATTTCAATAAAATGTTATACTTTTTAAACTTCATACGTAATTTTATCTTCTGTACATTGACATACAGCGCGAACTGCGCGCTCTATACGATTTGTGAACTTTTTTAATTAAATGACTTTATATTATCATTATCACAAAAAATACTTAATAACTTATAGATTATATTGAATAAATTTGGCGTTAATTTTATGGATTCTTTACTAATATCCCACCTGAAAATGTTGTAATACAACGAAACCTAGGTCGTGGTAAAGAACTTAAAGAAAGTAGAAATAATACTACATCACGTAGTTTCATTTAATTGTGAACTAAGATTATTTTTAGCTACAAGTAGAAAATATTCTCATAATTTTGATAATACAGTTTTATAAGTAGCGGAGAACAATTAAAATAAAATTTAATCTTCGATCTATGATTATGATGCAGAATATAATTTTTTTTTTGGTCGCTAACTTGTTATATTTAGTTACGAATACTGAAAATAGAAAACATTGTATTATTTTCATGAGCTTCCTGTTTCAACATTTCTATAAGTTTCTTCTGATGAAAAGAAAATTTGAAGGTGTATTTGCTATTTAACCTAATTTTACTAACAAACAACGTCGATGCTCGAAAATAATCTTTAATAATATGACATCACCCCTCTTCAACTTAATATTTTGTCTATGTTACTATCATTGACGTACCGCCTATTTCCGGTACACCGAATGCCTTTTAGTGTTCTATAGTGAAACCAAGAAGCCTCATAACTCCACCATATCCGTCCGTCTGCCACAGTCTCATTGGTTCTTCAGTTTCAACGTAAATTCTGTATATACAATAAAACTGAAAACTTTGCGCGTGTATACATTGAAAATATTTGCAAAAAGTTTGTGATTAATGGGATGCAAAGTAAGTGATTGAATACATTAAGATAAATTTTTAAATATTTGTATGTTTGTCTATTTGTATGTTGGTTTGTGCGCACGTCATGTAAAATCTGCTTTGAATAATATTTAAACCCATTTTGAATAATATTTCTAGAAAAATCATAAGGGTCTCCTGGAAGTGGCGTTCGTTTTTCATTTTATCGCAGTCAGTTCACTCAATCAGAAAATACACTAATTTACTTATTTTAAGAATTAATTTACATTGCATTAGTGCAACAAAAAAACAATTTCTAACTACTCGACGCGTAGTAATTACACAAATGTACAGTATTCCTATGTACATCAATAGATGGCGCTACGTGTATTTTAAATTGCGTAATTAAGTTTTCCACCCAGACATACATTAACGGAATGGGCATGGCAAAATATGTTATATGGAAGTATACTTATAAAAAATGGAATGAGTTCGTTATCCAGTGGTGTGCGCAAACGAAGTTGCGAGCATTGCTAGTTTTTCAAAAAACATTTTAAATTGATGACTCATTTAATATGTAGTAGAATATTTTTTTTAAATGTTAATACACACACACATACAATAAAAAGGCGCAATTTTGCACCCCCTTAAGGGCTATATTAGGACAGATCAAAATGAAATTGATTTTTTTCTAATATTTTCCGTTGGCAAAGTATTAAGCTTAGAAATTATGAGCGGTGTATGACCCCACACTCGAATTTTTGAACATGAATTTAAAAAATTTAATTACTACATATTAAATGAGTCATCAATTTAAAACATTTTTTGAAAAACTATAAATATCCTATATAATAACTTCATTTGCGCAGACCACTGGAAAAAGAAAATTATTTAATTTTAAGAGACGCAGACAACTACGAAACCCCATTTTATGTATGTTTCAATAAACGTTTGACCAGCTTCTTTTCTATTTGAATTGCTTCTATCTCTATAAATAAATGTTCTGAAAATATAATAAAAATATAATTTTTAAAATAAAAAGCTAACAGACAAACAATCAAACTTACCTTTTAAAGTGGAATATAAAGCAAAATATATTCTAAAGAAGAAGTAAACTATTACGTTGTGTTTATATATTATGAGTTTAACACATTTCTGTTATGTATATGGACACCCTAATTTAAAATGGTAAGAGTCAACTTGAAGTAACATTTACTATAAAGAAAGCTATATACAAAAAATGCACTCCACAACTTCTTTCAATTAATCTTAGCAAATCGGTGAACTGACAACGTGGTGCACTATTGCAACTACGAGCTTTTTATCAGCAATAACTTTAATGTACGCTATTGGAGCTGGAATTACTGCGGCTGCTAGCACCAAGCTTACCCTCCAATTGAAACTCGTTAAAAGAGCCCCATATCGTTATTTTTCGCCAGTTCCTCCCGTACCGGAAATAGGTAATTCGCGCACCTGCTGCTTTCCTTGGATGTGGTAGCCGTTTCTCAAGCTCCTTCTTCGGAATCGAACCCTTATTCCCCGTTACCCTTGACAACGTTGATAGTTGTAGAAGCTACAATCGAAAGTTGATAAGGCAGACACTTGAAAGATGCGTCGCCGGCATTGGGCCGGTCAATCGGCAAAATTGTCCAGACTCATCAATAGAAACGACTTCAGCGACCGAGGCCATAGATTGGTTTTGATCTAAGAAAAGCGGGTCTTCCCATCACTGGTCTGAGCTCTGATTGCATTTATTAGCTCTATAATTGCCACAGCATTCAAGTAACTGAGTAAGATCTAAGGAACCAAAACTGGTATTCTAAAGTTCAAAACTGGTAAACTGAGCCATTCGCGTTATCGCATTAATACGGCTGGCAGTGAGACATACCTTGCTTAGACTTTGAGACAAGCATATAATTACTGGTAAGATCAACCAGTGAGCTATCTTCGCAAACGTGAGAGAGATATATCTTCAATAAAATAATTATGGTACAGGCTGAAAATGTGTGCAAATGACACATTCAACAAAATAAATGCCTTGTTAAAAAAAAAGACAAACAAAAAAACTTAACATTTGACATCGTTCAGAAAAAAGAGAAAAATAAATAAAAGCGAATAAAGAATCTTTAAAAGAACGATCTTTGAGCAATTTAATTTACGGCGAATTTCCGGATAAAACTAACTCTGCTGATAATGTTATACATTCATTATTAAAGCAGTGTTCCATTACTACAACATTTCATACGCAGCCATTTGCACTTGAACATTCGAAATTAATCTGGCTTCTATCTACTTCCATCTGTGCATCTGCTTAGCTTCACTTGTGGCACGTGGATGCTGCGTCAGCGTCCGAGCTGGACCAGCCTTTCGGTGTGAGAATGCTTAGGTCACTTTAGGTAAGTGAAGATATTAGACATAAAATACAAAACTAGGTAAGACATTAGCGGCAATCTCGTTAAATTTTAGAGGTATTAACACAATAAATAATTACATAGATCTTTGATCATAATTGAATCATGGACTAGATATACTAAAATTAAGTTAGCATAAAATTTTATATCACTACTTGGGAGGCAAAATGAATAAGTATTTAAAATCCCTTTCTTGAATCCAAAATCTTGACGGTCTCAAGTTTTAATGGTAGAAGTAATTTTAGCTCGAATAATTTCGACAATAATCTACTTTAAATATAATTACAAAGTGGAGATCTTCCTGTAAAATTGTATACAATTTTTTTAACCTTTATTATAATATAAACTAAACTTCAAAAATTACATGTGTCTCCGTTCATTGGTTTATACGTATGTACGTACGTATGAGGAAACGATACAAGTCGCAATTCTGGCTCAATTTTACTGATTTTTAGGTCCCATTCCTCAAAAGGAAAAAAGGAACCCCTATAGGATCACTTCGTTGTCCATCTGTCTATTTGTCAAGATCCTTTTTATCAGGAACGCGTAGAGGTATCAAGTTGAAATTAAAATTAAATATTATGTCTACGGACCCTTGGAGCTGTAAACAAATCAGCTTCTATGTCAACGCAATAAAATAATCTAAAATAAGGTCATTTATGATACATATTTTGACACTCGCAAGTAAATCAAAATCTATTGGGTATTTCCCGTTTACCTGGAATCATGAAATTTGGTAATAAGCAAGGTCTTACAACACAAGTAAAGAAAAAATCCGAAAATCGTTAATTGATAGTTACATAAAAAAACATTTGTTTTATATGCGCCTGTAAAATATTTAGTAGACTATATATTTTCGTTCTAAAAAATTTAAATTTTATAAATATTTTGTATGTACCATGAAATGTTTATATACCTAAATGTATGGGAAAATACTCTCATAATGGGAGTTTCATTCGTGCTTGACAGGTTTTTTTCTATAGATTTGTTACTTATCAGAATGAGAGCCTATTGATTTTCTTGAATAATTAAATTTTTATAAATAATTTTCCACAAAAACAATATTTTTCCTCTTTTATCTCGGTTTAATGCGAATTTTTTCGCTTACTATTTCTTGCAATTGTTTACATAATAAACAATAAAAACCACGAAGTGTACGCATTTGGTTTTACCAGCAATTTCTAAGAATGCCCACGATCCTTCTTGAAGATAATATCTCTTAATATCTAAGATTCTGAGGATCGTTAGATATTTTCAATTCAGTTACAAACATATAACAATTTTTGATATGAAACTCCTATAGTAATTGTTCGTTAAACATCCGACACATCAACATAAAACAAGTGAACGCCAAGTGAGTGTGAAAAGGAAAAGTCAAAGGTGAGAAAGAAATAGAGAGAGAGGGAGACAAAGGTTTCAACATTGTGGATATAATTTTTATTGAAAGAAATATTACACGACTAACTGGAGAAGCTTCGTTGAAAAACTCATTCAGGTTTTTCTTTTTAGAAAACTTTGCCAAAATCACAACGATCCCGTCCACTTTATGAATATTTCATTATCAAGATTTCTCATTAACCGTACGAATTCACACGAAAAACTATATACAACTTTTTTGTATGCGATATTAAGAGTGCACTAAAGTTTAAATGTATTTTAATAAGCTTAATAAAACTTTAATTTAAGCTTAATAGAGCTTCAATTTAAATGACCTACAGCTATATATATATATATATATATATATATATATATATATATATATAGAAGGTAATAAGAAAGCACCATTCGCAAGGCACTCTCTTCATCATCTCAAACCAAATTTGGAGATTGGGAAACCATTTCTTTTCATTTCTATCTGAATGTAACGTTACCCAATTGTACTATGGTAGTACGTACTTACAGCTGTCAAACTAACTTCTTCCTCATAATAAAAGTATTAAGAATTTTGGAGTAATTAAAACGTTTTATGTTTAGTATACTACTTCATTTGTCTCCTAATCCATTAATGTCCCAAAGTAGGTATTTCACGATCGTTTGCCAGCAAAGATTCAAATTAATATATAATATTTATCATACAATTATTTACATTTTCCCACATATAGATCATGTTGAAAAATTAAGTAAAGTCGTGTTTAGTTGTTTATTTTTGTTTGTTTGTTCTCTTATAACTGTCAAATTTTATATTACTTGCTCCATATATTATAAAAAAAATTACGAATTGTTTCTAATTATTTATAGCTCTATGAAACCATCCAAGTTTGTTGCATTTTCAACATATTTCTGTAAAGAATACACAGGCCATGTTTTTTTTTGTTGGTAGATGTTCGTTTTTAGTTGTATTGTTTTTGTTTGTTTGTTATAACTTTAAAATTTTATATTACTTCCTCCATATATTATAAAAAAATTACGAATTGTTTCTAATTATTTATCGCTCTATTAAACAATCAAAGTTTTTTGCAGTTTCAACATATTTCCGTAAAGAATACACAGGCCATGATTTTTTCTTGTTTGTAGACGATCGTGTTTAGTTGTTTTGTTTTTGTTTGTTTGTTATAACTTTAAAATTTTATATTACTTCCTCCATATATTATAAAAAAAATTACGAATTGTTTCTAATTATTTATCACTCTATTAAACAATCAAAGTTTTTTGCAGTTTCAACATATTTCCGTAAAGAATACACAGACCAAGTTTTCTTGTTGATAGATGTCTGGTCTTATCTTTATTTTTAAGGTAACGTAAATTCCTAGCTACTTTATAAGTTGCAACCTAGATGTTGCTGTGTTATATTAACTTAATAAATGGAAAGTTTGTGTGAAGATAACGAATATATATATATATATATATATATATATATATATATATATATATATATATATAGGCGGAAAGAATAAAAATATTAATAAACAATAATCGTAAATTTCTCCACATTTGTCATATAACGTTCATAAAAGAAAATTATTTTATTCCGCCATTCAGTTTTGTAATAAGTGATTAAATTAGATCATATACTCAACGCTAGATTCATTGTATAAAACATTAATTAATTTACGTAGCGAAAAAAAACAAATACCAACGCAGAATGTTTACGTTAAATAATGCTAAACTGGCTAAAAATATAAAATTAATTTTCCGAATTTTTAGTCAGTTGTAAAAAATAACCAAACATAAATTTTATTTAAATATGAAGTAAAATAACATAACCGCAAACTATTAGTTGAATGCAGTTATAAAAACATTAATTTAAATAATTTAATTTTAAATATTGAATATATTTGGCGTTAATTTTGTAGAAATTCATTATTCACAATTAAATGAAACTACGTGATGTAGTATTATTTCTACTATCTTTAATTTCTTTACCTCGACCTAGGTTTCGATGTATTACAACATCTTCAGGTGGGATTTTTTCACAATTTTTTTTAATTAATTTCTACAAAATTAACGCCAAATATATTCAATGCATATTCACTATAAATGGTACATTTTAAGACAACTGCCGAAATATATGAGACGCTCTAGAATCAGCTGATATTTATATTTTACTCGACTACGGGGATAACAAAATAAGGTTATGAGATCGAAGAACTATATATATACTTGCATTCCTCGTAATACATGTAATTCTGAAACTATTTTGATGAACAGAGTTTAATAAGAATCGCTTCAACCGTGCCAATGACATAATGCATGTAATTCTGAACCTGTTTTGATGAATAAAATATAATAAGATTCGTTTCAATCATGCCAGTGACATAATGCAAGTAACTCTGAACCTATTTTGATGAACAGAGTATAATAAGAATCGTTTCAACCATGTCAATGATGACATAATGCATGTAATTCTCAACATATTTTGATGAACAGAATATAATAAGAATCGTTTAAACCGGGTCAATGGCATAATGCAGGTAATTCTGAACCTATTTTGATGAACAGAGTATAATAATAATCGTTTCAACCATGTCAATGATGACATAATGCATGTAATTCTCAACATATTTTGATGAACAGAATATAATAAGAATCGTTTAAACCGGGTCAATGGCATAATGCAGGTAATTCTGAACCTATTTTGATGAACAGAGTATAATAATAATCGTTTCAACCATGTCAATGATGACATAATGCATGTAATTCTCAACATATTTTGATGAACAGAATATAATAAGAATCGTTTAAACCGGGTCAATGGCATAATGCAGGTAATTCTGAACCTATTTTGATGAACAGAGTATAATAATAATCGTTTCAACCATGTCAATGATGACATAATGCATGTAATTCTCAACATATTTTGATGAACAGAATATAATAAGAATCGTTTAAACCGGGTCAATGGCATAATGCAGGTAATTCTGAACCTATTTTGATGAACAGAGTATAATAATAATCGTTTCAACCATGTCAATGATGACATAATGCATGTAATTCTCAACATATTTTGATGAACAGAATATAATAAGAATCGTTTAAACCGGGTCAATGGCATAATGCAGGTAATTCTGAACCTATTTTGACGAACAGAGTTTAATAAGAATCGCTTCAACCGTGCCAATGACATAATGCATGTAATTCTGAACCTGTTTTGATGAATAAAATATAATAAGATTCGTTTCAATCATGCCAGTGACATAATGCAAGTAACTCTGAACCTATTTTGATGAACAGAGTATAATAAGAATCGTTTCAACCATGTCAATGATGACATAATGCATGTAATTCTCAACATATTTTGATGAACAGAATATAATAAGAATCGTTTAAACCGGGTCAATGGCATAATGCAGGTAATTCTGAACCTATTTTGACGAATAGAGTATAATAATAATCGTTTCAACCATGTCAATGATGACATAATGCATGTAATTCTCAACATATTTTGATGAACAGAATATAATAAGAATCGTTTAAACCGGGTCAATGGCATAATGCAGGTAATTCTGAACCTATTTTGACGAATAGAGTATAATAATAATCGTTTCAACCGGGTCAATGGCATAATGCAGGTAATTCTGAACCTATTTTGACGAACAGAGTATAATAAGAATCGTTTCAACCGGGTCAACGGCATAATGCAGGTAATTCTGAACCTATTTTGAAGAACAGAGTATAATAAGAATCGCTTCAACCGGGTCAACGGCATAATGCAGGTAATTCTGAACCTATTTTGACGAACAGAGTTTAATAAGAATCGCTTCAACCGTGCCAATGACATAATGCATGTAATTCTGAACCTGTTTTGATGAATAAAATATAATAAGATTCGTTTCAATCATGCCAGTGACATAATGCAAGTAACTCTGAACCTATTTTGATGAACAGAGTATAATAAGAATCGTTTCAACCATGTCAATGATGACATAATGCATGTAATTCTCAACATATTTTGATGAACAGAATATAATAAGAATCGTTTAAACCGGGTCAATGGCATAATGCAGGTAATTCTGAACCTATTTTGACGAATAGAGTATAATAATAATCGTTTCAACCATGTCAATGATGACATAATGCATGTAATTCTCAACATATTTTGATGAACAGAATATAATAAGAATCGTTTAAACCGGGTCAATGGCATAATGCAGGTAATTCTGAACCTATTTTGACGAATAGAGTATAATAATAATCGTTTCAACCGGGTCAATGGCATAATGCAGGTAATTCTGAACCTATTTTGACGAACAGAGTATAATAAGAATCGTTTCAACCGGGTCAACGGCATAATGCAGGTAATTCTGAACCTATTTTGAAGAACAGAGTATAATAAGAATCGTTTCAACCGGGTCAGTGGCATAATGCAGGTAATTCTGAACCTATTTTGAAGAACAGAGTATAATAAGAATCGTTTCAACCGGGTCAACGGCATAATGCAGGTAATTCTGAACCTATTTTGACGAATAGAGTATAATAATAATCGTTTCAACCGGGTCAATGGCATAATGCAGGTAATTCTGAACCTATTTTGAAGAACAGAGTATAATAAGAATCGTTTCAACCGGGTCAACGGCATAATGCAGGGAATTCTGAACCTATTTTGATGAACAGAATATAATAAGAATCGTTTCAACCGTGCCAAAGACATAAGTTATATATAAACATTTTATACAAAGTAATAACTAGATTATTGATCAAGTAATCTAGTATTATATGTGAATTGATACCTCTAGATTAAAACTGTGAGCACAGCAACTCGCATATCGACAAACGTACAACTGTGAATAAGTTTTAGAAACAATATTATCCACTTATGTTTATAGTGCTAACTATAATTATTTATTTGATTGATAATTTTTATCATTTTACGTTCATTAAACTGTTCTTTTTTTTTTAATACATACATTTACAATGAATTAATACTTCTACATTAAAACCACGAGCACAACAACTCGCATATCGACAAATTTCCAACTGTGAATAAGTTTTAGAAACAATATTATCCACTCATGTTAACAATGCTAAATGTAATTAACAGATTGATAATTTTTATCATTTTACGTTCATTAAACTGTTTTTTTAATACAAAAGTTACGCGAAAATTTTTTTCATAGCCGGAGTTCAATTTAATTAAAATAATTTTTTTTTATTATGCCAGAATACAGATTAAAATGGACCGTGCGCCACCGGTCCTGCCACATCTCAACAGATTTTCACGAATGCCTCATCTCGCACCTACGCCCGCCGTCGGCGCACCATCCGCGCTGTGAGACGAAACAGACGCACAGATGGACGGCGACGTAACGCAGAAGCTCTTATTGCGTAGCAAGATAGATGAACTGCTAAGGACACTAGTGGTATAGGTTAGAAAAATAGAAGCGAATACCGTTGGCTGAAATATAAGTTAATACTCTCATGTATTTTGGAGACTAATAAATGTCCAGAGTATGACAAACCTGACGTTTAAGTCATACTCATAAAAGATGACGTAAAAAAAATAACATATGTAGTCTATATTATGAATGGTACTTCTATGGAAATTTTTTCGTGAATACAAAAACATGCCAAATAAGACTAAAGCATTCCTTTTTAAGATAATCCTGACGATCAACCTTGAATTTTATCTTCTTTCTCTATGGAGAAAAAAGCTGACGTTTAAAAAAACATTCGTTTCTGCCACATCCTATTACGTCAAAACTACCATAACCTGAAAACAAGATGACACAAACTTTGAAGTTAACTCGTAACGCTTGGGCTATTGGACTTGCTGTGTATCTTCTTTCTCTATGGGAAAAAAGCTGACGTTTAAAAAAACATTCGTTTCTGCCACATCCTGTTACGTCAAAACTATCATAACCTCAAAACAAGAAGACACAAACTTTGAAATTAACCTATAACGCTTGGACTATTGAATTTGCTGTGTATCCGATACCAAAATTAAAAACTAAGAACGTTTAGTAATTTTGATTTTTATAGGTCATTATTTTATTCAATCATTTTCATACACTAAAAATATAAGAATGAGTTTACATTAAGCAGAAAACAAATTAATTTCACAGACTGTTGACTTTACATTATCGAAATTCCTTGAAAGCATGTCATCAGCAGTTGTTACCAATCCAGTCGCTGCTTCCGTGAGTAGTTTAATCTGCTAACATTAAATTGTACACACAAAATGTAACCGCGTAAATTCGACGTAAAGATGCGTGCTGTGACCTTTACATACAATTAGAAACGTGTTTATCTAATTACCCTAGAGCCATACTATCGTGCTTCGGCGAATATTCGCGGGAATAGGCAAACGATTCATCCCATACCACGAACATTTGTTACGTTCAGTTCGAATGACAACGAATGTTTGGGAGATAATGAATGCCGATATTTTAGCTGTCAGTTTTTTTACTACGAAACAAAGATTTTTTCGCTGCAACACACCACCAACATTCTTCAGATAGGGTGGCCATGGCACTTCTGTAATATAAGACGATATTTCGAGAATATTCGTGACGCTACTTGAAACAATATACATTTTACCGCACTGTAAGAAGTTCTCCGAATTATCTATGTCTGCACTGGTGAGAGGTATCAAGACTAAAAGCGTAATGATAAAATACCACAAATAGCGTTTTAACATACTTTTGCAAAATAAATTAAATATATCACCTACACAATAATCATTATATAAATAGTAATACTAGTAATATAATTTCAAGGGTCATTTAGTTATTAGGTCTATGATAATCTCACGATAGCCAATTGGGGCTAGCTAACATCAGATTAAATTGTCAACATTTTCTCTGGCTGGTAAAACATCTTAAGAAAAAGTAAGATTATATAAAGAATCGATAAAGCTTCTTTATATATCTCTCTGGCATACTTGTATATTGTCAAGTGTCTCTGTATAAGATGTTAACTTTGGCAAGAACAAGTTAAGGATGGCGTTAAATATGATTTCATTGTTATTGACATGAAACTTCTTTAGGCGCAAGGAGGGTAAAATGTCAAGGTCGAATTTCGTGCAACGTTTTCGTGCAAATTTTAGTTGTAACGTCTGAATATAACGAATCTAAATCTAATCGAAAATACCAAAAATAGATACTTAGCTAACAACCGAGAGAGATATGTGAATACGATAGAAGTGTACGCATGCGCGAAAAGAAACTAAAATGGCGCTCACTACTGCTATCAGCTGTTTTGTACGTTATGTGTGTCAAAAGTAAACTGTCAAAATTTTGTAGATTTTTTATCATCTATTTATGATCGATTTATTACTAATGTGGCGAATACTTCATCCATTACGAGACTATCAACATATATACTTAATTTATTTTTAAATGCGCTATGAACCCGCAAATATAGTTGTAGATATAATTTACAACAGGACCAATACACCCCGACTTCCTTCAGTCGCATTTGATTTTTTTCTGGTCCTGTCATCGCGACTATTTTTTTAACACTTTTCTAAGTGATAATTGTCTAATTTAATTTATATGAAGATTTTATTAAACTTTTACCTCGATTCGTAATGCCATTTTATTACTTTTTCTAAATGTATAGTAGTAAAACCGTCTTATAAAAATTTTATACAAATGGACTTACTCTAAGAAGCGTTTTCTTAAAAGTAAGTTCATTCATATTTACTTACGTAAATTCTCTCTCCCTCTCTCTCTGTCTCTCTCCCTCTCTTCCTCTCTCTACCACTTAACACTTATTATATAAAGAAGTTTCAGTTCTGTCACGAATTCTGTACTGCAGTCGCTCAAATTTTCTGTTTTAGGTTTATTTATAGTTTAGCTTTGAATACTTCCTTCATTGAACTAGATATTTTACATTTTTCTGCCTATTTTTCTCCGTACTAATTTTGAAAATGTCCAAGAAAAATGTAGTTTTCTACAAATTCTAAGATTTTTTTGTCAAATTTTTTGTCGATTATTTGTCGTAACTTTGGTTTATTTCTAATCCCACCGTTTTATTTTGTAAGTTACTCTAACACATTTCAATGCCTTTAGGCGTCCTCAGACCAATACTAAATCGCCTGCAAACCTTAAATGTTACATATATCTTCCGTGCATTCTCAAACTTATGTTATTCCAGTTTAGTGTTCTGAATATATCTTCCACAGAGCTATAAATAATTTTAGCGAGTGTGGGTCTCTTTGTCTAACACACACTCTATACGGAACGCACTTCCTCATCTACTTTGATGATTGAAGTTCTGTTTTTGCATATTTCTTTGAGGATACCACACTTTATATCATCAACATGACTACGTCGAAATAAAAAAAAATTTTTATATATTGAACTTAGGATGCTTGTTCTTTTATCAAGAATAGAATAAGTCTTGAAAAAAATTATGTAGTATTAGCAGAGGGTCACGTCTCACTCCAACAACTTCCATCTTCCAAACTATTGTATTAATTAGCGTACATTTTTCGCATTCATATATCATTCAGGCCGTATGTACTTCTTGTTTTGGCAAATTGAATTTGAAACCTTACTTGACCATTCCATGTTTTTTATAAATTTAACAATTCCAACCATTGTACTAACTTGATAAACGGAACACCAATTAAGAGTGTTTTTAAGGAATTTAAAAGACAAATCACATTTTATCGAAATAAAGTATTTTATAAACATAATATTCCTCTATAGTAAGTATTCTAATGTTAGCAAAGACCTTTGCCAATAGCCCACCTGAAGATGTTGTAATACAATCAAACCTAGGTCGTGGTAAAGAACTTAAAAAAAGTAGAAATAATACTACATCACGTAGTTTCATTTAATTGTGAATAACGAATTTCTACTAAATTAACGCCAAATATATTCAATAGAACTTATTTATTTTTTAAAGCATTTGTCTAGCTATAATACTTCAAAATATTTTGTTAGTATGATGAGTGGGGGGATATTGAAACTCTTCAGTTTGAATTAACACTTCTCCGCCCACATTCTGTTTGGGGAAAAAATCTTTCAGGAAAGCAAAATAATACATTTACGTTTTTGACTTACGCAAGAACCTCTTTGGTAATCTTTCAATTGTCTCACTTGCGGAAGCAGTATAATACATAAAAGTGAATAAGAAATGAATTATAGAAGTATATTTATTAACAACGTGGGAATAGATTGTAAAACAACGCTTGCAAGTGGTGTGCCGGTTACGAAACAACGCGCATAAATGGTGCGAAACGGTGCAGAAATTATGTGTTGATTTTCAAAAACGATGCAATAGGTCCAGAAACAAACAAGCTCCTCTCTCGATTTCCTCATGCATACTTCTCAATAGTCGAGCATAACATCTCATATGCGTAGGTACGATTGCGTGGAGAAAAGGAAATTCGCTACGGTCTCGCATTATCATGTGTCACCCCTTGTTTTAAGTTCAATTCATTTTGCAATTTTTAAGCGTACCAAACACGTTGTTCTTAAAATAAAACGAGAGGGGGAAAAGATCGAGAGAAATAAACGAGAGAGAAAGGATCATTTGAAAAAGAAAGAAGAAATTCAAAAGAGCATTTCGAGAAGGAACACGACTCAACGTGAAAACTAGCTTCTACAGACGCAAGTTTGTTCAAATAGTATTCTAAAAAGTGAAATCCATGAGGATCATGTTCGCTGCCTCAGCTCAATACACGAATGTATGTGTAACCTTTAAAACGTGTATTAATCACGAGTGACTTACTGTCATCTATTGAGGAGTTCTATTGGCATAAGCTCGATACGCCAACACCATAAGCTCGTACATCGTCAACAAAAGTTCACGCAATCACATAAATTGACATATCATCCGTTGACGAATTTCATTTTCCATCTTTGGAGTGCATCTTCAGATCTTGATTAAATTTATTGATTTGTAAGCTTCTAAATAAAAAAAAGAATATGTCAAATCGATTCATATAAGCCTTAAATATACGTTAAAATACATAAAAAACAGTCAATTTTAGAATGTACTTTTTTACAGTCCGTTAAGAATGAATTAGTTAAATGTCAGACTTCATTGACATAATGGGTATCGATTAAAAAATTATGACGAAATCATTTCAGAAATAAAAATGCTAATTAAGTTAAAAAGAAAAACAATTTACACGGCATTTTAATTGTTAGTTATAGTGTTAATCAGCCAGGTTATTGTCTACGTAATATTTATACTAATATTGTATACGTAATGATTGTGCAATGTACGTAATTAGTCAGACATTTATTGGAGCTTAATAAAAAAAAGAGCAATAAAAGTTCGTGAAATTGTTATTTGATAGTTCTGTTGGAAAATTTAGAAATGTTTATGTGAATACAATCCTGTCTACTATGTGAATACAATCTACTACAATCCTGTCTACTATGTGAATACAATCTACTACTATGTGAATACAATCCTGTCTACTATTATATATTGACAATCTTGATTTGGTAAATCGAAACTATTTGATGATTTCTGTAATTGTTTTCCAGTAATTTTTAAGATATTCGGACTTTCTTTTCTAGCAAGGTAATTAAATACGCATTTATCTAGAACTTTATCATCTTAAAGCTTCTAGGGTTTCTGTATAAGATATTTTATATGGTCAGCTTCGCTGAATCCTTTGTCGCCATGGAAATTTTAATTCAAAGTAGTGTAGGTTTTTATTATCGAACAGTATCGGAGCTTTTATGTTTCTGTAAAATTGACTGGGTTCCAATGTTGAAAATATAATGTTTTACTGAAAAAGTTTATGTTGATTACAATATGGGGATTTCGTCAATATATGACAATGTAATTAAATTGGTAGACATATTTATTTCTTGTTTCTTGATGTATTTGTATGCGTGCAGGTTTTTTATATTTTTTTTGTGATAAAGTTAATTTGAAAGCTGTTATTTGTTGATTTTGATATTTTCCTATGTCTGTATGTATTTTCCTGTGACATACATTTTAAATCCTTCCGCGCAAGTTGATATAAATACATTGAATCACAAATATAAGGGAATAGTCGAAATTTTGAAACCGTTGGGAGATTTTCAGACAGATTTATTTCTGTTCAAAAAGATCGTAAAATAATTTCCAAATAACAATTTTAATATCCTTATATTTTAAACATGATTCAATATTTTTTGTTCTAACGGTACCATTTTTATAAAGCTCATCTCTTTTAAGTAGAGATCAAATTTAAGTATAACTATTTTTTAGAAAATGTAATGGCGGATTTTTTGGTTACAATTATCAATAATTTGAGATTCACTTTTGAAGATTCTACGATATTTTTAATCGATCTGCCATACGATTTTAAATAAAAAAGTTATATAATAAACGCAGTCATAGTTGAAGTTTCGTGAATTAGTTATCGAAATTTTAGAAACATAAGTAGGTGTGAGTTGCGTACTATTATAGCTACCTATTCTATATTATATCTGTCTACAAAGAAATGTAATGCGAAAGCAAATGTATTATGTACTATTACCAAAATTTGTCAGTCCGATCCATATAATATAGAATAGGTAGCTATAATAGTACGCCACTCACACCTACTTATGTTTCTAAAATTTCGATATTAAATTTCAGCACATTACCACCATATATGTATATATAACTAATTCACGAAACTTCAACTATGACGTATGAACTTCAACTTACGTCTATCATATAACTTTTTTATTTAAAATCGTATGGCAGATCGATTAAAAATATCGTAGAATCTTCAAAAGTGAATCTCAAATTATTGGTAATTGTAACCAAAAAATCCGCCATTACATTTTCTAAAAAAATAGTTATACTTAAATTTGATCTCTACTTAAAAAAATGAGCTTTATAAAAATGGTACCGTTAGAACAAAAAGTATTGAATCATGTTTAAAATATAAGGATAAATTACCCTTTAAAATGTTTATTTGGAAATTATTTTACAATCTTTTTGAACAGAAATAAATCTGTCTGAAAATCTCCCAACAGTTTCAAAATTTCGACTCTTCCCTTATATTTGTGATCCAATGTATTTATATCAACTTGTGCGGAAGGATTTAAGATGTATGTCACAGGAAAATACATACAGACATAGGAAAATATCAAAATCAACAAATAACTTAACAGCTTTCAAATTTACTTTATAACAAAAAAAATATAAAAAACCTGCACGCATACAAATACATCAAGAAACAAGAAATAAATATGTCTACCAATTTAATTACATTGTCATATATTAATGAAATCCCCATATTTTAATCAACATAAACTTTTTCATTAGAAACATTACATTTTCAACATTGGAACCCAGTCAATTTTACAGAAACATAAAAGCTCCGATACTGTTCGATAATAAAAACCTACACTACTTTGAATTAAAATTTCCTTGCCGACAAAGGATTTAGCGAAGCTGACCATATAAAATATCTTATACAGAAATCCTAGAAGCTTTAAGATGATAAAGTTCTAGATAAACGCGTATTTAATTAACTTGCTAGAAAGGAAAGTTCGAATATCTTAAAAATTACTGGAAAACAATTACAGAAATCATCAAATAGTTTTGATTTACCAAATCAAGATTGTCAATATATAATAGTAGACAGGATTGTATTCACATAGTAGTAGATTGTATTCACATAGTAGACAGGATTGTAATCACATAAGCATTCCTAAATTTTCCAAAAACAGAACTATCAAATAACATTTTCACGAACTTTTATTTCTCTTTTTTTATTAAGCTCCAATAAATGTCTTACTAATTACGTACATTACACAATCATTACGTATACAATATTAGTATAAATATTACGTAGACAATAACCTGGCTGATTAACACTATAACTAACAATTAAAATGCCGTGTAAATTGTGTTTCTTTTTAACTTAATTAGCATTTTTATTTCTGAATTGATTTCATCATAATTTTTTAATCGATACCCATTATGTCAATGAAGTCTTACATTTAACTAATTCATTCTTAAACGACTGTAAAAAAAGGAGTACATTCTAAAATCGACTGCTTTTTGTGTATTTTAACGCATATTTAAGGCTTATATGAATCGATTTGACATATTCTTTTTTTTATTTAGAAGCTTACAAATCAATAAATTTAATCAAGATCTGAAAACGCACTCCAGAGATGGAAAATGAAATTCGTCAATGGATGATATGTCAATTTTTGGTTGAACTTTTGTTGACGATGTATGAGCTTATGGTGTTGGCGTATCGAGCTTATGCCAATAGAACTCCTCAATAGATGACAGTAAGTCACTCGCGATTAATACACGTTTTAAAGGTTACACAAACATTCGTGTATTGAGCTGAGGCAGCGAACAAGATCCTCTTGGATTTCACTTTTTAGAATACTATTTGAACAAACTTGCGTTTGTAGAAGCTAGTTGTCACGTTGAGTCGTGTTCCTTCTCGAAATGCTCTTTTGAATTTCTTCTTTCTTTTTCAAATGATCCTTTCTCTCTCGTTTATTTCTCTCGATCTTTTCCCCCTCTCGTTTTATTTTAAGAACAACGTGTTTGGTACGCTTAAAAATTGCAAAATGAATTGAACTTAAAACAAGGGGTGACACATGATAATGCGAGACCGCAGCGAATTTCCTTTTCTCCACGCAATCGTACCTACGCATATGAGATGTTATGCTCGACTATTGAGAAGTATGCATGAGGAAATCGAGAGAGGAGCTTGTTTGTTTCTAGACCTATTGCATCGTTTTTGAAAATCGACACATAATTTCTGCAACGTTTCGCACCATTTATGCGCGTTGTTTCGTAACCGGCACACCATTTGCACGCGTTGTTTTACAATCTGTTCTCACGTTGTTAATAAATATACTTCTATAATTAATTTATTGTTCACTTTTATGTATTATACTGCTTCCGCGAGTGAAACAATTTAAAGATTACCAAAGAGGTTCTTGCGTAAGTTAAAAATGTAAATGTATTATTTTGCTTTCCTGAAAGATTTTTCCCCGAACAGAATGTGGGCGGAGAAGTGTTAATTCAAACTGAAAAGGTTCAATATGCCCCCACTCATCATACTAATAAAATATTTTAAAGTATTATAGCTAAACAAATGCTTTAAAAAATAAATAAGTTATATTGAATATATTTGGAGTTAATTTTGTAGAAATTAATTATTCACAATTAAATGAAACTACGTGATGTAGTGTTATTTCTACTTTCTTTAAGTTCCTTACCACGACCTAGGTCTCGTTGTATTACAACATCTTATATAAGTTATACTCAAATAATATAACTCTTCAATAAGTTATACTCAACTCAAATACTTGAAATAATGAGTAAATAATAATAAATTAATAAATTATATGAACTAACATACAAACTTTCATCATCCATTTTAAGGGTCGATCTTTTTTAACGTAGTCCATGTCCTATACTAGATCATTGTCTATCTGTGCAAAATTTCACACAAATCTATGAAGTGTTTTTTACCGCTTTAACCTTCACGTTTATAATATTAGTTTCAGGATAGGATAGCTATATGTTAAGATAGAAATACACTAATACAACTAACTCTGGACAATTGATATATAAATATTCTATATTTTTTGTATATTTTGCACATATAAATAGAGCTATAGTCTACTTTTATACTCTGTTCTTTTCATTATACACTTACCTGACTGTAACTTGTTTTGCAAGCCTTTGAATAAGTAAATAAATAATAATAGTTTCTGCATCACTTCCTGGAAAACTCTTGGTTATAACGAGCTGCGACCAGCCGCAGTCAATTTTGTGTTTGAAAATGTGTTGAGTTGAATCATTATTTTTCAGACCTGAGTAAATATGCCCAGGTTGAGAATTGTTTCTAATTCTGCAATACAAAATCAGGCACTTTGCTTTTGTCTGATTTTGTAAATTTGAAACATCGACGTGCAATTGTCAAATAACTATTTTCTCTTCCAACTTTGACAACGGTTCCTCAGTGTTCATTGTCGGTGAAAATAATGCCTTATATAAAGTAAAATTAGTTTCACTTATTAACGGTAATCAAATGGGAACGTAGCCCCTAAATTACATCTCACTTGGATAAGGACAATTCAAAAACCTAACCTAGAGAAGCTAACCTGGTAAACAAAGTAGCACAAAACCAAATAAGAAAATAATAAAAATAGAGGGAAGTAAGGATACGGAGGGACGATACCAGATAATGGGGATAAAAGTCTAGGATAATAATAAGTTATATTGTGGTTGGTAAAAATGAGTGTACCACCTGTCAATTAATTTTCGAAAAATAACAGAAAATTTTCATAAAGAACCAGTATGAACCCCTAAAAAATGTCAAAACACTGATTTCCAAACTAGACATTACGTAAACCCCACCATTATTAAATATATATACATACTTATGTATAATTAAACAAAATTCATACGTACTTATATTCAAGTACATACTTTTTGTATCCTCCAACCGCAGAGTCCAGTGTGGTTTCAGCAGCACTTCATCTCACGTCGGGCTACATAAGACACAGCTTATGAACTGGTCTCTCCATCGGTGTCGTAACCACAACTACTTGTGTATATAACAGTTGCGTAGTTTTACTACATCTTATATGTGTCCGTACTGTAAAGCAGTCCTCGCCGAGACTGGATTAGCCGCGGCAAATGAACTTCATAATAGATAATGTTGATGAGAATGACAATGGGCTCATTATCTACCAAATAGAATATAGTCTTTTGAACATAGACGCAAAGGACGCACTTTGTTTATTTATATTTAGTTAATTCGCGACTGTGTCGCGAATACGGTGAAGTATTCAACATATAGTGTAAATTTATTAGTATGAAGTCCAAAAGGATGTGTACCCGTAGATTATGTTTGGTGATGCGAATTCAGACATCTTTTGAACACAAACGTAAAGGACGTACTTTATATATTTATATTTAGTTAATTCGCGACCGTGTATCATACACGGTGAATTATTTATCATATAGTATAGTTTTAATAGCACGAAGTATAAAAAAGATGTATAACCGTAGATTACATTCGGTGATGAGATTTCAGACGTCTATTGAACTCAGACGCAAAGGACGCACTTTGTATATTTATATTTAGTTAATTCGCGACCGTGTTGTGTATACGGTGAAGTATTCGACATATAGTGTAGTTTTATTGGGATGAAGTATAAAAAGAATTTACACCAAGTATAAAAAACGATTTACATCCATAGATTATGTTCGGTGATGAGATTTTAGACGTCTATTGAACTCAGACGCAAAGGACGCACTTAGTATATTTATATTTAGTTAATTCGCGACCGTCTTGTGTATACGGTGAAGTATTCGATATATAGTGTAGTTTTATTTTGATAAAGTATAAAAAGGATTTACACCAAATATAAAAACGATTTACATCCATAGATTATGTTAGGTGATGAGATTTTAGACGTCTATTGAATTCGAATGCAAAGGACGTGCTTTGTACATTTATATTTAGTTAATTCGCGACCGTGTTGTGTATACGGTGAAGTATTCAACATATAGTATAGTTTTATTAGGATGAAGTATAAAAAGGATTTACATCCGTAGATTATGTTAAGTGATAAAATCTTAGATGTCTATTGAACTCAGATGCAAAGTACTCGCTTTGTATATTTATATTTAGTTAATTCACGACCGTGTTGTATACGGCGAAGTTTCAACATATAGTGTAGTTTTATTAAGATGAAGTATAAAAAGGATTTACAATTAGGTGATGAGATTTTAGACGCCTATTGAACTCAGACGGAAAGAACGCACTTTATATATTTATATTTAGTTAATTCGCGACCCTGTTGGGTAAATGGTGAACTATCCAACATATAATGTAGTTTTATTAGGATGAAGTATAAAAAGGATTTACATCCGCCATAGATTATGTTGGGTGATGAGATTTTAAACGTCTATTGAACACAGACGCAAAGGACGCATTTTGCATATTTGTATTTGGTTTATTCGCGACCGTTTTCTGTATACGGTGAAGTATTCGACATAAAGTGTAGTTTTATTAGGATGAAGTATAAAAAGGATTTGTACTAGTAGATCGTTTTAGATTTCAGACGTTTTTGGAACACAGACGCAAAGGATGCACTTTATATATATATATATATATATATATATATATATATATATATATATATATATATATATATAATATTTATTTACTTTGCGATCGTGTTGCCTATACGGTGAAGTATTCAACATATAGTGTAGTTTTTTAGAGGTTGTATATGGCAACGTATTTCATCGAACCTCAAAAGAACGGAAATATAAAAATTTATGATTAATTTAGTTTACATATATTTAAACGTCATGATCAAGTCGCATAACATGAATCGTTGCAAATTTCGAAAAAATGTTTCCTCAAAGGTAAAGTTGCTGGTATACAACAGAATTTATGGAAAAAAGAATTATCCCAATTTTAGCTGTACGAGTATTTCAAGTTATATCAAAATCAAGTGCAATTTAAGGTACAACGATACTTATAAGTATATATAAACATTAATATATATATATATATATATATATATATATATATATATATATATATATATATATGTACACACACACACACGATGTACATATATCTTTTCGGGATATGATACGCATAACCGGTGGGTATATTGCGTAATTGGCTGAAAACAGTTTTCAAAAATTATTAATTGATAGTTTTTTTTTTAAATCAGTGTCAGATCTAAACAAAAATAAACAGGCATAATAATGAAATCCAACGTATGATTCGTTTGATTTGTTTCCTTCCTATTCATTTTTGTTTGGATTTAGTACCAACTCTACAAAGAGCTCGAATTATTACAATTTTTAGTGACTGTAAATTATAATTATTCTTAAATTTCCCGTCCATCAAAAAAGTTCAGTTTTGAATTCACTTTCTTTTTCTAAGTTTGAAAAAGCTCGAGTGTTGTTACAATATTTAGTGACTGTAAATTATAATTATTCCTAAATTTTCCGTCCGTCGAAAAACTTCATTTTTTCTTTTTGTAAGTTTGGACGACAATTAATGAATATTCTGTATGGGTGAAGAACGACTAAAATTTAAATTTTTAATACAATTTTTTATTTCAGCTTAAATAATAAACATGGTTTGTATTACGAAAATTTGTATAGCTTAACTCAAAATTTTCGTGAGCTTCAATAAATAATAAACATGGTTTGTATTACGAAAATTTGTATAGCTTAACTCAAAATTTTCGTGAGCTTCAATAAATAATAAACATGGTTTTTATTACGAAAATTTGTATAGCTTAACTCAAAATTTGTATAGCTTAACTGAAAATTTGTTTAGTCTGCAAACTACACTGCCCTGGGAGATAAACCGACAAACAGCTAAATTGATAGAGTTCGATTCTAAACTGCGGGTTTAGAACCCGAAGAAGCCCGCAAAGATAATCACCAATAACTTAATTATTCCACTAAGTATAGGAACACATTTTTCCCTAATTTAACAAAACAGAGTTTAACAAGAAAAATGTTTATTTTGCATTATTTTGCAATTAATATATTCGATATTAACACGTTATGAATATTAAATTTATTACACTTCCTAATTAACTTAGCGTCTATATTTTATTTCATAGAACACAAAACTCTTTGTAAGCCAAATGTCGTTTGATTGCGACGATTTTCATAAAAGTAATCGAAGCTATTCTTAATTTTTATTCACAACTAAATGAAACTAAGTGATGTAATATTATATCTACTTTATCTAAATTCTTAACCACGACCTAGATTTCGTTGTATGACAACAACTTCAGGTGAGCAATTGGAAGAAAAACATAGGTCGTGGTTAATAATTTAAATAAAGTAGATATAATACAACGCCACGTACTTTCATTTGCTTGTTAATAAAAATTAACTTAACGCCAAATATATTCAATATTTGTAGTTATTTTTTAACTCACAACTCACGCTTTCATATACTCGTACAACTTAGAATTAGGACAGACAATTTTTTTTTTTCCTATAAATTCAATTTTACAGAACAGCAACTTGACCTTCGAAATTTACTTTAAATGTTTTCAACATATATAAAAAAAATATTTTTCGATATTTGTCATAACGAATTTTTACTATTTTAATTAGAAAATGAGTCAAAAAATTTTACATATTCGCTCTTTTGAAATTTAGTGAAATATATTGGTTTACTCTACGCCCTAATCCCACGTCACAAAAACGCATTCTGTTATGAATTCTTCACAGTATACGCGACACGATCGTGAAATCGATTAAATAAAAACATGCTAAATGCGCCCCCTGTTTCTATATTCAAAACACTCCTAAAATCTAATTATTTAAAATAATCTCCGGCCCATCAATCTTTATTTTTTATTTTATTTTATTAAAAATATAGATATCTGAATCTTTTTCCTGTAATAATATTATTAGTTTAATATCTTCGTTCTCTTTTTTCATAAATTTACAAAAATAATCAAATTTAACACACATCGTATCGTGATGGGCTTCAAAAGATTGCCCTCATAGCCATGAGTTCGCGGTTTGAGTACTTATATTTCTACATTAGCAGTAAAGGGTAACAAGAAATATAATGATATAAACTTAGCAAAATATACATAGATAATATAAAAGTATTGATAAAATATACCTAGATAATATAAAAGTATTGAGAAAATATACCTAGATAATATAAAAGTATTGAGAAAATATACCTAGATAATATAAAAGTAATGTGAAAATATACCTAGATAATATAAAAGATACCTAGATAATATACATCAACACAGGTTATGGAATTAGTCACCTAGGAGCTTTTGTGAAAAATGATGTGATTATGACCATTCCTACCAACATTATCTATTTTTCCGGTGCTACATCTGTCTCGGTGGATACTGCGTCACGGTATGGACAGATAAAAAACATAGTTAAAATACGTAACCATTATATACGCAAATAGTTGTGGTTACGGCACCGGTGGAGAGATCAGCTCACAAGCTACGCCTTATGTCGCCTGACGTGAGATGAAGTGCTGCTGAAACCACACCGGACTCTGTGGTTGGATATACAAAAACTACGTACGTAAATACGAGTATATTTGTACTCGTAAATTTTGTATAATTATTCAAAATATGTATATTAAAACGTAGTGGGAAAGTCACGTACCTTAAGTATTGCAAAATAAATCATTTCAAGATTAATGTTTTTATAATATGCATAAATTATATTATAGAACGCATAAATATAACATCTCCATATCGTCGCCGTGGGGTGTTGGGTTAATCACAAAGCATACGGCCTTTGACGATGCACCGCGAGGACCCGGGTTCGATTCCCGGCCGTTCGTCGAACGGGGCTGGACTGGTATTATGATTGGCTGTAAGAGATTACTTTAGTAGCAATAAGTCCGCCATATGTATCAATTAGGTACATTAAAGTACATAAATAATTTATAGTAATTTTTGGGAGCTTGCATTTATTTTTTTTTAATTTACTCCGAATTTATAAAGAAAATTTGTACCCTAGACCTTGTCCCATTTACTTGAAGCTGGTCCTTTTTTCGTCATTTTTGTATTGTAACACGTAGTTTACTAAGTTAGCTACTCTAAGTCCTTTTTGATCAATGATTATCCGAGGGACGCCTTGTCTACTAGGTCCCAGTTTACTATTGGGAAGACTATAGCTACCTATACCATGTGATCTTTAAGGTGTACCTGTACATGTGCGTACCGCCGAAGTCACTTTTCTTTTATTCCTTTGTAAATCGATGCTGCTTTGTATCTCCCTCTACTATGTATATTTTCTTTCGATCTATTAAGGTGACTGGCGCTAATCAGCGTAACATACACATTTCTGTGACATGTAATTTGTTAAGCGCACGGTATTGTGCAAGCCAAGTTCTCATTGTGCAAACAAAAACCCCTGTACTATTTACATGAACCATTCCGAAACCTTTTTAATCCGCCTCTATATGCAAGTAATATTTTAAATCCAGAAGAAATTTATTTATTCATCAGACGACGTACAATAAATATGAGGCCTACAACTTAAATTTACAGTTTCTGTGGTATTTCACAGCTTCGCTCGTTATACTTTAAAATCTTCCGCCTGCTGTCGTATTTTATTAGAGGGTACCCAGGGATAATGTGTTGGACAGTTTGCTTTGGGCAGGCCGGTGGTTCGGCATGGAATGACCATCTCTCGTATCAGGCTCCATACAGATTCCACTCCAAGCATGGTTTGTTGGCTAGAAGCGCTGGTGGATTCTGGGACTTCAGTTTTGCTGCTCTACATGAAATCAGATCCTCCTTAACCGGTAGCTCAAATCTCTGCCGTATCTTTTACATTTCTCTTAGGAGGGATTACAAATGACGGAGGTGGGGTAGAGCAGTGTTACTGAAGGTAAGCAACCGGTAATTATGTACTCAGTGATCATGAACATAGTATGGTTCCACTGTGTGTCAACGACAGTGGTTTGGATGCTGCTGATCCAAGAAAGGATACAATATTCCGCCGTTGAATGAACAAGCGCCAGAGCGGCTGTTTGCAAACATTTAGGAAAAGCTCCTCATGTTGTACCTATCAGTTTTCGTAGAATTATTTCCTAGATATTTCTTTGATTCCAACATTGTTCAGGTGAATGTTGTGTGTGAGGCTATAATCCAGAGTGACACCTACGTATTTAGAGATTGGATTATAATTCGGAACACCATCTCTAAAAGTAAGTAGTTCTTGTTTGCAATACAAAACGAATAACAATGTTGACGTTACAGATCCAAAATTGTATATATATGACTTTATTATGTTTCTAGATTAATGGTAATTCTAGATAATTTGTGGATCTCAACAATCATTGATTTTAGGGTCCACTGATCCACTGACAGATCATAAACATCTGTCAATCAAATATCAAAGTACCTAGAATCCTGAAACTTGAGGCATAGGTAGTATTATATTTGGAAAAAACAAGAAAATTACAAAAACGGTTAGTTTGTGAAAATATTTTAAAATCGGAAACAAAATCATATTTGCGGTTATTTCAAAATAATTATTCTAAACTATCAAGAACTACGAGCAAATAATATACAATCAGTGTCCAAAAAATAAGATAATTAAATTAATTTACCGACCAAATTTGCAATATATTTCATTAAAAAGTTAAAAAAGTTGCAAGAGTTGAGAAGGATTATCAATGACAGAATCTTTTACGCAGTGTTAATAGAGTAGTGTCACTGAGGGTCAGCAACAGGTACTTATGTACTCAGTGGTCATGAACATAGCATGGTTCCACTGTGTATCAATGACAGTGGTTTGGACGCTGCTGATCCAAGAAGGGACACAGTTCAGGTTAATTTTGTGGGTGAGACTACAATCCAGAGTGACACATTATGGTTCGGAACATCATCTTTAAATATGAGGTTAAGCTTCTTGTTTGCAATTCAAAACAAATAACAATATTGACATTACAGATCCAAAATTTTATACATATGACTTTATTATTTTTTCTCTGATAATAAACAGAAATCCACTTTTAATAAAACTAAAGACTTTAAAGTATAAATCTTTAATTCAACTTTAAAAATAGTCTTGAAATCCCATCAAAATACTCGTGTAAAAAAATGTGTAGTTCTTGTTGGATTATTCAGCAGTGGCGTGCAAAGCTTTTTGAGAGGGGTAAGCTGCAAAGGGAGAGACATATAAAAATTATATAGATATGTGTATTTATATCTATATAAAGTTAATGTGTTTATATCCATATAAAGCTAAAATCGTTCAATGCCATTTTCGTAGCTACCAGGGGCGGTAGCGCGCAAGTATCCGCTACCGCCCCTGATAGCCATGAAAATGGCATTGAAAGTGAAGTTGATTGAAAATTTATCTCAATAATTGAATCATAGGCACTCCAAAACAATAAACTCTCAAATTAATGACCCCGACTTATCGAACTATGACTTTAATCGTGACCATGAAAAGCTAATTCTTGCTTACCTAATAATACAATAGAATCTCACAATTAAATGAAACTACGTGATTATTTTTATAGAAGATAGATCTTTGCTAACAGCCCACCTGAAGATGTTGTAATACAACGAAACCTAGGTCGTGATAAAGAACTTAAAGAAAGTAGAAATGATACTACATCACGTAGTTTCATTTAATTGTGAATAATGAATTTCTACAAAATTAACACCAAATATATTCAACAATAGTATCTATTAACCTTTTTAAATTATTTGCATTTCTGTTTACCCTTTCATTACGATCCCGATTCGCAGTAGCTAGTTGATCCTCGATACAAATTTTTATACGCGAAGAGCTAAAATTTAGTAGTTTTACTCTGCACGATAAATATTTTTTTCCGATTAACATATTTTTTACCAGAATTTGTCGAATTACCTAAATATCAAAACTACCTTTATTTCATTAATTATATTCAGTTCTGAATAATAAAAAAGGCCAGCAAAACATTTTAATTAAAATGCAACTCCTGTTTAGCCATCAATACTAATCGTAAAAATTATTGCGAAAATGCTGTACACTAGATTTATTAGAGAAACGTTTAGTTTCAAAATTGGTTTCGACCTACCATTTTTTTACTAAAAGATAAATTAAAAAATCCCACCTTAAATATATTATAAATAGAGCAACATTCGATAGTCGCCATTATTATTAGTCGCCAAAAAATAAACTAATAAAATATTAATTTTAATGCAAAAAGAAAACCAGTAAGTATTTAAAAACCGGAAAACATATCAAAACTATTTATAAAATTATCTTACTAATGAGATAATTACGAAAATGATAGCAAACACTGACTGAGTTATTATGATACAATGATTCTTTGTTTTCGAGGGAATCTCATAAATTCCAGCTTTCCTTAGGACTATCAACCTGCAGCCTGAAGTTAGGTAATTAATTTTAATTTAGTATGGACCAATTCCCTATCGAATAGTCTTTGTAATTTAATAGGAATGAAGTTCGCATGTTTTATAAATTTGCATGTAACGTACGCTTTATGTAAGCGCACTGCAAATCAAATATTGAAATATGAGTTTCATAATACCATAAATTAAATATGTTAAAATTTTCGTAAATATGTGATATATATATATATATATATATATATATATATATATATATATATATATACATATATATATATATATATATATATATATATATATATACTCGTATAATTGTTCATAAGGCACTGTCATTTAGTCATCAATAAAAAGATTTCAAATTTAAAACTTTATCAGCTTCATTATCTGTATAAACATAATTAATTTTAAGAATTTACCATGTTGAAATACTCCTTCTAGTGACAAATGTTAGAATTTTCAAAATATGCAAGTGAACTATGGACTCCTGTTTGAAAATAATGTAAACCCGTATTTGTATTTTACTTTCGAAATTATTGCTCATTTTTAGAAGAAAGAAGAAGCTTTAAGTAAACAAAATTATATTTTTTGGAAGAAAGGGGCACGTGCAAAGGTTGTGAAAAAATATCAGAATTCTTATATAGCAGACATTAAAATGAAACAGTAGTTTGATTTGATTTTTTTTGTAATAAAAATCAAAGTTATACGTGTTCAATGGACTAAAAAATGTAGATATTTGATGAAAATTCGATAACGGAAAACTTCTATTTAAACTAATATCGAAACGAACAAGAAAATTGTTATATTAATAAAAACTAATCGCAGGAATTTGGTTTGAATCATCGTAGATTTCCATTACACATAGGCTAGATTTTATCTAGATATATATATATATATAAATTAATTGGTCAAAAATCTAAAAGAAAACATGCTTTCATAAATACTGCACTAAAAAGCAAAAAATAATTACCGAATCTGCTTTCTCTATTAACTCTGTAAAAGTTTTAGTGTAAGCCATGTTTCTTATTGAGTATATATAATATTTAAGTTGAAAGAGTGGGGCGTGTTTGTCGTGAAATCTAATTGAAATTTTAAGCATTTTCAGTCACTTAATATTAATTTGAGAAGCATTTTTTTTAAGACAAAGCACCTCTCACTTTTACACTCAGATATTTATTATACTCAATAACAAACATGGCGTACACTAAAGTTTTTAGAGCTTTAAGATCACTTAGCTATGTCGAACGTATCAGTACGCAAATACAGATACATATTAAAAAAAGAAGTTTGTAAGAGAGGTACGTATGAACATAGGTCATGGGTGACTCAAACTGAAAAACGTTTGAAAGATGATAATTTAACCTGTAAATAATGAATGAAATGGTATAGGATAAGTGAGTATGATAATGAATGAAATGGTATAGGATAAGTGAGTATGACATTGCGGCTTACCCTACCTCGATAGGATATTGTCTGATGTGAATATGTACAGAGCTACAAGAAGGCTACCTCAACGTGTTCTTGACCTTTTTTTAGGATAATTCACTCATCTCTCGAAAAAAAGAAAGAAAAAAAGCATGTGCAGTCTTGGGGATTGCCAACAGATGCAAAAAGTTAAAACTATGCAAGAAGTGTTTTTTTTTAATTTCAAATTAATTGTAATATAAAAAATTTAAATTTCATGATTTGTAAATTAAAATTATGTATAAAATATTAATGTATTTAATAGTCCCTGTTGTACTGCATACTGACCCTATAATTAAACAATTAAAATAATGATCAAACTAAAACACAAATTAAACAATGACATACACACACATTGATCTTTCCACGCTGTATTACAGCATGTCGGTAACGAGAACTCACGAGATTTTACCCAGCCAAAAGGCGTCCAACAGGCACATCATACAGTCAGATAAATATAATGTGCCAACACATATGTATATGTGTGTACGTGTACACAGACCGCTAGGCGTGCACTATTCTGGTGTTGGAGCAGTGCGTGTTATATATATATATATATATATATATTATATATATATATATATATATATATAATGTTTATGCTTTTACTGCTAGCCAAGTGCAACATGTCATACTCATAGCTACAGATATGCTGTTACCATTAGTATGTCGGTGACAAAAACCCATAAGATTTTCCCATTCCAAAAATCGCCCCAAAGAACTAAGAATTTGCCTAAAGAAGTTTTCACTTCAAAAATATTTGAATTTTTTTTTAAATATCCCTACTAACAAAACAGAAATGAAACGTTATCTGTTTATTGTTTCTTTGTCTTTCTTTTACGGTTAAATGACCCTATGAATTCTCGTGAGATTCACAGATAAAATATATCCTAGTTTAGTAATTATGCTATCATTTGCAAGACAGGACAAAGCAGTGAATATAAATGCTTAAAAAAATCATACCCGCGTACGAGGAACTGAAGGAGCTACTATTGATTTAGTTTCTATAAGTAATGGAACACGTTCCATTTACCATATCGTGCTGCACTGTACTACAACAAAAATTTAAATTCAGGCCTGGCTAAAACTGGTAATAGTTACGTCATAACTATGTAGCTCACCTAGTTGAAATCTGTAACAATTTTCTTGAAAAAAAGTTTTCTCACATTTTCCTAATACAACACGGCAAAGTAGCGAGTGAAAATTAATATAGAAATAGTCTTAAAATGCGTTAGGAAATATCTAGTAATATTTATTTCTACGGCGTCTCTGTCTCGAGATTTAAATCACCAAAGCGTTGTCCAACGTGCCTCCTGAAATTTTTAACCAATGTCAAATAATAATACAAAAATTAAAATTTACTGACCTCTAAAAATTTGTAAACAAACTATTATTACAGCACTTATTGAATATTTCAATGAAAAATTTGTTTTGTGAATTTGCATAAATAAATTAAAAAATATAGGCCGCTAAACGATTTTTCTTCCAAGTATTTATCTCATGTTTGTGAAAGATACACTAGGCAAAACATGTTCAAAGGAAAAAATAACATCACTGTCTGTAAATAGTTTAATAGAAATATTATATAATTCCTGCTATAAAGGTTTATTTCAATACTACATTAATTCTCTTTACAAAAACAATGTTAATAAAAATACCGAAAGGCTAGTTCAGGCCCCGCCGTAGATTTTTCGTGAAAATGTTAGAATAAAATTATAACATGTGTTTCGTATCAATATATATATATATATATGTGTGTGTGTGTGTGTGTGTGTGTGTATGTAATTTAATGTAATAGTTACACAAAGAAGTATAACGGGGACTGATCCTGGACGCTTTACGCACGATACGACAGTTACGTAATCGCTAGGTGGCGGTGATGGTGATTCACCTCAGCTAGGTGGTGAAAAGTTATTAGCTTTTCGTTTTATTAGGTTTCCGCAACTGAACGACGAAAACAAAACAGTAATATCCTGTAATAGGCTGTATTACAGGATAGCATTGATTTCAATATAGCAGATATAGCATTGATTTTCAATATAGCATAACGTGTTATCCCCACTCTAGTAACATTAATTCTGTTACAAAATTGTTGTACACTTTTTAAATAAATACTCATTTTTAAATATTTACAAGCTATTTTTGACAAATAAAAATTTTAAAACAAACGCAAGAATTTATTGTATAATTTTGAGGTTATATTTTCTAATACTTGCTTTTATTATAAATTCAATATAAAAAATTTGTCAAGTACTTGTGAAACCCGCACTACAAAAGTTTCATGCACATTTATTTTTTTATAAATATTATAGTGTTCCCATTAAACTACTTACAATATTAATTTTTCATGACGTAAACATATTGCTTAAAATACATTTCACAGGCGTACGAGTATGGTGCATATTTAAATAATATTATAACTCCCCATGTAAGTATATAAATATATTGCCTACGAGTATGGTGCATATTCAAATAATATTATATCTCCCCATGTAAGTATATAAATATATTGCCTACGAGTATGGTGCATATTTAAATAATATTATATCTCCCCATGTAAGTATATAAATATATTGCCTGTCATATCTTTCGCAGACATAATAAATATACTTTTAATGTAAAAAGTTATTTTTTCAGTTCCAATTTTCCATGAACTTTATATAGATACAACTACATATTATAAGTCGATCAATTATTACTCGTGTACTAGTAGATCCTACTTAGTTGTGATTATGATTTTTTTTTAATATAATTATATACACTACTATTGCGAATACTTTTAAAATACTCAAAAATAGAGCCATATAGCTAACAGGGGGGGGGTAGCTGCTAATTCCAAAATTAATAGCGACTATAAAGCTTAATAATTCGAAAATGGATATCTCTATCAAAAAAAATGTATCACCAGCAATATTTTATGTTATTTCAACGGTATCTTACAAGACAGGGTTTTCCAAAAAAATGTCTCCCACTTTACATGCAAGGGAAAAACTCTAAAAACTTTTCTTTTAATTATTTTGTAATTAAAAGAAAAAGGCTAATTTGTTTCCGTTATAAATATTTATAAACTGTGCCAAATTAATATTTCTTCCTCTGTCTTTGGTTGTCTTTTGACCTACGCTTTGTAGCTATGTAACATTATTCGTGATTATCAAACAAGTACAAAGCTTAAATCGAGAAAAAAAATTCAAAGAAGAAAGTTAAGGTATTGGAGCATTACGCGCCAAACATAAAAATAAACAGTGCTTTTCCATTCAGTCCAACTAACTAAACCACAATAGAATAACTTTCCTAATTATCGCTTATGACAAATATTATATTGCTCCAGTTATAGTGGATCCCTTCAGGGGCCTGCAAGGACACCCCGTGCCCCTTAGAGCCCAGTAGGGCCCCACAAGAGGCGCCTTCGGTAACGGCCCAGCCAACGGCCGTTAGTTTAATCGGCGATTAACGAATCGCTGTTTAAACTCCGCGCCTAACGAGCAGCCATTAGGGCTGTTAAGGTGCTGTTGTACCAGTGAAATAGATAACTTTATAAGTTCAGTGACAGTTAACAATGAATGAGTTGTTGAATAACAAAAAAAGATTTCTTTCATCCGTGGCCGCTAATGTTTTGGAATGTTTACTACGCAATCCAAAATTCTCTTTTTCAACCTAAATTTTCTGTTTTATGGTATTAAATTAACGAGTAAAACTGGCAAGCTGCGAGTTTTGTACCTGCATTATTTAATCACATTTACATTGATAAATATATTGTTATTTACTTATTATTACTTATTAAATTTACTTATTTATGCTATATTTACAATAGCCATATTAATACGATTATGGAACCTGATAACTAAATAGTTGGTATGGTATAATTTATAGCTTATAAAATATGCTAGTTAAACGTAATATTAGTATGTGTTGTTAAATATAGAATGTTGGCCATATTACCTTAGTATTCAAAACGCCTAGGTATAAATGTTATCAAAATAGACCTAATTATGAACTAAGTCTAAAAACGGCATGTTGGCAGTATCACACATCGGTATTTTCAATATTTTTTTAAAAACCTTTGTACTATAATTGAATAATTTTAACGGCCTTCTGTACCTCTACGTAAAAAAAGCAAATCTCTTTCGCCTTCCTCCTCATATTTGCATTTATGGACGCCCCCATGAAATAACATTATTGGTACATTTAAAATATAATTTTTAATTCTCGATATTTAAACTTGAGTCAATGCCTCCCAACTTTCAGATATATGGGCGCCCAATTGACATAAAATTTTACACGATTGAATTAAAAGGTTATTTGATTTTCGAAATGTGTACCTAAGTCAATTCCCGTCAAATTTAGTAAATGTGGGCGCCACCATGAAATAAAATTATAAACAATTTAAAAGGCGATTTTTAATTTTTGAAATGTGAACTTAGGTTAATTCCCCGCAACTTTTGGAAATAGGGGCGTACCATTGAAATAAAATTGTACACAATCTAAAAGGTGATATTTAATTTTCGAAATTTGTACTCGAGGCAATTCACCGCAACGTTTGTAAATGTAGGCGGTAGCCTAAAATAAAATTGAATACCATTTAAAAAGCGATTTTTTATTTTCGAAATGGAAACTTCGGCCAACCCTTTCAACTATTAGAAATATGGCCTACAATTTAAATAAAATTGTATATAATTTAAAAGGCAATTTTTGAGTTTCGAAATGTGAACTTAGGTCAATTAACCGCAACTTTTGAAAATAGGGCACCCCATTGAAATAAAATTGTACACAATTTAAAAGATGATATTTGATTTTGGAAATTTATACTCAAGACAATTCCCTCCTACAAATTTTGTAAATGTAGGCGGCACACTAAAATAAAATTGAATACAATTTGAAAGGTGATTTTTCATTTTCGAAATGTGAAACTTAGGTCAACTACGTTTATAACTATCTTTTTTTAATTTTTTGTATATCATACGGCTATAACTATCTTTCTTTATATTTTTTTATCGTTTATAGTAAGCTAATTTTAAGTACAATGCTTTTATACATTATTTTAACACATCTTTCATTTTTGAGGTACCGTATTCGTATATCAGGAATTCATTCTTTTTACTGCAAAAGGTGTTGCTGCGTATTTCACTGGTTAACCCTTTTGTGACAAAGTAGTGTTTATAAATATCTCATAATTCCCAAAAAATGCCTAAAATAAATAATCGGGAACAATTTGTCCATTTAATTACGATTCTAATTCAATATTTTAGCTTCTTTATCTATGTTTTCGTTACAAAATCAATTTCTGTTCGATGTAATTTACCTTGTAAATTACTTCAATGTATGCTAATCGCAAAGTTAATCTTTATCTTGAAGCAGTGAGAAAAGTACTTTTTTCGATTAACAAATACTTGAAAAAAGCCACGTTAAGAATAAATTTGATTATCCAAAAAATATTTTTGATCTAATTTTATATTTAGATATACCCTGGCGTTATGTAGTACCCTTTATGGCGCATGTCACTAATATTGTAATTGATATAACTGATTTCACTAACACTAAATATTTTCACTCTTGACTCTAAAACCGCCGTTAACCTAATTTTTGTATTTTTTTTATTTATAACTTCAAACTTTTCATATATTATTTTGTGATCCTGTTAAAATACGTAAAAAGTGAGCATAGATAATAAAACGTTCAACACACAGCTACGTAGCTACATTAATCAGTTGCTTTATATGTTGTTGTATGTCTGTTGGTAAATTTCCAAGCTTTTAATAACTAATATTAAGTATTAACTTTTAGCAAACGATAGAAGTCGTTTGCTAAAAGTTTCATTAATTTATTTAATTTATGATTTAAAGTAACGCCGAATTATTATATGTACTCTATGGCTAATCGTGGTTAATATTTCAGTAGTATTTCTATAATCTATTTAAAACCATAATGTTAACAGCATCTGAAGTAGTTTATTAACTTTTAGGAGATGATAAATAGAAACATAAATATGCTGATAGGCTTAGCGACGGATAAAAATAAAATAATGTAACCTCCAACTAGTACATAATTCTATAGGTTTTAGGTGATATTATATCTCCTTTAATATCCTTTTTAACCTCCTTATTTATCTTTTTTTCAAATATCTTGAATGTACAATACATTTCATCCCGAATGATTAAAGGTAATAAAAATATTTAGATATAATTTAGGTTTAGGTTATTTACATGCAGATTTAGCTTAGGCCTTTGTATTAACTTATATACCTCTTTATTTATATTTACACAAAACATTGCATTTCCGTTATTCAATAAAAGTAAATAGGTGGTTACAAATTTAAATATCCAGAATTTCCAATAAAAACCACGTAACAAACTCCATACTTATGAATTTAAAAAATTCAAATTTATTTTATTATTATTAACTCATCTAAATATCATATAGCCTTCAAAGCCAACTTAAATTTTGAACCGTGTAAAAATATATATTGTATTACTGTAACGTAAACATCTCGACGCTAACACAGGAGTTTCTTGTGATATCGCACGATACGGAACTCTAAATACATATATCGCGTTGTTGTATTTTAAATCATAGGATATCAATATTATGATTTTCAATTACATATATTTTTAGGTTCCGTGCCTCAAACTGAAGAACGAAACCGTTATAAGAATATTCGTATGTCTTTCTCTCTGTCTCCGTCTGCTACAAATGCTTTTCTCTTTGTTTTATTATTGTATAACACACGAGGAATGATTTAAAAGGCTTGTATGTGGGAATTTTTTTTATATTATTAATGTAATCAGAAAAATATTGTAAAAAAATATGGGGATATAGAGCATTAAATCTCCCCTCCCCCTCCCCCAAGCTACTACTGAACCAAAAATTATGAAAAGAACAGAGTTGGTAATACCTGACAAGTATAATACGGGAAAACTGTAGCGATTATTATAATAAATATCATAATTAGCGATGATTGTCATAGATGTCATAATTTTTGAGACATACACCATGTTTTTAGGTCTATGAAGGATATACTTACGTTGGAAAAATACAATGTTTGTTAAGTTCAAGTTTTTTCAAGGTCGTGTCATAAGCTTAACTTTCTCTGCAAAGATTTTGTAAGCTTAAAAGTTGCTATTGTAACATTCTTTTTGTAATAATTTTTCATGGCAAAGTATTTTTTCATATCTTTGTCGTAACATTCCGGTATATATTTCTTTACTGCTAGCTTCAACATTTTGTTTAGTGACAATCACTCTTGACAGCTTTCATCGTAAGCTGGATTTTTAATTAGCGTCCCCGGTCACATCGCGCCCCAACATGCCAACGCACGTGTCGCGCGGCGCCGTCTGCTACACTGCGCGCGTCGCTAATTCATATTTTTACCTATAAAGCGGCAAATTACCACTGGCAGCCGGCGCCCGGCTTCATAATAAATTAATAATGCCAACAAATTGTGTATTGTTTACAACGAGTTAGATTTAATTAGCGCACGCTTAGTGTAGACGCCGGGAGTACGAATGGCGGGACCGCGACGACATAGTGCGGGGCTTGATTTGCGAGGCGCCCAGCTTCGAATGCTGACGGCACTTTGATTAAAATTAAAAAAGTTAGTGTATCGGGGAGTGGGCACGCGCAAAGCAAAGCTTTTTACAATTCCTTATATAAACATGCCATGGTAGAATCTCTCCCTCTCTCTGTATCTCTCTCTCTCTCCATCAGCCCTCTCTCTCTCTTACTATCTCCCTCGCCCCCTCTCGTTCTCTCTCCCTCTCTCTGTATCTCTCTCTCTCCCTCCCCCTTCTCTCTCTCTCTTACTGTCTCCCTCCCCCCCTCTCTCTCTCTTACTGTCTCCCTCCCCCCTCTCTCTCTCTTCCTGTCTCCCTCCCCCCTCTCGCTCTCTCTCTCTCTCCCTCCCCCCTCTCTCTCTCTTACTGTCTCCCTCCCCCCCTCTCGTTCTCTCTGTCTCTCTGTCTCTCTCAATCTAGCTCTGACTCTGCTTCCTCTCTCGGTCTTTCTCGTTCTCTCTTCGTTCCTCCCTCTCTCTCTCCCAAGAATTCATAAACCGGTATTTTCAATTCATTACCTGGAAGATTCTTAAAGAAGCTTCGCTTCCGTTTCATCGACGCGTTTGTGGTTTCACTTTTTTTCGCTTAACTCTCCATCTCAAAAGTCCATTATGAAGCTTCACTTTAAAAAAAACTGCCATCTGTGTCGGGAATTTCTTTGAAATTGTTAATGATAGTTAATTAAAAAAACTTTATTTTAAAGTTGTAATCTATGCCAATATTAATTTTATTCGGAACTTTCATATTTCTTAAGTGCATCGTTATCAAATTTAGGAGGGGAGATTTAGTATTTCGCAAAATGAGTATAAAAATAAAAAATGGGGCGTGTAAGCATAGGACAAGGGTCGTTGTCAATTTCAAAGTAAAATGTAAATTGCCAAAATGAAAAGCACATAACTCTAAACTTAGAATAAGTTTCACAATGAAAGCTTAACTCTTATTAAATTTTCATCTGTCTGAAAGGGTCTAACTAAGGGAAACTGTTAAAATATTAAGTATGTAGTAATACTGACCCTTTCTTCATAATCCGTATAGTCTATGACGGAGAATATATAAATCGTAACTCCGCCGACGCTCTTCTTCTCTTACATATTCTGTGCGGTGACATCAAGAGTGGTAAAGAATATTTGTTCGGTTTTCTCAACAAAGAATATCTCAAAAACCTTCCGCGACAACCTACCAGAGCAACATTAACAGGTCTAAAACAGTAAAAGCTATAAAAGTGATCAGACAAGGACGAAAAGACAGAGGGACGAACATGACGTAAATCCCTTTCTGCCATTTAGTTACGGAACTGAAAAGTAATGTCCATGCAACAGTAAAAAATGTATATATATATATATATATATATATATATATATATATATATATATATATATATAAACATATATCAGGAGAAATAAATTTAAAAAAACATAGGCCAGCATGGGGACTACCATGATTTTATAATTTTAAAATCCGCGAGAAAAATATTATCGGACAACTAGAAATCAGTTTTACCACACTAGTAAGATAAAGCCACTATGAAATACTCATTGCGTGATATTGCAGAGGTCAAATAATAAAAAAATAAATAATACCAAATTTTAAACGCAAATATTGATATGAATTTTGGAAATATTTTAAAACATATGCTGTGTTTTTGTTATTCATTTTCCTATCCAAAAATATTAACATATTTAATACTCACTGTTGTACTGCACAGTGATCCTACAATTGAACATTTGAAATAATATTGAAACTAAAACATAATTTAAACAATGCTCGGTATACACACTTCATACTTTCACACTTTCTACGTAGTTAATTTAACTATACTTATATAGATACACACAACACTAATATTTCATAACACGCCACCCTTATAGCTACAGTTATACTGCTATTACAGCATGTCGGTGATGCAAACTCACAAGATTTTACCCATCCAATGCGCACGTCATACAATCGGGTATATACAATGCATTGGTGTATATATATATATATATATATATATATATATATATACTTTCACTTCTGACCAAGCGCAACACGTCATACTCAGAGCTACAGTGTACTGTTAACATTAACATATCGGTGACGCAATTCCACAAGATTTTTCCCTATCAAAATCGCTCAACGCGCCTAAAGAAGTTCTCACTTCAAAAAGTCTGGTATTGAAATAGCAGTTAAGAACCAACAAAAAGTAAATTAAGTCATCTATACAATTTAGCAATATTTTAATTAAAACTATCTTACAAAGGTTTCTCACCCTTATTTCAGAACTATAGGTTCATCTCAAAATTTGAACACTCTAGGCACAGTGGTAAACCTTCAGAATCTTTCATTAAAAAAAAGCTGAAACAATGCAGTTTTTAAAACAAGTTTTTAACATTCTGATATACATACGTTTTTCACATCTCGTAAACATATTGCCTGCTACATCCTTCACAGACCTAAAAACAAGGGCGTATTATTGCAACAAGTGCATATATATTGACATTCTAATATGCATATGTTTTTTCCACATCGTAAACATATTGCCTGCTACATTCTTCACAGACGTAAAAACAACTGCGTATTATTGCAACAAGTGCACATATATTGACATTCTAATATGCATGTTTTTTCCACATCGTAAACATATTGCCTGCTACATCCTTCACAAACCTAAAAACAAGGGCGTATTATTGCAACAAGTGCACATATATTGACATTCTAATATGCATATGTTTTTTCCACATCGTAAACATATTGTCTACTAAATTCTTCACAGACGCAAAAACAAGTGCGTATTATTACAACAATTGCATATATATTGACATTATAATATGCATATGTTTTTCCACATCGTAAACATATTGCCTACTACATCCTTCACAGACGTAAAAACAAGTTCGTATTATTACAACAAGTGCATATATATTGACATTCTAATATGCATATGTTTTCCACATCGTAAACATATTGTCTACTAAATTCTTCACAGACGCAAAAACAAGTGCGTATTATTACAAGTGCATATATATTGACATTATAATATGCATATGTTTTCCACATCGTAAACATATTGTCTACTAAATTCTTCACAGACGCAAAAACAAGTGCGTATTATTACAACAAGTCCATATATATTAACATTCTAATATGCATATGTTTTTTCCATGTCGTAAACATATTGTCTACTAAATTCTTCACAGACGCAAAAACAAGTGCGTATTATTACAACAAGTGCATATATATTGCCATTCTAATATGCATATGTTTTTTCCACATCGTAAACATATTGCCTGCTACATCCTTCACAGACGTAAAAACAAGTGCGTATTTAGAAATTAATAAGATCTTTGATAGTCTCTATAGTTTGCTCGTAATTCATTCTATCAAATTTTGCTTTTTTCCATGGTTTTAGTTCTGTAGTTTCGGAAATAAGGTACGATTCTCTGTTTTCCTAAGTTTTTTCGAATTTTTTTTAAATATACAATTTAAAATTAGGAAGAAAATATATTTGTTTTCGTCATAACAAGCCCTTTCAAATCATACCCTACATGATATATGAAATAAAAAGTAAAAACTTTGAGCACCGTATTTACCACTTCTTTCCGTTCCGTTCCGTTTTTCTTTTGGAAATACGAAATACTAGAAAACGTGCAATTTAACAACTAAATGGTTTAAATACACGCTTTTGACACGCTGACCAATGTTGGCGATAATATCCTTTTCAGGGTTACCATCGTTTTTCCTATCACTCCCTTTACTTAATGGCGAAAAATAACAGGATATAAAGGAAAATAGGAGGTTAGTGTAAAAAGAAGGATTTATTAACGGCAAACTTTTTAAGATGATCAGAATTACGTGACTTGTGTAAACCCGAAAAATTATTGTCCATTTAAGTTTTAATGAAAAATGTCCTTGTCTAACAGGACATTTTTCAGAGGAATGTTTGAAATGTGGTCTGAACTGTCATTTTAAAATACAATTTAAATCAAGTTCTTTTAAAAAAATATAGGTTAAAAATAGGATCTAAATAAAGGCAATAGTAGATTCAGAAAACCCAGGAGAAAAATAAGACGGAAATATGAATAAATTAGCAAAAAAACAGCATATACTGAAGTTCATTAACGTTGAAAATTTTACAGGAACCTGATTGATTGAAGAGACGAAATTTTAAATGTTGAATATGTCATCTAAATAAAGGTAATCGTAGAATCAGAAAACCCAGGAGAGAAATAAGAAGTAAATATGAATAAATAAACAAAAAATCAGCATATAATGAAGTTCATTAACGTTGAGAATTTTATAGCAACTTGTTTGATTGAAAGGACAAAAATTTTAATGTTGAAAATTTCATCTAAATATAAGTAATCGTAAATTCAGCAAGCCTAGGAGTCAAATAAGAAGTAAATATGAATAAATTAACAAAAAATCAGAAGATAATGAAGTTCATTAACGTTGAGAATTTTATTGCAACCTGTTTGATTGAAAGGAAAAAAAATTAAATGTTGAAAAACTTTGGCT
Source organism: Druceiella hillmani (assembly GCA_039881145.1). NCBI lineage: Eukaryota > Metazoa > Arthropoda > Insecta > Lepidoptera > Hepialidae > Druceiella > Druceiella hillmani. Next base: position 11,316,325 of record JAYKKI010000071.1, on the reverse strand, counting down.
GGAAATATATCTTAATTGTAGCAAATACATGGTTAGAAGTTAATAAAAATAAGGTCAAAATCACAGATCAAATTCAAAATCGCAATAGAGATGTCTTTTTTCTAGTATATGGTAGCAAATAACCCCTGAAATGATTGGGTTATTTTCAATTCTAATATCGAATTAGCAGGAAACTGGGAATGCCATATTTTATGCAAGTAAAAGAAGAACACAGCACATATTCCACAAAACAATAGCTGTGGCTTTGAGCGTGTTTAAAATAGGGGTAATAGAAAATCAAGTAGACGAGAAGGTCTGCCCTAGATTTTAAAATATCTCGTAAGAATACCAATGGACGAAAATATAAAAGAAACTTAGTATTAAGACCGAAACATTATATTCAGCTTTCGTTGCCCGTAGTAATGTCGAAAACAGCTTTCCAATGTCCTCCGTCGAACTTTTTTAACATTTCACGACACCAATCTACCCAACGGTGTTTTTGAGCCTCGATCAAATAACGGAGTATGCACCTAATACAAACTTTCTGACGCCTAAATTGTTATATAAATTTTTCCATATATGTTTCCTACCCATGCCTAAACGTGCTCGAATCTGCTGAAGGGTTACTTTCTGATCAACTTTTATGATATACCGCACAGCATACATATTTTCTTCAGTTGTCGCTTTTGAGGGATATTCCTAACGCTGAACATCGATTTGATTTATACGACCGTCCTTGAGCTCAGTAAACTAGTTGTAAACAGTAGCGCGATATGGGCTTCAACATGAAATGCGAATCGAAGTAGATCATAACTTCGTTGTTGATTGAGGCTACAAAAAGGAAATAAAAAGTCATCTTAAAAAATCGAATTGACGCCAATTTGTAAAAACAAATGACAAATTAAATCAACGGATTACCAGAGTTTGATTTTTTAAATTGTATTACATTTTTTATTGCCAGTTTTGAAAATAATCAGTTCTACGAACTTTCAATACTACCCTTGCGTAAAAAAAAATATTATTTTTCAATAAAGGGATGTAAGTAAGAAACAAGTTTTAATTTAATGTCGCATTGTCTTCGCCTCGTTGTATATATCGTACATGGCAAGATTCAATGTTTCATTTTATATTAAAATATTAAAATTAAGATATTTTTCTAATTATTTCAAAATTGAATTGAATTTGAAATTAATTTTATTCTACCAATTAATTTTTTGTTGTTTTTATTAAATCGATCAAAGCAAATTTGAAGTTAATTTAAAGTTTAAATTTAATTAACTTAAAAATTAAAATTTCATTATTTATTTTTTTAAAGTTAGTTATTCTAATTTTTTTAATAAATTGATCAAATTTAAAATTACTTTTAGAATTAAGTTTAGTTATATTAAAAATTAATATTTATTTATTTTATTTAATTATTTTATTTTAAATTTAAATATTTTAAAAATTTAAATGTTTTAATAATTTATTATTAAATTGCCTGAAGCAATTTAAATAAAGTTTATTTAAATAATGAAAATAAATGACATGCTGACAATTTATTGTAATTTATTAATTTTAAATACTTAATAATTAATAATGAAAATAAATTAATTTTCCGAATTTTTTCAAATTATAAATTTTTAATATTTAGTAAATTATATAAGAACAATTTATAGTGCAAATAAATACATACCGAATTGGAAACGGTCTGGCAGATGATTGGCTTACAATAGAAAGCCAGTAGAACAAAAAATATTAGTTTAAATAATATTTACACGTTTTTAGAATTGAGGTTATACAGCTAACAGCGCACAGTGCTTGCTGCTCGAATGCTGATAGTCGCACGAACACACAAACACACACATACAACAGTATATGATAGAAAGAGAAAGGGAGGGAAAAGTCGCCTGGAGGGGGCATAACGCTTTTTCCTTACATGACGATTTTTGCCAGTTCGCTCTAGTGTAAGCCGCATAAAAGAACTTCGTTCCAAAAAAGGGTTACACAGTAGCCCTGCTATATATTTATAGATTTCCCAAGCAACAAAAATAATAAAGAAAATACTGGAGGTTTGTCACCGTGTTTAATGTCTCAAAATTCAGCTTAATTATTTTATTAATTCAATTATAACTCTGTATATACATGTTTAATGTAAAACAATAATTATGAAAACAAGGAAGGTACACCGCGTATATGAAAAAGATACTACTGGGTTTTTGCGAGATTTTTGCGAGAATACGTAATTCGTTCTTGGAAAGAATCGTTCCTGGCTTCCGTGATCGAGAACCTGAACGAATTTACCGTGGCCGCCGTCTTACAGGAAATACGTCGTGATTCGACCACTAGTCAATGACACGCTGATAATCCAAGATTTTTCATTGAAAGAATTAACAATGGGATATGTCGCTCTCTTTCTGATACGTGCACAACATAAAAGCGCTGTCTATCAGAGTAATTTAACCATATTTCAATGTTTATTAGCCTTAACATATTATGTATAAGTTAAGGCTAATAAACATTGAATTATGAACATTTTAGTTGAATTAATTCTTTTTGAAGTTATACTTCTTTAGGCGCGTATGAAAAAATGATGAGAGTGAAATTTTAAGATTCGTCACACAAAAGTTACAGTATGAAGTTGCAGCGGTTGCAGTTTCGAAACAAAAGCTATTGGCACCATCGTCGCCTCTGTTCACTGTTTTCATATTCATAGTATTAATCCACATGTTTCTAGTGTCTACATTCACACACGTGTTTTAGTTTCATATAAGTGCGATTTATATATGTGCTGATAAATTATATTCAGTAGTGATTTAAATTCAATATTTTGATTAATATATTTACTATTCGTAAATATTAGTGAAAAAATTGTGTTTATAGACTTTTTCAAGTGCTCCAATATAATTGAGGTTATCTATCCGTATGTATTATTTAATGATGCCAAAGAAGTATAACTTCTCACGCGCGTACATAAGTACACGCACCCTTTTTTAAACAAAGTACACTTAATTTTGCTAAAACTGCGATTATGGCAGAAATTTTTCATTTAGTGACTTAGTGATATAATGTTAATTTCTGAAGATATTGCACTGTAAAAATAACTACACAGTTTTATCTAGGCTATCACCATATCTTAAGTAGTTTTTAAGATAATATGCAAATCTCTAGTTGTATAGATTTTAGTAAACTGATTTTTTTAAATGTACTATGTTTTTGAAAATAGAAAAAAATCGAGAAAAGTTTCAAACAATAGTTGAAGCTAAGAATAGACACAAAAAATCGCTCATTGCGTGCTTGCTATGTGATAACTCTTATTCCGTACAAATTTCATGTGATTTAGTGGAATAATTTTCTAACAAAAGTGATTTATGTGACAAAAAAATACAAAAAATCATAATTACAAGTTATTGATTGTTAAAAATACAAAAAATCATAACTACAAGTTATTGATTGTTAAAAAATACAAAAAATCATAACTACAAGTTATTGATTGTTAAAAAATACAAAAAATCATAACTACAAGTTATTGATTGTTAAAAAATACAAAAAATCATAACTACAAGTTATTGATTGTTAAAAAATACAAAAAATCATGACTACAAGTTATTGATTGTTAAAAAATGCAAAAAATCATAACTACAAGTTATTGATTGTTAAAAAATACAAAAAATCATAACTACAAGTTATTGATTGTTAAAAAATACAAAAAATCATAACTACAAGTTATTGATTGTTAAAAAATACAAAAAATCATAACTACAAGTTATTGATTGTTAAAAAATACAAAAAATCGTAACTACAAGTTATTGATTGTTAAAAAATACAAAAAATCATAACTACAAGTTATTGATTGTTAAAAAATACAAAAAATCATAACTACAAGTTATTGATTGTTAAAAAATGCAAAAAATCATAACTACATGTTATTGATTGTTAAAAAATACAAAAAATCATAACTACAAGTTATTGATTGTTAAAAAATACAAAAAATCATAACTACAAGTTATTGATTGTTAAAAAATACAAAAAATCATGACTACAAGTTATTGATTGTTAAAAAATGCAAAAAATCATAACTACAAGTTATTGATTGTTAAAAAATACAAAAAATCATAACTACAAGTTATTGATTGTTAAAAAATACAAAAAACCATAACTACAAGTTATTGATTGTTAAAAAATACAAAAAATTATAACTACAAGTTATTGATTTTTGCGGAACTAATTTTTTTTAAATGACTTATCTCGATATTCTTTACTTAAAAAAATTGGACCACTGTAAATGCGCCACCTGTATGTCCCTCATTAGAGGATAAGACTCACAAATTATACTGACTTATACAGACGTCCCTTTAGGAATATCTCCCTAAAGGACACATATTGCAGATTATCATCCAAGCGTCACAAACTTCTGAAATTTTCTCTGAAAGTAATGTTTTCCTTCATCAAGGAGAATATGATATATTGTTAAAAAATTAAATAACAATCTAAATGTCTTTATCACGCTCAAATTTCTTTTAATTTCATGTAAACTGCTATAAAATACACGCGTAGAACTTTAAACAAGATGGCAGACGAATTTTTCCAATTATGTCCACTGAACTTTATATTTCTCCTTGAATTTCGTTTATCGTAAATTAATATAATATACATACACATGCACATAATTTCTATTTTAAGATGAGAAGATTGAAGAAAATGCCATGCACGGCGAAACAAGCCCCCTCTTGAGAAAACGCCTGCACTTTATGGTCCGACCTCTATGAACGTTCAATATTAGAATCTGCTTATGAAAATGTTAACTTAAACCTCTCTGTGCATGAACATATTTTTGGTGCTTATCCAAATGTTGAGTTAAACTATTGTATAGCAATGTTAATTTAAATTATACTAAACTACTGCACAAAATTTTGCGGAAAATCTTACTGGCTTTTTTTTAAATTTAGGATTTAAAAAAGCCAGTAAGATTAAGGATATCTTCAAAATATTTTTACTGAGATGTGGTAGGCATGGAGATGTGGTAAGGAAGATTTTATCACAAACTTAAAAGTACTCATTGTATACATTTTTATACAGTTACATCAATGATTTTTTTTCATTTTCAGTTGAGACAAAAAGACGAAAGACCTTTCTTTTTAATTGTCTCCTTCGAATTGGCGAATTTTTTTTTATTTTAAAGCACATTCTAATATTGTTATTTCAATTACCAGTAAATTTATTCCCGTATTTTTAATTAAATTACTGTAGAAAATAATACGTGCAACATGCAAAGAAAATTGGCAACACACGATACTAGCACCGTCTGTAGTGCAAGTCGATTACTATTTTTTGACAGAAAAATGTGTAAAAAAATTATTTTAAGAAAATGTCCTAAGTAATTGATATTACATGCGTAGTTTATGATTGCTTTATCTATAAGCAACAAGTTTTAATGGGTTTAAATATGTTTCATATTCATAATGCAAACGATGCAGATAAGCACCAATTTAAAAAAAGGGCTATTTATTACTTTTATTATTCATGCAATTCCTTGCAATATTAATTGCCTGCAACTGTACCACTAGACGTAGATTATTCACTGTTTTTCCGGTTGCCACCATAATCTGGGACAAATGTCAAGAGCTGTACGTATTAGTGTCTACGGTACTTGTAAAAATGCACTTGGTCGATGGTAGACGTAAGAAACTAACTTGTGGAGTGGTGAGTATGTTAAGAATCGATGCCTATATATCTGTCAATATTTTTATACGAGTAATACATTGGATATAAACCACAACGTTGGTATTGGCACACTTTAACCTAAGATGAGACTAAGCTGAATCTCGTGTTGGATAAATCACCATTTTCACATATGGTCAAAGACCTCAACTAATATTTTTCTTAAATAAACGACTCATTTTTTTTATAAAAATGGATAATTAAAGTTATGTATTTAATAAAAATAAAGGTTAAATAAATAGTTCAAAATGTTAAATAAATCAGATATAATAACCAAAATATATAAGTGAACTGCCAAAATAATAGTGGATTTTTATATAAAACCACAGCTATTATATACTTAATATATAGTTTTTACAATCATGTACCGTACAATGAATACATAATATTTAAAAAAGCTAGAAACATTCCACCATATTCACAAAAATTCGAAGTTAAATAACTTTTCGACCTGAAGCCTTACAAAAATTAATATTTCATATATTTCTATATTAAGAATTTTTCTAAGCCTAGTATCAATTGGCCATACTTACAATCTATGGCCAATTGACACTAGGCATAGAATTTCTCTTTGCTTATCAATTGGCCATAGATTACAAGTATGGCCAATTGATACTAGGCATAGAGAAATTCTTAGTATGTCTCTTCTTAACACGTTCATAGCCAAACCACCGAAAAAACTTTTCTCAAATTGACAATTTTTTCTTCAATTGGTCAAAGTTGTTTTTTTTTAATCATGAAGGTAGGCTAAAGGTGCCAATCGGAAAACGAAATATATATATATATATATATATATATATATATATATATATATATATATATATATGTGTGTGTGTGTGTGTGTGTGTGTGTATACATATATACACATGTTACAAAAGTTGAAAAACACATTTACATGAAATTCCAACCTAGGGTACTTCCCTCATAATGGGTGCCTTCTGTGGTTCAAAAATGAAATAGCAACCTAAATTTCTTTATCACGCTCAAATTTCTTTTAATTTCATGTAAACTGCTATAAAATAGACACATAGAACTTTATTTCTTTTAATTTCATGTAAACTGCTATAATATAAAATACACACATAGAACTTTATTTCTTTTAATTTCATGTAAACTGCTATAAAATACACACATAGAACTTTATTTCTTTTAATTTCATGTAAACTGCTATAAAATACACACATAGAACTTTATTTCTTTTAATTTCATGTAAACTGCTATAAAATACACACATAGAACTTTATTTCTTTTAATTTCATGTAAACTGCTATAAAATACACACATAGAACTTATAGTTTAGTTGGTTCAATGGCAATATTTCTTTTATAGTTAAAGGTAGTAAATTTTTTTTATTATTCGTATTTCTGCATAACAATTTACCAGAGTATTACGTTTTTTCACAGCACAAACAGCCACAAGTGGGTAATGACAATTACGAAATTCTAAAACTTGCATTTTTAAGCATCTTTTTCTGGGGTACTTATTATATAGTCCTTACAAAATTTCGAAGTTTTCCTCAATGTCCTTTATAGTTGGAAGCACTTTTATAGTTCCAATTTTATAGTTCCAGCAACTGAAAAAAGTTCAAACCGTTCAGACCTTTGGATGAACTGGTACAAGGTCTATCGAAAATAACATTTCATGAGGTGAAAATAAAATTTCATCAAGTTGATCTCTTCAAGCTGATAATCCATATTTAAGAAGTTCGTGCCAATGAGTGATCTCTGCCAGTGTTGAGCCTGTTGATCACTGAGACATCTTCAAGTGTGTGTTTTCGGTTTACCATGATAAGTCACTTTCCATGATAAGACTTCGTTTACCATGATAAGACTTCTTTCCTAGTCACATTATTGGAGCTCAAGGCTGTGGTCATATTATACATTATTTTGGTATCGCTTCAAGGTATTTCAATTTCTTTCCTAAATTCTAATAATCGTTCACCACTAATTTTCATTAGAAAACAAACTAAACTTAAAATTTTCTAATAAACGAAACAATGGAAATTTCATCTAAGTTTTAATTAACAAAATTTCAAGTTTAGTTTGTTTGTCTTCTAGTGAAAATTAGTGGTGAACGATTATTACTGGTTCCCACAATCGAATTATCTACTATCTCGATTTCTACAATATACACTATCTATATTTCTAGTTATATGTCTGTTTATTCATTTTTACCCCTTTGTCCCAGAAAGATCATACTTTGAAGAAAATTATACAATTTTTTGGTAAAGATTATGAAGCCTGTCTATTTGTTCGTCCTTTGTTCTATCACAGCCATTTTCTCCCAAAGTAGCTCGATTTAAAATTTGTCTAGTGATAAAATTTATTGACCCTCATATTTTAATAAATATGCGCGTGTCGATGCTTCATGTAAGTGTGTAAGAGGATACTCTAAGACATTTAGACAAGAATGGCAAGGAAAAAATAAAGCAGTGAAGAATTTGGAAATTATTGGGAAATTATAAGTAAAATAGTTATCGATATTGAATGTGGAAATTGTAAGTAAAATAGTTATCGATATTGAATGTGGAAATTGTAAGTAAAATAGTTATCGATATTGAATGTGGAAATTGTAAGTAAAATAGTTATTGATATTGAATGTGGAAATTGTAAGTAAAATAGTTATCGATATTGAATGTGGAAATTGTAAGTAAAATAGTTATCGATATTGAATGTGGAAATTGTAAGTAAAATAGTTATCGATATTGAATGTGGAAACTGTAAGTAAAATAGTTATCGATATTGAATGTGGAAATTGTAAGTAAAATAGTTATCGATATTGAATGTGGAAATTGTAAGTAAAATAGTTATCGATATTGAATGTGGAAATTGTAAGTAAAATAGTTATCGATATTGAATGTGGAAATTGTAAGTAAAATAGTTATCGATATTGAATGTGGAAATTGTAAGTAAAATAGTTATCGATATTGAATGTGGAAATTGTAAGTAAAATAGTTATCGATATTGAATGTGGAAATTGTAAGTAAAATAGTTATCGATATTGAATGTGGAAATTGTAAGTAAAATAGTTATCGATATTGAATGTGGAAACTGTAAGTAAAATAGTTATCGATATTGAATGTGGAAATTGTAAGTAAAATAGTTATCGATATTGAATGTGGAAATTGTAAGTAAAATAGTTATCGATATTGAATGTGGAAATTGTAAGTAAAATAGTTACAGAAATTCAAAGTGGAAATTGTAAGTAAAATAGTTATCGATATTTAATGTGGAAATTGTAAGTAAAATAGTTATCGATATTGAATGTGGAAATTGTAAGTAAAATAGTTATCGATATTGAATGTGGAAATTGTAAGTAAAATAGTTATCGATATTGAATGTGGAAATTGTAAGTAAAATAGTTATCGATATTGAATGTGGAAATTGTAAGTAAAATAGTTATCGATATTGAATGTGGAAATTGTAAGTAAAATAGTTATCGACATATTGTTGAAACATCTTTAAACACTTTTTCGCAATAATCGTTTGACTTCGAAATTCGAATTTTAGCAAACTTATAAAGCAAACTAATGCGCGTATATCTCAATAATTAGCACTTAATAATATTAAGAGAGAAATTTTAAAGGGGCCAAATGAAACAATAAACTGTCTTTTTTTATTTATTTAATCTTATATCGATATATCAGTTGACCAAGAAAATGTGAAAAATTGCGAAACTTTTTTTTAATTTTTATACAAGATAGTTCAAGTGATGCTTTCGAAAACTTTCACAAATGATATGTTGCTTCCTCGCCCGTCAATGAAACTAATAAAATGAAAATTGTGAAAAAAGCATTACTAGAAATTTCCTCGAAATTTACTAGAAATCTAAATCAATCCTCCTGAATTTCACAGTTCTTTTAACAATTCACCAAACCCCCTGAAGTATATACTAGGCAATTTATTTATATGATGAAAAATAATACAGTATTTGTAAATAGTTTAATAAAAATACTATCCTTTCGATACTATAATTAGGCAATTTATTTATGTGATGAAAAATAATAAACTATTTGTAAATAATTTAATAAAAATACTATCCTTTTAATACTATATTAAGGTAATTTATTAAAACGATGAAAATTAATACAGTATTTTTAAATAGTTTAATAAATATACTATACTTCCAATACTATAATTAGGCAATTTATTTAATTGATGACAAATAATACAGTATTTATAAATAGTTTAATAAATATACTATACTTCCAATACTATAATTAGGCAATTTATTTAATTGATGACAAATAATACAGTATTTGTAAATAGTTTAATAAATATACTATACTTCCAATACTATAATTAGGCAATTTATTTAATTGATGACAAATAATACAGTATTTGTAAATAGTTTAATAAATATACTATACTTCCAATACTATAATTAGGCAATTTATTTAATCGATGACAAATAATACAGTATTTATAAATAGTTTAATAAATATACTATACTTCCAATACTATAATTAGGCAATTTATTTAATTGATGACAAATAATACAGTATTTGTAAATAGTTTAATAAAAATACTATCCTTTCAATACTATAAATATAAAAATACTACATATTTCCTTAAGAATATGACGTTCAAATTGTTCACAACTTATATTTTGAATTACTAAAGTATTTAAATGAGCCCAAGTGTACGACTATTGTTACTCAAACTGTTAACTACTGTTCTATTATAAATAATAAATTATGAAGAAAATTCATTCAGGTGAATGACCTATTGTTGTTATTTTTTATAACGTCCATTATTCATGATAGGACTTTGATTACTCTGTAATTAATCCGAATACTGAATCACTCACAATCTACGAAGGCACATAGAGAAGTACAACACAAAATAACCGCAATAACCTTATTTCTAAAACATTTAAACTGAATTGTGTATATCAGATTTTTGTCAACAAAATGAAACTATGTGATGTAGTATTATTTTTACTTTTTTTTAATTCTTAACCACGACCTAGGTTTCATTGTATTACAACATCTTCAGGTAGGCAATTAGCATAGATGCTTTTTGCTAATTGCCCACCTGAAGATGTTGTCATACAACGAAACGTAGGTCGTGGTAAATAATTTAAATGAAGTAGAAATAATACTACATCACGTAGATTAATTTAATAGAGAAAAATGTAAATATAATGAATTTGTACAAAATTAACGCCAAATATATTCAATATTTGACCTATGGATATTAAATAAAAGTCATCTTTATTTGATATATTTACCAAAACTTAATTATTTTCAAAATAATAAATCCAATGTCAATTAAGTAATTTGCTAACTACATTGAATTTGTATTATTGTCAAAGCCTCGGTACTCTTTAGGCTTTCACCATTGTTGTAATAAAATTTTGAAGATAGGTAACCATTTTCTATAGATTGCAAAGAAAATAAAATCATTAAAACAAATCAATACATGAGCTAACAAAAACCAATATCAAACACAATTTTGAAATCAGGCATTTAAAATTAAAAGTAAAAATCACAACTCAATGACAGCCGATCTCTCGCTTTCGAGCCCGAAAACCTAATAAAAAATTGACGACTCTCCTCTCAAGCTCGTAAACAATTCTCACGCCATCCCCGACTCCCACACAAGCAAACACACAAACAAACAGCGCGACGCCAAAACCCCTTAAATTAAGTTATTAATATTCCCAAGCCTCCTTATTAATCACCAGCGAACGGCATATCGGACGAAAGAAATTACGCAGCGACAGCTGTTGCATGACGGAGGGGGGTGCACAGGTGTAGGGTGCCCCCCTCTGGGGGTGGGTTAATCCCCCCGCCCCTAGGGAGAGAAGGAGGCAATAGGACCTTCGTAGGTGCGGGGTTGCTCTCCGATACTGCGGGGCTGAGATTCGGATCGCGGTGTAAGATGCTGAGCTGACGCGTCTAGGTCTGGAGCGATTTGACAACTTTAGTTGTTTTAATTAATAACTGTGACATGTAAAAATTAATTAAATCTCTTTATACGTACGGTTTTACTTTATTCAATCAATGTTATATTTCACTATCTTGCAATCCTTAACATAAATTGTTCTGTCTATACAACTTAATTATTTTTCGTTAATCAGAGTTTTACTGAAGGATTATTAAGTCATCAGTATTTTTACTAATTAAAAATTTAATAAATACCACCAGAAGAGTTCCGTGCTTATTTAGATGAATTTAAAAGTTTAAACATTTGAAAACATATAAAATTTCTCTCAAACCATTTATATATGTATATATATATATATATATATATATATATATATATATATATATATAAATATATATAATTGGTAACCCAAATAATTGTGCATTAAATTAAATGTCATTATAATGAGTTTCTTTTTCAGATATTTAGAGTAAGAAATAGATTCCTTCCTAGTAACGTGGATTAAAATGGTTTTTTTTCAGATTTTTAAAAAGAGAAATAGATATCTTCATAATTAATATTAATGCGTCATAACTTGCCAATTCTGCACGTTCATTAAAATGTTAAGTATCGAATATTGTCGTAATATATGGACAGAGCTTAACTGATTTTTCTACGTATGTGTATTAAGTAAAAAAAATATAAAATACTTGCTTAGGTATACATTTAGACAATTTAACAGAGTATTTACATTAAACTACTTTCAAATATTAATTGTTTACAATGTAAACAGCTTTTACAGACGTAAACTACACTTTACGTAAACTACACTTTAGACATAAACTACTACAGCTTTTACAGACGTAAAAATGATGCATATTTCAAGAATTATAAAATTTAGCATAATCCCCATAGTTCTCCTATAATTTCTTGCCAGATTTTACCATCTCTTTTTTTCATCATATTTTATTCAGTAATTTCAGATATAAGAGGGAGGGGGGATGATCTGTTTTATATATCTTATATAAAATTTAAATTGTGAAAAAATATTTTAAATCATACCTCATATGACACATCAAATTTTAAAAAATTAATACTATATTTTTTCCATTTGAATGTTTATATAAATAAGTAACACAAAACGTGTGGGTTTATAAGATGTATTACTACGCCGAATTTAAGTTTTAACATGGCATAATATTTCAGGAAATCTACTGAAAATTAGTGATCATGTAAGGGTTCGATTTTCTATAGTTTTCCTCAGTTTCCGTTTAAATACGGAACCCTAAAGAACCAGCTTTTGCCGACAGATATTAAGGAAAGGTAAAAAATCGGGATATGGCTGTATCGGGGATACGACCGTGTATTTTACGTGAATACGTATACGTTAATGGGTGATTTTTTTCCTTCTCGGTACCGCTTCACTCTATCATATGGTGTTATATGGATATCATTGTATTACTCTTGAGAAGCTTATTCCAACTGTATATGATCGCCATATTTTGATTTGATTTTTTTACGAATGTTAGCCGATATTACATTAATTTTTCTTAATTCTTAACTTTAACACTGTACGTATTCAGTATGACCATTCTACATTAATGTTTTATACACGTAGTCGATAAATCTTGATGAGCACTATCGATTGAAACCCAAACGGACGTCATAGCTTCTTCGAGACAAAATTTATACTAAATCGAAATTATATGACGCGACGAAACAACCTGTAAATAGCGGTGCGTCCCCCTCTACTGCGTGCGATGCGTCACAATCCCAACTCAATCTATTAACTTTTATTCTCCTGTAACTGAAGTCGTAACAATATATAATTTAACATTTAATCTAGATTCTATATTATCTATCTACAAAATTCCAGTAAAATCGAATAAATAACTTAAGCGTGAAAGAAAGACAAATAACATAAGAATAGACTAGCCACGTTTCACTTTTATTATATTGTATTAACAGAGCTTAACTACGATAACCTTTACTAATATTCTAATCTATATACACAATTTCTCAAATTCTCTAATCACAGTATTTTCAAAGTTTTTAAAAAGTGCAAATGATGATTTCTACGTAAACTCAGATATGTTTTTATAAAAAAACATATATCTTTGTACTTATTACATTTTTGGCTGGTGTATTAGAATAAACTGTTTTCATAGCAATAAGTCCGTCATGGATGTACTTAGCTTTCCAAATTTATTTTTTTATAAATAAACGTGTTTTCATAAATAAATAATCTCGAAAGCTTAGCTTCGTCCGTTACTTACAAGTTTATATAAATATGGATTTAACGCATTTATAAAATTATTATTCCAAATCAATTTGTTTTTCGTTGCCGAAAAGAATAAATCACACTTCTGTACATTAGTATCCATTACTGAAAATATTTCAAAATTGACTCAAGCCTGATAGCGAGAATTCACACTCAAGAAATTTTTTTCAAAAATCGCCTGAAAATATTCTGTCTCGACTTTTAGTCTTCTTTCCTTGTTTTTTTCTGACATGATTCCTTCTTTTTTTATACGTTACTACTATGATCCATTTACTGTAAACAAATTTGAACTTGACTCGATCCTAAAAGCAAGAATTCACAATCGACATATTGTTTTCCAAAAGTCGCCTGAAAATGTTTTATCTATCTGTCCTTGTTCCCCTTTTTTTATGATACGTTTTTTTTCTGATTCCAACTCATGTTATTTTAATTTACGTAATTTATGTATTCTATCTACATTTGATTTTATTTACTTATTTTAATTCTTGTAACGCATTTTGAATTTAACCAGCATTGAGCTCTGAGAAACTCAATATCAAATACTTCTAAAATTTACCCCTTTATTGAATTAATTTCGCTTTTTTTGTCAAATAGGATTCTGAAAGTCGAAATATCTCTCCTAAAATTCCTCCAGATTGAAGTTTATAGAAAACAATGCTGTGTCCAACGTAAAAAAATATAATATTAAATATTACAAAAAATACATTGTATCTTTTCAGACTCATCCTTGCAATCAGCGGATCAATCATGCAATCACCCATGCAATTTGTGGAACCCAAATTCTCGTCTATCCAAAGTTTACTAAAAATCAAAGAAACTAGTAAATTTGAAATTAGTCTAAAATTATTGCAATTCATTGCTAGGCCCTATCATGTGAATTATAAAACGTCTCCTCCTTTTACCTCGCGTTATTTTGTAATTACGTATCAAGCTATATCTACCAAACCACCAATTTATTTTAGCTAATTGGTATACTAGCAAGGATGATCTTGTTATTCTACAAATCAATATTTCGATGTATTAAACTTTTCCTTTTTTTCTAATGGTAGCATATAGCGTAGTGTGATGAGTAATAATAATATAACTCTAGAGCAGGATGTAGCATATAGTGATGAGTGATAATAAGTTAAGTGCAGAGTAGCGTAAAGCGTATTGTGATGAGTAATAAATATTTAACTATAGGGTATCGTACAGCGTATAGTGATGACTAATAATTAGTTAAGTGTAGAGTAGCGTAAAGCATATAGTGATGAAATGATAAAGATTTAACTGTGGGGTAGGGTGTAGTGTGTAATAATGACTAATAAAGATTTAACTGTTGAGTAGCGTACAGCGTACAGTGATGAGTAATAATTATTTTACTGCAGGGTAGCATAAAGCGTATAGTGGTAAACAAGAATGATTTAACAATAGGATAGCGTATAACGTATAATGACGAGTAATAATGATTTAACTCTACAGTTATATTGACAGAGTAGCGTGCAGCGTATAGTGACGAGTAATAATTACTTCTCTATAGGGTAGCGTATAGTGATGAGTAATAAAGATTTAACTGCAAGGAACTGTATAGTGTATAATGATGAGTAATAATGATTTTATTGTAGGGTAGTGTATAGCGTATAGTAATGAGCGAGAATGATTTAACTGTAAGATAGCGTATAACGTATAGTGATAAGTAATAATTATTTAACTGTAGGGTAGCATATAACGTATAGTGATGTGTAATAATGATTTAGGCGTAGAGTAGCGTAAAGTGTATAATGATGAGTAGTAATGAATTAACTGTAGGGTAGCGTATAAGCGCATAGTGATGAATAAGTGTGATTTAACTGCAATGTAGCATATGGATATGGGTAATAATTATTTAACTGTGGGATAGCGTAAACCGTAAAGTGAGTAATAATGATTTGACTGCAGAGTAGAGTATAGCATATAGTAATGAGTAACAATTATTAAACTACATGGTAGCGTATAGTGTATAGTGTTGAGTAATGATAATTTAACTGCAAAGTAGCATATAAAGTATAGTGAAGAATAAAAATGATTTAAATTTAGGGTAGCGTATAGCATATAGTTATGAGTAATAATAATGTAACTGCAAGGTAGCATAAAACCTATAGTGAAGAGTAATAATGGTTTAACTGTAGGGTAGCATAAAGTGCGTAATAATTATTGGTAGGATATAGCATATAGTAATGGGTAACAAATATTTAACTACAGATGAGATGAGTAATAAAGAGATAATTGCACGGTAGCATATAGCATACAGTAATATTAACTTAACGACAGGGTAGCGTATAATGTATAACGATGAGTAATGAAGATTTAACAGCAGGGTAGCTTATAGTGTATAACGATGAATAATGAAGACGTAACTGCAGGAAAAAACTGTAGCTTGTTGGAGTTAAACTTTTAAACTCTTATAGCTACGTTCAAATAATGTGTAAAAATATTGAATACAATATGAAAAACTACAAAAAACAATTTTAACAGAAAATACACAGAAATATTTATGAATTAAAATTGCACATGATGATGAAATATAGAAAAAGGTTGCAGGGTATATATGTATGGTTAATTATTAGAGAATGTTAGCTAGAAGCTTTTTACGTTAAAGGACGGAATAAATAACTAAACTATTGGAAATACTGTTGATAAATTAGTCGTAAATAACTTTTGCAGTTAGTATATATAAATTACGGTATTAATCAAATATATAGTTTTCAATACCGACCCACTTTTGTTCCAAAAAGCACAAAATATCGTTGAAAGGCCGATTTCCTTCCTAATGATACGGCGAAGCAAGTTACCGGATAAATCAACAGCATATAATAACACAGTAGTCTTTTCACATACCGTAATTACGTGGCAGGTGCCACCGTCTAATGTTACATATGATAATGGAAGGTACTCCACTTGGGAAATGATGATTTTAGGAAATGCTCCTCATAATGTGGAAATTCGAAGTACAGTTTTGCATTTTCGTATTTCATTGGGCAGATGTTGTTGTCGTTATATGTGTGAGAATAACTGCATTATTCAATAAAAATTTCCTCAAAATATTATCACTTTATTTGTATAACGGTTATGGTTTGAGAATGACTTGATTTTATATGAATACTTTTGTTAAACAAAGCTGTATGCTGTCATATTTTTTAATAAGAACTTAACCACTTGTATAAATAAAGTGATGACTAGAATGCGAAGTGCGCAAGTAAAAATATTTAAAAATTGAAACGACGCTCGGACTTTTTTAAAATTTGTTATCCATACAAATTTATCGCATATGGTGAGCGCATATTATGATGTATTGTTAGTATCATAATATGCGTATGGTTATATCGCTTAAGTATATTTACTAATTGCCTTTAGTGAACCTGACGGCACGAATAGTAGTTGCACTACGGTGGTTTAGTACACATTTAGGCATTTGTAAATATTTAAGAGTACATAGTACTTCTGTTAAACTAAACTCTACCACTTGTGTAAATAAAATGATGACTAGAATGCGAATTCCGCAAGTAAAATTTAAAAATTGAAACGATGCTATGATTTTTTTTAAAATTTGTTATCCATATAAACGTATCGCATATGATTGTGCGCATATTATGATGTATTGGAAACATCATAATATGCGCATGGTTATATCCATTAAGTATGTTTACTAATTGCCTTTAGTAGATAGAATAGATTAAGTTTAATACACATTTAGGCATTTGTAAAATTTAACGGTACATAGTACTTCTGTTAAACTATTCACAAATATTAATTTTTCACAATTTGAATATATTGTCAACTATATCTTTCACAGGCGTATAAACATAGTGCATTTTTAAATAATACTATTTCTTGTCATATAAATATGCAAATATATTGTCTAATACATCTTTCGCGGATGCAATAAATTTAAAATGTTATTGTTATTATTATCTATTGTTTGTTCTTTTTGAATAGCAATAAAGGTTACATTTTATTATTGTCATTATTATTTATTACTTGTTCTTTTTTAATAACAATCAAGTTTACATTGGACGAGATTTTTGTGGATATCTTATATTTAAAATGGTATTATTATTATTTATTACTTGTTCTTTTTTAATAACAATCAAGTTTACATTGGACGACATTTTTGTGGATATCTTATATTTAAAATGGTATTATTATTATTTATTACTTGTTCTTTTTTAATAACAATCAAGTTTACATTGGACGACATTTTTGTGGATATCTTATATTTAAAATGTTATTGTCATTATTATTTATTACTTGTTCTTTTTGAATAGCAATAAAATTTACATTGGACGACATTTTTGTGGATATCTTATATTTAAAATGGTATTATTATTATTTATTACTTGTTCTTTTTTAATAACAATCAAGTTTACATTGGACGAGATTTTTGTGGATATCTTATATTTAAAATGGTATTATTATTATTTATTACTTGTTCTTTTTTAATAACAATCAAGTTTACATTGGACGACATTTTTGTGGATATCTTATATTTAAAATGGTATTATTATTATTTATTACTTGTTCTTTTTTAATAACAATCAAGTTTACATTGGACGACATTTTTGTGGATATCTTATATTTAAAATGTTATTGTCATTATTATTTATTACTTGTTCTTTTTTAATAACAATCAAGTTTACATTGGACGACATTTTTGTGGATATCTTATACTTAAAATGTTATTGTTATTATTATTTATTGTTTGTTCTTTTTAAATAGCAATAAACTTAACATTCGACGACATTTTTGTGGATATCTTATATTTAAAATATTATTAGTTATTGTTTGTTTTTTTTAAATAGCAATAAACTTAACATTTGACGACATTTTTGTGGATATCTTATATTTAAAATGTTATTGTTATTATTAGTTATTGTTTGCTTTTTTTAAATAGCAATAAACTTAACATTTGACAACATTTTTGTGGATATCTTATATTTAAAATGTTATTGTCATTATTATTTATTACTTGTTCTTTTTTAATAACAATAAAGTTTACATTGGACGACATTTTTGTGTAATGAGTTGATCACAAGCTATACGGCTTAGGCAGCATGGTACAACGCGGGGACTCGGGTTCGATTCCCAGCCACTCGCCGAGCGGGCTAGACTGGTGTGCGGATTGGTTGTAAGAGATTGCTCTTGTAGCAATAAGTACGCCATATCATTTAGGTACCTCAATCTAAATAAATAAATAACCGTACACACGGTTCTGTTGGAAGTACCTATATTAATAAGCCAAAACAAAGAAATGTATATCAAAAAATTAAATGAGAAAAATTGATCAGAACCATCTGATGTGGCAGCCATTGTTGTTGATATTGTCATGGTGGGAATTACTTTTATGGAATATACTGTTCGTCTATAATAATCCGGAATATACTATTTGTATAATAGCATGCAGATGTTTCTGTAATTTATTGTCAATCTTCCTAAGCCAATTTTTGAGATTGACTGTAGGATATTGCTCTTGAAGAAGTAAGCACGTCATAACATTCAAAATATTTTCGATCTGAGGGGAACGAAAGTACAATCTGAGGGGAAAGGAAGTACAATCTGAGGGGAATGGAAGTACAATCTGAGGGGAACGGAAGTACAATCTGAGGGGAACGGAAGTACAATCTGAGGGGAACGGAAGTACAATCTGAGGGGAATAGAAGTACAATTCAAAGTACATATTAACCATCCTTCATGTAAAAAAATATTGTTTAACCTATGCCAAGGAGTGTATTGTGTTTATCCATTTATGCTAATATATATGTATGCGCGTGTGCCCAGACGCTACTCTCTAGAACCGGATAATCCGATTTGGATAAATGAGATAAGGCCGTAATCACCTTAACCTTCCGGGTACCATCAAATAGATCGTATCACGCTCCGTGAGACATGGCGGCTTAAAACAGGCGTTTTGCCCGTTTGTGAAAAAATTTAAATTCAGAAAGACCATTATAATCTTAAAAAATGATGCTTCAAATTGAAGGTCTCGATAAGCACGTTTCAAATAATGCAACAGCCTGTACAAATTCATAAAAAATGTTGAGAAACTCTGCAAACCCTATTGCTTAGAATTTTTCTTTGGGCAATTTTATAAAATTCGAATTAAAAATCTGGTTTTCACCCATAGACTATTAGTTAGAATTCCGTAGTAAAATCCAATAAAATCGAGAAAAAAACATTTTTCAGAAATGAAACCATTTTTCAGAATCATTCATAAAGAGTATGATGATACAGTTTTAAAAACAAATTCAAAAAATAATAGCAATTTCGTCACCTGTCATAATAACAAAATTATGGTAAATTACAAAATTTGTAGTAAAATTCTAAAATCCTATGTAATTGTAGTCGGCTTTTTCAGTTAAGCAGCATAACTTGTTGAAAATAAATATATTATTAGGGGATATTCGGTTAGGTTAGGTTGGGTTAAGTTAGGTTAAGTTAATATGGGTTAGGTTAAGCCAGTTCAGTTTAGAGTAGGTTATGTTGAATTAAGTTGAATTAGGTTGGGTTAGGTGAGGTAAGGTTAGGTTAGGTTGGATTAGATTGGATAAAGGTTAGTTAGGTAAGGTTGTGTTTGGGAAAATTTGAATTATGTTGAGTTATCTTGAATTAGGTTGAGTTGGAGTGAGTTACGTTGATTTGGACTATGTTAGGATAAGTTGAGATAGAATATGTTAGGGTAGGTTAGGTGAAGTTATGTTTAGATTTGTATAAAAATGGGTTTGGTTGGATAAAATGAATTATGTTAGTTTATATCGTATTTAGTTGAGTTAGGTTGAATTAAGTTGGGTTAGGTAAGTTTAGGTTGGGGAAAGTTAGATCACGCTAGACTAGGTTAGTTTAAGTTAATTTGCATTAGTTGAATAGGATTAATTTGGGTTATAGTGGGTTAGGTTGAATTATGTCAGTTTATGTCAATTGCGGATGGATTAGTTTATGTTAGTCTGAATTATAATGGGTTCTCTAAGGCGCTGGAAAATTTTGGGGAACGGAGAAACGGGCCATATAGAGTACGCTGTTCCTTCTAAAGTTCAAAAAAAGAGGTAGCGGAAAGAAGAGAAAGGTACTTGTTAAGTGTGGTACTTGTTGGTATTGCTCCGCTTAAAGATAGAAGTCTGGATGAGCTCAGATGATAACAGAAACTAAGTACTCGCTCAAAATAAACAACTAGATTAGCCAGAAGTATCTACAGCTGGCCCTGGAAAAAACAGAAGTGATCATGTTTAGTGGCAGAAGAAGACACGTCATAATATATGTTATAATGGAGGGCGTAGCATTCGTATCAAAGGAAAAAACTAAAGCGTCTCGGTATGCGATTAAACAAAAGTCTACTCTTTAGAAAACATATTGAAAAAGTGGTTAGGAAGGCCAAAAGACGAGTCGCAGGCCTTTGCAGACTCATGTCCGGACAAGTGGCCCAAGGATTAACAGAAAGGAGGGCTAGAATCGGTGGTACACTTCGCCATGCTGTGCGATGCGCCCATGCGGGGAAAAATACTAGAAATCATGAACTTCAAACAAATGATAAGTAAAATACATAGAAGAATGGCTATCTAGATATTTAGGATTGATACCTATAGAGAGACAAAACATGAAACGAAGACAGCTTTATGGCCAGGAGGATGACAAATCATCTGAAGAATGGCAAAAACAAGTTCTATCAGAATGGCAAAAGAAATAGAAAAAAAGGACAAACGTCATGATGGACAAGACAACTGAACCGAAATGTCGAAGTATGGCTAAAAAAGAAACACAATGATGTGGGGAAACCTAAGCGTTGACCTGTGGGCGCGTGTTTAGCATGTACTAGCATGTAAAGCAGGTGAAGCAACAAATGACGAATACACATACTATGGCCAAGATAACACACACCACGCAAGGTTTGAGGACCGAAAGCTTCGACAGTCAAAAAAGTAGCACAAACTGAGAAGGCCAGCAAACTAAACCGTTTTAATTTGATACCTAAAATACAATCGGCAAGACAACTGGGATGTCTGCGCCAACACCATGAAAAACGTAATGCGCAAAAGAAAGGCAGATAAATGGGAAATTCTAAGAGCATCCCAGAGTACCCTCCTGAAGTAATCCTCATAGCCGAAGACGGGAGGAAGTTTTAGTCCGTAGGCCACCGGATACTTTCCCAGGTAAGTCGGGCATGCCATTGCGTTACGGACGCGATGATATCCATGATAATTCCTTCTTATCCACGAAAAACTATGTTAGATTGGGTTATGTTTTGATAAGTTAGGTTAGGATATGTTAAGTTAGATTAAATTGGATTAGATTTGTTATGGTATGTTGGGTTACGTTAATATTAATTTAGATTGGTTAAGTTAAAGTTAGGTTAAGTTAAATAAGTTTAGGTTATATTTTCTTATTTAGAATTTTTTTATATGTAATTTATAATTCATTATTTTATATTTAATTTTTTTTAATAAATGACTATTTCTACTAAAATATTAAATTAAATTTATTGATTTAAACCCTTACTTTACATTTTTGCTTTGTAAAAATGATAAATTAACATAAAATATACAAATTAGAGAGAAAGAAAGTTGAATAAAAGAGGGTTGCGCTTTTTGGCGTGACATAAATACACTAATATAATCAATACAAATTACGTTTAGAGTTGGAAAAGTCCGGAACTTCATTCCTGAAGGAGACACAATTATTTTTTTTTCAAAATATTAATAAAACATAATTTTACATTCACTTAGTTTTTTAGGTAAGTCGCTCTACGCATTTTTTAATAAAACGATTAATGTGGTAAATTTACTTTTGCATGTAACTGTGATGTTAAATGTACAATTTTTGAGAGAAATTTTTAAATTTTA
Source organism: Druceiella hillmani (assembly GCA_039881145.1). Taxonomy (NCBI): domain Eukaryota; kingdom Metazoa; phylum Arthropoda; class Insecta; order Lepidoptera; family Hepialidae; genus Druceiella; species Druceiella hillmani. The sequence goes on along the minus strand of JAYKKI010000071.1, from coordinate 11,293,649 downwards.
AAATATGTTAGATATTTATTATTAGAAAAATATATCAAAAATTCGTCGAATTTCGTCGAAAACGCGTTTTACACGACATGTAAACATTTTAAGGTAGGTAGAATTGTTATTAAATGATTTAGAAATATTAATTTCATTATTCGCCATACGAATATATTACCTAATATACGTATATCTTTCACTAATATAAAAATATCCTAAATAACTCTATAACTATGGTACTTAGAACCACCACTATAGTTTTCCCATAAACTTTAAAACTATTCTATTAACATTGTTTTTTCATACTTTTAACTTAAGCAATTTCGAACATATCCTTTTTCGACGTTTCCAGTGTCGTTTCTAACACAAAATCTTGAAATAACATCTTGAGAATCTTTATGACTTAAAAATGAATATAAATATTCCAGACGATAGAAGAAATTTAAAAAATTCAGACACTCAATTTATCCCCACTCTATCGAAACATGCTAGTTAATATGCTTTATCGATAAGCTAAATATAACATTTTAAAAGAAATATTTGTGCATATTATCAATATTTTTCAAAATCTACATAAGCAATATCTTTCATAAAATCAAAATCAACATAGGCAATATCTTTCATAAAATCAAAATCGACATAAGCAATATCTTTCATAAAATCAAAATCAACATAAGCAATATCTTTAATAAAATCAAAATCGACATAAATAATATCTTTCATAAAATCAACATAAGCAATATCTTTCATAAAATCAAAATCGACATAAACAATATCTTTCATAAAACCAAAATGGACATAAGCAATATCTTTCATAAAATCAAAATGGACATAAGCAATATCTTCCATTAAATCAAGATCGAAATAGCAATATCTTTAATAAAATGAAAATCGGTATAAGCAGTATCTTTCATAAAATCAAAATCGACATAAGCAATATCTTTCATAAAATCGAAATCGACATAAGCAATATCTTTCATAATATCAAAATCGACATAAGCAATGTCTTTCATAAAATCAAAATCGACATAAGCAATATCTTTCATAAAATCAAAATCGACATAAGCAATATCTTTCATAATATCAAAATCGACATAAGCAATGTCTTTCATAAAATCAAAATCGACATAAGCAATATCTTTCATAAAATCAAAATCGACATAAGCAATATCTTTCATAAAATCAAAATCGACATAAGCAATATCTTTCATAATATCAAAATCGACATAAGCAATATCTTTCATAAAATCAAAATCGACATAAGCAATATCTTTCATAATATCAAAATCGACATAAGCAATATCTTTCATGAAATCAAAATCGACATAAGCAATATCTTTCATAATATCAAAATCGACATCAGCAATATCTTTCATGAAATCAAAATCGACATAAGCAATATCTTTCATAAAATCAAAATCGACATAAGCAATATCTTTCATGAAATCAAAATCGACATAAGCAATATCTTTCATAATATCAAAATCGACATAAGCAATATCTTTCATGAAATCAAAATCGACATAAGCAATATCTTTTATAAAATCAAAATCGACATAAGCAATATCTTTCATAAAATCAAAATCGACATAAATAATATCATTCATAAAATCAAAATCGACATAAATAATATCATTCATAAAATCAAAATCGACATAAGCAATTATCTTTAGAAATATCTAAAACAATAAAAGCTGAAAAAACAACAATTTCATAATCCATTTCATAATCTTTATAAATCGCTTTTTCAGCCTATATCTCAGCTGGTACATGAAATAGCAAAAATTCGGAACAATTTATTTAACACGCCCCTCCCCTCACTAAACTTTCCATTTTTGTATGTTATACCAAAATTAAACTTTCCATTTTTGTATGTTATACCAAAATTAAACGTTCCATTTTTGTATGTAATACCAAAATTAAACTTTCCATTTTTGTATGTTATACCAAAATTAAACTTTCCATTTTTGTATGTTATACCAAAACCAAACTTTCCAGTTTTGTATGTTATACCAAAATTAAACTTTCCATTTTTGTACGTTATACCAAATTACCGAAATTTGTGTACGTTAAATACTGAGACAAATATTCTCATATAACTAAATAGTTAATTTTAACTAATATTGTTTATCTCCATGCTAAATTTCAAGTCTTTCAGTTTCTACGTCAAACGGTACCTGAGAAAAAAGGCTGTTACAGGCAGGAATAGACCGAACTCACATATGAGTGATCTTAAAATGGTTCTGTTTTTTAAAGTTCCGTACCTCAGAAGGAAAAAGTATAACATAAAATTTTTTTTTTTAAAATATGCGTTTGTGAAAATATCTTTCAATATATTTTCGTTCTAGAAAATTAAATTTTTCTAAATAATTTAATTGGAACATTATATACGATTTAATGTTTATAAATACCTAAATGTGTACGAACCTTCGTGGTACGAGTTCCACTCGTTCTTAATAGGTTTTATTACATACATGTAAAGGATCAAACAAAGGATTTTACAGTTTCATCATAACACAAATATGGAGAAATGTGATAAAATTTAATAAACCCAAGTGCAAATCGAACATATTCCTAAATTTTTTCGGAAGCCTACCATCGGTAATATAAATTATCACATCACATATTTTCACAAAATTTTAAAAATATTTTTTATATGTAGTTTTTAAGACGGAGGTGGAAAACCTTAGTTTTTATTTGAAATTCATCTCAGTCGAAATTTTGAATTACTGTTTTAAGCTGTTTAAGTTTTGGAAAATTGTGACCTAGGTGTTGTCTGATGATGGCAAGCATACCGTTTATACAACTTTCGATATAGACCACTAAAAACAAGAGAAATATTTAAGATAAGAGCTAAACGTCACTCGCTCCTCAAACTGATCATATCTACACACATTCCCATCGCTTCACAAACATTTTTACCTACCGCCCGCACAGATTATTAACAAATAAACAATAAATATATCGTTGTGTTTGCGTTGACGACGGCCGCCCGTAAATAAGGCGCTGAGCGGGATAAGCCTGTTTGGACGGACGGGTTCGCACCTGCTGCCCGCCCTGACGCTCTAACACTGTGCCGCCCGCTTACGTATTTACGTAATCTGCACTCGAACGGAAATTCGCTCATATCGGCAACGATTGGCAGATCTAGCACACAACATCCGCCTTACGCCCGCCCTATCGTTTTGCATTTACCGCCTGCCCCAAGGAAAAGGAAGTATTGTTTGAGACGCAATGACTAGTTACAGTTGTAGATATGGAAATAAAACCAAAAACTACTTACAATTTACACTAACTTGACACAATTTCACATTGATGCAATGTTCCCTCAATTTGTTTACGTAAGTCTCATAAAATATACTTTTGATCCATCTTTCTGTCACGTAAATAAGTGCAGGTAGGTTCAGTGAATATAATAAAACTTTTAACCCGCAAGTAATATTTTAAGATGGTAATAATTATGGAAATTAAACACATAAGAAAATAAATGTGTTGTTATAGTCCATTACATCCAAATTCTGTTCTAAAGATGAGAGGAAAAAAAATTTTTATTTTAGTATTATTGAGGTAGTAAAATCAATGTATGAAATATACGCATATACGTACTTGATTTGACAAAAAATATTAATTTTTAAGTAATTAAATGAAACTACGTGATGTAGTATTATTTCTACTTTCTTTAAGTTCTTTACCATGACATAACAAATGACGAATACACATACTATGGCCAAGATAACACACACCACGCAAGGTTTGAGGACCGAAAGCTTCGACAGTCAAAAAAGTAGCACAAACTGAGAAGGCCAGCAAACTAAACCGTTTTAATTTGATACCTAAAATACAATCGGCAAGACAACTGGGATGTCTGCGCCAACACCATGAAAAACGTAATGCGCAAAAGAAAGGCAGATAAATGGGAAATTCTAAGAGCATCCCAGAGTACCCTCCTGAAGTAATCCTCATAGCCGAAGACGGGAGGAAGTTTTAGTCCGTAGGCCACCGGATACTTTCCCAGGTAAGTCGGGCATGCCATTGCGTTACGGACGCGATGATATCCATGATAATTCCTTCTTATCCACGAAAAACTATGTTAGATTGGGTTATGTTTTGATAAGTTAGGTTAGGATATGTTAAGTTAGATTAAATTGGATTAGATTTGTTATGGTATGTTGGGTTACGTTAATATTAATTTAGATTGGTTAAGTTAAAGTTAGGTTAAGTTAAATAAGTTTAGGTTATATTTTCTTATTTAGAATTTTTTTATATGTAATTTATAATTCATTATTTTATATTTAATTTTTTTTAATAAATGACTATTTCTACTAAAATATTAAATTAAATTTATTGATTTAAACCCTTACTTTACATTTTTGCTTTGTAAAAATGATAAATTAACATAAAATATACAAATTAGAGAGAAAGAAAGTTGAATAAAAGAGGGTTGCGCTTTTTGGCGTGACATAAATACACTAATATAATCAATACAAATTACGTTTAGAGTTGGAAAAGTCCGGAACTTCATTCCTGAAGGAGACACAATTATTTTTTTTTCAAAATATTAATAAAACATAATTTTACATTCACTTAGTTTTTTAGGTAAGTCGCTCTACGCATTTTTTAATAAAACGATTAATGTGGTAAATTTACTTTTGCATGTAACTGTGATGTTAAATGTACAATTTTTGAGAGAAATTTTTAAATTTTAAAATATGTTAGATATTTATTATTAGAAAAATATATCAAAAATTCGTCGAATTTCGTCGAAAACGCGTTTTACACGACATGTAAACATTTTAAGGTAGGTAGAATTGTTATTAAATGATTTAGAAATATTAATTTCATTATTCGCCATACGAATATATTACCTAATATACGTATATCTTTCACTAATATAAAAATATCCTAAATAACTCTATAACTATGGTACTTAGAACCACCACTATAGTTTTCCCATAAACTTTAAAACTATTCTATTAACATTGTTTTTTCATACTTTTAACTTAAGCAATTTCGAACATATCCTTTTTCGACGTTTCCAGTGTCGTTTCTAACACAAAATCTTGAAATAACATCTTGAGAATCTTTATGACTTAAAAATGAATATAAATATTCCAGACGATAGAAGAAATTTAAAAAATTCAGACACTCAATTTATCCCCACTCTATCGAAACATGCTAGTTAATATGCTTTATCGATAAGCTAAATATAACATTTTAAAAGAAATATTTGTGCATATTATCAATATTTTTCAAAATCTACATAAGCAATATCTTTCATAAAATCAAAATCAACATAGGCAATATCTTTCATAAAATCAAAATCGACATAAGCAATATCTTTCATAAAATCAAAATCAACATAAGCAATATCTTTAATAAAATCAAAATCGACATAAATAATATCTTTCATAAAATCAACATAAGCAATATCTTTCATAAAATCAAAATCGACATAAACAATATCTTTCATAAAACCAAAATGGACATAAGCAATATCTTTCATAAAATCAAAATGGACATAAGCAATATCTTCCATTAAATCAAGATCGAAATAGCAATATCTTTAATAAAATGAAAATCGGTATAAGCAGTATCTTTCATAAAATCAAAATCGACATAAGCAATATCTTTCATAAAATCGAAATCGACATAAGCAATATCTTTCATAATATCAAAATCGACATAAGCAATGTCTTTCATAAAATCAAAATCGACATAAGCAATATCTTTCATAAAATCAAAATCGACATAAGCAATATCTTTCATAATATCAAAATCGACATAAGCAATGTCTTTCATAAAATCAAAATCGACATAAGCAATATCTTTCATAAAATCAAAATCGACATAAGCAATATCTTTCATAAAATCAAAATCGACATAAGCAATATCTTTCATAATATCAAAATCGACATAAGCAATATCTTTCATAAAATCAAAATCGACATAAGCAATATCTTTCATAATATCAAAATCGACATAAGCAATATCTTTCATGAAATCAAAATCGACATAAGCAATATCTTTCATAATATCAAAATCGACATCAGCAATATCTTTCATGAAATCAAAATCGACATAAGCAATATCTTTCATAAAATCAAAATCGACATAAGCAATATCTTTCATGAAATCAAAATCGACATAAGCAATATCTTTCATAATATCAAAATCGACATAAGCAATATCTTTCATGAAATCAAAATCGACATAAGCAATATCTTTTATAAAATCAAAATCGACATAAGCAATATCTTTCATAAAATCAAAATCGACATAAATAATATCATTCATAAAATCAAAATCGACATAAATAATATCATTCATAAAATCAAAATCGACATAAGCAATTATCTTTAGAAATATCTAAAACAATAAAAGCTGAAAAAACAACAATTTCATAATCCATTTCATAATCTTTATAAATCGCTTTTTCAGCCTATATCTCAGCTGGTACATGAAATAGCAAAAATTCGGAACAATTTATTTAACACGCCCCTCCCCTCACTAAACTTTCCATTTTTGTATGTTATACCAAAATTAAACTTTCCATTTTTGTATGTTATACCAAAATTAAACGTTCCATTTTTGTATGTAATACCAAAATTAAACTTTCCATTTTTGTATGTTATACCAAAATTAAACTTTCCATTTTTGTATGTTATACCAAAACCAAACTTTCCAGTTTTGTATGTTATACCAAAATTAAACTTTCCATTTTTGTACGTTATACCAAATTACCGAAATTTGTGTACGTTAAATACTGAGACAAATATTCTCATATAACTAAATAGTTAATTTTAACTAATATTGTTTATCTCCATGCTAAATTTCAAGTCTTTCAGTTTCTACGTCAAACGGTACCTGAGAAAAAAGGCTGTTACAGGCAGGAATAGACCGAACTCACATATGAGTGATCTTAAAATGGTTCTGTTTTTTAAAGTTCCGTACCTCAGAAGGAAAAAGTATAACATAAAATTTTTTTTTTTAAAATATGCGTTTGTGAAAATATCTTTCAATATATTTTCGTTCTAGAAAATTAAATTTTTCTAAATAATTTAATTGGAACATTATATACGATTTAATGTTTATAAATACCTAAATGTGTACGAACCTTCGTGGTACGAGTTCCACTCGTTCTTAATAGGTTTTATTACATACATGTAAAGGATCAAACAAAGGATTTTACAGTTTCATCATAACACAAATATGGAGAAATGTGATAAAATTTAATAAACCCAAGTGCAAATCGAACATATTCCTAAATTTTTTCGGAAGCCTACCATCGGTAATATAAATTATCACATCACATATTTTCACAAAATTTTAAAAATATTTTTTATATGTAGTTTTTAAGACGGAGGTGGAAAACCTTAGTTTTTATTTGAAATTCATCTCAGTCGAAATTTTGAATTACTGTTTTAAGCTGTTTAAGTTTTGGAAAATTGTGACCTAGGTGTTGTCTGATGATGGCAAGCATACCGTTTATACAACTTTCGATATAGACCACTAAAAACAAGAGAAATATTTAAGATAAGAGCTAAACGTCACTCGCTCCTCAAACTGATCATATCTACACACATTCCCATCGCTTCACAAACATTTTTACCTACCGCCCGCACAGATTATTAACAAATAAACAATAAATATATCGTTGTGTTTGCGTTGACGACGGCCGCCCGTAAATAAGGCGCTGAGCGGGATAAGCCTGTTTGGACGGACGGGTTCGCACCTGCTGCCCGCCCTGACGCTCTAACACTGTGCCGCCCGCTTACGTATTTACGTAATCTGCACTCGAACGGAAATTCGCTCATATCGGCAACGATTGGCAGATCTAGCACACAACATCCGCCTTACGCCCGCCCTATCGTTTTGCATTTACCGCCTGCCCCAAGGAAAAGGAAGTATTGTTTGAGACGCAATGACTAGTTACAGTTGTAGATATGGAAATAAAACCAAAAACTACTTACAATTTACACTAACTTGACACAATTTCACATTGATGCAATGTTCCCTCAATTTGTTTACGTAAGTCTCATAAAATATACTTTTGATCCATCTTTCTGTCACGTAAATAAGTGCAGGTAGGTTCAGTGAATATAATAAAACTTTTAACCCGCAAGTAATATTTTAAGATGGTAATAATTATGGAAATTAAACACATAAGAAAATAAATGTGTTGTTATAGTCCATTACATCCAAATTCTGTTCTAAAGATGAGAGGAAAAAAAATTTTTATTTTAGTATTATTGAGGTAGTAAAATCAATGTATGAAATATACGCATATACGTACTTGATTTGACAAAAAATATTAATTTTTAAGTAATTAAATGAAACTACGTGATGTAGTATTATTTCTACTTTCTTTAAGTTCTTTACCATGACCTAGGTTTCGTTGTATTACATCTTCAGGTGGGCTATTAGCAAAGATTGATCCTTGCTAATAGCCCACCTGAATATGTTGTAATACAACGAAACCTAAGTCGTGGTAAAGAACTTAAAGAAAGCAGAAATAATACGACATCATTTAATTTCATTTAATTGTAAATAATTGAATATTAAATAAATATAATATAAGCGTGTTTATTACCACAATAATATTCACAAAATATATCTTATGAATAATTTATCTAAATGATAATAAAAATTTTAGAAATTTCATAGAGAATGTGGCATTTTATAATTATTAAGATAATATTGAAAACACCATATAATAATTTTAGAAATGTTAACATCTCTATTAAGAACTTTCGTAATTTATGAACTAAATTTAAAATTTATTGAAAATCATTATAATTAAAATTTAGAATAATAAATTATTTTCAGTTTTAAATAATGATATTAGTAAGCAACATATATATTTATTTATTTATTTAGCCCTTTTACGCATAGTACATATGACAGACTTATTGCTACATGAGCAATATCTTCCAATCAACCATAGGAATTGGTATTGAAATTTAATTGGTAGACTGAAATATTTTACAATGAAAATTCTTTAAAGTACATTAGACATAAAAAAAAGTTAAAAAAACACAAAACTATAAGTAATACAAACTACTGACATATTTTGGGATGGGAAAGACAGGAAAGGACAAGGGCACAAAGGAAAAGGTTTCAGGAGAGGCAAGACTTTTTCACTCGATCTTTGAAAAAAAATATTTAGGGACGTGATTTTTCCGATGTCAGGGTACAAGTGATTCCAAATTTTTGCTGCTTGGATAGTGAAGGATATTTCGTAAGTGGTAGAGGTATATTTAGGAATAAATAGGGTGAGTGAACTTTCAGATCGTAGCCCAAAACTATGAGTAGACAAATCTTTAAATTTGCCACTAAGATAATTTGGGCTATGATAATTTTTTAATAAATTAAAAAGAAGTGTAAGTATGTGAAGTTGGCGTCGATCACGGATCTTCAGCCATTTGAGAAATGATTCAGAAATAACATATTTTCTGAGACCGAAGATGCACCGGATGCATAAATTTTGAAGACGTTCCCACTTGCATAAATATTCTTCATTAAGATCAGGATAGCACACGTCTCCATAATCAATTAGCGGTAATGAGAGTGTTTGACAAAGGTAGATTTTAGTTTTAGTCGGTAGAAAATTTTGAAGACGTTTCAAAGAGCGTATCCTGTTGAAAACACGACGACTAACATCGTTTACTTGAGGCCGCCAACTAAGATTTTGATCGATCAGTAGGCCGAGGTTTTTAACAGTTGGCGTATATGGTATTATTTTACTATTTAGCACTAATTTTGGTAAACTAAGAAGGTTTACTTTAGAAGTCAGTCTTTGACTACCAATATGATAGCTTGTGAACTACTTGGGTTAACCGAAAGACCCATTTCATGAGCCCACTGACCAATTGAAGCGAGATCTCGATTAAGGATTTCGACGGTTTTTGATAAGAAATGGAGGTTCGAGTGCACACAGCTTTGTAGGTCATCAGCATAGAGATGATAATTGCTAGAAATAGTTTTAACAACATCATCAATAAATAATTGAAATTATTACAATCAGTCGACATGTATTAGCTCTGTATTGCAAAATTAATAATTTGCTGGACCGCAGTTTGTTTTCAAATTTATATACCAAGCCATCAGCTATGCCTTTACCGAATACAAAATAAGATGATCATAATTAATATCTTTTTCCTATCTTATCCCTGCTAGAAAAAATAAAATTACATAATAATAAAACAATATATTACATATATTTTGTAATATTACATATATTCTACGACATATATTTTGAAATATTTCACATAGTCGTATATAATGAGATCTAGAAATGAATCTTGCCAACATTTGGATCTTGCTGGATAGTTTAATAACAAATGTAATTGAATGAAACTACGTGATGTAGTATTATTTCTATTTTATTTAAATTCTTTACCACGACCCAGGTTTCGTTGTATTAGATCGAGATAAAGAATTTAAATAAAGTAGAAATAATACTACATCACGTAGTTTAATTGTAAACAATGGATTTCCACAAAATTAACGCCAAATATATTCAACAAATGTAACAAAAAAAATTGGGGTGTACTTAAGACCACACAGTAGAAGTGAAAACTTTGACAACCAATCTAATCATATTGTTTATATGGAAAATTTTAATCACAATAATTAAGAAACATGTAAAAATTAATTAAATTCATAATTTCATAATTAATATGATATATTAATTCACACAAATACGCTCAATTCATTTATAAAAGTTATTCTGTTACATACAAAGTACATCAAATAATAAATTAATATATTTGTCTAAAGAGAAAATTTATTTATACAAAGTACATCAAATAATAAATTAATACATTTGTCTAAAGAGAAAATTATTAAGTTATTCTACTACATACAAAGTACATCAAATAATAAATTAATACATTTGTCTAAAAAGAAAATTTACGTCTTCATTATATACATTGGACTTTATATACTAATTAAAATTTTAATCAAAATGTTACACTAGCGCTAAATTGAATAGTTTCCAGTATCTAATAACAGAAGGGTTCGATACGCTGAATAAACTACAACACCAAACTTTGCAGTCGCGATATAATTGTATATACCGATGAAATTATTGTTCGGAAATTAATGTAATAAACAATTTATATCAGCGAAATATTCAATACAGAATATTAAATTATATAGTACGTTTTAGCTACAAATTATCGATGTAGGGTACATAATTTCACATTTCATTCATTTCAAATAGCGGAGAATTATATATAAATAATATATATTGGAAAAATTATATAAATATATAAAAGTAGACTGATTTAGAATAATTGATCATGTTTTTATGTTCGCATATCTGCGTTATAGTTTCTCGAAGATTCAGAAACCAATTTTGTGTCAATGCCATTAATATATATATATATATATATATATATATATATATACACTGAGCTTGAAAACTTACTTTTTTCTATTCAATCAATTTGCGCAAACCATTTCTATTTACCACAGAATTATTTTTATTAACTTGTGTATCCTCCGGATATACTGAAATTTCTTGTATAATTAAATAAGTGAATAAATATATACTGTAACGTAATAATCGAGATGTTGTTTAAAAAAATTAAATACTTCATTAGCTGGAAATCATCTGAATAGCTACTATATTTTGCAATATTTAACATGTCGTATATAATTAGAATTAAAAATGACAATTGCCAACCTTTGGATCTTCCCGGAGTTTCTTTAGAAACAAATGTAATTTAAAAAAATTGGGTGTACTTAAGACCACGCAGTGGAAGAGAAAATGTTTGCAATAAATACTTTCGTACTGTGTACGTGGAAAATTCTGAATACAAGATTAAAAAACCGACCAAGTGCGAGTCGGACTCGTGCATTAGGGATTCCGTAGCAATAAACAATATTAAAACTTTTAAATTTATATTTCCCAAAGGCTCTGTAAAAAACAAAGTCATTGCTGCGGCCGGTACAGAAAATATCCCCTATCTCAAAAACTACCCAACATATCTGCTTAAAATCAATTTTCTTTAAAAGTTTTACCACCTCAATTTAGATTTTTTTTAAATTTTACACACGTTAGTTGCGAAGTTAGGGAAGACACACTTTTTAATACTTTAGAAGCGCATATCTCACCACCAGCTATTGACTTAAATAAAAAGTTATTTTGAAACCTCTATATCATGTTTAAGACCAGTCTAATGAAACTCCACACGCCCTGGATTTTTTTAGCGAAACTTCTTTAGAATCGTTGTGATTTGAAACTCGATGAAACGAAAATGCATAACGGCAAAGAAACAAGTGAAGCCTCTTTAGAATCGTTGTGATTTGAAACTCGATGAAACGAAAATGCGTCACGGCAAAGAAACAAGTAAAACCTCTTTAGAATCGTTGTGATTTGAAACTCGATGAAATGGAAATACGTCACGGCAAAGAAACAAGTAAAGCCTTTTAGAATCGTGATTTGAAACTCAATGAAACGAAAATGCGTCACGGCAAAGAAACAAATAAAGCCTCTTTAGAATCGTTGTGATTTGAAACTCGATGAAACGAAAATACGTCACGGCAAAGAAACAAGTGAAGCTTCTTTAGAATAGTTATGATTTGAATTTTAGGTCTCCTCTTTGTGCCATACTTCGTAGTATTTCCCTCTCATCTACTAAGCATTGTACATATATGTGCGCCTGTATATTGCGAGTTAAAGCAAGAGAGTAAGCGTCGGTGTGTATCTATATTGCACACTGTCTAATACTTGTTAATACAGTAATTGTCGCTAATAAATCGCTGTAATTCAAAGATACATAGATCAAATTGAAACTAACACATTTGTTTCCTATTTTAGTTACCATAAATCTCTCGTGTCATTTGTTCAAAGTGAAAATATGAAGACTGACTAATATGTAATGTAATATACGTTAAATAAAATGTAAAATAACTTTTAACCGTGGTAAAAATATTATAAAAAATAAACCTTACAATTATACTACTCCTTATACTCTATATTTATCTCATTCTCACATAGGTTACTTTTCTGAAGTTTCACTTCTACCGTGTGTGAATTGCATACACACACAATGTCTTTTATATCCCGCAGTTACATGTATGAAATACCACCCCTAATATAATTTTTTTATAATTCCATTATTTTGTTGTACAGCGGTTCATAGAAGATACCTACCAAATTTCATCTATTTATTGCCAAAAGTCTCCGAGTTTAAAGTGATTGTGACATGCAGATAAACAGACAGCAGAATGAAATTATAAAGGTTTGGTTTCTTTCCCATTTAGCTACGGAACCCTAAAAAGAAATAAAATTAATTAAATCACTAACATCATAATAAATATGATGTTTTAATTTATATTGAATATATTTGGCGTTAATTTTGTAGAAATTCATTATTCACAATTAAATGAAACTACGTGATGTAGTATTATTTCTACTATCATTAATTTCTTTACCACGACCTAGGTTTCGTTGTATTACAACATCTTCAGGTGGGATATTAGCAAAGATTCTTTGCTAATATCCCACCTGACGATGTTGTATTACAACGAAAACTAGGTCGTGGTAAAGAAATTAAAGATAGTAGAAATAATACTACATCACGTAGTTTCATTTAATTGTTTTAATTTATATAAATACGCTCATTCAATCTATAAAAATTATGCTATTATGTACAAAATACACCAGATAATAAATAAATACATTAATCTAAAGAGGAAATGTACTTCTTCATTATCTTTTTTTGAAACTTTAATATAGGATATGATATAAGTACATCCCATTATGATAATAATGGGATGTACTTAATTTTAGGTAGACATCCCTAGCCTGCGGATCACAAAATCAAAATATGCAAAAATGTTCTCACTTGAAGTTAATATGTCATGGCTATAGTGGTAATAATATTTTAATTTTATCTTAATAAAATGGTAAAGAATTAGAGTTAAAATAGGTTCATACCCGTTTTTCATACTAAAATCTCATCACTCGTGTAAAATTTGCGCTTGTTAAGTATTTCTTAATTCACGCAACAATCTTAAAAACAAGTGTATATAGATCAGACATTTTGATAGCTTAATAATGATATATTATTTTCTACATAAAAGTCTATAAGATATAAGAAAAACCTTTGTCTGATCAATGTTGGTGATATTTTATTAGCAGTTTCCAATTAGCAAAAAATTAAGTTTTGAAGAATTTACATCTGAATATACCCATGTCCAAGAAAATGATTACAAAGTTATAGAGACATCGATAACCTAGCATATGCTTTAGAAAGGAGTTTAGAAATTACATATTGAGTAGCTACAGATTAACAGAACCCAACTTAACCACCTTTTAATGAGTATTACATCACAGCTACGTCGACCTGCTTTAGCCATCATCACACGTCGCACAAGAAACACTTAATAACTGCTTAATTACCATCTAGAATTTAAATTACCCTGTCACTCAAAACGCTCATCTGCCCCCAACCATCCATCAATCCAAAACTATCAACCCCACACCCGCATCGGTTTTAAAACTGCAAAAGCGCCATCATTCATAACAAAACTAAGCGCCCAACCCCTAAAAACCGCCCACCGAATTCCCACCCACTGAAAGAAAAACTCCCACTCCTCCCAGTGGATATTTCGCGGAGAGGGGGGCAATCGCAATTGGCAAAGCAAAAGGGTTCAACTGATTGAAAACTCCTGCCCCGGAGCGCGGGTGGAGGGGGTTGTGTTAGTGGTGGGGCGGTGGGTTGAGGTACAGAGGGCGAGAGGGTGGGGGTGGTGCGACAGCTGTGAACGTTTTTTATTATTATTACCATTGGTCGGGTGCGGGCGGCTCGGCGGCGGTACAGTCGGCTACATTTCGACAGCCAAATTTTGAAAATCTATATATCATAACCTTAACTTAACGTGTACGTTGGAAGGACTTAAATACTTAAAATATAAACTTAATTAAAATAACACCAAATAAGTACGAAATGTTGTGACTCGACGACGTTACTAATTTTTATGAAACTATGGAGGATTCAATGATTTCGAATTTTTTTCAAAACCACAATGTTTTCAAATTGCCTTAGATTTAGGCTGTTCGTTTCTTTCAAGATATTGCATGTCTAATAATATAGGGGAGAGCGGGGCTAAAAGTTCCGTTCTTAGGTAACTTAATTTTTTTTAAATAATACTTACTTTAGTATTAGTATTATGAGGGTGAAATGTAATAACATATGTAAATTTGATATTAAGAAGATTTTTTGAGTTATTCTATGTATTTTTTTATTATAATTAATATTACAATATCTGAAATCGCTTCGGAACAACTTGCCTCGACTTGGGGCTAGTTGTTAACAGGCTGGAGCAAGTTGTTACGAGATCTTTAGAGGGTATCATTTGTAATAAAAATAAAATATTAGATTTAACCAAGAATGTATAAAAAGAGATTACATTAAGGCTAGTGATTCCCTATAACTTTTGGATATACAGCTAGCCCTTATTAGTAATGCTATATCAGGCTCCGCGTGTCTATGACAATTATCAAATAAATAAAAAAAAATTGCTCTTTTTAGAGATCCTTAGCCAAATAGTGAAAACAGAACCCTTATAATTTCGTCCTGCCTGTCTGTCTATCTGTCCGTTTGTATGTCCGTATATCACAGCCATTTTATTCAGAGACTATTGGGACTATATATGAAATTTGAATGGTAGCTGTCTTCTATGAACCGCTATACAATAAAATAGTAGAATTATGAAAAAAAGAATAATATTAGGGGTGGCACTCCTTGCATGTAACAGGGATGAAAAAAATCCAGCTCATACAGGCGTGTGTTAGATCTTAAAAATGTTATGGAGGTTTCAATATAACTTTTTTATTTAAGTCAATAGTGATAAGATATATCAATAGTGATAAGATATATCAATAGTGATAAGATATATTAATAGTGATAAGATATATCAATAGTGATAAGATATATCAATAGTGATAAGATATATCAATAGTGATAAGATATATCAATAGTGATAAGATATATCAATAGTGATAAGATATATCAATAGTGATAAGATATATCAATAGTGATAAGATATATCAATAGTGATAAGATATATCAATAGTGATAAGATATATCAATAGTGATAAGATATATCAATAGTGATAAGATATATCAATAGTGATAAGATATATCAATAGTGATAAGATATATCAATAGTGATAAGATATATCAATAGTGATAAGAAATATCAACAGCTGCTGAGATAAGCGCTTCTAAAGTCGTAAAAATGTGCCCCACCTCTAACTTTTCAACTAACGAGTATAATATTCCGAAAAAAATAAAGGAGTAGAACTTAAAATAAACATTCAACGAAAATTAGATTTAATAAGACATGTTATGTAGTTTCTGAGATATGGGATGTTTTCGGTACCAACGGCAGCAATAATTTTGTTTCTCACAGGTTCTTTGAGAATCACAAACTTGTTTGGTGCTACGGAACCCTTCGTGTCCGAGTCCGACTCGCACCTGGCCGGCTTTTATAATGTTACAACTTTCATACGCGCGCATACATACATTCGTACCAGCACACATTCTACGTACATATTGTAACATGTGTAAACAAATGTTCATTTCTATATCACTGCATCCAAATAAAAACTGAAGTCATCTCTTAATACATACACACACACACATACAAATGCATTATTCTGTACCGCTACTTTTGTACTATGCATCCGACGGGGTTAAATTAATCAGAGACTCAGTCCTATATTACACTTCCATCAGTAGTTGGCAGTGCTTTTTGGGTAGGGCAAGCGACCAAGGGAACCGCTCCTTATCAAAGTTCTTACCAATCTAATTTCTTGCTAATCTTATACTTCTTGTTTCACTTTCTTAACAACTCAAAATTTTCGATGAACAAAGACCAAAAAACATACCGCATAACTACATGAATTAATGCAAACGTCTTAAATTGTGAACCAAACAAACACTTTGAGGATCACTATATTACATTAATTTCTTATGAATTATTTCTCTATATTTCTTACTATAATGCTTTTTATCAGAATTTGTCAAACTACTTAGATGAGAACAAACGTAATTTAACAATAGTGAACATTCCACTATTTATTAATTATTAAATGTAAAAATATTCATTTAAGAGATATATTTACCAAAAATAATTTTAGCTCGCCATCATTTCATAGCAAAAAATTTATTTTACAAATAGTTTTCATACAGACTGCGTTTATTCAAACTATTTGTTAAATTCTTTTCAACAAATAATGATAATTATTATCATTATTAATAACACTAAATGCTGAATATGCAAATATAAACACATATATGAATAAATTTATATAAATAAAAAGGAAATGAATAAATTTATATAAATAATTTATAAATTAATTTTAAGAAATATGAATAAATTTATATAAATAAAAAGGAAAGTAATTCAAAAATTTGAATAAGCTAGGATGGTTGCGTAAGGAGAGGTTATAAATTAATGTTTAACGATTCTTTCGTTATTTTAAATGCATTTTTCAAATAGATTTTTTTTATTAAAATAAGTAGCGGAATTTTTTTTATTAAGTACATTGTTTTCTATCGATATTCTTTAATTTATGGAAAAGAAAGTGAAGATATTGTCAAGGTGGGCCCGACATTGTATTCAAAATACAACTCCCCTTTAACCGCAAATATTGATTGCATATGAAAATAGCATACAATAACTATATAAAAAAAATTTAATTTTATAACTGGCTTCAGTCTACCTTTCAGAATTATATTATTTTTTTCAATGAAAGGTAAATTCGAAAATCTCACCCGCATCATAATACACATTACATCCTTTTAAACTGTCATGGTGAAAATACAAAATAATAAAGTTTTATAATTAATACAAACAGATGACATTCATCACTATAACAAATTCAATGAATTAAATTCACTGACAAAATATAATAGGTGTATTTATAAAATGGAAAACTAAATATTTTTACAAAAATTATTTCATTAAAGTTTGTTTATTTTGGCTAACATTTGGTCGTTGGCAGATCTTTATACTGTGATTCTGTATATATATATATTGTTTCACTCTGAATATAACAAAACACGTGTTATTTCACTCTGAATATAGCCAAAGGTAAGCTAACAAGTTACAGCTTATTTTCTTCCTAGAAATCGGCACTTGAAATGACGTAATCAATTTTAGTTACATATAGAAAACTCTGCAACACAATAATCCATATAATTTGATAGGCATGAAGTTTGTACTTATCATCTATTGCATACACTGATAGCGTTCGATTTGTTCGTTTGGGCTACAGATCATTCATTAAATTGCGGACTACGCTTGAATACAATTAAAATGAATACCAATTAAACATGTTTAAATGTTCATAAATATATGATGATCGTATAGGTCAGATGTTCAGGGTAAGCTACATGTAATTGCTTATAAAGCATTGGGCGCCACTGACCTCCATACACCAACTAATTCGTAACCATCCTTTTACAAACGCCATATGTGGTATCAGGTGGCCCCGTTATATCTTTGGTTAGACCATTTTAGAATTTAGGCGCGAAAGAAAAAAAAACATTTTTTTTATTTCTGTATTCATTTTATCAGCTTTCATTTATTATTCTACTATTATATTACTTGAATCAAAAAAGCAAAATCCTCACATACCGAATAAATTGATTATAATCTCACGTCCGTATTTAGTCCAATACTAACCGTAATTGAATACCAACTGGTCTAAAACTGACTGATACACTGACTATCGGACATCGATTTAATTCAGTTCAAAGTCTTATTTCCTTCTTTTTTTCCATTTTGAAACAGTACTCAATAAAAATATACTGAATAGTTTTTATTACTGAATTATAAAGGGCCAAAACGACCCTTACGAAAACTTCATACATGTACAATTATTTGAAAAAGATTGTTTGATATCCATATTTTATTTTATGACCATAATTTGGTCTTTATGTTAATTAAACAAAAAAATAATAATGTACATGATGCACTTATGCACACCCCTCCACTTCCATTCTTCCTCTTTATGTGCAAATACATCGCACTAAAGGTCATTAAAATGCATATTTCTATCCATCTCCACTCTTCTTCTCTGTGTGCGAATATATTGCAATGAAAGTCATTAAAATGTGCATTTCTCCGTTCATTTACTTTCTACGTTTATTTACTTTCTTTTCTTTATTTTTGTTTCTAAATTATAAAGTACAAAGAGTCAATTTTTATACACCAGAAATGCTTGAATGATTGTAATATTCATTTTAATGATGGATAATAAATTATCCTAAACATCGCCACTTTAGTTCCGTGCACTTTTTTAATTTAAAAATAATTACCGTGGCTTATCTATAAAAAATAATTAAACGCTTTCTTGGACGTTTCTTTAGACATTCTTAAGATTTGAAATTCCTCTTATGTACTATTAATGTATCTCTAATGGTTTTGTCAGCATTCGTCATAAAACTGTAAGGACCAGCCACTTTTTCTTCGATTACAGTGACATTGTCAGCTACGTCTCGAAAATGTTTCAACTTATATACATATTTTACTGTGTCCTGACATAATTGTCTACATACTCGATTGTGTTTTAATATATTGTTACTATGTCAGATATTAATGAAAATTCTTTGATAAAGAGAGAAAATTATGGGCATGTTTAAATATAAAATTGTATATTATGTAATTATAATGATTTGCTTGCTGGGCGGTGTGTAAATATCATATATGTAAGAGGGGATGATTTTATGTTATTCTTATTATGCTAATTTGTTTTGTGATAATCATGTTGCATTAATACCAGAGCATTGAATACAAATTCTTACATTTGGGTAAAATTACCATAAGTAATCGCACCCATGTATTTTCACTCTGAAAAACTAGCAGAAATGAATAGTTTTTGTGATCATACATTACATATAATTTTTCATAGTCCTGCTGAATAAATTTAATTTTTATTTTCAATTGATCATACATTTTGCCATGCATTTAATAAGATGTCATAAAATGAGTTGTACCGTTCCTTCTCAGTGCTCTGTCACAGGGGGATACTCTGTGGCAACACCAAGAATGTAAGAGTTTTGTTCGTCCGTGCGGCAACAAAAGTATATATTTGTAGAAGCTGAGATGTCAACTAGGAATAGACATTTGACACAAATAAAATACTTTTGATAATTTAATCCACCAATTTGTGATTATTTATTGAAGTCAATATCATAAATTTTTCTTTGGACGTCTAGCTAACAACCAATACATAACAAGCGCGACAATCTGGAAACTATACTGTGACAATCTGGAAACTATAAGCTAGCCTGTTGAGAAAGTTGTATGTCAATCGAATTAGGAACTTTTTCGTGAATATCTAAAAAAAACAGACTTTCCTTTTCAATAAATGAGTAGGGTTTACAAAAAATAATTTTCACAATTTACACATATCAATACAAACTCTAGATATTTTCGCGCATGTACCGTAAATCGGAGTTACTTTCAGTTCAAACAAACTGTCAAAGTAATCTGACTTTGACAGTTTTTTTTATTAATTTTCTATTAATGTGGTTATCAGTTCGTGAAAATATTAATTTTTTTATTATGCAGATAAACCGTTGTTCGCTAATTTTAACGTCTTGACCTTGATCCAGAAAAACCGTTCAAACTATATTAATTATAATTATTACCCCGAAAATGAGGTAGCTTCGATCCATTTAAAAAAAAGTAAAGTTTTAAAATACTCTCTAAATTGTCCATTGTTACACATTTCATGACCGAGAGATATAGAAAGCTCAAATGTTGTATAAGACTTAAGACAATTTTTGTCCAGAAAAACCTTTCAAACTATATTAATTATTACCCCGAAAATGAGGTCGCTTCGATCCATTTAAAAAAAAGGAAAGTTGTAAAATGCTCTATAAATTGTTTTTGCACATTTCATGACCGAGAGATGTAGAGTTCAAATGTTCTATAAAACTTAAGATAATTTTTGCCCAGAAAAACCTTTCAAACTATGTTAAATTAAACACAATCTACTTCACACACACACCTTGACATACACACTTCACAGACACAGTCCTGGTCAATATATCACTAAGCTAAAGCAGACGTCGGAAAAATTTAAATATTTTTCCTAAAGCAAACCCATGTACGCAAGGTATAAAAAAAGAGTCTCTAACGCGACTGACTGTACAGGTCGGCAGTTACGTTTGATGAAAGCCGGCGTCGCGACACATGCGCGCGGTACGAGATCGAGGTGCGGCGAACAAGTCGTGCTGTTGCCCGTTCATTCATTCCACCATCGACCTGGGCCTCCGATTATAAATCTTATAAAGTATAACTGATTAAAATTCGTATTGTGTTTGAGATTCATGAGACTTCCACGTAGTACAGTGAGTAAATTAAGTTTCTAAAAATAAACATTACACAATTTACTTTACATAATGTAAAAGATCTGGTACAAATATTAGGACACGAGCTAATCAAAACTAATTAGTTTAAAAAAATTCATGCCCAACCTATGGGTTGACCAACGCATTATAAATATGGAATCACCAAAGAACCACTCGTTTAAAGGAGAGAATAAAACAGAAAGACGTGTGTCGATTCAAGTTAAATATCAATCATATTACCAGTCGCACAGTAAAATCTTCCTCTATGTAAGTGCGTGAAAAACAGATATGCCGTAGTATGTTCGTGGGCGCTCAAGGCAGGGGAAATAAACTACGACCTCATACTCTCGCGTAACAATGTCGCATATAAAGCCGTGACGGAGGGTTTTTTATAAAAATTATGAAAAGTTAGAATGCACTGCCTGATAAAAGAAACAAAGTTAAATAAACAAAAGTTATCTGTAAATGTAGTAAAATTAACAAAATGAATTCTGTACATGGAAGATATTTTAAAGAGTGATTGATTTAGTATCTAGAACAGTGTTTCCCAAACATTGTTCCGCCATGGCCCGGTAAGTTTCACACTGCCCCTTCGTGACCCACTAAATACTTTTAAACACAAGCTGGTGCCATTATGTAAAATAATACACATTTATTAATAGTAAAAAGGTTTTATTAATACTACATACTTTGGTATCGCCTATTTAGTAACTAAATTTTGGTGCGAACTATGGAGCTGCTGCTTATTTTTTACTAAAGAATCCAAGTGCGCTGAAAATGACGAAAGTTTTATCCTAAAATCTGGCTCCACTTCAAGTCGGTTTCAGGTTTAGATATTATTTTGAAAACAAGGCGGGAATGTGGCGGCCCGGTACCGGGTCGCGACCCGGCAGATGGGAAACGCTGATCTAGAATAACAATAGATACCAGGAAAAATGTTTTTATAATTGTTGTCTGTCTGTCTGTCTGTGTGTTAATTTTTCTTAAATAAATTTGGTATGGTAATTGTTTATACCCTCGAGCAACGTATAGTCTCTTTATCTGGATATTACAGGTATAGAACCTTGACTTAATGAGTATTACGATATTGCTACTGCTAACGCCATCTATTAGCGTGTTTAGTAAACGTTATGATCATAGAGCACTGATATTTTTTTTTTAAAACACAAAACATTCGTAATAACTTGTTGTTTGTAAAATATATCAATTTATTCCAAAATATATTAAAACATGTAGGATGTGTTTTTTTTATTTCCCAAAGAATTTTAAAACGCTTAGTTTGACCAATTTTTATAAATGGTATAATTTAACTTATTCGAGTAATGAATACATAACATTTTAACGTACATAACATTTTTCATTTAATTTGAGATAAAAAGTGAATTTAAAATGTATATCTTATTTCTTTGATCTCCCAGACTCTCAGAATTCCAGGGATCCATGCCTCAAAAGGGGAAAGCTTATCCTTACAAAATCATTCAGATGTCTATCCATCTGTCTGTCACAGTTGCTTTTATCAGATCATCTGTTTGCGCAGAAACTTAAAACTTAGCATAGTGATAAACCGTACTACATATCGTCATGCCTATATCTAAAACATTGCATACAATAGTACTTATGAATGCATACATAGAATTTTTTTCATAATTTTGTGTGTAATGTGAACTATTTTTCAGAATTTCTAGCAAGATAATTTTGGAACGACTATGAATACTTGACACATTTTCCTCTGAAACTACTAAAGTCATATTATAAAAAAGACATGTTACAAAAATTAACTAAATTTTACCGGAAAATTATATCTATGACTCTAAATCAAATAGTTTTATGAAATTAAATATATTTATTCACTTACAAAAGATATACTATGCTATACTATATTTACAAGATGTATATACAAGGATAAGTATACTATATTTACATGGTGAAAAATAGTATTAACATTTGTAAATAGTTTAACAGAAACTAATGATCACCCAGTGATCGAAATTCGACAGTAATTCATTACATTTATAAGTTTGAACGTTACTCGTTTACGTGAAACTCATTCGGTCAATATGATGTTTTAAAATTTGGCGACAATCTCTACTCTGTGCGAATGTTTGACCACAGACTATATGGTCAAACATTCGCATGTGCATGACATTGACGGTATGAATTTAAACAATTAATCTTTTAATATATTTGTAATACATAATTTAATGTGTTTGTAACACATATTATATATAAATTTTAATGTTCCATACTCCTTCTCCGTACAAACTTTAACTATGCCAAATCTCACACCCCCCGTGCGTGCAATGATTAAAAATGGGTACAAAGCTTTCTTTTCATGTATTAATATATAGGTACAATGTACCCTTAAATTACGT
This sequence comes from Druceiella hillmani, assembly GCA_039881145.1. Classification (NCBI taxonomy): domain Eukaryota; kingdom Metazoa; phylum Arthropoda; class Insecta; order Lepidoptera; family Hepialidae; genus Druceiella; species Druceiella hillmani. The sequence goes on along the minus strand of JAYKKI010000071.1, from coordinate 11,269,912 downwards.
CCCTAAGTATGTACAGAACCATCTCTATTCCGCGAGTTCTACCCTACGTAATAGAGTTTTTTTATTCTAATGCATAAAATAGTTTACATAGGTTTTTGACATTTTTTCACACTGAATAAATCAAGTAAAGATGAGTGTCGACTAAACCTATATTTGATCTTGACTCACTAAGAGCCATCTTTACGTACTCTTATCGTTAATTTTGGCAATGAAAATATGAACGTGTACTGACAACATGAAGAATATTATTTTGTTATCAAGTAAGTATAATAATTCATATTTCAACTCAAATGTATAATGAGAACCGCATTAAAAATTGAACACAAGATTCATGGTTTAATATTACTTTTATGTTTATACCAACGTAAAAAATAAAGAAATTTCTTAGAATGGTGGCAGGTGCAGGAAATATTGAACAATAAATATGACATTTATTGAGAAATAAAAATATCTTATACAATTATAAAGAACAAATTAATGAGTGCAATTTAATTCATGTAAAGTGTTTTTAATAATACTTAAATATTATTAATTATATTATTAGAAAATAAAATAAAACCTGTCAAGCACAATAGAACTTTACAGGTTTTAAGCGAGGGTTTAGTGTATATATAGGCATTTATAAACATTCAAGGGTACATAGCATTTCTAATTAAACTATTTACAAATATTCATTTTTCACAACCTAAATATATTGCCTACTACATCTTTCATAGACGTAAAAATAAATTAATTATACAAATTATAATTCCACATAAAATAAAAAATAAATCAAAGATATGCTAGTTGTAAATTTAAATGGTGAAAAATAACATCAATATTTGTAAATAGTTTAATAGAAATTAGTGGTTGAAATTCGACCGTAATTCATTACATTTGTAAGTTTGAACGTTGTTCGTTTATGTCAAACTCATACTCTGTGCGAATGTTTGACCACAGACTATTACGTGTTTGACATTGACAGTATGAATGGTTTATTATTACTTTTATATTTATACCAACGTAAAAAAATAAAGAAATTTCGAAAAATGGTCGCAGGTACAGGAAATATTTCACAATAAATACGACATTTATTGAGAAATAAAAATGTCTTATATAATTAAAAAGAACAAATTAAAGAATGCAATTTAATTCATGTTAAGTATTTTTAATCTTATTTAAATATTATTAGTTATATTATTAGAGATATCAAATAAAACCTGTCAAGCACAATAGAACTTGACAGGTTATAAGCGAGGGTTCCGTACATACATAGGCATTTATGAACATTTAAGGGTATTTCTAATTATTTTTTCATAACCTAAATATATTACCCACTACATCTTTCATAGACGTAAAAATAAATTAATTACAAAAATTATAATTCCACATAAAATAAAAAATTAATTAATTTTGGATGTTTCCCTTTACTTATCCCATAAAACCTCCCAATATGTCAACTTTCAAGATCGTAGATAGACTGGGAGTACTCTATAGGTTTTTTATGATATATGATTAAGATAATTACATGAATAAAAAATGCGATTCAAAGAGCCATGTCTTTTAATTGTGTGAACCAAGAAACGTGAAATTTACAGAACTGTGAGGTCACAGGCCTCAGTATACGATATTAATTTCAATGGATATCTCAAGACGTGTCTGAAAAAAAGAGCTTTGACAGGCGGATGATCCGATGAACAACCAAATAATCCTGCAAGCTTTTCATTTTGAGAGACAGATGGCTAAAAAAACAATAGAAAGAATTCTAAAACGACCTCATACTTTTATAAGAAAACAAGAAATCAAATGGTTAATGATATTTATTGTAAAATACAAAAAAAATTAAGTGACATCAGCATGTATTTGTATTAATTACATAATAAAATAATAATAAAACCTAACACTAACAATAAACGACACCATAAAAAGTAAAAAACTTTAATGCCTTGTTCCTTGTAATAAAATTATATTTCACCCCCTCTTTGCTTACAAGGTTTCTTTTGTCGTCTCTGTGCTTCCTCCAGCAATAGTCTCACAATGCTCACCTGCCATTGTCTCTAGCATCCATCTTCTACGTCTCTAATATCTTTGCAAAACAATTCATAATGTAGTCCCCGATATTATTTGGATAATACTCAATACTGAAATCCAAAAATATATCTTTTTACTCAGACTAATTTCTTGATTAGACTACTTGTAATTTTCAAGCATTTCCCTCACAAGTTCTTCACAATTTCCATTATTGACATTGCTTAAAAATTTTGATTTCACTTGTCTAAAGAAAGTCCACGCATAAATTTCTAGATTCGTAACAATCCGCATAATGATATATATTATTTCTCAAGGATTTTTTTTGTGGCAACGCCATATCTCTCTTAATTCTTCATGAAAATTAATGATTCAAACATCATTTTAAAGCTTATATTTCCCGCTATTAATGAAAAATAGACAAATATTTTAAAATTATTGTTTTTGTTAATTAAATATTTTTTTTTGTAAAAAGCGTATTTTCATTAGCACTGCCATCTGTTGATGGCATTCCTAATAAAAATATATTCAAGAAATATGTAGTTATATTACTACTATTAGGTGTTCGATTACGATAGTGTGCGGAATATTCACACGGATCAGGTAATATTTTATTAAATTAATAATATCAGGTCCTGTAAAAATACCTACCTTCAGTTTAGTACCGGAAACATACGCACAGATATTCAGAAATGTTTTCATGTTAAATCAAGACTTTTACAAATTGTTCCGTCATCCTAATTTAATATATAGAGTTAAGTAAAATTTTGCGTGGATCTGCTAAATTGACTTTAAAGATTTTTTCTATCCATATAGGCTAGGTTTATTAAATCGGGGTATATGCGACTATTGAAATTAAAAAAAATTGAGTACTTCATTTGCTTCCTCAAAAATTCATTCCTCAAAGATTTAAACGTTTTTTAGTTATATTAAATTTCACTTTCTACGTTGATTCTGAAAAAACGACTATAACAAACAAACAAATACGTGAATTATCTCATAAGAGTTATATATTCCATTCCTCTTGAGGTACCATCCTTTTTGTGGTAAGGAACCCAAACAAATAATGTGCCGTGTACAAAACATACACAGTTGACCACTTGAGTAATTTTGAAAATGGGAGAAAATTCGAATTAGAACTATAAATCAGTTTGATAGTTTGATAGTTTGTTGTTTAAAATGTATTTTAGTAAAATATATTTTTAGTTGTATTTTATAAAGAACTATTGCAATTTCTTATAATCGAAATACTGTAACACAATTAATTAAATAATTCATTTAATGGATTAATATAACACATTTCGTTAATTGTCTCGAAATTTTAGCCAACAATGTACGTTTACACCACACTATAGCTCAACTATAAATATTTTGCTAAAAATGTGTATCTTCTGGGCCAAAACTGAGTCTATGTTAATTATATTACTTTATTCTATATCCTAAACTATGATAACAACTTAGTACATTACGTGCATTTAAGGACCATCTGGAATAATATATTTCATCGTAACCCTTTTCCGTTTCTACTTACTTAAGTGAAAGATTTTAAATTTGCGTATCTATTTAAAAAAAATTAAATCATAATTAGCAATAAAATAATTCTATATTTATTTCCACAACACATATGTACATGTAATTTTACGGAGAAAGGTTGAGAAGCCAAGGCGTAAAAGCGAGACAAACAAATTGTTTATTTATTTGTTTGTTATTGTTGGTTGAATTTCGCATTATCAATATTACATAATTATGATTACGACTCGATGACTATAAAAAAAGACTGAATTTATTAATAAAACAAATTAGAATCCTAATTGAAAAATCTTTCACTGTGCAAACGAAAACTAAAAACTAATACTGTGCGAGTTAGCTAATAATAAGTACAAAAATATTTAAAATTATCAATAGTCAATATACAGCCATAATAGTCAATTACAGCTTTTAACAAATAAAATAGTCAATTTCCAGCAATTTTTAAACATTTTAATATTGCATTAAATCCATCTTCTGCGTTAAAATTTACATCAGTCTCTCTTTCGCACATCGGCCAGCAATAATATGGAAATATATAGCAATTTGTAATCCTTGTAATATTGCATTAGGTCCATCTTCTGCATTAATATTTACATCAGTCTCTTTCACTCTCACATCGGCCAGTAATAACATGAAAATTTACAGTAATTTGTGATCATTGTAATATTTCATTGGGTTCAACTTCTACATTAATATTTACATCAGTCTCTTCCTCTCTCAATTTGTGATCATTGTTATATTACATTAGGTCCATCTTCTGCATTAATATTAACATCAGTCTCTTTCACTCTCATATGGGCCAGCAGTGAATTAAAAAAATTTCCGCAATTTGTAATCATTGTAATATTGCATTAAATCCATCTTTTGCATTAATATTGATATCAGTTTTTTTTTCTCTTCTACATCGACCAATAACAATAGGAAACTTTGGAATAATTTGTAATCATTGTAAAATCATATCGGCCAAAAATCAATTGAAAATTTGCAGCAATTTGTAATAATTGTAATATTGCATTGAGTCCACCTTCTGCATTAATATTTATATCAATCTCTTCCTGCTCACATCGGCCAATAATCAATTGAAAATTTGCAGCAATTTGTAATAATTGTAATATCGCATTAAGTCCACCTTCTGCATTAATATTTATATCAATCTCTTCCTGCTCACATCGACCAATAATCCATTGAAAATTTGCAGCAATTTGTAATAATTGTAATATCGTATTAAGTCCACCTTCTGCATTAATATTTATATCAATCTCTTTCTCTCTCATCGGCCAGTAATTATATGAAAATTTTACTTAAATGACGAGGGATTCGGTTCGGACTATTTAATATGCCGGACTGAAGAAATGTTACATTAAAGACACACAACTTTATTTGTAAATTCAACGTTAGTTTACTTGTTTACAATGTAAGGATACCAAAAGATTGACAAAGAAAAGATGTATTTTAAGGAACCAAATATAATTCGTGCATAGGGAAAATAAAAAAAGAAGAATTGCCTAAGCTCAAACGCGAGTGACCAATACGACAAAAATATGTTAGAACAGGAGGAAACTCTTACAATCATTCGCGCAAAAAAAGAAATAATTTTAATAAATGATGGTTTTCCTCATTTCTATATTAAAATCAGGCTGTTTTACGATCAGAATTTATCTTACCCTATGTAAGTATGTGTCTTACTCTACGTAATCCACATATACCATACTTCTATACAGTGCTGTATAAAGGCAACTGATGATCATGTTATATGATCATCAGTTGCCAGTATAGAAAATTTTCTGCTGCTTGTATCACTTCTCTTCTAGTATGTTCTATTATTTTACTTCCGCTATTTGTTTCTCTACATTTTCACCCCGCACACATTAACAGATAAAACGGAAAAATAACAACTACCACACAGCAAGTTTTAGCCGTCCCCTAATGAGCTTATGTACCGCGATGGCGCCCTTATAACCGCTCACTCTATCGAGTGACCATGCATCCAGTTCTTATGAGACTACATTTTTTTATTCACATAGCGGCATTCTGTCTCTCTCGCAGAAAATAGCTTTAGAACCGATACACTGTTATTAGGTCTATCTTTCATATACACGGTGTCCGGGAATAAGTGTCGGACAAAGAAAAGCTTTATTCCTTCACTGACTAGATGATTGTCGTTAAAATAAAATTTAAAAGATGACTTTTTCATAAAATAGAAAATAAAATTCATAATTACTTGCGAACATTGTTCAGCGCCAATAATAGCGGGAACAGCTGCGAAAACATCGCTACTGCGGGTAAACACCGCACTCCGAGCAAGTACTGGGTGTGTTAAAACGAGTTATGTGTAATGTTTTTTTTGCATTCATTTGAAAAAAGCGTGTTTTATATTTATTTCAACGACAGTTTATTCCTTTATAGCCAACGAATAGAGCCTTTCTTTGTCCGACATCTATTCCCGAACAACGTGTATTTCAAAGTTATATAATCTTTGACCGTTTGTATCTGCATGAATCATTGGAAAATAAAAAAGAAGCGAAAATATTTTTGTATTATTTTTGACAACCAATAAATTGAATAAAATAATAATTTCATATATTTTCAATCTTTAATATAGACACAAAATTATTTATAAATCATTATAATAGGACTTATTGCTAAATGAGAAAACTCCTCCAATAAACCTAAGTGGTCAAATTAGAAAATTTAGTCAGAAATATTTATAAACTTATTGCGTGACACAATTCAAATTAAAATAAACACACTTTAAAAAACAAAAAAAAACAATATATCAGAAACATAAAATAACAAGATAGAATACCTATCTACTACCGCGTAAACTCTTTATAATGAAATTCAAGGGACCGAGTATTTTTTTTTCGTTATAGAGAGTTTTCGCTTTATGGAGTGTACTGTTAATGTAGCAACTTGGATCCTATAATATTTATTATAGGATCCGAGTTGCTACATTTTGGCTTCCTTAACTTCTTACAGGGACTTTTTCCATTACAGCCTTTACTATTTAGTCTTTCAAATTGTAGACACAGTTGAGACACGGAGTCCGAAACTTCTCACTTTGTTGCCATATTTGCTCTTTAAAATCCAGCTTACGATTGATCGAGTGATTATATGAAAGCGGTACTCTGTCAAGGGTCAACTTTACCCAGTAAAATTGTGTGCCTAATGAAACTAGCAGCAATGACTGTACACAGAAACAGCAATAAAACTGTGTTTATTCATTCTCTGAATTGTCGGCATTCGTAAAGATAATTTCGGAGTCTATGTGAGCCTATTGGTAATATAAATATGTACATAGTGATAATAGACAACTTTTACCGCCTAAAGAATGTTTTCTCGTTCGTAATAGAGAAAGGCAGGTTCGTTACAAAGGTGAATCAGTGTATGGATTAGAAACAAATCAAAACAGATCAAGCAGTGTTTGCATTATAGAGAGTTTTCCACAATAAAGAGCGTCCTTATAAAGAGTTTGCAATATTTATACATTACCGGCGATAACATTTCTAAATATCTGGAGTACTGGATGGTCAGTTGCCAGTGACACCAGAATCGCCATTTACTACAATAGTAGTATTGATATTAAAACAATTCGCATTAAAAATAATAATATATTCCATATCATTTACTCATTATTAACTTACAAAATACTAATTGACAAATTAAAGAAATCTTTATGGACGGAGTCAACGGTCTTATAAAAGATGTCGACCTAACAAAAACTACTGACATTCTGACTGTGCACAAGTTGAGCTCTATTCATATTAACACTTCTAAAATGTTAAGTCAGTAACTCGAGATAAAATGAATACTCAAAAATATTGAAATGAAAATTTTAGAGCATCAAATATAATACTCGATTTTTTTGAAGTTAGACTTCTTTAGGAGCTTTTTGAAAAAATGATGAGAATAAAATTTTGTGATGCACGCATGCGGACACATGATGCAACAAAAATCCACAAGGTTAAGTAAGTCACGATGCAATAAAAATCGACAGTGTGAAGTTGTTCACGATGCGCGCGTATGGTGCAACAAAAATCGGCAGTATGAAGTTGTTTATTAAACATATATTTACATGCATGTAGTGACTGATAGTATAATTCATGGCAAGTATTGTGATATTTTTAAATACACAACACATGTTTTATATTCATACAAATTGAATTTATATCTATGTTTTAAACAATATTTTTAGTAATAATAATTGTTATTAAAGAAAAGTCAATTATCCTTTTTCCTATTCCAAACCAGCATGTTACCTTAAATTAAAATTAATTAAAATGGATTCTTTTTTCGGATGGGATATGAACGCTTATTCTCCTAATTGATATCCTAATTATATTTCGGACCAATTAACATTACTAGATCAAACCGACTACGTAAAAAATCACTAAACCAATATACGAATCTTGCAGACCCCAACTTCATGGCGACCCCATCGTCAGCGCCCACAGACCAGCTTTCATAGTTCCCACGGGCTAAAGCCCAGGGGCGGACACAATCACTTACCCAGCTGGGACTAGACTCCAACATTCGCACGGTTGGCTACAAATATAGACACAAATACCTACTAGCTATATTTAAATCAAAGTAACAGACCTGATCATTAAACTACTAAATTCAGTTTCGTGGTTATTATGACTGCCTACTGGTTAAGACCTGAATTGGCGTTATCAATTAAGTAGTGGGGTTAATTTTTAATATACTATTTTTAGGCATAATTTCCTCATCAATTACAAACCTTCACTTCACCTTCATCTTCACTGCTTTCGTCGGCAGTGTTATCTCAGTGATTTTCTGTCTTTCAGTAGATCATAATTTTTGAAACGTTGAAAGAAAATTATAAATTCAATAAAGCAAGGGTTTACCCAGTCAGTAGTTGTGTTACTAAATATTTTATTAAACGATCATTTGGATTCATCGTGAAAAATATATTTATTCCTTTAAAAAAATAAAAACTATCTTTTATCAAAAGGAATCAGTTGAAAACTTTCTTTTGTCAAATGAAAACTTTTGTTTGTCAAATGAAAACTATCGTTTATCAAATGAAAATTATCTTTTGCCAAATGAAAACTATCGTTTAACAAAAGAAAATTATCGTTTATGAAATAAAAACTATCGTTTATCGAATGAAAACCGTCTCTTATCAAATGAAACTTTGGTTTATCGAATGAAAACTATCATTTATCAAATGAAAACTATTGTTTACCAAATGAAAACTTTCGTTTATCAAATTAAAACTATCGTTTAACAAAAGAAAGCTATCGTTTAATAAAAAAATTATTTTTTATCAAATGAAAACAGTCTCTCATCAAATTAAAACTTTGGTTTATGAAATGAAAACTAATGTTTATCAAATTAAAACTATTGTATATCAAATGAAAACTATTGTTTATCAAATGAAAACTATTGTTTATCAGATGAAAATTATCTTTTGTCAAATGAAAACTATCGTCTAAGAAAAGAAAACTATCGTTTATGAAATAAAAAATATCGTTTATCAAATAAAAAAAGTCTTATCAAATGAAAATTTTCGTTTATCAAATAAAAACTATCGTTTATCAAATGAAAACTATCATTTATCAAATGAAAAGTATCGTTTATCAAATGAAAACTATTCTTTATCAAATGAAAATTATCTTTTGTTAAATGAAAACTATCGTTTAATAAAAGAAAACTATCGTTTATCAAACAAAAACTATAGTTAATCAAATGAAAACAGTCTTTTATCAAATAAACATTTTCGTTTTTCAAATGAAAACTATCATTTATCAAATGAACACTATCGTTTAAAAATAAAACCCATCTTTATCAAAAGAAAAGTTTCGTTTATCAAGTGAAAACTATTGTTTATCAAATTAAAACTATCGTTTATCAAACATAACTTTTTGTTTCTGAAACGAAAATTATCCTTTATAAAATAAAAACTATCGTTTATCAAATGACTATCACAAAACTTATCAAGAAACTATCGTTTAACAACGAAAATATCTACTCATATTATCCTATAACAAATCCTTAGTTATTTTTATTTTTTACTACTAAAATTCAAAACGTTTATAAAAAAAAAACAAAAAACAATGTTTCGAAAGACGCAAAATCTGAGTTGCATCAGTCATTTCACTAAATTATTAAAAATACATTGGAAATTATTTAAAGTAAAAATAGTTAATAAAGACTGCTATTGAATTGTTTGCTGATATTAGCGAATTTCCTATATAATCCTATTTTTAAACTTGATCGAAAGATAATTCTTGGACGCCATTTGAAGTGAGCAAAATTGGGTAAATTCAAGTGCCCGATTTTTCACTACAAATTTACAAAAAATTATTTTTACGGTAACTGACATAATAATTGCCCTTAGTTGACTTTAACATACAAAATGCATAGCCATCGTTCCCAACTTGCTAGGACGGTTTTTCAGAAAACAGCACACAAAACGTGTAAAAATGTGTGCTGATTGCAAAACAACGCACGCAAACAATGTGCCTACTGTCGACAACGATGCAGTACACCAAGGCACGCTTCACGGAAATAAGCCTACGACTGTAGTTTAACTAACAGGAAACTAGAAAAGATAGTTTTTTCTAAAATTTACAAAGTAATAATTGCACTCAATTGACTTTCAAATATAAAATTCATATCAGCCTATCCCAGCTTAGATTCAACGTTTTTCAAGAAAATAGCACACAAAACGTGCAAAAATGTACGCAGATTGCAAAACAACGCACGCAAAACAATGTGCCGACTGTCGGCAACGATGCAGGATACACAAAGCGTTCAAGAAGATACAGGCTTCACGCAGATAATTGTACGACTATATTTTAACTAATAGGAAACTATTAACTGGTAGTATTTCTAAGATTTACAAAATAATAATTGACTTTCAAATATAAAATTCATATGTGCCGGCACCGGCTTGCTACATTCAACGTTTTTTGAGAAAATATAACGCAAAACGTGGAAAAATGTGCCCCGACTGCAGAACAACGTACACAAACGATGTCCCAACTTTTTAATGTTCTGAAATTACCTTTTTATATTATAAATATTTTTTCGGTTTTTCAATGATTTCAGTGTTTATTTAAACCGTTTTTTATAATTTTGAAAGATAAATTATCTTATTAGCTATAAAAGTTGTCATTAGGTTTTATTTCTATATTATATTCTATCCGTCTGCTAATTAAATTTTAAAATTATTAATACGTTAAGAAAGTTTATTTTTTTCTTGTATTGATTCAAAATTAAATGACTATGTCTGTACAACAAAAAATAACCATGCTAGTTAACAATACGACTGACGTTTTCGAAAGGCAAAAGCAACGCGTCGGACAAACGAAGTTAGCAAACAACCTATCAATGTTAATAGATATTAAGGCTAATTTTTTTTTCAAATTAAAAACAACAAAGTCTGTACACTAAATATAGTTAAAAAATAGTTCGACGTATTAGGCGTATAACGTAAATTAGACTATCTTTCGAATATGCCTTTATCTGTATGCCATTAAGTAAAAAATTACTTAAGAAATTTATATAAGCGACACAATCTTTTAATGCTTAGATAATTAAGAATATGAGATATGCGATATTGAGAATCTTAAGAGATAACGAGGAATATGAGATATTGAGTGTGTTTGGAATTTTCCTGTCTATTTTTTCTATTTTTATGTTTGTTTCTGCTCGCATCTTTTATAAATTATTAACCAAATTTCCATTATGCATTTATTTTTAAATTTATTAGAAAATAGGAAATAAATTGAGATACTGGATGTGACATGGCAAAGTTTAAAAATTAAAAAAAAGTGTGATGGTCTTCAGACAATGACTGTCTTTTGATTATTCATATATCTTAACTAACCTTCCTAGAGTTGACCAGTGTTTTTCCAATCGTGATCCATACATAAAATTGACATATTACTCCAAAAATAGTAATTTCCAATCAGTCATGGAGGAGGAATTCAAACAATCCCTGACATGGTGAACTGTAAAGGACAGAAGTAACTACACAAACTTTTACAAAATCTTTAAAAATAAAAATACTGGTTATAATACATAATATTTACGAAAAAAATTTTAGAAATTGGTGTAAGTATGGGTAGAAAAAAAAAGAAAATTAAAATATAAATAAAACAGTACGTGAAGAAAAAATGATACGGGGAATGATATAAGGCCAATTTTGATATGAGACAATTTTTAAAGGTTATGTAGACGGCGCAATGCTAATTAACAATGGTAATTCACTATCAAAGACAAAGAAAACTATAATTTCGATAAATATTTTGAAACGCAACCATTAGCAACGCATACAGTGAAAAGCATGAACAATGAAAACCACGAAATTCCATTCAAATATCTTCTCCTTCAATGGCTTGACAGCCCAGGATAGGCCTTCCGCAGAATCAACTCCCACGCTCTCCTTTTCTTGGCTAGAGACATCCAGTTCGTTACACTTCGGATTTTAAAGCCTTTTTGTAAGCAATCGAGCCATCTAAGTTTAGGTCTTCCTCTTTTTCGGGAGCCTAATGAAGAAGATCTTTTTTGTTGCCCGAATATCGTCCATTCTGCTCAAACGCCCTGCCCATTTTATTCTTTGAATTGCGATGTATTTGACTACATCCGGTTCTTTAAATAATTTGCAAAGTTCAGAGTTAGTCATTCTTCTCCAGATGTGGTTACATTTTAGGCCACCAGAAATACTTCTTAAAATCTTTCTTTTAAATTGTGAGTACTTATTTTGCATCATCCGCCTTCAAGCCTGCTCTTTATTGGTTTATCAGAACAATTTTCTCTCTGACCTTTTGAGTATCTAAATTGTGAAATTTTATTTCAGCTATGTAATATTTATCAAAGGAAATCTTTTTATAAATATCTATCACTTGTTTTCCTGGACCGCTCATTGAAGAAAAAAAACATTTACATAATTTGTACAAATAATCGACGGTAGTCAATCTTCCTGAAAAACGAAGTAAATTCAAAGTACTTATAATTTATCTCTACACATTTACTAGTATTAATATTTTCCCACAATAATCACTTTACGCTTTTTCGCGCTCATAAATAAACCTTTTTCCACGCTTACATCAAATATCCAAGTTACTTAGTTATTAAATTAATTGAGTTATTTACAGGTTTTGTATATTACAAACCGCCACTTTACGGAAACTTACAGAGCGACTCAGAACTCTGCGTGACTCCGAAACACACAGCGACCTGAAAAAGTTAATAATTTAATGACTGTTAATATTTAACTAACCAATCCATATTCACCCTCGCCTTTATATAATCCCAGTTAAGCTATACTAAATAGCTCAATTTTCGTTCATACATTATAAATAAAGCCGAAGGTTCCTTTGCCGAATGTGTTCCTTTAAGCGAAGCTGTATTTGCCTCATAGCATATTTAGGTTTAGCTCTAGATAATAATTTTAGATCCACTTAGATCGCATGGATTACATGTTTTGCCATTTTTATAAAAAACCAAAACAACAGTTATTAAAATTGTTTCTATATTTCCGAAAACATATTACAAATAACGAATTTTAATAGAATTTAATGCCATTTTAGTTCATATCCTACGCCAACATCTAAGTTACGATTTACTTCTCTATGTGACCTAGGAATTAGACAGAAAATCCCTGAACCGCAAAAGGAGACAGCAGAATTTCCGAATCGATTTTTACTCAATTATCCTTTTCTGTAGTTCAAAATTTATCTCCTTTTATGAAAGTGCCATGACTTCCACTGTTTGATATATTAAAATCAAAACTATACTGAATATACTTAAGATAGTTGTCGTGTAAATGCGTTGTGACAAAATTCACTGAATTTTTTATATATTATTCAAACTATAAATATATAATCTATTTTAAAATTTAAAGTTTTTTACCGTTTAGTTTTGGTAAACATGTCTCTCAAAAATTGTATATTTAATGTTAAAGAAAAGTTTCACCACACTTATAATTTTATTTAAATAACCCATCAAGCGATTTGTCTAAAAAACTAAGTCAATGTAAAATCATGTTATATTAAAATTTTAAAAAAATTATTCTATTTTTGGTGAAAATAGCTCTCAAAAATCGTACAATCAACATCACAGGTACATGAAAAATTATCAAATTTCATCACACTTTTCATTTTATTTAAAAAACGATGTTATATTAACATTGTTCATATTAACTTGAAATGATGTTATATTCAAATTTTGGAAAAAAATCATTTACATTAAAAAGGTTCATAATAATTAACAGATTAATTATTTAATAGCGACATCTGTTTCTTTTATGGGCAACCATCATAATCGCGATACCTCACAACATAGTTTTATAATTCTCCGCCAGCTGGCAGTATTTACTTTATTTATAAATAGTTGTTGCTGGTAGCTTCGCTCACATGAATTTATGAATTCCATAAAGAAACAAGCAAATGTAAAAATGAAGTCAGTTTTTAATTTATTATATGAGTTAAAATAAAGATTTTTAATTCAATATTGCTTTTATATTTACGAAGCCACTCTCACTGGCTTCCCAAGGGTAAGCATAGATTTAGAAATTCATGAAGGACTGCATGTACAATAATATTTATCTAAAAATACCACCATAGCTTTGGAATTATTCTTTAGGAAACAACGATATGCAAGGGAAATTTAGTCTATGAAATAAAATCATAAATTTAATTTGTTAAGTATTAAGATAGTTTTTCACAATAAACTCTAGAAAATTTAATTGAAAAAGAAGTTGATTCCGCAGCAGCAAACAATATTAAAATTATAAGTTTGTATTTCTCAGACGCTGTGAAAAATAAAGTTTTTACTGCAGCCAATACCGAAAATATCCCAGGTCTCAAAAACTAAACATGTCTTATTTAACCTAATTTTCGTAAAAGTTTATTTTAAAGTTGTTTTACATTAATTTTTTCAGAATTTTAGACACTTTAGTTGAAAAATTAAAAAGTGGGCACACTTTTTAGTACTTTAGAAGCACATATCTCACCATTTACTTAAATAGAAAGGTTGTTTTGGAATTCCTATATCATCTTTGAAGACCTATCTAACGACATTTCACACGCCTGTGTGCATTGGGTTTTTTTTCACCCCTCAGTTACATGTATGAAGTTGCCCAAGTTGTGAGGGTTGACAACGCTAGCATTATTTTGTTTCGATTCATAGAAAACACCTACTATCCAAATTTCACTTATATAGTGCCAATAGTCTCCGAGTGAAATGGCTGTACATATGGAAAGCAGACAGATAGACAGACAGACGGACAAGACGAAATTATAATGGTTCCGTTTTTGCCATTTGGCTACCGAATCCTAATTATGTTTTCTTTAACAATAAAACGTTTATTATATACGTTTATTGTCGTGGAACTTTATTGTAGAACTTTTTGAGAATAACATAATTAAATGAAACTACTTGACGTTGTATTATTTTTACTTTCTTTAAGTTCTTTACCACGACCTAGGTTTCATTGTATTACAACATCTTCAGGTGGGATATTAGCAAAGATCTTCGCTAATAGCCCACCTGAAGATGTTTTAATACAACGAAACCTAGGTCCCAGTAAAGAACTTAAAGAAAGTGGAAATAATACTACATCACATAGTTTCATTTAATTGTGAATAATGAATTTCTATAAAATTAACGCCAAATATATTCAAAATCCTGCCATACTTTGTTTCCGTGTACCTCTAACAATTTAAGCAGCGCACACTAAAATACCACTTTGAAATACTTTTTTGGGCTTTTATTCAGGATAAATCGTTATAGGTCGGGTAGTTTTCACGAAATAGTTCTAAATTATAAAATTTTAAGTCTTTTTCGTGAATAAATTTATCTAATAATGAAAAAAACTGGAACAAAATCGATTGAGAAGTAACTGAGAAAATCGCGAACATACAGACAGATAGAGGCGACTCGTGACTTCGTTTTATCAATATTTATCATATTCTATATCATGCTCTATGTATCACAGATTTTTGTGATGCTATTTTATTAATATTTAAATATAAATGCGACAAAGACGTATTTTGATATAATGACGTATATTAATATTATGCGACAATGATGTATATTATGTAAATGCAACAATGACGTATTTTATTAATATTTAAATATAAATGCGACAATGACGTATTTTTATTAATATTTAAATATAAATGTGACAATGACGTATTTTGATTAATATTTAAATATAATGCTATTTTATTAATATTTAAATATAAATGCGACAATGACGTATGTTGTCATACAACGTTTCCCCCGTAAAGCACAGGAAGAATCGCTAGTATGTAAAAGAAAACCTGATTATCGAATATGTCGACGCTTAGCTTCAACCCTTATCTCTAGGAACTTGAAAATTGTAAAATACATTTCTTTTACATCGTAGGCACCAAATAAGAAAACCTTTTCCAAAATAATAGTGAAAAATTGTATTCTCCAAAATATTTCAAATTTACACCACGCACTTTCCACATATTGTAAAACTCTCTCGGTAAACTGTATTTGTAAAAACCCCTAATTCGCCTAATATCTGTATAGACCGAAAGGCCACCATGAACATATATTGTGTTACATCATATTTTGTATTCGCAAATTTTGCTGTTCATTTTACGTGCAAAAAAGAGATTACAAAGGACTTGAGAATCCCGAAAGCTAAAAAATTTTAGCCAATTTATTTTAAGCACCGATGTTTTTGTAAATCTAACAAATTTTGTAAACCACATTTCGATCTTTTCAGTCAAACAGTTGACACCATTTTAATAAACACCACATATTAAAAATTTGTGTCAAATAATTCATTTTTTGTAAGCGTCTTAATAAAATACGTCACTAGTGTTGTAACAGTCTAATAATAATTAGATAATATTATTTCACCTATATGCCCCATAACAATCCCGAAAGGGATGAAAGAAATCGAAGCATATTTTGCGAATTTATAGATTTAAACATCGTATCCATGTCATTGCTGTTTGAAAGATATAATTTGAAATATGTGTTCTTTTAATAAGGTGTCTATTGAGGGTGTATCCTATAAGGTAGAAGAAAGGGATTATTTTTTTCATATAAATATAATAATTTCAATCGAAATATAAATGTCCTTTATATGGATTAAATAACTATATAAATATCCTTTATATGGAATAATAACAGCACCAAATCGAAACAAGAAAATTAAACCTTCACTACGGGACTAATACCATACCTATATTTCTAGGAACATGACTGATTTTTATAAAATAAAACTTGAAGGTATCAGTTCAAAGGATCAAGTGGTAAACCTTCAATTAATAACTTTCACTGTATTTTGGATCTCAAAATTTAAATTAACAAAAATCTGAATCAATTAAACAGAAGGTACATGTTAGGTAATACGAGAGTAATACCACACTCATATTTCTAGGAACATGACTGATTTTTATAGAAAAAAAAGCTTGAAGGTGTCAGTCCAAAGGAACAAGTGTTGAATCTTCAGTTAATAATGTCCGCTATATTTTGAATACCAAAATTTAAATTTAAATTAACAAAAATCTGAATCAATTAAACAGAAGGTACATGTTAAGTAATACGAGAGTAATACCGCACTTATATTTCTAGGAATATGGTTGATTTTTATAGAAAAAAAAGCTTGAAGATTTCAGTCCAAAGAAACAAGTGTTGAATCTTCAATTAATAATGTCCACTATATTTTGAATCTCAAAATTTAAATTTAAATTAACAAAAATCTGAATCAATTAAACAGAAGGTACATGTTAAGTAATACGAGAGTAATACCGCACTTATATTTTTAGGAATATGGTTGATTTTTATAGAAAAAAAAGCTTGAAGGTTTCAGTCCAAAGAAACAAGTGTTGAATCTTCAATTAATAATGTCCACTATATTTTGAATCCCAAAATTTAAATTTAAATTAACAAAAATCTGAATCAATTAAACAGAAGGTACATGTTAAGTAATACGAGAGTAATACCGCACTTATATTTCTAGGAATATGGTTGATTTTTATAGAAAAAAAAGCTTGAAGGTGTCAGTCCAAAGAAACAAGTGTTGAATCTTCAATTAATAATGTCCACTATATTTTGAATCTCAAAATTTAAATTTAAATTAACAAAAATCTGAATCAATTAAACAGAAGGTACATGTTAAGTAATACGAGAGTAATACCGCACTTATATTTTTAGGAATATGGTTGATTTTTATAGAAAAAAAAGCTTGAAGGTGTCAGTCCAAAGAAACAAGTGTTAATCTTCAATTAATAATGTCCACTATATTTTGAATCCCAAAATTTAAATTTAAATTAACAAAAATCTGAATCAATTAAACAGAAGGTACTTACATGTTAAGTAATACCGCACTTATATTTCTAGGAACATGGCTGATTTTTATAGAAAAAAAAGCTTGAAGGTGTCAGTCCAAAGGAACAAATATTGAATCTTCAATTAATAATGTCCACTATATTTTGAATCCCAAAATTTAAATTTAAATTAACAAAAATCTGAATCAATTAAACAGAAGGTACTTACATGTTAAGTAATACCGCACTTATATTTCTAGGAACATGGCTGATTTTTATAGAAAAAAAAGCTTGAAGGTATCAGTCCAAAGGAACAAGTGTTGAATCTTCAATTAATAATGTCCACTATATTTTGAATCCCAAGATTTAAATTTAAATTAACAAAAGTCTGAATCAATTAAACAAAAGGAACATGTTAAATAACACGGGAATAACACAACACTTATATTTCTAGGAATATGGCTGATTTTTTTTTTAAATAAAGCTTGAAGGTTTCAATCGAAAGGAATAAATGATGGATCTTCAGTTAATAATGTCCACTATATTTTGAATCCCAAAATTTAAATTTCAATTAACAAAAATCTGAATCAATTAAACAGAAGGTACATGTTAAGTAATACGAGAGTAATACCGCACTTATATTTCTAGGAATATGGTTGATTTTTATAGAAAAAAAAGCTTGAAGGTGTCAGTCCAAAGAAACAAGTGTTGAATCTTCAATTAATAATGTCCACTATATTTTGAATCTCAAAATTTAAATTTAAATTAACAAAAATCTGAATCAATTAAACAGAAGGTACATGTTAAGTAATACGAGAGTAATACCGCACTTATATTTTTAGGAATATGGTTGATTTTTATAGAAAAAAAAAATTGAAGGTGTCAGTCCAAAGAAACAAGTGTTAATCTTCAATTAATAATGTCCACTATATTTTGAATCCCAAAATTTAAATTTAAATTAACAAAAATCTGAATCAATTAAACAGAAGGTACTTACATGTTAAGTAATACCGCACTTATATTTCTAGGAACATGGCTGATTTTTATAGAAAAAAAAGCTTGAAGGTTTCAGTCCAAAGGAACAAATATTGAATCTTCAATTAATAATGTCCACTATATTTTGAATCCCAAAATTTAAATTTAAATTAACAAAAATCTGAATCAATTAAACAGAAGGTACTTACATGTTAAGTAATACCGCACTTATATTTCTAGGAACATGGCTGATTTTTATAGAAAAAAAAGCTTGAAGATGTCAGTCCAAAGGAACAAGTGTTGAATCTTCAATTAATAATGTCCACTATATTTTGAATCCCAAGATTTAAATTTAAATTAACAAAAGTCTGAATCAATTAAACAAAAGGCACATGTTAAATAACACGGGAATAACACAACACTTATATTTCTAGGAATATGGCTGATTTTTTTTTTAAATAAAGCTTGAAGGTTTCTATCGAAAGGAATAAATGATGAACCTTCAGTTAATAATGTCCACTATATTTTGAATCCCAAAATTTAAATTTCAATTAACAAAAATCTGAGTCAATTAAACAGAAGGTACTTACATGTTAAGTAATACCGCACTTATATTTCTAGGAACATGGCTGATTTTTATAGAAACAAAAGCTTGAAGGTGTCAGTCCAAAGGAACAAGTGTTGAATCTTCAATTAATAATGTCCACTATATTTTGAATCCCAAGATTTAAATTTAAATTAACAAAAGTCTGAATCAATTAAACAAAAGGCACATGTTAAATAACACGGGAATAACACAACACTTATATTTCTAGGAATATGGCTGATTTTTTTTTAAAAATAAAGCTTGAAGGTGTCAGTCCAAAGGAAGAAGTGTTAAATCTTCAATCAATAATTTCCACTGTATTTTGAATCTCATAATTTTAATTTAAATTAACAAAAGTCTGAATCAATTAAACAAAAGGTACGTGTTAAGTATACGGACGTAACAAAACCATAAGTCAATTAAACAAAAGGTATAAGGTACACGTTGCAATATACGTATCGGGCGATCCGCCCATCTCAACGTTTCCTAATAATCTGCTCATATTTCTCACTTACAATTTTTGCTAGACTTTCAGAAAAGTTGCAAAATTATCTATGATTGGCTAAATAAAATTTAAAGGATATACCTAAGATATTGGAGGGGGGAATTAAAGACAATAAAAGGGGAAAATGCGTAGGGCCAGTGCGTAAAATAATATATATTTTACGTTATTTAATACATATTACAATAAAAAACGTCAAAATCATATTTGCTTCAGAAAAATATTATTATCCAAAGGTCTATTCGCGTTAGTTCACTCGTGCCGCCTGACCATTTATGTTAGGCGTACCAACTTGTTAGTACATATACTATTTTTTAGAGATGCAATATACACACTCCTATTACCGCTAATTGGTTATGGAGCTGTGTGCTCCCTATCTGCTACCCTGATCTTAATGAAGAATATTATGCAAGTTGGAACGTCTTCAAAATTTATGCATCCAGTACATTTTCAGCCTCAGAAAATATGATCATATTTCTGAATACAGGTCACTTCTCAAATGACTGAAGATCCGTAATCGACACCAACTTCACATACTTACATTTCTTTTTAATGTATTAAAAAATCCACAGAGCCCAAACTACCTTACTGGCAAATTTAAAGATGTATCTACTCACGGCCTTGGACTACGATCTGAACGTTCACTCACTCTACTTATTCCTCTTACGAAAAATCCTTCACTGTCAAGCAGCAAAAATCTGGAATCACCTGGATCCTGGCATCGGGAAAATCACGTATCTAAATATTTTCAAAGATCGAGTGAAAAAGTAAAGCCTCTCCTGAAACCTTTTCCTTTGTGACCTTGTCCTTTCCTGTCTTTCCCATCCCTAATCATGTAAATAGTTTGTATTATTAATAATTTTATATTTTTTCCTGTCTAATATACTATAAATAATTTTCATTGTAAAGTCTCTTACAGTCTACCAACTAAATTTCAACACCAATTGTTATGTTTGACAGGAAGAGATTGATCATGTAGCAGAAAGTCCGACATATGTATTATACATAAAATTTGATATATAAATAAATAAATAAATATCGTCATAAATATATATACCAAATAAACATTTTGTTTGTACGCAAAAATATCAACTTTTAATAACGATCACGTTTAAAAAATATTTTATATCTTTCAGCACGAAAATAATAGAACGCCATCCGGAATGGAGGGTAGATTTCACATAAAATCACTGAATTTCAGTTTTCTTAAACAACATTGAAAGCATCACCTTCTTCCAAACCATCAGACCACGTTTTCTCATCTTCAAAATAAATAAAAGCTATTCAAACAAGCTTTAAAGTACATCTACCGTAATGTTTTACGTTTATGGAAAAAGAAAGTTGAATATTTATGATTGTCTAAAAATGTTGAACGCCACTACTTCTAAACTAATCGACCAATTTTGATCAATTTTAAAGTGAAGTAAAGCTAATCATACAAACTTAAGATGCATCCACGAAAAGCTTTGTACCAAGAAAGACTAGACGAATTTAAAGAATTTTTAAATACTATTTTTTCGGTTAACCGTTTATAAATATCACAATGATTTCTACGATTTCTGGAAAATGTTTAAGATGTTTTTTTTATTACTGGTAAATGAGACATTTAAAATGTATAATTGGGAAAAATTAATAAAATATTATGGAAATTTCAACATTATTATCGAGATTTTTATAGCCTACATTTAAAATTATATAATATTATACTATATTTATAAAGTCTATACCATAAAATGTACATGGTATTTTATGAATAAACCAATAATTTATTTAAAATACCAACTTTTACTCGTCTACTTTCTGATACCACTGACTATGAGCCCGGGTGACCAATGATTTTTTGGTACCAAAACCCGGCCCCCACCACATCCCCGGTCCTTTAAATCAGATAGATCGGTCACATATCCGTTTGATACCTGAGAGGCCCTTTGAGAAATTGAAAAACAGAAATGCAGCGAAGAGCAAATTGTAAAAGAAAGCATCTATGAAATTATCATAAATACATTAGGGAAAAAACGAAAGATAAAAAGACAAAAATTTGATTATATATATATACATATATATATATATATATATATATATATATATATATATATATATACATGGCTTCACGTGACAAATAACTCTAGCAAATAGCATAAGGTAGTAAGTACATAGAGTCTCCATGCATCTCCGGCACGATCGATACAACTGCAGACAAGGCGGTCAGCAATTATCAAGGCTATAAACGGGGGATGTACGGACTTCTGTTAACACTTTGCCTAAAAGTTTTTCTTGAAATTATATTTACAACTATAATCACTGTTATAATTACAATTACAGATGCAGAAACAGTTACTATCACCGTTCGTGTAACAGTTATCGTTACAGTTAGAATTCCAATTGCTATTAGAAATACAATTATATCTGCACTATGAGCTATCGTTATATGATCAATAAAAAGTACTTGACGGATCTCGTTGGTACCCTATTTTTTAACGATATTAAAAAAACAACATCATAAATAAAAAGATTTCCAAAGTGTGAGGGGGAGGAAAGCAAAAACATTGAACTTCAACGTAAAGTTTTTTTTTCATTGTAACACACGTTTAATGGTAATGAAAGTAAAAAATTATAAATAAAAATCCAATAGCAACACAATACATACGAGACTCAACACGAAGATTTTTTTTATACAGCATTTTTAAGTAATGTCATTTCGATAAAAACAAATTAAAATTAAACAAAATTCACATAATGTTGTCTAATTTTTCATTTTCTTTAAATTTTTCCTGGAAATTCCTTTCCTAAATTACAATAATGTCGTAGAAAATGAGCCAACATAATAATATTTTCAGCGAATTAGAAACAAAGAATGCAATGTAATTATAGGTCGAAAGAAGACGTATATTTAATGAGAAATACTGTGCACTTCACTGTCATTGTTATAAATGTTAGTGTTTCTGATTCTTTCTTTATTGCCTAAAATTTCTGCAATCAAGAAACAGATCACTAATACATTTGGTATAGTATAATTTGTATTAGTTACTTATTGGTTACTCTCGAAGTCGTCAATCAATATTTGTACCTAAGAAAAACTGTACAATCAGGTAGAACCAACTTCGAGAAAGAGGTCAATAAGAAAATCCAACTGTTCGGGAAACTTTACCATACCTTTTTTTCCACAGTACAGTAGTGTTTGAAAACAAGTCTTCAATCAATATGTGCTCCAAGTGATGACATTTGAAAGTGATACTAGGTCACTTATTATTGGCTTCGTAAAAAGACAACCATTCACTCAATGAACTGATGGAAAGAGCTGTCGATGATCGTAATTTCTTCACAAAATATGATCTGCAATGAGGAAATCAGTAAATGAATTAGGATTACCGACATAGATCGTATGATTGGCAGATTGCAGTGGTAATGGGCAGATCATAAAGCACACAGAATCGATGACTGTTAGAGTAGATTCTCAAGAAAGGCGACTACGTACCGGAAGACGCAGGATGAGACAATCTCCCAGTAAGTGGACAGATGACCTGATAAAGGTAGCAGGAAGCCATTAGATGCAAGCGGATAGGAATTTTTATCAATCTTTATGGGAATCTATGGGAGAGGGCGTATGTTTAGAAATATACGTCATCCAGCTAAGGATGATGATGATACGACGGACACCTAGACTTCAAACTTTATAATTCTATGAATAACTAGCTTTTCCACACTATCACCCATGTAGACATGCGATCGAGATGACGAGATTTGTCTCTAACCTAAATTAAACCTTTACACTATTTCTAGAAATAACGTTAAACATTTTATTAACGTAACGCACACATTGATCTGTTTACAGCCATCTATTGGCATGTTACTGTACTAAATTTCTATTATAAAACCCCGAGTTTTAGTTCAAAGAAAGATCGAAGAAAAAATTACTTATATATCAAAGCGATTCATAAGTTATATTAGTTTTAAGTTTTAGAAAAATCTGTTCAAACATACAGACGTGATTAAGTAACAAACATACTAACAGCTTTCATCAATGCAAGTATTCCACCGTGCGATGGAAGCTGTTGATAAGACTATGACTTACTCTTCCACATAAACTAAACACACAACAAAATAGCCAATTGTAACCATTTCTTAATCTATTGCAGAGTTATAAGTTAAAACAAACATACCGACACGAAAAACAATACGGAAAAGTTTGTCTGTTTTATTTAATATTATTCAATACTTATTGTTTACATAACAACATTGGGCATAAGTAAATAACTTTGAAGGAAAATATTAAAACACATTACGAAGCATTAATGTAGATAATTTCCTCTAAATCAGTGTTCAATAAAGGCGACGTTATCTGCAGTTAAATCGTAAAATAATTTTAAACTTAAATTAAAACTTTTCAAATAAATAAAGAGCAAAATCAGGTCAATTTGTTAATATTTTTACAGCCACAACCATATGAAATGTAACGAAGTAATGGCGACTGGTAATATAAAAAAACACACCTTAAAAGAGAGACACCAAAAACATCAACCTGTATACAGCATTCAACGTATTAGCTCATTCCAGCACAGCCCGCAGCTCGCATCCAATTGGACCGCGTGTAGATCCATTCGGCGCGCAATCACCGGCGCCCGCATGCCGCGGCACGATTCCAGTGCCGAGAGCAACTTTCTCCAGCCATAGGGGACCCGCATGGGGCGCGAGCGGCGTTCAGAACGCACCAGATAACGGGGAAGTGCACACACGATTGTGTACATAGCTAGCCGTGTTTGATTTGAGAGGTGACGAGTGGAAATTGTAAAGCTGGGTTTAGACCAATTGTTAACTTATTGAT
Source organism: Druceiella hillmani (assembly GCA_039881145.1). Taxonomy (NCBI): domain Eukaryota; kingdom Metazoa; phylum Arthropoda; class Insecta; order Lepidoptera; family Hepialidae; genus Druceiella; species Druceiella hillmani. The sequence continues at coordinate 11,245,202 of JAYKKI010000071.1, read as the reverse complement.
CGATACAATGATAAAACAATTCAAAGATAAAATAAGTATAAGTTAGTGTTGCTACTTTTTGAAAATTCCATAGCCAAACTAGGAACCCTCATAGTTTCGCTATATCCATCTGTCTATCTGTCCGTCTGCATATCACAGCCGTTTTACTCGCAGACTATTAATGTTCCTACAAAGTTCCAATCTTTAATAAAAATGTTTAGGGTAGTTTTCCTATGTGAAAAGTGGAAGTAATTTGTTATCTAACAGGGGCTGTAATTTAACAAAGGCACTAGTTTAAGTTACTGTTATATTTATACATTAGCATAATTGTTTTCTACTTGTATAGTTCAGTAAGAAGATAACTTTCCTGTAGTACATCCCCTCATCGCATCATACTGCTCACGAGACAGTCTTGCTTCTATTGAAACAGCCAGAGTGTTTTCACCTGACAAAATTGTTATAATTCAAGATACTTTTTTGAAAGATTGATCATTTCTAGCATACTCCGGATTTGCTGGTATATCTTTTCAAACTTTTGAGGCCTTCAGCTCGTATTAGAAGTAGTGTAAAGTAATGAAGATATAGAAGTAGAAACACAGATTTGTTTGAGATACTTCTTATCAAGCGAAAGAACGAAAATGATATGTCAAGCCACTCCTTATTGTTTTCCTTAATTTGTGTATGGATTCTATATTATGCTTTCGCCCATCTTGACCTATATTCAGACTTAAAATTTGATTGTTTCCGCTTTAAATTAATTAAATTATTCACATCACAATTTTTCCATTGTACGAAGGTAGTTTAAAGAAAAACAATATAATTTTATGAATTTTTTATCATAAAATTATATTGTTTTTCTTTAAACTACCTTCTCCAGAATATTTTATAATATCGGCATGTTCTTTCCTTGTAATGAAAAATGTATTAAAACTTGTTCTTAGAACAAAAAAACGCAAATTGAATAATTCACAGTTAAATGAAACTACGTGATGTAGTATTATTTCTACTTTCTTTAAGTTCTTTACCACGATCTAGGTTTCATTTTGTTACATCATCTTCAGGTTCAAGATAGAATCTTTGCTAATAGTCCACCTGAAGATGTTGTAATAATCTTTGCTAATAGGCCACCTGAAGATGTTGTAATAATCTTTGCTTATAACCCACCTGAAAATGTTGTAATAATCTTTGCTAATAGCCCACCTGAAGCTGTTGTAATAATCTTTGCTAATATTCCACCTGAAGATGTTATAATAATCTTTGCTAATAGCCCACCTCAAGATGTTGTAATAATTTTTGCTAATAGGCCACCTGAAGATGTTGTAATAATCTTTGCTTATAACCCACCTGAAGCTGTTGTAATAATCTTTGCTAATAGCCCACCTGAAGCTGTTGTAATAATCTTTGCTAATAGCCCACCTGAAGATGTTGTAATAATCTTTGCTAATAGGCCACCTGAAGATGTTGTAATAATCTTTGCTTATAACCCACCTGAAAATGTTGTAATAATCTTTGCTAATAGCCCACCTGAAGCTGTTGTAATAATCTTTGCTAATATTCCACCTGAAGATGTTATAATAATCTTTGCTAATAGCCCACCTCAAGATGTTGTAATAATTTTTGCTAATAGGCCACCTGAAGATGTTGTAATAATCTTTGCTTATAACCCACCTGAAGCTGTTGTAATAATCTTTGCTAATAGCCCACCTGAAGCTGTTGTAATAATCTTTGCTAATAGCCCACCTGAAGATGTTGTAATAATCTTTGCTAATAGCCCACCTGAAGATGTTATAATAATCTTTGCTAATAGCCCACCTCAAGATGTTGTAATAATTTTTGCTAATAGGCCACCTGAAGATGTTGTAATAATCTTTGCTTATAACCCACCTGAAGCTGTTGTAATAATCTTTGCTAATAGCCCACCTGAAGCTGTTGTAATAATCTTTGCTAATAGCCCACCTGAAGATGTTGTAATAATCTTTGCTAATAGGCCACCTGAAGATGTTGTAATAATCTTTGCTTATAACCCACCTGAAAATGTTGTAATAATCTTTGCTAATAGCCCACCTGAAGCTGTTGTAATAATCTTTGCTAATATTCCACCTGAAGATGTTATAATAATCTTTGCTAATAGCCCACCTCAAGATGTTGTAATAATTTTTGCTAATAGGCCACCTGAAGATGTTGTAATAATCTTTGCTTATAACCCACCTGAAGCTGTTGTAATAATCTTTGCTAATAGCCCACCTGAAGCTGTTGTAATAATCTTTGCTAATAGCCCACCTGAAGATGTTGTAATAATCTTTGCTAATAGCCCACCTGAAGATGTTATAATAATCTTTGCTTATAACCCACCTGAAAATGTTGTAATAATCTTTGCTAATAGCCCACCTGAAGCTGTTGTAATAATCTTTGCTAATATTCCACCTGAAGATGTTATAATAATCTTTGCTAATAGCCCACCTGAAGATGTTATAATAATCTTTGCTTATAACCCACCTGAAAATGTTGTAATAATCTTTGCTAATAGCCCACCTGAAGCTGTTGTAATAATCTTTGCTAATATTCCACCTGAAGATGTTATAATAATCTTTGCTAATAGGCCACCTGAAGATGTTATAATAATCTTTGCTAATATTCCACCTGAAGATGTTATAATAATCTTTGCTAATAGCCCACCTCAAGATGTTGTAATAATTTTTGCTTATAACCTACCTGAAGATGTTGCAATAATCTTTGCTAATAGCCCACCTGAAGATGCAATACAACGAAACCTAGGTCGTGGCAAAGAACTTAAATAAAGTAGAAATAATACTCCATCACGTAGTTGTGATTTAATTGTGAATAATGAACTTCTACAAAATTAACGCCAAATATATTAAATGTTGAAAAATTAAGAAAAACAGCTTGTAAATAAATATAATTAAAAAACTAGCAAAAAGTTATTATTTCTTATTTTAATTGTAGAGAATAGAAATGAAAATGAACAATCGATCTACTTGAGAACTTAGTTCAAGTATTATTTGTTTATAGATTTCTACATAATTATGCTAACGTAAACCATTATATTTATTAAGCGTATTATGTATAAATTTAAAAAAAATAGTGGCTAAAATGTCATAACATACTTAAAGTTGACGATTCCATAACTAAATGATATTAATATTAATAAATTTTAGTAACAAAAAACTTAAAACACAAATAGAAAATAGACCACCGCGACACGCCCCAACAAGTCGTAACAATATTGCATTCTAATAGCAATCATAGAAAGTATACAAGTATTTAAATACTGTGAAATCGTATGTTGGTATGTAATCTAGTAACCTGCTACATACATGAGTATTTTTAAATTACATTTACTTTATTTATTCACTGCCAGTTTTTGAGGATACTTGGCCTAGTGTACATCTTGCTATATAGTGATAATGAATAGAAATACACCAACCAGATTTACCGTCACACTAACAATAGTGCACTCTCAAGTCGTAACGATAGTGCACTATAGCGACAGTCATGGGAAGTATATAAGTATTTAAATACCATAAGTAACTAATCTTGCGAACTGCTATAAGTGTGTATTTTTAAATTACATTTGTTTTATTTATTTACTGCCACTTTTTGAGGATACTTGCCCTAGTGTACATCACGTAAAATGATTGCTATATATTTATAATTAATAGAAATATACTAGATTTACGGTCACACTAACAATAGTGCACTCTCAAGTCGTAACGATAGTGCACTCTAGTGACAGTCATAGGAAGTATATAAGTATTTAAATACCATAAGTAACTAATCTTGCGAACTGCTATAAGTGTGTATTTTTAAATTACATTTGTTTTATTTATTTACTGCCACTTTTTGAGGATACTTGCCCTAGTGTACATCACGTAAAATGATTGCTATATATTTATAATTAATAGAAATATACCAGATTTACGGTCACACTAACAATAGTGCACTCTCAAGTCGTAACGATAGTGCACTCTAGTGACAGTCATAGGAAGTATATAAGTATTTAAATACCATAAGTAACTAATCTTGCGAACTGCTATAAGTGTGTATTTTTAAATTACATTTGTTTTATTTATTTACTGCCACTTTTTGAGGATACTTGCCCTAGTGTACATCACGTAAAATGATTGCTATATATTTATAATTAATAGAAATATACCAGATTTACGGTCACACTAACAATAGTGCACTCTAAAGTCGTAACGATAGTGCACTATAGCGACAGTCATGGGAAGTATATAAGTATTTAAATACCATAAGTAACTAATCTTGCGAACTGCTATAAGTGTGTATTTTTAAATTACATTTGTTTTATTTATTTACTGCCACTTTTTGAGGATACTTGCCCAAGTGTACATCACGTAAAATCATTGCTATATATTTATAATTAATAGAAATATACCAGATTTACGGTCACACTAACAATAGTGCACTCTCAAGTCGTAACGATAGTGCACTCTAATGACAGTCATAGGAAGTATATAAGTATTTAAATACCATAAGTAACTAATCTTGCGAACTGCTATAAGTGTGTATTTTTAAATTACATTTGTTTTATTTATTTACTGCCACTTTTTGAGGATACTTGCCCTAGTGTACATCACGTAAAATCATTGCTATATATTTATAATTAATAGAAATATACCAGATTTACGGTCACACTAACAATAGTGCACTCTCAAGTCGTAACGATAGTGCACTCTAGCAACAGTCATGGGAAGTATATAAGTATTTAAATACTGAGAAATCGTGTGTTGATAACTAATCTTACGAACTGCTATAAGTGTGTATTTTTAAATTACATTTGTTTTATTTATTTACTGCCACTTTTTGAGGATACTTGCCCTAGTGTACATCACGTAAAATGATTGCTATGTATTTATAATTAATAGAAATATACCAGATTTACGGTCACAATAACAATAGTGCACTCTCAAGTCGTAACGATAGTGCACTCTAGCAACAGTCATGGGAAGTATATAAGTATTTAAATACTGAGAAATCGTGTGTTGATAACTAATCTTGCGAACTGCTATAAGTGTGTATTTTTAAATTACATTTGTTTTATTTATTTACTGCCACTTTTTGAGGATACTTGCCCTAGTGTACATCACGTAAAATGATTGCTATATATTTATAATTAATAGAAATATACTAGATTTACGGTCACACTAACAATAGTGCACTCTCAAGTCGTAACGATAGTGCACTCTAGTGACAGTCATAGGAAGTATATAAGTATTTAAATACCATAAGTAACTAATCTTGCGAACTGCTATAAGTGTGTATTTTTAAATTACATTTGTTTTATTTATTTACTGCCACTTTTTGAGGATACTTGCCCTAGTGTACATCACGTAAAATGATTGCTATATATTTATAATTAATAGAAATATACCAGATTTACGGTCACACTAACAATAGTGCACTCTCAAGTCGTAACGATAGTGCACTCTAGTGACAGTCATAGGAAGTATATAAGTATTTAAATACTGAGAAATCGTGTGTTGATAACTAATCTTGCGAACTGCTATAAGTGTGTATTTTTAAATTACATTTGTTTTATTTATTTACTGCCACTTTTTGAGGATACTTGCCCAAGTGTACATCACGTAAAATGATTGCTATATATTTATAATTAATAGAAATATACCAGATTTACGGTCACACTAACAATAGTGCACTCTCAAGTCGTAACGATAGTGCACTCTAGCAACAGTCATGGGAAGTATATAAGTATTTAAATCGTGTGTTGGTAACTAATCTTGCGAACTGCTATAAGTGTGTATTTTTAAATTACATTTGTTTTATTTATTTACTGCCACTTTTTGAGGATACTTACCCTAGTGTACATCACGTAAAATGATTGCTATATATTTATAATTAATAGAAATATACCAGATTTACGGTCACACTAACAATAGTGCACTCTCAAGTCGTAACGATAGTGCACTCTAGCAACAGTCATGGGAAGTATATAAGTATTTAAATACTGAGAAATCGTGTGTTGATAACTAATCTTGCGAACTGCTATAAGTGTGTATTTTTAAATTACATTTGTTTTATTTATTTACTGCCACTTTTTGAGGATACTTGCCCAAGTGTACATCACGTAAAATGATTGCTATGTATTTATAATTAATAGAAATATACCAGATTTACGGTCACACTAACAATAGTGCACTCTCAAGTCGTAACGATAGTGCACTCTAGCAACAGTCATGGGAAGTATATAAGTATTTAAATACTGTGAAATCGTGTGTTGGTAACTAATCTTGCTAACTGCTATAAGTGTGTATTTTTAAATTACATTTGTTTTATTTATTTACTGCCACTTTTTGAGGATACTTGCCCTAGTGTACATCACGTAAAATGATTGCTATATATTTATAATTAATAGAAATATACCAGATTTACGGTCACACTAACAATAGTGCACTCTCAAGTCGTAACGATAGTGCACTCTAGCAACAGTCATGGGAAGTATATAAGTATTTAAATACTGAGAAATCGTGTGTTGATAACTAATCTTGCGAACTGCTATAAGTGTGTATTTTTAAATTACATTTGTTTTATTTATTTACTGCCACTTTTTGAGGATACTTGCCCAAGTGTACATCACGTAAAATGATTGCTATATATTTATAATTAATAGAAATATACCAGATTTACGGTCACACTAACAATAGTGCACTCTCAAGTCGTAACGATAGTGCACTCTAGCAACAGTCATGGGAAGTATATAAGTATTTAAATACTGAGAAATCGTGTGTTGATAACTAATCTTGCGAACTGCTATAAGTGTGTATTTTTAAATTACAATTGTTTTATTTATTTACTGCCACTTTTTGAGGATACTTGCCCTAGTGTACATCACGTAAAATGATTGCTATATATTTATAACTAATAGAAATATACCAGATTTACGGTCACACTAACAATAGTGCACTCTCAAGTCGTAACGATAGTGCACTATAGCGGCAGTCATGGGAAGTATATAAGTATTTAAATACTTTGAAATCGTGTGTTGGTAACTAATCTTGCGAACTGCTATAAGTGTGTATTTTTAAATTACATTTTTTTTATTTATTTACTGCCATTTTTTGAGGATACTTGCCCTAGTGTACATCACGTAAAATGATTGCTATATATTTATAATCAATAGAAATATACCAGATTTACGGTCACACTAACAATAGTGCACTCTCAAGTCGTAACGATAGTGCACTCTAGCAACAGTCATGGGAAGTATATAAGTATTTAAATACTGAGAAATCGTGTGTTGATAACTAATCTTGCGAACTGCTTTAAGTGTGTATTTTTAAATTACATTTGTTTTATTTATTTACTGCCACTTTTTGAGGATACTTGCCCAAGTGTACATCACGTAAAATGATTGCTATATATTTATAATTAATAGAAATATACCAGATTTACGGTCACACTAACAATAGTGCACTCTCAAGTCGTAACGATAGTGCACTCTAGCAACAGTCATGGGAAGTATATAAGTATTTAAATCGTGTGTTGGTAACTAATCTTGCGAACTGCTATAAGTGTGTATTTTTAAATTACATTTGTTTTATTTATTTACTGCCACTTTTTGAGGATACTTACCCTAGTGTACATCACGTAAAATGATTGCTATATATTTATAATTAATAGAAATATACCAGATTTACGGTCACACTAACAATAGTGCACTCTCAAGTCGTAACGATAGTGCACTCTAGCAACAGTCATGGGAAGTATATAAGTATTTAAATACTGAGAAATCGTGTGTTGATAACTAATCTTGCGAACTGCTATAAGTGTGTATTTTTAAATTACATTTGTTTTATTTATTTACTGCCACTTTTTGAGGATACTTGCCCAAGTGTACATCACGTAAAATGATTGCTATGTATTTATAATTAATAGAAATATACCAGATTTACGGTCACACTAACAATAGTGCACTCTCAAGTCGTAACGATAGTGCACTCTAGCAACAGTCATGGGAAGTATATAAGTATTTAAATACTGTGAAATCGTGTGTTGGTAACTAATCTTGCTAACTGCTATAAGTGTGTATTTTTAAATTACATTTGTTTTATTTATTTACTGCCACTTTTTGAGGATACTTGCCCTAGTGTACATCACGTAAAATGATTGCTATATATTTATAATTAATAGAAATATACCAGATTTACGGTCACACTAACAATAGTGCACTCTCAAGTCGTAACGATAGTGCACTCTAGCAACAGTCATGGGAAGTATATAAGTATTTAAATACTGAGAAATCGTGTGTTGATAACTAATCTTGCGAACTGCTATAAGTGTGTATTTTTAAATTACATTTGTTTTATTTATTTACTGCCACTTTTTGAGGATACTTGCCCAAGTGTACATCACGTAAAATGATTGCTATATATTTATAATTAATAGAAATATACCAGATTTACGGTCACACTAACAATAGTGCACTCTCAAGTCGTAACGATAGTGCACTCTAGCAACAGTCATGGGAAGTATATAAGTATTTAAATACTGAGAAATCGTGTGTTGATAACTAATCTTGCGAACTGCTATAAGTGTGTATTTTTAAATTACAATTGTTTTATTTATTTACTGCCACTTTTTGAGGATACTTGCCCTAGTGTACATCACGTAAAATGATTGCTATATATTTATAACTAATAGAAATATACCAGATTTACGGTCACACTAACAATAGTGCACTCTCAAGTCGTAACGATAGTGCACTATAGCGGCAGTCATGGGAAGTATATAAGTATTTAAATACTTTGAAATCGTGTGTTGGTAACTAATCTTGCGAACTGCTATAAGTGTGTATTTTTAAATTACATTTTTTTTATTTATTTACTGCCATTTTTTGAGGATACTTGCCCTAGTGTACATCACGTAAAATGATTGCTATATATTTATAATCAATAGAAATATACCAGATTTACGGTCACACTAACAATAGTGCACTCTCAAGTCGTAACGATAGTGCACTCTAGCAACAGTCATGGGAAGTATATAAGTATTTAAATACTGAGAAATCGTGTGTTGATAACTAATCTTGCGAACTGCTTTAAGTGTGTATTTTTAAATTACATTTGTTTTATTTATTTACTGCCACTTTTTGAGGATACTTGCCCTAGTGTACATCACGTAAAATGATTGCTATATATTTATAACTAATAGAAATATACCAGATTTACGGTCACATTAACAATAGTGCACTCTCAAGTCGTAACGATAGTGCACTATAGCGACAGTCATGGGAAGTATATAAGTATTTAAATACTGTGAAATCGTGTGTTGGTAACTAATCTTGCGAACTGCTATAAGTGTGTATTTTTAAATTACATTTGTTTTATTTATTTACTGCCACTTTTTGAGGATACTTGCCCTAGTGTACATCACGTAAAATGATTGCTATATATTTATAATCAATAGAAATATACCAGATTTACGGTCACACTAACAATAGTGCACTCTCAAGTCGTAACGATAGTGCACTATAGCGACAGTCATGGGAAGTATATAAGTATTTAAATACTGTGAAATCGTGTGTTGGTAACTAATCTTGCGAACTGCTATAAGTGTGTATTTTTAAATTACATTTGTTTTATTTATTTACTGCCACTTTTTGAGGATACTTGCCCTAGTGTACATCACGTAAAATGATTGCTATGTATTTATAATTAATAGAAATATACCAGATTTACGGTCACACTAACAATAGTGCACTCTCAAGTCGTAACGATAGTGCACTATAGCGACAGTCATGGAAAGTATATAAGTATTTAAATACTGTGAAATCGTGTGTTGGTAACTAATCTTGCGAACTGCTATAAGTGTGTATTTTTAAATTACATTTTTTTTATTTATTTACTGCCACTTTTTGAGGATACTTGCCCTAGTGTACATCACGTAAAATGATTGCTATATATTTATAACTAACAGAAATATACCAGATTTACGGTCACACTAACAATAGTGCACTCTCAAGTCGTAACGATAGTGCACTATAGCGACAGTCATGGGAAGTATATAAGTATTTAAATACTGTGAAATCGTGTGTTGGTAACTAATCTTGCGAACTGCTATAAGTGTGTATTTTTAAATTACATTTTTTTTATTTATTTACTGCCACTTTTTGAGGATACTTGCCCTAGTGTACATCACGTAAAATGATTGCTATATATTTATAACTAACAGAAATATACCAGATTTACGGTCACACTAACAATAGTGCACTCTCAAGTCGTAACGATAGTGCACTATAGCGACAGTCATGGGAAGTATATAAGTATTTAAATACTGTGAAATCGTGTGTTGGTAACTAATCTTGCGAACTGCTATAAGTGTGTATTTTTAAATTACATTTGTTTTATTTATTTACTGCCACTTTTTGAGGATACTTGCCCTAGTGTACATCACGTAAAATGATTGCTATATATTTATAATCAATAGAAATATACCAGATTTACGGTCACACTAACAATAGTGCACTCTCAAGTCGTAACGATAGTGCACTATAGCGACAGTCATGGGAAGTATATAAGTATTTAAATACTGTGAAATCGTGTGTTGGTAACTAATCTTGCGAACTGCTATAAGTGTGTATTTTTAAATTACATTTGTTTTATTTATTTACTGCCACTTTTTGAGGATACTTGCCCTAGTGTACATCACGTAAAATGATTGCTATGTATTTATAATTAATAGAAATATACCAGATTTACGGTCACACTAACAATAGTGCACTCTCAAGTCGTAACGATAGTGCACTATAGCGACAGTCATGGGAAGTATATAAGTATTTAAATACTGTGAAATCGTGTGTTGGTAACTAATCTTGCGAACTGCTATAAGTGTGTATTTTTAAATTACATTTTTTTTATTTATTTACTGCCACTTTTTGAGGATACTTGCCCTAGTGTACATCACGTAAAATGATTGCTATATATTTATAACTAACAGAAATATACCAGATTTACGGTCACACTAACAATAGTGCACTCTCAAGTCGTAACGATAGTGCACTATAGCGACAGTCATGGGAAGTATATAAGTATTTAAATACTGTGAAATCGTGTGTTGGTAACTAATCTTGCGAACTGCTATAAGTGTGTATTTTTAAATTACATTTTTTTTATTTATTTACTGCCACTTTTTGAGGATACTTGCCCTAGTGTACATCACGTAAAATGATTGCTATATATTTATAATCAATAGAAATATACCAGATTTACGGTCACACTAACAATAGTGCACTCTCAAGTCGTAACGATAGTGCACTCTAGTGACAGTCATGGGAAGTATATAAGTATTTAAATACTGTGAAATCGTGTGTTGGTAACTAATCTTGCGAACTGCTATAAGTGTGTATTTTTAAATTACATTTGATTTATTTATTTACTGCCACTTTTTGAGGATACTTGCCCTAGTGTGCATCACGTAAAATGATTGCTATATATTTATAATTAATAGAAATATACCAGATTTACGGTCACACTAACAATAGTGCACTCTCAAGTCGTAACGATAGTGCACTCTAGCGACAGTCATGGGAAGTATATAAGTATATAAATACTGTGAAATCGTGTGTTGGTATGTAATCTAGTTAACTGCTGTAAGTGGATATTTTTAAATTATATTTGTTTTATTAATTTCTTGCCACTCTGAGGATACTTGTGCTACTGCACGTCGTGGAAAATTATAATGGTAATTAATAGAAATATATTTTCATAGAATTTAAGGTGTATTATTTTTATTAAAATAGAATTTAAACAAAATATCTGTTAACTTACAAACTATTAATCTAGTTACAAATATTAATTTTTCGCAACGTAAATATTTCACTTACTAAATCTTTCATAGGCATAAAAGATAAAAAAAAATATAAGATATAAAATCATGGCTGTATTTTTACCCATAACTTCTGCAGAGGCTCTAAAAACCCATTTTTTCCATAATTTTATATTGATTAATTTCCGAAATGAGGGTATATATTTTCTGCATATTTTTCAGTATGTCACCTAAAATATAATTTATAATTTTTCAGACCCTTATAATTAACCCTTTCGAACGGTACTCCACACTATTTGGAATTAATTTTTTTTAATAATTAATTTGCCTCCTTTACAATTTTCATATGAATATTTTTGAATGTAGCTAACAGTCGAGACTTGTATAAAAGTTAATAGGTTTTATTACTATCTCAAATTAGTTTCTACGTCAGACGGTTTCTGAGAAAAACGGCTGTTACAGACGGACAGACGGTGATCTTATGAGGGTCCCGTTTTTCCAGTTGAGGTTATAAACTCCAAAAAATTGTCATTAAAAATTTTAACATTGAAATTATATGGATAAACATTTATATACATAGCACTGTCATTTTAATTATAAATATTTTAAAATCGTTTTTGGATAAATTAATTCTCGATAGTGTTATAAATATAAAAAGTATGTAACTTAAGATAATCATTCCTTTTTAAAAAAATTAAGTTTCTGGTTTCTTTAGTTATGCCTAAAATCGCATTTTTTTCCAATATACCATTGAACAGTTTTTTTTAAACTTAGCAAAGATGTATGAAGCAAATAACAATATTTTAAGCATCATTGAAAAATAAAAACATTGACTCAATTTCATTATCCAGTCCGTCCTATCTTAATTGTCCATTGTACCAGCTGACAATTATTTTTTACGACTTAATACTCTATAATAGAGTAGACAAAAATAAAAAAATATGTATTTTATGACCAGCTTAGGAAAACTGGTCTGAAAAAAAAAATTATTTTTTTTATTTTTGCTTGCTATCTCTACTATTGAGAACCACTTTTAATTGCTTTTTCTAATACGTTAATATAAAACAACATTTTAAGGTCAATTTTCTTTGTGTTTGATATTTTTCATAGACAATGAGCCGACAATAAAAAAAGAAGTCATCTAAAATGGCAATTTTAGCCATCTCAACCGTGGCTAATTTCTACCTGTTCTAGTATTTCTACTTATCTATTTCGTATATCTTATGTATCACATCTTTCATTTACTTTATAATTTTCAAATGTCTGTAATTTATTTTTCACCCTCTATTTGTTTATTTTATGATGGTTAATAAGTTTTTAACTACGGCTTCGAAATTTATTTTAAAAGATTATAAGAAGTTGTAGAATATTTTATTACGGCCGAAGGACACTTGATTAATGATAGTTATCGTGAGGCCTTCAATACCTTTCAAGGGTTATTAAAATATATATTTTTGAAGTGAAACTTATTTGGGTGAGAGTAAAATGTCAAGGTCGCAAAATCCTTGATGCAACATTTGTGACTTCAAAATGTAACGAATCTATTGCAAGAAGGACAGAAAATAGATACTTAGTTAACAACCGAGAAAGATAGATAAGCAGGATACAATAAGACAAGAAGTATACGCATGCGCGAAAATAAAAAACGCGCTCAATACAGCTGTTTTTTACGTTGTGTGTTGTGTGTAGTAAACTGTCAAAATATTGCGCGAAAACAAAAATGGAGCCCGTGTCACACATCAGCTGTTTCGTAGCTTATTTATGTCAAAGGTAAGCTGTCAAAATTTTGCGAGGAAATAAACAAAAATAGCTGTCACTAATGCTGTCAGCTATTTTGTAGGTTACGTCTGTCAAAAGTAAACTCAAAAATTTTGTCGATTTATTTATCTATTCATGATTGATTTATTGATAATTTTGTATGTAATTTATCCGTTATAACACTAGGAATATATGTACTTAATTTATTTATAAATCCGCAATGTTTTTTAATGGCTTACTAAAGTTATTAATCAGGAGTCTTCAGTTATCTCATTAATTGACAATTATCTTCAACACATACACACGCACGCACGCAAATACACACGTCTGCCCGCACGCACATATACACGCACGCATGCACGCACGCGCCCACGCACATACACACACACACGCACACACACACACACACACACACACACACACATATGTATATATATATATATATATATATACATATACATATATATATATATATATATATATATATATATATATATATATATATATAAATATATAAATTAAACTCATTTGTTAATATGTTGGTTAACTGTATTGCTTAAATTACATAAATTATATCCGAGGAATATCTGTATTATATATTAAATTTAATTTTGTTATATACTTCTGGCTTCAAATTTTTTTCTTTAAGTCTTAGAATATTTTTCTCTCCCTTTCTCTGCTTCTGCCTTTTCCCCTTACTCTATACTTACAAATCGATATTTAGATTTTTTTTTATATTCATAACACTATTATGAAAAAATAGATTTAAATACAATTCAAGCATAACCGCTTTACTTTATTGCTTCCTCGTGATTATTGACATTAAAATGTAATTTCCGATTGATTTATGTTAATCACACACGCAAACACCAAAACTAAAAGGAGTTTCATAACACAAACCTGAAACTAATACCATAAAGAAATGCTATGCTGTTTCTTGAATATAAAGAGCATTATTCATAAGAAGATACCAAGGGAATCTACGGTGAATGCTAGGTTTACTGTCAGCTATATCGCCAAGCTAATAAAACTATGTAGTCAACAGCACCAAGTTTATTTTCTTTCTGGTAAAGATAGGCTGCAAACCTCGAAATATACTCGTGAAAAATTAAATTTGTTCGACTGGATTCTGCCAACAAATTCACCTTATTCATACGAAATCGCATCATCTTGTTAGTACTTATTAATTATTCTAAACAATCATTCACAGAAAAAAAAATCGACGGGTCTTGCGGTAATTCATGAATAAAAACAGTACATAGATAAATATATTTCTTTACGGAACATAGATTTTAAAAATAATTCGGGTTTAAAAGCTTAATAACTAATCGAATATCTTATTTTACATTAAAATTACTTTCAATAATAATCTGCAATACACCACGATGTTATTTCTATAAACTCCTAGGTTGTACTTGGCGATGGAAACTGCGGGCGTTAGCGAAATATATTAGATATGTGACACTACTTAGCGCACTGGCGAGTGGGCAAGATCAATCATACTTCCGCTTCTTAAAAAAAGCTCAACTGCAGAATGTGCCAATTACCGAACGCTAGCCTTAATACCACATGCGAACAAAGTTTTGTTACACATTACTAACAACAGGATCCGATACTTCTTGGCCAGAGGAATGCCACGGGAGTAGACTGGTTTCATCAAAACAAAGCCATTTGCAAGCAGATCTTGAACATCCACCAACTAATTGAGAAGTCGTACGGGTTCAACACTCCTATTACCTTGTGTTTCATCGATTATAGAAAGACCTTCGACTGTCTCATCTAGTCAGTACTGTGGAAAGTGCTGGAAGAACTTGATGTGCCTAAACATCTAGTTGCACTGATCCTATCGCTCTACCACGGCCAGGGTGTATTAAAGGTCGAAAGAACAACATCTAAGCCATTTAAGTTTGGAAAGGGCGTTAGACACGGTTACATCCTGTCTCCCATTTTGTTAAACATTTACGGAGAATACATCATAAGGTGTACTCTAGAAAACTGGAATAATAGTGTCATCATTGCAGGCACCAGGATCACAAACCTCTGGTATGCAGATGACACAAAACTATTGGCTGCTAATGAAACCGAAACGAGGGGCCTTCTTGACAAAATCTAAAGCATAAGCATGGAGTTTAGTCTTAAAATCAATCACTTTAAAACCAAACTCATGGTAATAGACCACGCCAACTCACTCCACATAACAGGTGCCTTATCCCTCGAGACAGTGAATGATTTCATTTACCTATGAGCTATTATCAAAAACAAGAGCTCTTGCGAAAAGGAAATCAGGACATCAGGGATCGCACATCGGTATGGCCAAAAATGTGATGTACCAATTAAACAGAATTTGGAAGGATCGGAACATATGACAGAAAACGAATATTTCACTTGTGAGCTCTCTGATGTTCTCCACCTTTAGTTGTGGATCGGAAACATGGACGATAAAAAAGGCCGAACATGACCGCACTGAGGCTTTCGAGACATGGTGCTGGAGGAAGATGCTTCAGATTCCATGGACTGCGTTCCTTGGGATCTGAAGCATCTTCCTCCAATACAAACAAGTCCATTTTTCGTGAACTTAACATTCGGCTTTCCACTATCTGCTTGTGAAGCATCTTGGAATTCTTTGAACACATCGCACGGAAGGATGGACATAACCTGGAGCAGCTGATGATTACCGGCAAGATAAATGGCAAACGACCAAGGGGACGGAGCCTAGCTAGATGGGTTGACCAAATACGTTCGGTCTTGGGCAAAAACTTGCATGAGGTACTCCATGCCGCTAAGGACCGGAACAGATGGAGAGATATCATGCGTGCAAAATTGACTTCGAGTCGGGGAATTCATGACCTTCAGGAATTTGGAACATGACGCGAGGAGGAGGGATTTGGCTTTAAAAGTTTGCTTTCATAGGAGAACAAAATTAAATATACAAAAAATAACTAATTTCAGTAAATGCAAGCCGATTTGGATAATTATCACATCATTGGAGGGCATACGTTTTCCTAAATGATTATCAACTACAAAAAAAGATTCATCACAAAATTCTATTTTGTTTTAAAGTTTCTAGAGTTTTCAAACCATAGACATAATTTCATGCATTAACATTCAACTACTCAAACTGTAAGAGGAATAGCCGGTAAAACAGTCAAGCTCTATATTTTTCTGTTCAGTGGTATAGTAATACTTGACTTGACTGTTTTACCTGCTATTCCTCTTACAAAGACCATTAAAAGGAAAACCAGTCAAAGACCTCTTAAAAATTATCAGTCAAATTTCCAGTCAAATTACCAGCCACTAAATTGTAAAAAAAAATATTGCTGGACATAATTGTCAATTAAGATAGGACGGATTGGATAAAAAAATTAACTAAATAATTTTTAAATAATATTATTTTTCAGTGTTGTTCAAAATATTGTTATTTACTTACTTTTATATCCCTTGAATTTCAGGACATTGACGAAAAATTAAGAAATAAATTTAAAAAAATGCTAATTAGTAATTTTAACGAATGCGAAAGTAAATTTTAAAGAATGCAGATTTTAAGACAGTTTTCGTATAAAAGGTATTGTCGACGAAATTTCTGATATATTATTCAAACTATAAATATCTAATTTATTTTAAAATATAAAAATTATTCATCATTTAGTTTTGATAAAAATCGCACACAAAATTATAATTTACAATAATGTAGTAATAAAATAAAATAAATAAAATTAAAATAATGTAGTAATTTAACCACATTTATTTTGTTTTAAACCATCCTAATATTTGTCTAAAAACTAAGTCAGTGTAAAATGGTATTTAATGTTTTGTTTTGGTAAAAATCGCTCTCAAAAATTGTATAACTAACATTATAATAAAGTAATAATTTCACCACAATTATTTTTTTAAAGCATCTTAATATTTGTTTAAAAACTAAGTCAGTGTAAAATGATATTATATTAAAATGTTGAAAAAGCAACAGTATTTACTGTTTTGTTTTGGTAAAAATCGCTCTCAAAAATTGTATAACTAACATTACAATAAAGTAGTAATTTCACTAAAATTATTTTTTTTAAAGCGTCTTAATATTTGTCTAAAAACTAAGTCAGTTTGAAATGATATTATATTAAATTGTTGAAAAAGTAACAGTATTTACTGTTTCGTTTTGGTAAAAATCGCTCTCAAAAATTGTATAACTAACATTACAATAAAGTAGTAATTTCACTAAAATTATTTTTTTTTAAAGCGTCTTAATATTTGTCTAAAAACTAAGTCAGTTTGAAATGATATTATATTAAAATGTTGAAAAAGTAACAGTATTTACTGTTTCGTTTTGGTAAAAATCGCTCTCAAAAATTGTATAACTAACATTGCAATAAAGTAATAATTTCACTACAATTATTTTTTTTAAAGCGTCTTAATATTTGTTTAAAAACTAAGTCAGTGTAAAATGATATTATATTAAAATGTTGAAAAAGTAACAGTATTTACCGTTTCGTTTTGGTAAAAATCGCTCTCAAAAATTGTATAACTAACATTACAATAAAGTAGTAATTTCACTAAAATTATTTTTTTTTAAAGCGTCTTAATATTTGTCTAAAAACTAAGTCAGTTTGAAATGATATTATATTAAAATGTTGAAAAAGTAACAGTATTTACTGTTTCGTTTTGGTAAAAATCGCTCTCAAAAATTGTATAACTAACATTACAATAAAGTAGTAATTTCACTAAAATTATTTTTTTTAAAGCGTCTTAATATTTGTCTAAAAACTAAGTCAGTTTGAAATGATATTATATTAAAATGTTGAAAAAGTAACAGTATTTACTGTTTCGTTTTGGTAAAAATCGCTCTCAAAAATTGTATAACTAACATTGCAATAAAGTAATAATTTCACTACAATTATTTTTTTTAAAGCGTCTTAATATTTGTTTAAAAACTAAGTCAGTGTAAAATGATATTATATTAAAATGTTGAAAAAGCAACAGTATTTACTGTTTTGTTTTGGTAAAAATCGCTCTCAAAAATTGTATAACTAACATTACAATAAAGTAGTAATTTCACTAAAATTATTTTTTTTAAAGCGTCTTAATATTTGTCTAAAAACTAAGTCAGTTTGAAATGATATTATATTAAATTGTTGAAAAAGTAACAGTATTTACTGTTTCGTTTTGGTAAAAATCGCTCTCAAAAATTGTATAACTAACATTACAATAAAGTAGTAATTTCACTAAAATTATTTTTTTTTAAAGCGTCTTAATATTTGTCTAAAAACTAAGTCAGTTTGAAATGATATTATATTAAAATGTTGAAAAAGTAACAGTATTTACTGTTTCGTTTTGGTAAAAATCGCTCTCAAAAATTGTATAACTAACATTGCAATAAAGTAATAATTTCACTACAATTATTTTTTTTAAAGCGTCTTAATATTTGTTTAAAAACTAAGTCAGTGTAAAATGATATTATATTAAAATGTTGAAAAAGTAACAGTATTTACCGTTTCGTTTTGGTAAAAATCGCTCTCAAAAATTGTATAACTAACATTACAATAAAGTAGTAATTTCACTACAATTATTTTTTTTAAAGCGTCTTAATATTTGTCTAAAAACGAAGTCAGTTTGAAATGATATTATATTAAAATGTTGAAAAAGTAACAGTATTTACTGTTTCGTTTTGGTAAAAATCGCTCTCAAAAATTGTATAACTAACATTACAATAAAGTAGTAATTTCACTAAAATTATTTTTTTTAAAGCGTCTTAATATTTGTCTAAAAACTAAGTCAGTTTGAAATGATATTATATTAAAATGTTGAAAAAGTAACAGTATTTACTGTTTCGTTTTGGTAAAAATCGCTCTCAAAAATTGTATAACTAACATTGCAATAAAGTAATAATTTCACTACAATTATTTTTTTTAAAGCGTCTTAATATTTGTTTAAAAACTAAGTCAGTGTAAAATGATATTATATTAAAATGTTGAAAAAGTAACAGTATTTACCGTTTCGTTTTGGTAAAAATCGCTCTCAAAAATTGTATAACTAACATTACAATAAAGTAGTAATTTCACTACAATTATTTTTTTTAAAGCGTGTTAATATTTGTTTAAAAACTAAGTCAGTTTAAAATGATATTATATTAAAATGTTGAAAAAGAAACAGTATTTACCGTTTCGTTTTGGTAAAAATCGCTCTCAAAAATTGTATAACTAACATTACAATAAAGTAGTAATTTCACTAAAATTATTTTTTTTAAAGCGTCTTAATATTTATCTAAAAACTAAGTCTGTTTGAAATTATATTATATTAAAATGTTGAAAAAGTAACAGTATTTACCGTTTCGTTTTGGTAAAAATCGCTCTCAAAAATTGTATAACTAACATTGCAATAAAGTAATAATTTCACTACAATTATTTTTTTTAAAGCGTCTTAATATTTGTTTAAAAACTAAGTCAGTGTAAAATGATATTATATTAAAATGTTGAAAAAGTAACAGTATTTACCGTTTCGTTTTGGTAAAAATCGCTCTCAAAAATTGTATAACTAACATTACAATAAAGTAGTAATTTCACTACAATTATTTTTTTTAAAGCGTGTTAATATTTGTTTAAAAACTAAGTCAGTTTAAAATGATATTATATTAAAATGTTGAAAAAGAAACAGTATTTACCGTTTCGTTTTGGTAAAAATCGCTCTCAAAAATTGTATAACTAACATTACAATAAAGTAGTAATTTCACTAAAATTATTTTTTTTAAAGCGTCTTAATATTTATCTAAAAACTAAGTCTGTTTGAAATTATATTATATTAAAATGTTGAAAAAGTAACAGTATTTACCGTTTCGTTTTGGTAAAAATCGCTCTCAAAAATTTTATAACTAACATTACATAAAAAGTAAGTATTTGACCACACTTCATTTTATTTAAAAAATCAAAAATTATTTTTTTCCAAACTATTGTCTTATTCGTAATTTTTTTATAACCATTTGTCATACGTTCGTCCAAATGTCCAGGTCTTTGGGTAAATCTGTAAGTTCCGCATTGGGTTTTCGAGAAATGAATAAATAAATTGAAAGGTTTGTAAATTTACATCTTTAGACTATCTTTCATAAATTCCAAGTAGATAACATTACAATGTACGGTATATTTATTTTAAACCTCATTTAATTAAATATAAGTTATGATACCCGCTTAGATTTTATTATAACTCTAGCAGTTATCGTTTTTCAGCCATTAATGATGTTATATTATTAGTTTGGAAAAAATCATTTTCAATAAAAATTTTCATAATAATTTTTTAATCTTATTGTCCCACGACAACTACCTTAATTTACATATTTTTTTAGGTTTGGAATACTATTAAAAATTAATCTGTATACAAATAAAATACTGCTAGAGACAATTAACAAGGACCCTACCATGTACATTATATTATTAAATATTCATATAATCCACAATAAAATGAAACTACGTGATGTAGTATTACTTCTACTTTCTTTAAGTTCTTTACCACGACCTAGGTTTCATTGTATCACAACATCTTGTGCCCACCTGAAATTCTATGTGGACCTGGTCCTTTCTATTTAGAAATACCTTGAAAATTTATTTTCGAAATGATAATTTCTCTATTTCATCACTATGCTAAATTTCAATTTTCTATGTCGAATGATTTCTTAGTAATATGGTTGTGACAAGCCAATAAGTGACCACATAATCTTGTATTACCTATCTCAATCCACTGCTGGACATAAACCTCCCCAAATACATATCACAGGAGGTAATACCCACAATCACCACGCTGGGCGGGCGGGTGGACAATCACAGTGCGTAACTTCTCACACCTTAAGCATTACTGCCGGTCAGTAGTCTGTGGCGTTTTAGCTACGCGTTTACAAACACCACTCCAGCCCCGTTCTATGAGCGGCTGGGTATCGAACCCACGATCCACGAAAGCCGTAAGCGTAATGATCCAAGAAATACCCCACGGCGACGATATTTTAAGGTTTCCATTGTTTCCCTTCAAGGTGCGGAACTCTAAAAATTTAAGAAATTTCTGTATTTGATTGTTGTTTATACCAACATATTTATGTACATGTGTACTTTTCAAAAATTCAATAACCACAAAATCGCGTTTCATTAAACCTTTACAGTTAAATAATCCTAATTATCGCATAGCGCTAATACATGCATTGGCAGACAAAGTATAAATCAATTGAACATTTTTTTCTTTCAATTTTCAACTTTACCCAAAACACTGGTTAAACCGTGCTTCAAAATATCATACTTAAATTAAGTTTATCTTAGAATCAATATTGAGTGTTGTAACAATTTATACAATTTTAGTTTTATTATTTTTCTTATCAATTAAATTTTATTATATTATTATTCAAGCCCATCTTCGAATCAATATTGATTGTGGTAACAATTTATACAGTTTTAGTTTTATTTTTTTCTTTCAATTTTCAACTTTACACAAAACAATGGTTAAACCATGCTTCAAAATATAATCAAGCTCATCATAGAATCAATATTGATTGTAGTAACAATTTTTACAATTTTAGTTTTATTACTTTTTTCATTTCCATCTGCAACATTATTATAAAAGTATATTCAATATCGTGTGATATGTATCAAAATAATTAAGTTTGAAACAAAGAAACATACATACAACACGAAATACATTATTTCGCCTTGTCAAACAAAGGTGTTTTGTGAATTACGTAAATCAACATTTTGTCAAGTGTTTTGTATTGTTTGTTTAAAAAAAACATAAAACTATCTTGCTTTTGTCGAAGTTTTAAAGAATCTTTCAATATAAAATTGTTTTAAGTAACTTTTGAGAAACAAATGGCATTTGTATACGTATGGTATTTGAACCCTGGATATTTCTCATTTGCAAAAAGTTTTTTTCTGTAGTAGATTCTTAAACTCGCTATTTTGGTTTTCATTGAGATTTCAGTTTTTACTAATTAATAATAAGAACAGAGAATATAAATGTACAACAAACGTCAAACTTCCATGGCGTAATGGACATCTTTATTCCCCCATATATGTAGCTTAATTACCTATGATACAAGGATCAGATACAGAACCTTTAACGCAAAAATTGAATTCGTCTTTCACCGATATCCTTTTTTTTGTATCACACGCTCTTAGACTGTAGCAAGTTATTATTTGAAGAGCTATTATTTGACCTAATCAATGAAAGTCCAGCGAGATGCACGAATGAAAACATAGTTGAAATAAATAGAGATAGTTATAAAAAAAGGTTCTTATGCACAACAAAAACCGCAGGCCTGACCGGAAGAAATCGTGAACCAACAGCGTCTACAGAGCAGCATATTGGCTTCGAGGCCATATTCAACCATGTGCCAGCTAAGGATCATTCATTATTTCTTTGTTGGAGGAAATAGAAGTAATTATTTTAGGGAGAGAAGACTATGAATAAACATTTCTAAATCATTCCAAACACTTTATTGCGATTTCGACACTCCAAAACCCCAAGAGGAAATCTCTCACACAATACACACTTCGTTACAGAAATTCGTTAACAGAGAACACACTCCGCTGGCGAGTGCGCTGCAACACGCCACACGGGCGCTCCTTCTCGAATCATGTTTTGTCGGGCGACAACGGGGCCCATACGTTATTTACTCTACAATATTGGATAGGAAGTCCACCATCTGGGGCCAATGGCGCTAGCAGCTGTGCGCGGCAGCTGCGTGCCGCGTCTCGGCCGTACAGCGATCTTTAATTCATGACCGGCCCGTGTGTTGGAGAAATTAACTTCTGCAAATCAAGGGCGCCTGTGGAGCAGTGCGACCGTTTAATATTTGACGTCTTTGTAATATATTATTATTTTAGTTTGGCCTACCATAAAGAGAATAAAAACTATATCCCTTACAAAATCGGTCGCTTGTGTTTAGCACGTCGTGTGTCCAAAAGCTATAATGTAAAGATGTAGTTGAGTTCTGGAGTAGTTCGACC
Source organism: Druceiella hillmani (assembly GCA_039881145.1). Classification (NCBI taxonomy): domain Eukaryota; kingdom Metazoa; phylum Arthropoda; class Insecta; order Lepidoptera; family Hepialidae; genus Druceiella; species Druceiella hillmani. Next base: position 11,221,680 of record JAYKKI010000071.1, on the reverse strand, counting down.
GTTTAATATTTTATTTTTTTGTAATATATTATTGTTTTAGTTTTACCAACCCAGAAGAGAATAAAAAAACTATATCGCTTATAAAGTCGGTCGCTTGTGTTTAGCACTTCGTGTGTCCAAAAGCCATAATGTAAAGATATAGTTGAGTTCTGGAGCAGTTCGACCCGTTTAATATTTAATTTTTTGTAATATATTATTGTTTTAGTTTTTCCTACTATAAAGAGAATAAAAAAATATATCGCTTACAAAATCGGTCGCTTGTGTTTAGCACGTCGTGTGTCCAAAAGCCATAATATAAAGATATAGTTGAGTTGTGGTGAAGTTCGACCGTTTAATATTTAATTTTTTGTAATATATTATTGTTTTTGTTTTTCCTACCATAAAGAGAATAAAAAATTATATCGCTTATAAAATCGGTCGCTTGCGTTAGCACTTCGTGTGTCCAAAAGCCATAATGTAAAGATATAGTTGAGTTCTGGAGAAGTTCGACCGTTTAATATTTGATTTTTTGTAATATATTATTGTTTTAGTTTTTCCTACTATAAAGAGAATAAAAAAATATACCGCTTATAAAATCAGTCGCTTGCGTTTAGCACTTCGTGTGTCCAAAAGCTATAATGTAAAGATATAGTTGAGTTCTGGAGTAGTTCGATCGCTTAATATTTGATTTTTCTATAATATATTATTGTTTTAGTTTTACCAACCCAGAAGAGAATAAAAAAACTATATCGCTTATAAAATCGCTCGCTTGTGTTTAGCACTTCGTATGTCCAAAAGCCATAATATAAAGATATAGTTGAGTTGTGGAGTAGTGCGACCGTTTAATATTTTATGTATTTGTATTACATTATTATGTGTGAGTTTGTAAGGATAGTTCCTTTTTGTTTTTTTATGGATATATTTTATTTAATTTTTCACTCTTTCTTTAATTAACAGAATTACAGAATTTTTGTTTTTTTTATATTATAAAAAATACCAGCCTTTTAAAAATGATACTCTCTCTGTAACGTCAGGCCCATTTTTGCCAATCTTTAAAATAAATAAAATTGTAATAAAATAGTGTGTTTTTAATGAAATAGATAAACTTTTAAATAAATAAAATACTTTTATCAAGGCCAATGATAATTATGATAAATGGTCTTTATTTCGCCCTAGTGAGAATGTAAATATTTATTTTTAATATATTTAAATATTCTATAATCCAAAAATATCTATAATAACATAATATCCGCAAATAACAAACAGTAAGTTCAATCGAACATATAAATACTTAAAATATTTTATCTATTAAAAGCACTCATTTCTTATTGACGAATAAACGCGCGCCATATGTTATTTAATTAACGACTAGGTAATTAAAAATACATACATACACACATTGATTCAATAATTCTTGATCAGCAAGCACTGAAATAAACGCCGAATACTATTTCCGTTTTAACATTTCACAAACCTCTAATTTGATATTCATCGAGAGTTGGACTGCATATTATTATAACGGCCTATATTATCGGATTGTACATAACTATTAGCTTTACAAACCGTATACTTATCGTCAGTTTCAGGTTTTATTAAGAACATTATGGATAGTTATACGTTATTATTTGTTTTTGATCGTATGAAGTTTTCATTTATTGGTCGGACTGCAAGCAATGACCTGTTCGATTGGACTGCATATGATTGTTCAGTTCATAGCTTTTTTTTAGTATTAACAAGAGAATTAGACTAATAGATATTACCATTGTACTGAAAATTTTAATATAAACAAGTTCGTTTTTTTAATAATGTTTTAGTTATGAGTCCAATTATAGTTATGTTTGCCTTGTTAATTTCTGATCACCGGCCAAGGACTAGTCAAACTTGCACAATTGTGTGAGCACAAGGAAACTTGGAAAGCATACGTCAAGTCCACAACACTTTCGTGCGATGGGTGCAGAAATTTTGATTTGAGAGTGTTCGCATATGCCGTGTTCTATTAACGTTATAATAAACTAACTGTATCCGTGACTTTATTGTTGTGGAATTCGGAATAAGAAAAGTTATTAGGAATTTTCTTGTGTGTTGGCAGTACTATATCATAAAAATTTTATAAGCATAAAGCTTATTAAAATGCTAATAGATAGCGTTAGCAGTACAAAGATTGCAATATTCACAATGTTTTTTTTAAATCTGCAATGTCCAAATAAAAAGTATCTTATTTGAGGGTATAAACTATAACCATACCAAATTTTATCAAAATCCGTCTAGTAGTTTTTGGGTGATTGAAAGACAAAGAAATAGATAGATAGACAAAAATTCTAGAAACAGTTTATCTGCCTTCTATCATAATTCTATACGCTAAATTAATCACCTTTTTAAGGTATTTTGCATATACAGAGTTCACTATATTATAGTTTCATTATTTGCATAAGTTGCTAAATAATTAAAATAAAACAAAAACTATTACGACACTTTATATGCATTTTAATAGAAAAAATTACATAAAAACGTTTTCAGGGTTTTCTTTGCTATATATTTCAAAATAGAGTAGTATAAGAGTCGTGTAAGTAATAAATAAAATAAGTTGGTTTGAAATATTTATATTTCGATGTTTAGAGGTTTATGGAGTCTTTGCCAATTTGTCAAATGTAGCGCTCATGTGCTCAGGTGCGCAAATACGTGAAAAAAAAACATAGAGAGGCGTCAATACTTAACGAGTGTCTAAGCACCACTAAGCATTACTAACGATAGAAAAATTTTACAAATTCATTCACGAAATTTTTGGAAACGATATTTTTCCACAAAAATTCCAATTAAATCTCGTATTTTTTTTATTATATTATGCTCGTACTTTTCAGTGCGTGTCTTATGCGATGGTTATTTGAAGTCGTTTCAACTTGTTTGTTGAAAAATTTTATTTTCTCATGATATGTTACTCAGAACATCACTGACTCGCGAAGAATTTAATAATATTGTATCTCATTTACATATACAGACGTTTAAGACGCTTAATTAATACGCATATATTTATGGATACAAACATAGAAATATGTATACGTACATATCAATAAAATAACCCTCTTTTGACTCCACCCTAGTCGGGTAAAAATATATAATTAATCATATTAAATATTTCTACTCATGAAGGAATACAACACTTATCATTTTTGAAAAGACGTTACAATTACTTTATTATCTACTAAATAAGTAGCAATCCAAAAAAAAATCGAAATGTATTATATGATATATTCCTCGTATTGTTTAATTATTTGAACTAGAAAAGGCTTAGAAAACAAATATATATTTTTTTCGCAAATAAATTTCCTTGTACAGTTTTTCCCTTCGTTTATTTTTTGCGTAAACTTTACGGAAAGAAAAAAGGACGACAAAAGCACTTCACCATTGAGGAGTACCATTTTCGACATCATCAACAGCCCCTGGCCACTACTAGTGACCAAAAGCCTCGTCAAACGAGTGCAGATTTTATTAATATATGCCTCACCATTAAGAAACTCCCGTGACCACAATTCTCCTCCGTCGTCAGATCCTTGTCACTATTCATGAATAATGAACTCATCAAGACAAGTAAAACAAGCTTAATCTTGACTTCCAGCTTTATCAACAGACTCTAAATACCATTTATGACTAAAGTACTTATAAAGACATGTCAAATAAGTTCAAACTTAGTATAAATTTCCTCAAAGGGAAATTGTACTCTCGTTCGTTGACGAGTTCCTTAGGATATCTTCAAAGTTCATTATTAGACAATTATTTCCTTTTCATGAAAAAAAAGTACTGAAAAACGATCAATATACTTGCGAGTTACAGCCGTTCGTTCATGAAAAAAACACATACAAGTCTAATTGAGAGGTTGCTCCTATTTTAAGTCGATTAAAAAAGCACGATAATGATAAAAAACTTTGCACAACAACTGACACAAAAGCTGAGACTAGTAGATTAAGGTATAACAGTGTAATTCATGACACCTTATTCTACTGCAAATATGATTCACATAACGGGATTGCAAGAAATTGCTTTAAATATATCAAGACGACTAGTAAGATCTATCGCCTAGTAAATACTAGTGTATGCTGCACATTACAATATATTGGTTCATTGCAATGCTAGTTTCTTAAAACATGATCTTTTTTCTTTTATTTTTCAAATCATCCATTTTCCTAATATGGCGCCTACTATTGAAGTAATAGAATTTAAAAACAAAAACAACCTTTAAAAATGACATACGGTTTTCAAATACCGTTTTTAAAATAAATTTTGGAAAGTGCATTGGAAAGTGCAAGGGTCTAGCGTAATTGGCATAGTGAAAGACTAGGCCTCAAGAGATATTTCAAAATATTATTAGCATTTACGAGTGCATGTTACGACAAGATAATATGTACTGTATCTGCACCTCAACCTTGAACCGTCCTTGAGATAATAGGGTATAGATAGAAGTAATTTTAATCCATTTTTTTCTCCATGAGTTATATAAATGAACCTAACATTTTGTGTTACAATTTATTTCAAAGAATATTGGGTATTTCTACATTATTTAACAAAACATAAATAATAATAATGTTAATATTCATTTACATATATTATATGAGTACCCTGAAATTTATAATCGCCGTAAAAGACGTAGTGCTACTATTCAAAACTTAAAATGTTAACATTTTGGTTAACAATAACTGGAAACTGAAATATAACACGTCGATAAAATTATTTCTACACACAATACTTTTACATTCTCTGCACATAGTACTTTTATCGCTAATTCATATACTCCGAGCATCTCTGTGAATATTGGACGCGAATTTCGAGCACAAATATAGCCAGGAGCATTTATCTATTTAGATGTTCGGGCAATAGGAAAGACTGAAATCGATGCGGTAACCACGTTTTATTATTGAACTTATCCAATTATATGAACAGTTTATAAAATAAACATAAAGAAAAGAAGACATTCAATGACAGCTTGTCATTTAGACCAAGGTTGATATGATAATTACAGACTAACTAATTAAAATTTTAAATGTTCTGTCTGTGAAAGCTGTTTTTGTCGCAGATATACAAACACATCGGTATATAACAATATACGTCTTCTAATCTGGTATAGAATTAGAAAACATATAATAGATGTGTCGAGCAAGGCTAGGAATTATTCTTTGGGCGCCATAGTACCAGATTTAAATCACAAAAATGATAATACTAAAAGGTCAAATCAATCGTCTGGATTATCAGACCTCCAATTTATATTTATGGATATTATTTATAGTAAAGTGAACAAATACATCAAAAAAATTGTGAACAGTATAATATTAAAATCATATACAGAGAGAAGCTGTCATATTGATGGAAAACAATTTTAATAATACGCAATTTGATTTTTATTCCATGTTTCTTTTTAAATGCATTAAATCTAGATTCTCCTACAAATAAAATAAGACTGTCAATTCTTTTATTTAAAAAAAATTGTTTTTCTTCAAAAGCGAGTGTCTATAATATATTTATATATAAATTATATATACCTTCCAGATAATTTAGACATACACAGATTTTTGTTAAGAAACATAATATTTCATCTTCTGATGTTTTTTCTGACTTACGGAATAGGAAACTCACATCTTATATTACCTATGTAATGCTATATTCTTGTCTTGGATAATCATAAAACTAATTCGTATTCAATATTTTTGATACGTTTGTCGTATCAATGATACGTATGATACTTTCACTTAAAAAGTGACTAAGTTGGTTGGTATTTTGCGTCAGTCTTTTACTAAACCCCGTTACCAAAACCGAAGAAGAATCTGTTACTAAAAATAAATTATAGTTACGAGATAAGAACCAAAAAAACCAGGTAAGGACCAAAAAAATCTGGACTTTAAAAAACGAGTAAATCTCAAATAGCTATTTTTATTTTTCAATGTAATCTCCTTTAATTTCAATACACTTTTCACAAAATTTCACATACTTTTCCATACCCTTAAAAAATAGTCTAAATTGTTGTGCTCAAAATGCACCAAAACCGCTTATTTAACCTCACCATCAGTTTTATATTTCTTCCCTCTCAAATCCGATTTTAATTTTGAAAATAATTAATAGTCGCGTGGGGCCAGGTCGGGACTATACTATTCTGTGAAACCCCATCTCTTAATGGTAACCTTAGAAACACCCGGTGTGTGGACCGACGCGTTGACATGCAATAGCAACATTCTTCGCGATAGTTTTTCTTGGCGCTTTTCTTTAATAACATCTCAGAATTTATGTAAGAAGGAACCATAGTAATCACTTATTACTGCTATATTCCCTTCTTTAAAAATCTATCACTAAAATTCCTTTAGAATCCCAAAAGATTGGGGCCATAATCTTTTTCTGATATTATGTCACCTTTACTTTTTGGTCGCGGTGAGCCCAGACGATGTCATTCCATTGACTCAATTTTAGACAAAGGATCATGATAAAGGACCATGGTGTTATAACTCGTAACAATTGAATCCAAAACTTCTTTTTGCCGACCTTTACAGAGGGATAAAAGTAGAATATAGCACCTCACACGTTCTTGTTTCCGAACAGCGGAAAGAAGTTCGGGAACTCACCTTGCACTGATCTATTTCATATCCAAATTTCTTTTCTATTGTTTTTGAAAAAACAGTCATTGCTGCTAAATCCTTTGTCTTTATACGTCTAGCTTTCAATACAGTTTCCTCCACTAATTCAATGATTTCTTCAGTGGTCGTCTTGAAAGTTGTCCATCTTCGATTAATTCTTTTCCTAAACGAAACTGTTTCTCTTAATCTTTTACAGTGGAATATGAAGGCTAAGATACACAACACCTAAACTTGCTTAATTTCCAACGGCGTCTTCCCTTCCTTTGTTAAAAGTTGATCAAAAATTGATCAGCCCGAAACTCGATTTTATTCATTTTACTCATCTTGACAATGAATAGATTTGACACAATATTTCTTAATTTGTACAAATATTCTTAGAATAGGTCGCTGGAAACATTTGGACTTGCCTTGTATGAATAATATAATTTTTGGACGTTAATTCCTTCTTTCACATATTTTGGATCACTAACTAAACTAACTCATCACTAATCACTAACTAAACTATACTTTGGATCCCTAACTAGACTAAACTACACAATATTCTTAAAACTCTTCTTAGTTTGGAATCAAATGTACAATATAAATTTGAAGGACAGTTTGCTTGTTTTTGAAGCTAATGATCTATAATAGATGGAAAGACAAAAAACAACTAAAAAGTATTCCATTCAGATTTTTTGGATAGAGAACTTCAAACAGATTCACTTAGAGTGGCATTGGTGCCGTAAAGATCCGTAATTGAAATCTGATGCAGGATTAGAAGACATATACCGACCGATACCATAAATTGTTGGAAATTAATTTGACTCTATAATATTGTAACACTAAGTAGTTTAAATCTAAAATCATAGTGTCCAAATCATAACTGTTAGTCTCGATTAATCTAGTGATTTTTGTAAAACTCGAGAATTACTTCTGTTCTATTGTTTTTTTAACCTACTTTCTTCTAATCCTAGGCTCTTAATATATATTCCGAGTATTTCTAGGTAGCTTATTTATTTAAAATTCCGTTAATCCCAAATTATAAAACAACCCCACCGTATCCACCAATTAAACTATTAAATTATTGAAATATGTAGTGAATAACGGACTTCCGTTCAAGTTATTCGCTCAGTGTCAAAAATCTTGAATTTTTTCATCGTTTTAGAAAACTTCTTCCAGTTTTCTTTTGTCTAATGTTGTGCTTCTTTGTCCTGTCCAGTTGTTCTTTTTATTTATAGTTTGTAGTAAATATGTCGTATTCTTGGTTTATCTGTCATATTACAGAAATATGCTTACTTTGATGTAATCAAGTATAATAAAACAGGTTTTCAATTCTCCACCAAGAAACCTATTCTTTTTACCAAATTGGTGTCAGCTCACAATTAAAGCAGAGTTTTTTTAATATTATCTCAGTCTTGCCCATGTTTATAGAATGAACTTTATGTAATTGCCAGACACTAAAAGTTTGGATATACTAAATGTCACCATACGAATATAAAACATATGTTTTATGCTTTAGTGAAAGAGTATATTTTTGCCCACAATGGGTTTAGACGGGGTTGCTCATTTGTCAGTGACATTGAGATGTGTTGTCATTGGTTAAACGTCAGTTGCTTGATACTATCTCTTCTTGATGTCAAAATCATCCTGTAAAAACACAAGCAGGAAAACATGAAAATTTAAACCTTGACTTAATTTCTTGTTTATATTTTTATAATTAATCATATTCACTTTTTTAGCCAAATTTATATCGATAGCACTTTTCGTGTTCCCAAAAAACCAGCACGCTCATCTTGGAATTTTCTGTCACAAATTTTCGACGCTAAATAGCTTGTAACGCAAAAAGGACTATGCTGCAAACCTTTAAGACTTCATTAAATGTAAATTTGAAATATTTATAATCCAATCATCCAACTCTCCAAGACATAGTCATTTTTTTCTCCTTTATTATCAATCGAGCTAACATTAGCTGATGAGGCCTTAAAAATAAAATAAACTCTAAATTATTTTACAAGTTAGAACAGATTGGGACACTTCTGTCATTTTTATTAACAACTTTTCAATCTCTTCGATAGCAAATGTAAACAGCAAGTCATTGTCGTCAACTATAGTTTTCGCGTTATTCAAGTTGAGTGATACGCTAAGCCTTAGCGTATCACTCAACTTGAATAATACCTTAGCGGCTAAGGTATATTTTTGGATGAACTCGTTTATAACTTTAATTAGACGTTTCAGAGCAAAACTGAACATTTCTGATCACTCAAAACTTAACACTACCAGAATTTTGGAAATAAATCAGAACTTCTGTGACATTTTTTGTCGCTGTGAAATAGGTAGTCGTAAAGAATTAGGAAAATTATGTAGCTAATTTTCTAATTTGTCTACGATTAACTTCAATGTAATTTCTGCTGTTGGAAAATCTGTGTCTCGATGGCACAGAACATCAACGGTAATTTTAACTGGTCTGAGTGACTAACTGGTCTGAGTGACTGAGTCAGTCTTCTTGATTTCTTTTTAGGTACTCGTATTATGATGTCTAAAGTTAAAATAAAATAATTTCTTTTTAAAATAAAAGATATAAATTATTAAAGGCGCCTTAGACAGTTTCTTTGCCTAACAATTTATCGATCAAAGTAATATACTCCAAAATCAACATTCTGTCTACAAAAATTACGCTGGAAGGTACTTTAATAAATTGGAAAAAAACTAAGAACTTCTATAATTATTTTAAATATTTACAGAATTTCACGTTATTTGTTTCTGCTGTTTACGATATATTATATTAACTAACGTGGGGGAAAATTGCTACATCGCTATATTAATAGGGTTCTTTTATTATCAATCTGTTCTGTAAAAGAAACCCAGAAAAGTGGCATCAAAGGCTCACTAATTTATATTATATTTATTTTTCATCCACTGGCGAAAGATTTTTTTTATTTGAAATTGATGTTACCCTAATTGAAATATTTTATGAAAGAAAGGTAAGAGACATTAAGATTTATTCATACCAGACGTAAAGACTTTATAGTTAAAACTTGAACATAAAAAATTAGTAGAAGTTGAACGAGGGACTCTCCGATTAAAATATCGCTAACTTAATTACGATTGTAAATAATTGGCTAAAAAATAAAAGGATTCAGTTCTATAATATCCGGTTCAGATAATATCCTGCTAAAGTAATAAATACGGTAGGTGATTTGTTTTTTTTATCTAATAACTGCCGCCATGTAAGAAATCGCTATTTTTGGTACACGTCGATTCGTTTGGCGGAATGACACAAAATCTTACTTTCGGCTTCGCTCCAGTGAAATCATAAAATACAATAAAGTGTGTCTTTGGATGTTTGTTCTAATACAAGATAGATTTTCATGAAGATTGGTGTAGACATGATTCATATATTGATGTTTCAAGTGATCCGTATCGATACAGGCAGGCAAAAAATCTTACCTTCAAGGTTTTAAATATTATGTATCAAAAAAAAAATCTTATCTTCATAGTCTCAGATGTTATGTATATGTAGATTGTTCCAGGAAAACTTTTAAGTATTTGGAAAGTTTTAATTTTTCGCAATTAAATGAAACTACGTGATGTAGTATAATTTCTACTTTATTTAAATTCTTTACCTAGGTTTTGTTGTATGACTACATCTTCAGGTCAGATCTTTACAAATTGCCTACAGGAAGATTTTGTAATACAACGAAACCTAGGTCGTGGTAAAGAATTTAAATAAAATGGAAATAATACTACATCATAGTAGTTTCATTTATTCTTGAAAAATTAAATTATAATAATTTTTCTACAAAATTAACACCAAATACATTCAATTTAGAATGATTTAAGTATTAGTTCTATTTAAGGAATATTTCCAATCATATAGAGAATGCGGCTAATATATCAGAACGTGGTGACGGGAGTATGATTAACATATAGAAAAATATTAAATTGTCAATAAAAAATTTTAAACTGAAAAGTGGAAGTATATTTTTTTCAAGGAATATAACACTATAGTACCATACTGTAGAAAAAATCTATACTATAACTATATCAACTATAGAACAAATTAAATTTTTTTGGCATTGGTATTTTTGAGAAAAAAAAACATAATTGAATAAACAAACAAAATTTAGACAACTATAGCTAGAGAAATTGGACACATATTTCCGTACTAATGATACTATTTTAATAAGAAAAATGTTATCTTACAAAAAAAACTAACCCAAAACTTTTAGCCGTTTTAAATACATAAGCTTCTTAAAATTTGGCTGAAAATTGCACACTAGAAATGGCGCTCGTGATACCATCTTTGGAGGACCATATCTCGGACGCAGAATTTTTTTGGACAAAACTACAAAATACGGGTATATTTTTTGCCTTGAATTTTAAAATACGTAAAATTGAATAATATCTGTGGATATAAAGGTAAACCTCTACCTGAATTGAGATGGATTGCACCAAAAATATAATAACATACAGCGACACGATGCACTTGTCATATTGACGCGACAAGCGCGTACGCTTCTCCACTCTTCCGTTTCTTAATTTCCATGCGCTAATGCATCGAACTGAACGTCATCAAAATCTTATATCTTTTGCATACTTTCGAATTTCTCTTAAACTACTAATATAAATTACAAAATATGAAGGATTAGTTTTTATCAGTTAAAATTACCAGGATATTTATTTTAATAATGATTATAAAATTTGCCTTTTTATTTCACATCTTTTGTCCCACACGCTTTTTAACCGGCTTTAAAATATTCGATCCGATTTTGATGAGTCCTTTTTTATTTGAAATAATAAGGGTGGTGCCATATAAATAAGGTGATGATCTAGTGATAAGGTCCGAAAATAAACGATAGAACTCCTTAACGAATGGCAATAAATCAAGTATGATCCAAGATATTTGCTACGGATATTTGTTACCTTGTAAAACATTTACACCACTTACCAGGTCAGGGTCTAGCGATAACATCTAGAGACGAACCATGGAACTCCTTAACAGATATTAGTAAATCAATAGTGAATAAAGAATTTGCTACTAGTAATTTTTACTTTGCAAAATAACTACATTATCGGATGGTAGTACTTTGCAAAATACTACCTTATCGGATGGTAGTAAATCAAACGTAATTCAAGATATTTGCTACTGGTAGTTTTTACTTCGCAAAATAACTGCACCATCGACCACGTCAGGGTCTGATGATGAGTTCCGAAGTGAATAATACAACTCCTTGACAGATGGTAGTAAATCAATTGTGATTTAAAAATATATGCTACTAGTTAGGTGTTACTTTGCTAAATCCGATATTGGATTTCGAACATGAAGATCAGAACCCCCAAGCGGTAGCTGATAATTTGCAAAATTTGACCTTAGACTTCGGATATGAATAATGAAACTCCTCAACGGCTAACAACTGACCACAGGTGGCTACTACTATCGCTTCACTTCTATGTGTTGTTGATAATCAACTTTAGACTAAGAGGAAATTATCTATGTACTAGCCTTGCACCTGACTTTCAATAATTACACAATATTCTAAGATGTAAAATAATTCCAGGTACTAAAAAAATAATTAACTCAAAATAGGTACCTACTTATATGCTATAAATAACTAAGTTACGTATTTTTAAATTCGGTGTCAACACCGCCGATTAACTTGAACAAATGTAAAATTTTATGTTATAAATACCCCCTTTATGAATCTATTTAGTGTTGTGAGTATATTAAAAGTTAAGGTTTTAAATTAATATTAAAAATTAAATTAAATTATAAATTTGTTTAAGGTGATCGATAGTGCTAGTACTGACTTCAAAAATAAGTAACTTAGTTGTTTATTGCGAATAAGTACGAGTAGGTACCTATTTTGAGTTAATTATTTTTTACTTTTTAGTATCTGCTTTTTTTAAAGTCTGTTTTTTAAAACATATTTTATTCAACTTAAGAAAAATTACCGTGGCTAAAAGATACTTAAATGATGTCGATACTTTTCTTTAGACCTTTTTAATACCTATTAATATTCCCAGCCATAGCATTAATTTATCTGTAATAATTTTGCTAGCATTCGATACGAAAGCGCCGACAACAGCAATTTCTCCGACTACATTGGCATTATTAACTAAAAGTAAAAAATTATACAATATTGTACACACTATATTGTGCGATAGATATCAGATAGATGTGCGATATCAAATTCAGCATTTTCGTACTGGGATATCCTAGTATGAGTATATAAAAATAATAAGTACGCATACCTGTTACAAAATACTAGGTCGTACGCAGAACGCATAAGGATACATGCTACCTAGTATTTTGTAATAGGTACTTTTTTTTATATACTCCTACCTTACTTATCAGGTGTTTTGACGGGAGCGCGCAACATAAACACTCGTCATAAAATATTCAATATTTTTTGCTTGTTACTTACTGGGATTTTCCTAAGTTTGGCTTTTCACTTATGTGAAGGAAACTAAACGAAAATGTACGAAATTAAATATAAGAGCTATTGCTCAATTCTCATAAAGCCTTTTGTCACGGGTCTTTAGAGACTATGAACAAAATGTGTGCGCCAAATGTCGCTACACAATGGAGTTTAGACAGACTTGAGAATGCTTAGTATAAAACAATCACAAAATACGAATATATAAAATACTAGTTTGCCGAAGAGTATGACGTGTTATGAATATAAGCCTATTAACTTTTTTTTGTTTTATTCTTTCCTAAGATGAGGTTTATACGAAGAACAGGATAACCTGCCAATGTCCGTAATCGCTTTGTTTCTTTTACTCTTATAGTAGTTATGTCATTACAAAGATAGATAGAAAGCTAAGTATTTTATAACAGGTATCTGCGGAATGTCATACGCTAGTACGTCCTTTCCAGATAAATACTTGGTACTCTTATGAATTATCCTGCCTCCTTAATGGGAAATGAACGTAAACAAAGCCGTGAGTAAAATCTAGTCACACATATATTTTATTAGCCAATTAAGTGACTGAATTCAATGAATATTATTATTGAAATAAAAGCAATCAGATTCTGAACACATATAATTAGCTTTGCACTCGTATATTGGGTTGGTAGGAAAGTATTACAATTGCAACCATTTTTTTAAATCATAGTTCATTGTTAGTTACTCTTGCGCATAGTAAATACAATTATTGTCTATAACCAAAGAGGATAGAATGACAAAGAAACGCCGTACAAAGTATGTACGCGTGTCCAGTTTTCGCATCCGATGTACATATTTTGAACACACTCAATATGTCAATCAATATTAATACTTAGATGTGCTACATCTTCCGCTCTATTCATAAAAACCTTTTTTTGACTTACAAACATGGTAAAACGTACTATGATTATTTGCAATAACAATCCAAGAATATTTTATGAAGGTTTCCATGAAGTTATGTGTTGGGTGCGTCTCAAGAAAAAAAGATTCATACATATGTTGGTACATTAATCTAAGTAAGCGAGAGTCGGGGTATATGGTATCTATATCCCTAGATTACACGCTTTATCCATTTGATTCAAGTATTCCAATTGCCTGCATATGACTACAACTGAGCTCTTCTGCCAGTCAACATAGGATAAGGCGGGATCTCCTCCAATTAATTATTTTAAAAGGTCTATATTTTTTTATTTTAAAAGGTCTATATATACAAGGTCTATAAATTCCACTGGTTGTCCGCTATGGGGAAAACCTTTATAATGATAATTCTCATTTTTGAACCTCTAAGACCAAGGTCTTGCAGTTGCATTAGAGACCTCATCTTCACCTTTTACATTACATATATTTCAAGCAATAACAGCTGCTGAGTGATTTAAACTCGTTCAGAAGACAATGAGGTGTATGCTCTTTTGTCGCTTCCGTGTTTCCACGCTATTTATATAGATTACTTCCACCCTTCACAATGTTGCACTCTAGATAGTTCTATCACTTTCTAGAAAAAAATAGAAACTCTAATTACTCTCATTGCTTTCCTATAAACCCAATATTAGCTGGGATCGATTTCAAGAAAATATTGCTGTCTCGCCTTTTTCTATTTCCACATTTTTCCTGAAAGTAAAATACAAGAGTAATAACTTAGCAAAATTAAAACGAATGAAATGCGTTTTATTTCTACAAAAATGATTATTTTAATTTAGAAATGCTTTCATTATTCGAAGCAACGAAGAAGATAGTCCAAACGTGACGTACATGGTGACCACTGTTCTTAGTGATATAAATTAATATCTAGCCAAAAATTTTATCTCGAATTAGACATCGTCAAATTTACCTCACACATACATACGCTTAGATAAATTCAAAGGTTCGAAATATTATTAAGACGAGATGCGACGCAGTTTGCACAGCGGGACGCCTGTCGAGATTTTAAGATGTTTTAAAACTTGCCACAACCGAAGTGTAGAATTACGGAAAATTATTATAATGACTGCTCACAATCTTAAATACGTACGTATGCAAGTCATATGTGTGTGTATTCTTGTGTGGTACGGTTAGTGCCTTTTATGTGTCTACTCTTTAAATTTACATACCCATAATTTGAAATAAATATCTCATCTAAAACATAGCTGTGAAAGGGCAAAATTCATCTTTAAAAAGTTAGCCGTTAAAAGTAGTGAGATAATGACAGAAGCTTTTGGTACTAGCTTATGTTTAAATTTACTAAATATGTACATTGATTTTAAAACTTGCCGCAACCGTAGTGTAGAATTACGGAAAATTATTATAATGACTGCTCACAATCTTAAATACGTACGTATGCAAATCATGTATGTGTATTCTTGTGTGTATGTGGTGTGGTTAGTACCTTTTCTGTGTCTAGTCCTTAAATTTACATTCCAATAATTTGAAATAAATATCTCATCCAAAACATAGCTGTGAAAGGGCAAAATGTATCTTTAAAAAGTTAGCCATTATAAGTAGTGAAATAATAACAGAAGCTTTTGGTACTAGCTTATGTTTAAATTTACTAAATATGTACATTGATTTTAAAACTTGCCGCAAGTGAAGTGTAGAATTACGGTAAATTATTATAATGACTGCTCACAATTTTAAATACGTACGTATGCAAATTATATGTGCGTGTATTCTTGTGTTTATATGGTATGGTTGACGCCTTTTATGTATCCACTCTTTAAATTTACATTCTCATAATTTGAAATAAATATCTCATCCAAAACATAGCTGTGAAAGGGTAAAATTCATCTTTAAAAAGTTAGCCGTTAAAAGTAGTGAGATAATAACCGGAGCTTTAACAGAAGCCTTCGTTTATATTTATTGAATATGTACATTGAACTTGGTCTGCAGCTATAGTCACATAAAACAGTATTCGTCTCCCCGCAAGCTCAGAATCAGAAATCCAGAATTCGGTAGAGTTGAGTTATGGGAGTACGAAAATAGCTGCGAAGTACTTCGAGTGTAGGGCGCAGTGTACGGTAATGCAACTCGAAACTTGGTTACTGGAAACTGTGCACTCAGATTTTCTTATGAAATTTGTTTTTACTCTGGTATGTGGAAAGATTCGTCATATTGTGGTATTGTCAAGATTTTCGTTCATTTTGGTTCCGGCTCCGAATAATTTCCGGTCTTACATAGTCAACATTTTTATATCAATAATTTCAAGTATTGACTTATTAAATGTATGTGGATTTGTCAATTTACTGTTGGAAATGGTTTCTGAGAAAAACGGTGTGAACATTTTCAAGAACATCTCTGGAATTATCTTACATACAATTCCGGAAAAAATAGTCTTAAAATTTTCATAACTTGCTCTTCATTCGCTCCCTCTGAATTTTCAATATAAATATTTTTATCAGTTTCTGACAAAACGAGCTAAGATAGATGGATAGACAGACGAGTGGATTAAGTGATCTCACAAGGGTTCATTGGGATTCCGTTCCTCGAAAGGAAAAAAACGAACCCTTATGGCAAAACTTCGTTTTCCGTCTGTAGGTCTGTTAAGGCCCTTTTTTCAGGAACGCATGGGGGTATCAAGTTGAAATTACATTAAATACTTAAGTCTAACGTACTAATACTTAAGTCTAAGTACTAAATACTTAAGTAAAAATTATATTAAATACTTAAGTCTACGATTCCTTGGAGCTATACAAAAAACCAAGCTTCTAAGTCATTTATGCCGTATATTTTGGCAGTCGCAAATAAATCAAAATTAGGTTACTTGCCGTTGACCTGGAATCGTTAAATTTGACAACAAGCAAGATATCATAAAACAAGTAAAGGGAAAAATTCGAAAACTGTTAATTTGACAAATAACAGTTTTCGGATATATTTATATATTGTCTATTGTATCTTTCTGTGAAAGATACAGTAGACAATATATTTTCGTTCTAAAAAATTACAATTTTGTAAATAGTTTAAAAGGAACATTATGTACTACGAAATGTTTATTATTGCTCAAATATATACGGACCCTCGTAACGGAAGTTCCACGCGTGCTTGACAAGTGTTTCTTTTTTAATACGGAATCATAAAAACTAATTGGAATCGAAAATGTGTCATTAAACTAACTTCTGGTAGAGGAAATGAGTACAATGACAAAAATATAAACAATAAGAAATAAAAAGACAAAAATATATACTAATATATAACAAGAAAACAAATTTTATAATTTTCTGTTATAAATGATATAACACGAGTTGTCTCACAAAGTTTTATTCAATCATACAATTTTGTCAAAACCAATGTAGTGTACATTGGTACTCGACTCTTTCCTAGCAATTATTAATTAAACAATCTTTAATATTTTATTAACATATAATGAAATTTGTATTTCTATATATTGTGAAAGCGCAACGGTTATTTATTCTCACCTATTATATATATATATATATATATATATATATATATATATATATATATATATATATATATATATATATATGTGTGTGTGACTTAAATAAAACAGCCCTCGGGAGAGTTATTATCAGTACAATATCTGGGTGAGATTATGGACGACCATGTAACGTTTCGCAGTTATATCATCTAAACCTGTCAGCAAATTTAAGAATGCTAGGATTTGTCATGTTATATCCCTGCGATTTTCATCAGAGTAAAGGTTTGATGACTTGATCAACTCTATAGCCCTTAGTATCCTTGAAGCCAATGCAATTATCTGCCGCCCCCCCCCCCTGAAACAGCTTATATATCCATGTTGAAAAAATATTTAAATAGTTGAATAATTTTTTATATATAAAAAAATGTTACGGCTTCGTTTAAATTTACAATTGGCATTGTAATTCGGGTGTAATTCCCTTCAACTCCGAAGGGGATTCTTTTTAATATTAGATTTTCTTAACTTTTAAATTAATACATTGATAACAACCCAATCTTGGGTTTAGTAATGCTTTATCCTTTTAAGTGATATGTGAAGATCATAGTTTATTTCATCTGCCTAGAGCGCGCAAGTACATCCTGCAACGCTCGTCTTTTTCACGCACTTACCTTTATCAATTTGGTATTACGAGAAACGTCCAATTTTTTACTTTATATATTTTCTCCTCCAATGACCGCAAGTAGCTTGGTAGTTCACAATTAAAAGTTTTATGTTTAATTTAAATTAATATGTGTTTTTCCTGTTTTATTAATTATTAATTATGTTGTTAGTTTTTCCTGTTTTATTAATTATTGATTATGTTGTTAGTTTTTTATGTTTTATTAATTATTGATTATGTTGTTAGTTTTTTCTGTTTTATTAATTATTGTTTATGTGGAATGCGATTAAGAAGTTGCTTGGTAGTTCACAACTGAAAGTTTTATGTTTAATTTAAATGAATATGTTATTTCCTGTTTAATTAATTATTAATTATGTGTACTGGAAATTATAAATTTTGGTTCTTCCACGTATCTAATGCTTTGAGATAACCGTCTAAAGCTAGGATTTTTCAATAAGTAAAGAAAATCAACAAAAGCTCTTGCTTCTGAAATAATCACAGCTACTGTTAAGAGTCAGTTTAAATAAATAAAAGTTTAATAATGAAAAAAACGTAACGCGTGAGTTCCATTAGATATTTGATAGTTTTTAAGGTTACTTATTAAAGCGTGGAACCCTTAAAATTTCATTTAGCTTGTCTGTCCCTCTGTCATAGCCTTGCAGGTTCGACAGTTTTGGACGTGCATGAAATTTTGCAGGTATATTTCAGGTGGAAATCCTAATTAACATATAATTAAATAATAATTGTTTTATGTACCTGCCTGTATATGTGAAATAAGTACACAATATAGGATATATTGAACGTTATTACAAAGCTTAGTATTTTACAAACAAGATTTAAAAATTGCAAATGGTAAACGGAATCCCAATTTTCCAATCTTCAATTTGATATATCATGGTTTGAAATAATATAGGATATATTGAACGTTATTACAAAGCTTAGTATTTTACAAACAAGATTGAAAAATTGAAAATGATAAACGGAATCCCATTTTTTCAATTTTCAATTTAAAAAATCTGAAAAAATACTAAATACTAACATTCAATTATGACTTTAAAATTAAATAGGTATAGACAAGTATAGAATTTTAAAATGAGCGGGTTTTGTCACATACCTTTCACTGTCTTTACTCCATTACATATAATCATTAATATTTCTAAGTGATTCCATTTCCATTGCATTCGTTTTATTTTCGATAATCTATTGGAAGAATCAATATTCCTTCTATACGTGATTGTTGTTTTGAAACCACCTTTATGGCTAGCCAAATTCGCTAGCCAATCATTCAAGCAACAGCCTCGATTATTTGAAAGCATTTTTTACAATACACAAGGTGCTATCACCATTGTATGACGCTCCCTTCTAGAAACTTGGAATAATTTGTCATTGATCAACTCTATGTCAACATTCGATCATTTAGTAGTGACATCAACACTCGATCACTTAGAGTAGACATTATGCCAGATACTCCGTGGTCATCTCCTATCGTCGTCCCAGAGTAAAAAAATGTATTAATTTAGCAGAGCCTAGAACTGAATCACATCAGAAGTGCCCGCTTTCGAATGGTATTCAAGTGCTCAATTCTTCTTGCAGTATTCACCAAGTGTAATTTGTTTATGAAAAGATAAATATTTTTTATAAAATGTCCCGTCGTTAACTATTTTTATATAATATTATTTATTTATTTATATAATACTAGAAAAGGTTTTTAATCCTGAATCACATCAGAATTCCCCGCTTTCGAACGATATTCAAATGCTTAATTCTTCGTGCATTATTCATCAAAGTTAAAATAATTTTTATGAAATGTCCCATCGTTAACTATTTTTATGCCATGTTATTTATTTATTTATATAGTACTAGAGAAGATTCTTAATCCTGAATTACATTAATTCCCCGATTTCGAACGGTATTGAAATGCTTAATTCGTCATGCAATATTCACCAAAGTGTAATTTGTTTATGAAAAGATAAAATAATTTTTATGAAATGTCCCGTCGTTAACTATTTTTATGTAATCTTATTTATTTATTTATATAGTACTAGAGAAGGTTTTTAATCTATTTTTAAAAAAAATATTGTGTAACTTGTAGCAAACACTGCATAAGTAGCGAATGTGTTAACATATACCAGATATTTCGAAAAGGAAAAAGTGAATATGCTAACATTCTTTAAACGAAAAAAATACTGAGAACATGAGAGCAGAAAATCTTAAGACCTACAGTCCAGCAAATCCCAGAATTTCTGTGATGTATCTTACGAAAATAGGTTATAGAGGTTGAGGACCAATACAGAACTTTAAAACATCTTCATTAAACCTTCTATATCAATGGATATCGACCATTCAGACTCGGTATCTCAAATGGCTGGACTGTAATTAATTAATGAGAGACGCTAAATACCAGCTATCTATCTATCATTGGTGCTACAATTCATAGAGATAGAAATCCCGCTAATCCGCACGGTCCTCCGCGGGCCTTTGCTGGACACTCATGTCCTTGACTGTCACGGCGTCGACAACATCATCCTTTGATCCATTCTGGTCTCCTTCGGACTCCAGGCAAGCCCTGTAAGATTTATCGTGCCGCTCTATCTTACGTCATGCCCAGCTATCGGATGCGTCTTAATTTCAGGATTTAAAGTTAACTCTTTGTGGAAATATTATGGGTGCTCGTTGGTGCGGATGCGCCATGTACCTTACTCGTTGGCTGTTAATTCGGCCCTAATATTTCTCGATCGCTATTTAAAAAGCAAATGCTATATAAATATAAAAGAATTAAAAGTCATAAGTAAACAAATTAAAGAGTTAAAAGTCATAAGTAAATATTTCTCGAGCGCTATTTAAAAAGCAAATGCTATATAAATATAAAAGAGTTAAAAGTCATAAGTAAACAAATTAAAGAGTTAAAAGTCATAAGTAAATATTTCTCGAGCGCTATTTAAAAAGCAAATGCTATATAAATATAAAAGAGTTAAAAGTCATAAGTAAACAAATTAAAGTACTTTTGAGAAATTTACTATATATTTCTGCCTGTGGAAGATATAATAAATAATATGGTGAAAAATAATATTACTGTTATAAAACTATATAAACCTAAATTTGTTATAAACAGTATAACAGAAATACCCTACTTATACTTCTAAAGGTTTGTGTTTAAATGTGTACGAACAATCATAATACGAGGTCCATGCGTACTTAATAAGTGTATTATTAAATATATTTGGCGTTAATTTTGTAGAAATTCATTATTCACAATTAAATGAAACTACGTGATGTAGTATTATTTCTACTTTCTTTAAGTTCTTTACCACGACCTACGTTTTGTTGTATTACAAGATCTTCAGGTGGGCTGTTAGTAAAGTAGCCCTCGTGAATATGTTGCAATACAAAGAAACCTAGGTTGTGGTAAAGAACTTAAAGAAAGTAGAAATAATACTACATCGCGTAGTTTCATTTAATTGTGAGGTTTATTCTTATTTATTTATGTCAGCAAGGAACAAAATTAATCTTATATCTATTAGATAACCACTAAATGTATTTATTACTTTTTCTCAAATTTAAAAAGATTATTTTAAAACTCTTTATTTTACATTTCCAAGCACTTTAGTGGTATTCAGCTAAGTCTCATAGCACGCGTTCAATTGGGAGTATTATTTTAATAGTAGTAATTAATTTTAGTTGGAAAATTTAATTAAAAGATCATATTTATTTTCATTACAAAATGAAATACATTATATTATAGTTTTGTTGTATAGTTGACATTTGACAAAACTGAATCGTTAAAATGTTTAGTATTTTGGTAACAAAAATATGGTTCGTAAAAGGCGGGAGGAATTAGATTTAAAATATGAAATGAAAGCCAGAAATTGACAAATTTAAACAAATATATTAAAGTTTTTTGTATTACTTTTTATTTTTCTTAAAACCAATTCTCCAACATAAATGAAAACGACACCCTCAAACTGAGAAAATGAAAAATGTACTCCCCTTGAAAGTTTCATTTAAATCGTCATTCTTACAAATAAGAAATCTCGTATTTTTTATAAAATGTCACGTAATTTATCATAATAATTCGCATATGTTGTTTTTATTGTACTCTTTAAACCAGCACAATCATACAAAATGTAGATTATGTCTCGTTGTATCCTCTATATCTGCAGGTGTAACAAACATACTAATCCATGAAATTCATAGGCATGAGAGATACATCCAAAAAACACACGTAAAACTCGAAAAGAGCGGAAAAGGTTCATTTCGACAAAAGAATGAATACAAATTAAAAAACAAACAAACGGTGTTGATTACGTTTGTAATATTTTCTAAAAAGTTATTAAATACTAGGTTTTTATTGTTATTTTTATTTACTGTCAACAAATACGTTTTTATATTAAAAAAATAATATATGCGCATTTACGAAGATACTTTTTTGTTTTGTATCGTGGTTACGAATTTTATTTCATTTGTTGCTCTTTCGTAATTACCATTTTTAAATGTTTTGCTTTTTTACTCGTATAAAAATACCAGCTTTTTTTAAATTATATTCTATTTTTATAATGCCAGGCCCATTTTTGCCGATCCCATTCTGAATTTCCAATTGTTTGTGGAGAAGTTTTTCTGGCGAAGGTGGTTTGTGGAAAGCCACAGAATATCCAATGATTTATGGAAAATAAGTTCATAATTATAATAAAAAAATGTACCTAAAATTTATATAGGTACGTTTATTTTTTAAATTAGTAGACGCGAAATGTATCTTTTGAACAACAACTGCACGAATTTCATAAATAATCACATAATTTTGATTATTAGTTGGAACTTCATCATACATAGCATATAACCATTTTTTTCTTTATTTTGCATATTCTTAATTGATTTCGGTACGACGATAAACATAACTATCCTGTTTAAAAAATTCATATGATATTCAAAAGACTGTGTCATTTTTTGCATTGAGTTAGAAGCTTCAATAACTTACTGAGCCGTAAAATCGTAAATATTGTTTATAGGGTTATGACCCTTTAAGAATTCCTCTTTTCATTCTTTTTATAAACTCTTCTATTTTTTATAAACTTTATAGAATGAATAATTTTAAATTTAAATTATCGCGCACATAGCAAGATTGAGCAACAATTCCAATAGAGTTCCATTATTATAAGAAATAAATCACGAAAGAAACGTGTGATATCCGTCAATACTTCCTGTAACATTAGAATAATAAACTTTTCACATAGTATTGCAAAGCTAGATCAATCGATATAATAAATTACGTTTATCCTTAATTGAATTAAATACTGCACAAATCTAATTTAATAAAATTTTCATAAATTCAATACAAATACTAAAACTATAATATAAAATACTTACTGTTTTTATTTTTCAAAATCCGTTCTTGTAAAGATTGACAGGTGAACAACTATTAACACACTAAACTTAAATATTTTACGTTATTAACAAAAGTTAACAAACATAAAACAGAAATAAACCATATCACACGAAAAAAACAAATAATAATAACCACAATATTTAAAAAAACACTTCAATTTAAAATTGCAATATTAATTTATAAAGTAAACAATTATAAAAAAAATTATAACTTACAAAAAAATAACGTTTAACTGAATCTGCTTTAAATCTAATGACTATATTTGCTATCTTTGGTTTAATTTAAATTGAATTATAAAGGATTTAATCACAATACTTCCATTTAATTAATACAGTCAACCAAATGCACTGTTTAATTACACCGAAAAGCCCAAAGAAAATGATTTAAATGAAACGTCAAAAGTGACAGATAAAAGCGCGCGCGACGCAGTCGCAATTGGTTTGCAACCACTAACGCGACTCTTCGCCGCGGCGGCCCGGAGCAGACTGACCGCTCGAGCCCGGCTTATATCAGATGGCACAATAAGGCACGTTTTAAATATTCCTTCTGAAATGAGGCAATTGTGAATTACATAAATTATGCAAGCGCCAATGTGTACGCTTGCTTTCTATGGCAATCCGGAATATAATTTCGAAAATTGCCGTGTTTTGTGACACGGCGGAAGTGTTTATTAGGAAGGGATTTGTTTCAAATCATAATGTATCTTATTATTGTTAATACCCTTACTCCCTTGACTTAAAGTTAGAACATTTTAACTCTTTAATGACATCATAAATAGTAAAATGATATATAAACCGTCTTTTATAAATTGACCGAAAAACCATAGAGTAGATATTAAACAAAAGATTTATTTTTAAGTTGCTATTCAAATTATCATTGTAATTTATAAATTATCATTGATTTGCGCTATTTCACTTACGATTCTTAGTAGGAATTAAGATGTAAAACAACTATTTATATATTTACTGTTACAACATTTAAATGCTTCCAACAACCTTAAAACTGTTATCCCTACAATTGTTTTTTGTTAATATTCGTGATTTACTCCTTAATGCGATCAAAATTTTCAATTATTTTTCAATTTGTCAAAAATGTTGGTTTAGGGCAACGGATTTTCTAATCAATGAAATGCACAAGGAATTTCCTTAATAAATCTCGGTAAAGTTATCGTATTACTACTACACTCACACACACATACACACAACTAGCCAGCTCTACACTACTAAAATGTAACAGTTCGCTTTGCTCAGTCTAAAAGTTTACATAGACAACAGAAAGAAACAAATCAAAAACAGATAGAAACAAATCGGTCCAGAGATAAAATCGTTCGTAGATCAAAAACAAACGGAAAATTTCCAGTGCACTTTGGTATAGCTATCTGAATATTGTTAAGAATATCCCACAAAGGTGCAATTCCATCAATATTGAATAGTCAAATAGTCTAGTACAAAAACTGACTAATGATTAATGAGTTCCAAGTGACGCTTGAAATTAAAAGTACATTGTCATTTGTTTGTTTTTAGACTTTAAAACTTTCACTATCGTGTAGCTTATAATATATATATATATATATATATATATATATATATATATATATATATATATATATATATTTCATTATTTTACATTATTTTCTCTTCGTATTATATGTTTTTCTACTTAAAACATATTTATTAATAATAAATGAATGCTTAGTTAAAGTTAGTTCAACTCTTTATAAAAAAAATTCAGATTTTTGGATAGAATATATTTATTGTGAATTAAAAATTTATAAATGCTACAAATATGTTAGCAAGGCATAAATTAGCAGTAGGTGTTGCGGTCGCTCACAGCAGCTGTCGTAAACAACCGTTTTGAACTGATGCGTGTTGTGTGCATTGCACACAATTAGCATTGCAAAATAAATTTTTAAAAATGTTAAAAACACCATTTATATATTAATTATATGCAATTATTTCTTAAAGAAAACAAGATGCGGTCTAGGCCTTGTTTTACCCGAGCAAGGACGGAATGGCATAGACAGCATGTATATTTATAAACTAGGATATCTGTCAAACAGTTTAAGGGATTTTGATCCTAAATTTGTTCAAAATTGGTTTGCGTTTAATTTCCTGAAACATTTATTATGACCTTAAAATGGCAAAACGGTAAATATGTATAAAAATTAATAAAGCAAGGAACAAATTAGATTAATAGCTTTCTTATTCGGAGAATGCTGAAATAATAAGTCGAGTTTAGTTCATAACATATACATACACGAGTCAAACATATAAATAATACAAAATAAGTCCTGCCTAGACATTAATCGCACAAAAAATATCCCTAAAAATCGTGTGCAATGCACATAACACGCATCATTTTAAATCGGTTGCTTACGACAAACGCTGTTAGCTACCGCAACACCGTCTGCTAACTTATGCTTAAATATAACACATTTGTAATGTTTTAAATTTTTTTAAATAAGTTTTAATTGGTAAGTTTGATATTATATTGAATCACTATAATTTAAAAATAATTTTCTTAGTTTTTCTGGACTATCCGGTAATATTATATATTTTATTTGAAAATGCTCTAATTTCTGTAATTGAAAAATAAAAATGTTTTCAGTTCAAATAAATATGTTTTGGTTATGTTAAATCATATTGATAGCATTTAGATATACTTAATGTACAACAAATATATTCTTTGCAAAAATCTATAGAGGTTTTTTTATAGAATTTTACCAACTTTTAATAAATATTTATCTGTTCCAGAGTAATAATTGTTTATTGTGTACAATTGTGTAAAGTTTACAAAATGGCGTCGACACTAAGAGAGAAATGCGATACAACATGTCCTAAGTGTAAGGGAGACAAATATATTTATATACGTACGCTATAAACTGAGTGATGACATACACATAGATGAGCCACAAGTATACAAAATATATTAATAACGATTATATCGGTTACAAATATTATAGTTGATATTATTCATAAATCGCCTTATTTAAACAATATGTGATAAGATAAATATGCCAGGATACAGTTTGATTAGGTTGTCATCGGCATTTTTTTGATAATTAAAATAATTCCTGTTGGTAAAACATATAAGTTCATCAATCTTTTTTCAGAATGATTTACGAAAGGAAAACCTTTTTGTGCAACAATAAGTCCAATAATTAGTCCGCCCACACTTTCAGTTTAAGTGCTCTACTTTTCTTAGTCCGCATGCGCTTTCAATAAAAGTGCCGGGATTTGACCCTAATCTAATAATATCGTAACACCTCTCAATAAATGAAATTATTTTAACCATATTCTTTAAAAAAACGCCATTTATGGATACTTTTATTACTAAATTGTATTATTGAATGAAAACACCCAAGTTCATGCTACAGGAATTATACTGTTTATTGGATTAAAAAAAGCGTACACTTTCATTCGAATAATGAACTACATGTTAATCAAGTATCATGAAAACCCTCTCGACAGGTTTTCATGAAACTTGATTAACATATGGTTTATCAAGCCGATGACAACCTAATCAAACTGTGTCCTGGCACATATCTTATTACATATTGTTTAAATAAGGCGATTTATGAATAATATCAACCACAATATTTGTAACCGATATAATCGTTATTAATATATTTTTTATACTTGTGGCTCATCTATGTGTATGTCATCACTCAGTTTATAGCGTACATATATAAATATATTTGTCTCCCTTACACTTAGAACATGTTGCAGCGCATCTTTCTCTTAGTGTCGACGCTTTAAACTTTACTGTAAAAAACTAAACTTTTTTGTAAACTTTACACATTTGTACACAATAAACAATTATTGCCCTGGAACAGATGAATATTTATTAAAAGTTGGTAAAATTCTATAAAAAAACCTCTATAGATTTTTGCAAAGAATATATTTGTTGTACATTAAGTACGTTTAAACGTGGTTAGTATCCAAACTTTCGCATATTTAACATTAATAGGATATTCGTTACTCGGTTTTCCATTAAATAATCAATATAATATACATTTATATAAATAGATTGCACAATAAACAGGTAAATAAATATCAAAAACTAGTCACTTGGCAATTTTTCCTAACGACGATATATGTATATATTTTTTTTTGCAAAAAGTGATTTACTTAATAAACCCTCCTTTATAAAAATGCATTCATATTTCTATATGCAAAACTAAATTTCCATAACTTCTTCGCATTCTCCTTTGAAAGCAGAATTAAATAAGCTGTCCACATTCTATCTTAGTGAGGAGGGAATATGCCTATTACGGTCAGCATATACATCACTCAGCAGCACTAAAATTCAAGAAAAGTTTTTAAAATTTTGATTCATTTTTAAACGATTGTAACTTCGCAAAAAATATTTCAACAAAAATTAAAAAAAATTTTTTTTTGTAATTTGGGTCTTTTATGCATAATCTTTTTGCATTTTTTACTATTCCTACAGATTTAGAGATTAAAAAGAAAAATAGACATATTTTTTATAAAATTCTTATTGCATCTTAAAGCCCGATTAGTTTCCTTTAATTTCGTTTGTCATAAACATTTTACAGTCATTTATAAAATAATTAATCATCATTTAGGAAAAAAATAATTATAAAGAAATGAATATGCAGTTTCAACATATTTTTCCCATCTTTTATTAAATATGGCGCCACGCATTGAAAAATGTTTTAATTAATAAAGACTTTATCCGCGACGTAATTTAAATCCGCAACGAAAATGTTATCGAACAACTAAAAATCTGTTTTACCACGCTAGTAAGATCACCACTATGAAGTAAGCCACTATGAAATACTAGTTGCATTAACGAAGCAGGACACACAGTAACAAAATTTGCTCCAAAATACCTTTTGGAAGGCAAAGAATATTCAACCGTCTGAATTGAAACCAAGATGTACAAAATAAAACTTGAAAAGAGATACAAAATTAACCTTTAAACACACAATGAAATCACAATTATATTAAGACAATTTTTGAGAAAATTTTTTAGGAAAGAATATAAATTTGAAATGGAAAATAAAATTTATATCAAAATGGAAATCGACTAAATAGGAAGAAAATAGAGGAATTGAGAATTGGACCCTACAAAATTTTGAAGAAAATGTCCGATTCAATCTGTGAAGTTGATACTGTACCCAGGAGAGCAGAATAAAACTTCTACCACATTACCAAACTCTCTCCAATGTCGATTAGTAAAGGAACAATTACGTGCAATACCACTTGCAATTGCTTCTCTTCAAGGGGGGAGATCTAAAGAAAACCAATACACTCGTATACTAAGATGACACGGTTGACAGTTGTGATTGTTGTCGAAATATGAGATAGAGGTTGAGTAGTATTGAGAAACTTTGCTTTATAAAATTAGTAAAATAAACCTTTAATAAGGGCTTTAAATATTGTTTCTTTTGTTTTCACAGAGAAACGCAATTACGTCTTTGTTTCAATATTCCCATCAAGTATCAATTAAAAAGTATCAAAAAACATTGTATATGTATATCCATATATATATATATATATATATATATATATATATATATATATATATATATATATATGCTTTTACTGCTGACCAAGCACAATACGTCATACTCACATCTATAGATATACTGTTAACATAGCACGTCGGTGATGCGACCCCCATGACATGCAACCCCATGGTAGGAGGAAAACCCTACCAAAAATCGCACAACGCTCCTAAGGAAATTTTCACTTCAACAATTTAAAATGGAAAATATACATAATTAAATGAAACTACGTGATGTAGTATTATTTCTACTTTCTTTAATTTCTTTACCACGACCTAGGTTTCGTTGTATTACAACATCTTCAGGTGGGATATTAGCAAAGATTGCTAAGATGAAGATTGCAAAGATTGCTAAGATAATGCTTGATGAAGAAGAAGATAGGTCGTGGTAAAGAAATTAAAGAAAGTAGAAATAATACTACATCACGTAGTTTCATTTAATTGTGAATAATGAATTTCTACAAAATTAACGCCAAATATATTCAATATGGAAAATATAGTAAAGTAATAGTAACTAATTAGCAAACAATAGTAACTAAAGTATTAACATGGGCTATGAAAAGAAATGGGGTAGAGAATGTTACAATCAAGTTTATTCCAAAGTTTGGCAGCATTTACAGCAAAGAAATACTCGTAGAAGGAAGTGGTTAGGAATAAAAAGAGTTAGAGGTATTAAATTAACTCATTCGAGTGAACTTCCATCACGAATTAGGTTTTCAATTTTACTAGAGATATATTGCCAAAAATTATTATTTTTATCCCTGGAAATGGAGACTGTCTATTCTAACATATGGCACGCAGTTAACACAATGTGCAAATAACCAGTAAGTGTTGTGAGAAAGAAGTGTATACAAAAGTTTTCCATTCCATGATTAAAAACTTAACTTTAAAGAATTGACTGATGTTCAAGCGGATCCCACAGAAAAAAACGAGCATATTTCTGAATCTAGAGCGCAACTTAAATCGATGGAAACTCCTGATAGATATCCTCTGAATTTACTTACATTTAGTATTAATATTTTGAATAACATAAATTGTCCAACCTAATTTAAAAGCGGCTTCAATTACTTATGGTGTAGTCTAGTCTATATTTAGTTCCTTTTTTCCCAAACATATAACTACTATCTATGAAAAATCCGTGTGTCTCTAAGCTGCAAAACCTTGGTATCAGCTGGATAGAAATATTTTCAAAGGTCTCTTGCAAAAAGTCCCTCCCCTCATGATCATTTACATCCTGCCCTCCTTAATTTCATTTTGATCTCTTTCATTAACTAAACCAAAACTATATTTGTATTTTTTCGTATACTTATTACGCAATAGTTTTATTTTTATATTTTTTTTAATTGAGTATTTTTTTAAATATGTACATTGTATAACAGAGTAAATCCGTCAAACTTACAGAGAGCTTGATGTCGTTTATAAACATCCAAAGAAAAAAGACGAAAATCTGAAAAGATTTTTTTAAGCCTTTATACTCCAAGAGGAAAACTAAAGCTAAGACGAACCAAGAGATGGGAAACTTTGCCCCAGATCACTTTGAAGCAAACTACTATAGTCCCAAAGCCTGCTATGGGGTGTTGCGCTATCGATGACGAAGAAGAATAATATCCTTCAAAATCTTTCAGTCATTTACATAACTAAATTTCAAATTTAAACATCGTATTTGACTGGACGAGATTCTAATGTAACAATACATCCGCCAATTTCAATGTAACAATACGTCCGCCAATTTTATATAACTAAATTTCAAATTTAAACATCGTATTTGACTGGACGAGATTCTAATGTGACAATACATCCGCCAATTTTAATGTAACAAATGTAACAATACGTCCGCCAATTTTACATAACTAAATTTCCAATTTAAACATCGTATTTGACTGGACGCGATTCTAATGTAACAATACGTCCGTCAATTTAAATTTGATTCTAATGTAACTATACGTCCGCCAATTCTAATGTCACAATACGTCCACCAATTTTACATAACTAAATTTCCAATTTAAACATCGTATATGACTGGACGAGATTCTAATATAACAATAAGTCCGCCAATTTTGTATACATTTATTTATATGTACATTAACATTTCAAATAAAAAAAACTGCATCGATATGCCATGGTCTATCAGTAAATGTCAAATTTATCTGAACGACAAAAAATCGATTTACTCCGAATGTCCAATAACAAACAATCTTCCCCACTTAATAAGGGAAAAAGAATTAGGTCAATGTACCAAATAGATGTAGTGTTTTTCATTATTAGAAAGCTTTCAACCCTGTCAATAATTATACCCTTCCACACAGGCTTAAGGGCGCGGATCCCTCACCATAATAATCGTTTTCCCTTGATATTTAGCGCACATATTAGCGGATAGGCGTAAAATATAGATTAATATCTTATTCCTAATTCACATAGTCGTCCGTGAATTATGGTGTACATTCGAAGAGAATAACATAGGGTTGCCACCCGTTCCGGGTTGCCGAGACATTATTGCCTGTTGGGACAATAATGACTTTGTCTCACATCCGAGGGCATATCAATTTTTACCTGATTTTATCCAAAATAAGATGTAAATTTTACACGACATAGCCGATAAAAATGATTACTACTTTTCCAGTGGATTTGTTTCGTCAATATCGAAGTAGTTTTGAAGAGCAACCGCTACATTTAACCGTATGATATCTGCAACTGATACTTGAAAAAACTTATTTATCTGCCTAGTCTTTGCAGTCTGTATATGTTATAACTGTAAAGTCTATAAACTTGAAATTTAGAGAATGGTTCCTTATACGAGGTAGACATCTGTTAAGAAGAGAAATTTTACGCCAATGATATATTTATTTTAAAGTTATAGGAGTATAATTCCATATTCGGACTTTCTATTATAAAAAAATTCAAGGAGATACCGTCTTCATCCCCTGAACTCCACTAACCTTTATACAAATAAAGTGCAGCGGTAAGAATTTGAAATTTGAAGCTGGGGTGATTTGAACGTGGCGCGCTCTAGAATTAGGGCAAAGGGCAAAAAGTACCAACAGAGTATCAGCTAATTAATGTATGAGTGTGTGTGTATATGTGCATACATGTGTGTATTATATATGTATATTCACATTTTGAATGGTTTAAAACGGTACGCAGAAAAAAAATTTTATTACTTAATGAAATAAAATTCTACCTAGTAAGTAAATAATAGAAATTCTTCCAACACAACCAAGAAAACTATGTGGTGTATCAGGAAAACGGCTACATTTTCGGGCCACTAAAATCTATAACTACTGCGACTGTAACGATAACGAAAAGAAGAAAAAGAAATGTATACATATATGAAAATTGTATTTTATTTTCCCTTTTATCAAAAGGTGGCAACCCTACTCGAGCTTTAATACAGCCAAAAGCTTATGTTTACATATTTAGCGAATATGAGAGACATGAAAATCGATGCGCGTTGTGTTGTGTTGATGCACTTACATAGGGTAATTCCAGGTAATATGGCGAAATTGATAAGACGGCCAATAGAAATATTTCAGGGCTCTTTCATTAAATTTCACTAATTAATACGAGTAAATAACGGCTCCTGATAAACAACAGCTATTGTAAACATTTCGTCTTTCGAAAAAAATAGTAAATTAAATGTTTTTTAACTCAAAAGCTCGAACTTACCCCAGATGTTTTTTTTTAGTTTTTATGGTAATCAGATTATAACATTATTGGTTATGAAAATTAAGAAACTTTTTTTTGTTAAACGTAATCACCTACCGCTAACATAAATTCAAAATGAATCTCAAATTAGTACCTGACACCAGATTCAATATAGCCAATATCAACATTATGATTGAATAATGTGGCTAATTAGTTATTAGTGAATTGGACATATGTGTTCAAGTGTTCTTTCTATATTTTCATACAAAAATGGTAATTTTCATACTATGAAAACGTGGCCTACCTTACTGTTTTGATACGTTAGAGAGATATCAAACTATAAACTAAACAAAGAATCCGAAGAAATGTTAGTCTACGACCAGAACAGTTCAGCGCCAGTAGAAAAAATAGTGAAGCTATTGACAATTTATCCTTAGTTGAGCGGCTTTCTTATCTACATGTATCCTATAAAATGAATAATGCAAAGTTTTAGTTCATGTTTTATGATTAGGTATTATATTATTATATAAATGATAGTTGCGACAGATATCAGTTTCGAAAGATAAATATAGAAAAAAAAATTTAACATTTCAAACTCCAAAATAGCTTCGTCAAAAAACATTGTCATTTTATCCTAAATTACCCAGGTTATGAACCTTTTTTTAAAATCAAAATTAAAAAAAAAGACTTTCAATAACGGCTTGTTTCTTGTCAAACAGAACAAGCTTTTTGCGATAATTACAAAGTGCCCAATTAATATTCTAATCTCTTTTTTTATTTAAAATACATCGGCTGACATGTTTTTTGTGATCGTGAATCGTTAAAAAATTGTGTAGTTAATTTTAAAGTGTTGCCACATATGTATAAACAGGTTGTAAAAAATAACATGTCTATTATTCACACCAGTGACGCTGTGCATAGATTTCGATTCCTTAATAAAAATAATAAAAAGTATATTGTGAACAGGCTATGTTCACAAGCTTTTAACACTTGCACCGCATCGCCTTGCAGAACGCTCGCCATTCGCTACATGACTCGCCTTGTCACTTGCGATGCTCGCATCGATGGCGGTTTTTTGAACAAGATCAAAAGAAGAAGTTGTGAGGCAAACGCCTAAATTGGGTATTATGTATGTAAATCATTAAGGGCGTTTGGTGGTTTTAAATACCGCAGTATATATCTCATTATATATAATAGTAGTATTTTGTAATATAATGGTTTTCATCTATTTATAGTGGTAATCGTATATGAGTGCTCGCCACTTATGTACATATTTTGTAGTTACTTAGGAATGAAATCAGTAATCACTCACCTATGATTTCCACGGGCGTACACAGATGATAGATCACATTATGATTGCACTGATTTATCAATCGACTGAAGTAAAAATAAATTGTAAAATCACAAGTCAATGAAAATTAAAGGACAATTTTAATGACGTAAACATTCAAAGGTTCAAATCAACCTATCCACTACATGCCAAACATTTCGATTAACCTGTCATAAACTTCGACAACAGAGCGCGGCGACGCAACACAACTGAACAAAAAGAGATTTCGCAATCGACTAAACTAATAATTGACTTCGACCACGAATGCGCTATCGCATACGAGAAAAAAGTGGCAACATAGCATACTACTCTCACTTGTCAACCCATTTTCACCTTTATTACTTATGCGTAACATGTAATTTATTTGCAACGTCCGAACAGCTAGACTCGATATTAACCTAATATGCCAGGTAAAGTTATTAATAATAACTTTACCTGTGACTATGTTATGCGATAATGAAATATGTAAGTATTCGCACAGACAGTTTTTCTAGAAAGTTTTATAGTGCTATAATTTCTAAACCCCTTGAGTTAATAAATTCAGATTTTCACCAATGATCTACATACAACCAGGACATTCATTGGTATTCGTTTTCGGATGGGGATCGCGGACACCTTTATAATGTGTCTTAAGTGAGATAAAAATATGGAAAAGGAAAAACATCGCTCCCTGAGGTTGGGGCTTACTTCAATCAAAACTATGCATAGAAGTAAATACAGGCAACGTACGACTTAAACCTGCTAAATAGAATTTTAATCCATTTTAAATAAGACTTTTAGTTTCGGGCCAAGGAGCTACACATTTCGGTCTCTCTCATATAGAAGTTAGAAGACCCTAATCATAGGCAGATTTGGATACAGAAATAAATTATGTACTCTGGAAAGATATATTATCACCAATAATCAATTATTTGAAATAATATAGCATATATAATATAATAGAGATATTTTCAAAAATTATATATTGTACAATATGACTTAAAGACTACGTAAAAAAAATTTGTAATTTCACCAAGCCTCAAAATGCATAAATACATCTCTCAGATAAACCGACAAAATATCAAATCGGCAACAACAGTGTCTCAATATACAACAATATACAACATTCGAAACTGAGATAATTATGGTAAAAAATTGGCATTCGCAAACTTTACCTACTAAAAATCGTCATTATAATAGTACGCTTCCTTATGGTGAGATGGCGCGAAATATACTTTTGTGTCGTTGACCTGAGAGACCGTTGTCTAGCCTTTATGGTATCTGTAGTGTCATATCAAAGTTGACAGGGAGCGGATGTGCGTTTAGTGTATGAAATACTGTTATAATATGTGTAAATGCCCTATTACGGTAAGTAACTTTCCTTTTTTTTTTCTTTCAATTTTGGCAAGAAATAGACGCACTTCGTGATATATTGCCCAGTACGTTTTGTTAAATATTATAAAAATAATATTTAATAAGACGCACTAAAAGCGAATAAAACTGTTACGATCATTTTAGTATTAGGTGATATTGCATTATTTTATAAATTGAAGCGATATAACATTTAATATGACGATAGTAATGAAAAAAATAAACAATTTATTGGGTATTATTTTAGGATATGTCTCTTATCCTTTATAATATATTGTTTAAAATGATTCGTGTTAGGATGCATTACATCTATGGTTTTCTATTTTGACAGGACAAAATGAAAAGAAATTCAAGAAACAAATTAATGCTTAGCCTAGTATTATGTAACGATATACCAGAAAAATAAGGTTCTATTGAAAATTCGGAAAAATATAAAAAAAATCAATAATATCAATATACTTTCTGGTATTGAAAATGGTACTACACTGTTTTTATTTAAAAATCTACAAAACCTTACTTAAAATTATTAATGTTTGTTCAAATTTTCAGTAGATAGAACAGAGATATTATAATTGAGATAACCAAGTACAGGAAGGGCTCATTTTATAAATAAAGGCGCTGCATGTAAGTACATAATTCATTATCTTTAATAAATGTTCAGTTGTCAATTATGGTGCACGTCAGTAGTTATAATGATTCACTGTGTGTTCCTTGTATGTGTAAATCAATAGATCTTTAAAATCAAACACGCCAACAGAATTTGGAAGAGCTGTAATACCTAAAAGTTTTACTTTCAGACAAAAATACCTCAAAGTAGAAGCTACAACCACTTCAAATGATTTACGGCCAATAACGCCTGTAAAATAAAATGAATTCATCGAAGATAGTGATGATAGTGTGAAATATCGTGACTTTATAAGTCGTAATGTTGTTAATAAGAGCTCTTCTTGTGCTAGTCAGTCAAGTAAAAATGAACAAATAACTAGTAAAGTGTCTTATGAATTAAGAGAGGCATACTACAGCAAAAAATCTAGTAAAATAATCCTTTGAATTTCTATTTAACTTCACAGGAATATTTAACTGAACTGATTCAATACTTCATACTATTTGTGATTCCAAAGTCAAGTTCAAATTCGTATTCTTCTAAATCAAGCTCCAGTTCACCTTTAGGTTCCACTTCCAGTTCTTTTTTTTTCTCTCTAGATCTTTCAGTTAAAAATCCTCAATTTTTCCTTCAAGTCCTACGACAAATGCCTTATCACTACCGATTGAAGTTAACCTCGAAGACGAAAAGGTACTACCGGAATCCAATATTCAATCAATTACAATACATTTTTTTCACTTGACCCTGGAATAAATGTTTTACACCAAAAAGATCGCTGTGAACTTTGTGTAAGCTATAAAAACACAGGACGTAGTGCAAAACAAAATTTCACACGTCAATATTTAAAACATTTAGAAGAATAAGAACGATCCAGAAAAGGAATATAACGTGACAAAGGAAATATTAGTCCAGGTAACCTAGTTGCTCTAAATGATTTGTAATATACCTTACAGTTACCTTATTGAACTATGTCAATATTTTATTATAATTTGAAACTAACTAATTTAAATTTACCTATTTCAAAATTGGACTCTAACAAGAATGAGTGTTGTTTTTGACACGAAAGGGAAGCCAATAGTTGGGTTGATAAAATTGATTCTTATATATTCAAATACATTCAGAGCAGATGCAGAATTACGAAGGCCAAGATCTTCATCTCACTCTTTTATTCGTATAAGTGCTGTGGCCAAAATAATAAATAGATTTACCATATCATTATATTCATATTGGCTACTAAAATATCCAGTAATTCAAATTGTCACTCATAAGTTCCTAATTAACGGGCACACGTAAAACGAAGGTGATGCCGTGCACTCGACAATTGAAAAACAGATACAAAAAAGATTAAAATCTGGGCCTAAATACGTGCCAAGCCAATGCGCTGAAGTGATCAGATCAGCCAAAAAAAGAGAAACACCCTAGATGCTGATCGTAATGAGTTTCTTTTTGTCTTTTTTATAACTTAAAAGTTTAGCCAATGATGGGGGTTCGAGCAAAATCTTTCAAAATATTTGACGTAAAATTATTGAAGTTAATAAAACGTATACCCACAATACTATTTTATGAAACTTCGTTTAAATAAATAGAGTTTCTGGCAGCGGAGTTGTCAGGAAAAAGTATTTCGATGAGACAAATTTGAAAACAGCCTATAGACTAAAACCTAAAATAAAACAAAAAAAATAAACGACCTGTTAAGTTTAGTTGAAACCAATCAATCACATGCCTCAATTCTATTAGTCGTTTTACAGATCTCTTAATAATGAATTCACTTAAAGATCTCGCTAGATTGCTGAACTTATGTTCCTACTAAGATAACATTGACACTGCAAGAATTTTTTCAAACTTCTAAATTCCTTTATGAACATTATGTTATTTTTATACACATTCATTTTCTAAGAGAGTTTTTTGCTAGGAATATTATTTTTACAAAATATATGTGATTTTTTGAGGTGAAAACTTCTTTAGGCGCCCCTGCGCACTTTTCCTGAGCATTGAACGAAACTGAGCCGTCACGCTTGGGACAGTGACGCATTACGCTGAGGTCGGTGACGCTGAATTGGGTAAACTCGGCTACCTTCGGCATCGGCCAAGTTAGCTACTTTTTTAAGCACACTATGCGCACTTTTAAAATATCAAGTGAACTACTTTCACACTCACTTGTTTTAGATATTTAATTAAATTTGAATCTAAAATATTTATAACACATATCAGTTTTCATAAACCTACTGTTTCATTCTTACAGGTAAACTAGGCTTGCTTCGGCATTGGCCGAGCAAGTCCTTTGTCTTACACGGAGTGCACCGTTTCTATAACTACGTTTTATTTTTATTAATATTTTATTTAAGAATTGTTTAATGTAATACGCGTATGTTATTGTATTTCAAAAGTATAATGTCGCATTATTCCTGATTCGTCGAAGTAATATCTATCTAAAACGTCAATGTTATTATGTAGGTATATATATATATATATATATATATATATATATATACATATATACATATATATATATGTATATATATATATATATATATATATATATATATATATATATGACGGTAGTACGGAATGAACGTACTAGTGTATGCCATTCCACAGATACCTGTTAACACAGCTTTCTGTCTCCCTTTGTAATGACTCAACTATACTATAAGAGCAAAAGAAATAAAGCGATTACGTACGTACACAGGCCATTCCATTTATCGTATAAATCTCTTCTTAGGAAAGAATGCGACAGAAAACATTCCACGTGATAGGCTCATATTCTCAACATCACATACTTTTGGGTCAGGTAGTATCTCATATACTGTACTTAGTGTTAACTTCATACTAGATATTGTCTAGTCTGTCTAAACTCCATTGCTTACCGACATTTGACGCGCACATGTTCATTTGACGCGTACATGTTCACAATATCTGAAAAATGTTTTATAAAAATAAAATAATAACCATTAGATTTGATTTTGGAATGTTTGGTTTAATTTCATTCAAATAATTAAAAAAGCAAAATAGGTAATAATAACAAATCCCGGTATAAAACAAGTAAAAAAACATTAAATACATTATGATGAGTGTTTATGTTTCGTGCTCTCGACAGAGCAACCGACAAGCAAATATGCCGCTTACGACCTAGTATTTTGTACCAGGTACAAGTATCTATTATTTTACATGCTCGTAATAGGTTCCCCTAGTACGAAAATATACTGATATTGAACACAACTAATATCAATACATACTAATGAGACATTAAATACTTTAAGTGATAAAGAGATATCTGATAAAAATAACTATATGTTTGTGTGTGTGTGTGTGTATATATACATATATTTAAATATATATATATATATACATATATATATACATATATATATATATATATATATATATATATATATATACGTATGACTTCTTATCAAATCTTTTAAAAATAAAAATTAATCGAAAAAACTTTCAAAAAATGGTCAAAAAATCATAATATTATTATTCCTCGCAAAAATTAATTAACCTAATGTTTTACCATTTAAATGATATTTAAATAGTATTTTTTTGCTTCCTCGATGAAAAGCTAAATACTTTCTGATATCCACTGGATGATTACATACTTATACACAGCACTAATTTACTTTTACGCATTTTGTTTATATCAAAATTGTACTACTGAGTACCCTGATATAATTAAAGTATTTTGCCGACTTTTTTAGGACGTTTACTTACTTCTGACATACTAAATACTAGAGATGGGCCCAATATTCGATAACTACTCGGTATTCGGCGTATTTTTCTATGTTTGTATTCGGCCGAATAGTCGGTTCAATTGCCGAATATAAAAAAAAGACTTTCGTTTCATTATTTTCAATTATATATTATTTTGCAATAAAATGTTGACAAAACGAGTACATAACATAATTAATCAACCAAATACAGGCGTAAAATTCATGCATTAATATAGTAGTGAAAAAAATTGTTGGCAGAGACACTTAATAACATATAAGTTATAATAACTTAAATAGGAACAAAATAACAAATTTTAAATTAACGAGGAGCCTACCTCACACATGAGATTAAACTTATATTAAAATCATTAATAGCATATAGCATAACAAAATAATTAAGAATACTTTTAATCTTGAACCACAAAAAAATAAACCAGATATACAACATTGATAGTTAAAAGTGATATGAGGTAAATTATGATGAAGAAATACTAGACTTTCTTCTTTCTCTGATAAAATCTGTTACGTTTTTCTTCATAAACATTTTCTTCCTTGGAAGACAGACTTTCGCTATACACAGAAGAAACTGGAGCGAAATTCGCCCACTATGCGAATGGACTGAGATTATACCGTAATAATTCTTCGTTATAATACTTAATATTTCTCAGATAAGTTGAATACTAGACAGTAACATGGATACCCATTATTTAAACAGCACTTACTAAATAACATTTGGATATTACACATATATTCATGAATTGGTTATAATTATAGGAGAGTATACTTCACGAAGCAAATTTTACCAGGGTCGGTATTTCGAAGATAGGCAAAAATCAAACATTAAAGTGAAAATTACAAGCTCGTACGAAAGATATGTGCACGATCGAGGCACAAATTAAGAAAATTCTTAATAAAATGCAGAAACATAAACATTTTGACAATTCGATACAAATAAAAAATGCTAAAGTAAAACATAACCTAATAAATGGAATAACCTAATGCTTTTAATGGATATACAAGTTTAACATAAATGTTACCAAATTAATAATTAGTTAATTACAATTGAAATAATGAGGCAATTGGTGGAAAACAAAACGTCACCCAGAAATTTGCAATAACTTGAATTTTTCATGTACTTGTAAAGTTAGTTATGAATGTAAAATACTGAAAGTATGAAATTAACAATGATAAATTTTAAAATTCAATTAAATATTTAAAAAATCACCATTTATATTGTTTATATGAATTTCAACACAAAGTGCTAATATGAAGCAAAATAGTTTAAACTTGTTACAATAATGACCAATTATAACAAGAACGTTAGAAAATATTCTTATGCAATATTCCTATAAAGACTTGTGGAAATACTTCTAATAAAATACATATCGTAATAATTGTAAAAAATACAAATTTGACTTGAAGTTTCAGCCAAAATCACTACCAGAGCACACAAAGACACCCATATATTCATTTTTATAAGAAAAACAGACAGCTTCAAGTACTTTTTTTTATTTTCAGCTGTACGCGTCCACATAATCCTATTATGACCCATGCTGTACGCTTCCAGAAATAATCTATCTGAACTGTATTGAAGTCTTGAAGACATATTTTGGAAATGATTACATTTTTGCCAAATACTAAGATTGTGAAACTTTTCTTGTCTGAAATGTTAACGTTATTTAAATATTTTAATAAAAATTTATTAAAATAAACATATTTTTAAAGTAGTTTTTAAATGATTCAATAAATATGCACTAAATTTTATGCTGTAATATCATCTATGGATCACGAAGCTCCCTGCATAGCGCCATCCACGAGATCTTACCTAGACGCTGATAACGCTGTGAGCACCGGCTACTCATCACGTCGCATGAGCTCCATGCAAAATAACGACCGCCTTTTTTGAATGCAGGTGTATGAAAGCTATTCCATCTTTTTGTTTTTAATCGACGGGGGCAAGCAGATACCGCTACAATCTGAGAACCTCGGGGGCATATTTTAACCTGTCTCTTTAGGTAAACTGGCAGACTATATATTCGGCACATATCTCCTAAATACGTAACTGCAATTTCCAAACTGCATCACTTCACAGGTGCATTCTAATATAATAGTCTTCCTCGTAGACAAAAGAAATAACTGAAATCTAATCTCATGCGAACCAATTACAACTTTTATACAATATCCTTTTCTCAAGCTATTGAAATATCGATATGTTTAAGTACTCGCTCTTTGATTATACAGGTACCTCATATATTACATTATTTGTCATAACACTTTTACTGACAAACAGTTGTCTGTCTAATATACAGTTTTCCACCTAGACAAAAGAAATAACTGAAATCTAGTCTCATGCGAACCAATTACAACTTTTATACAATATCCTTTTCTCAAGCTATTTAAATATCGATATGTTTAAGTACTCGCTTGTTGATTATACAGGTATCTCATATATTATGTTATTTATCATAACACTTTTACTGACAAACACTTGTCTGTCCAAGCATCACTTAAACA
The DNA here is from genome assembly GCA_039881145.1 of Druceiella hillmani. Classification (NCBI taxonomy): domain Eukaryota; kingdom Metazoa; phylum Arthropoda; class Insecta; order Lepidoptera; family Hepialidae; genus Druceiella; species Druceiella hillmani. The sequence goes on along the minus strand of JAYKKI010000071.1, from coordinate 11,179,591 downwards.
TACAGCTACATTCTCATACTGACGTCTAGAGATTTTAAACAATATAATAATAATGAAGTGGTTAACTTTCGGCTTTGGCAACGCATAATAAATGCAAACACTTCTCCAATGTCGTTATTTAGCTATTAATTTCTTCAACTCACTCCCTGAGATCGTATTAGAAATAGTTGGAATGTAATCACACGACGCACTAACTCACATGACACCGAATTAATTAATTCGAGCCCACGAAAACAGGTGATCTAGCGATCACATTTTTTCCACATTTGATCTAGCTACCACATTTTTTCCACATTTGATCTAGCGATCACATTTTTTCCACATTTGATCTAGCGATCACATTTTTTCCACATTTGATCTAGCGATTACATTTTTTCCACATTTGATCTAGCGATCACATTTTTTCCACATTTGATCTAGCGATCACATTTTTTCCACATTTGATCTAGCGATCACATTTTTTCCACATTTGATCTAGCGATCACATTTTTTCCATATTTGATCTAGCGATCACATCTTTTCCACATTTGATCTAGCGATCACATTTTTTCCACATATGATCTAGCGATCACATTTTTTCCACATTTGATCTAGCTACCACATTTTTTCCACATTTGATCTAGCGATCACATTTTTTCCACATTTGATCTAGCGATCACATTTTTTCCACATTTGATCTAGCGATTACATTTTTTCCACATTTGATCTAACGATCACATTTTTTCCACATTTGATCTAGCGATCACATTTTTTCCACATTTGATCTAGCGATCACATTTTTTCCACATTTGATCTAGCGATCACATTTTTTCCACATTTGATCTAGCGATCACATTTTTTCCACATTTGATCTAGCGATCACATTTTTTCCACATTTGATCTAGCGATCACATTTTTTCCACATATGATCTAGCGATCACATTTTTTCCACATTTGATATAGCGATCACATTTTTTCCACATTTGATCTAGCGATCACATTTTTTCCATATTTGATCTAGCGATCACATCTTTTCCACATTTGATCTAGCGATCACATTTTTTCCACATATGATCTAGCGATCACATTTTTTCCACATATGATCTAGCGATCACTCTTTTTCCACATTTGATCTAGCGATCACATTTTTTCCACATTTAATCTAACGATCACATTTTTTCCACATATGATCTAGCGATCACATTTTTTCCACATTTGATATAGCGATCACATTTTTTCCACATTTGATATAGCGATCACATTTTTTCCACATTTGATATAGCGATCACATTTTTTCCACATTTGATATAGCGATCACATTTTTTCTACATTTGATATAGCGATCACATGACTTCGAAAATAAAGCATGGCAAGCGAAATAAACTATGACTTGGATGGATACTGGATATATATTGTTTCGCTAGGCAGGTAAAACAAACTATAACTTGGTTGTAAACGGAATATAGGTTATATAGCTATTTAAGCAAAATAAACTATGACTTGGATGTTAACAGGATATAGATTATTTAGCTATGCAAGTGAAATAAACTATGACTGGGATGGATAGAGGATATAAATTGTATCGCTAGGCAGGCGAAACAAACTATAACTTGGGTGTAAACGGAATATAGGTTATATAGCTATTTAAGCAAAATAAACTATGACTTGGATGTATATATGATATAGATTGTTTCGCTAGGCAAGCGAAACAAACTTTAACTTGGATATAAGCGGAATATAGGTTATTTAGCTATGCAAATGAAATAAACTATAACTTGGAAGGATACAGGATATAGATGGTTTCGCTAGGCAGATGAAACAAACTATAACTTAGATGTAAACGGGATATACGTTATTTAGCTATGCAAATGAAATAAACTATAACTTGGAAGAAAACAATAAGAAGTAGGTTAAATAAACTAGGTCTTGCATAGTACAGGATATATAATATTACACTAGGTAAGCGTTATAATCTATGACGGAAACAGGTTATACGATATTTGGCTAGACAGGCGAAATGAATTATAACTTAGATAAAACAGGATATACAGATGTAAATTATTTTGCTAGCCAAGTCTAATAAATTATGTCTGGAATGGTACAGGATAAAGAATATTTCGTTAGGCAGACGAAATAAACTGTAACTTGGATGGAGACAGAATGTAGGTTATTTGGCTATGCAGACGAAATAAACCATAATTTATCCTTCTCATATAAAAGCCGAAACGGTCACAAATCATAAATTTTAATAATAATTACAAGTCCAGTGTCGCTCAAACTTTCGTGTGTATTTTACATAATAACTCCTTGATTACAGTGTGAAACAAACAAACAGATCTATAACAGTGTTTTACGAAAATAACCATACGAAAATAACAGTGCTAATAGTATAAAAACTGACAATCAAAATAGAATATTTAAATTTTGATGTTTTTTTAAGAGAAAGGACTCAGTTTAACTCAAGTTTAACTTTTACGCTAAACTGCTAATGCAGTGTGCGATACTGCGATCTGCTTAGGCCGTTGTGGTGTCAACAACACGACCGCCGCTAACTTACATACATCGATATGATTCTAAATCGATGTCATCCTACATTCGCAAAGATATTCAAAGTATTGCAATGAAAGTAATTACAATTATAATATAAAAGCTGAATGAAAAGCAAATAAAAAAATAAAAATTAAATCAGACGGCACTGGTAAAAGGGGCCACTTCTTTTTATGATCGTTAATATCAAGTACCCATTTACCATAACCCATTAACTACAAAGTCATTTAAATAACTTACCTGAATTTTAAAGTTTTTATGCCTGCCAAAACCCTTTTTACGCCTGCCAAAATATGCTCAAACTTGTTTGTGACATACATGTGTATAGTACATAACAGTATAAAAAATTAGCTAAGACTTTTAAAAAGATAAATGAGGCTGAATAGATTGACGAAGATGACAAATTTCTATACCATCATCACCAGATTTGTCAGCAAGAAATGAGGTAGAATACATTCCGCCATCGAGCACAACTACTGAAATCAAGTGTACTTTAGAGAATATTTGTACATTGCCATGGCTAAAGCTGCAATTAAAATTAATATGAGTTTGTCTGCCTTATATGATAAATGAGAAACCCAATAGAGCTTTGGAATCTTCTGGTATTGTATGTACTTTGCCAGAAGACTTACTTGGCATCTGAGAAAGGACATGGAGTAGCAAATAATTCACGAAGAAAGATGGCGAAGATGAGGTTGATGACAAGTATTTAACAAATTTTCTGTCATCTCTAAAAACAGAGCTTAAGAGTGAGGAAAGAATCAGCGTCACCCGTTCCAATTTTCTTTCAGGTGAAGCATCCAGGGTAAATGTTGGGCATTTCAGGAAAATCCGAAAACCATAAATTGCTGTTCATACTGTTTCAGGTATTTCACCTCCACACAGTAAACCTGAAGTGTGTGTTTAACATGAGCAAACGTTTGATAAATGCACTATTTATAGGGCGCTAAAAACCAAAAAAGCTCTCTCTGGAAAATAAAAAAGCACTTCTGAAAAAGAAATGAAATTGTTTCATAAGTCTAAAAACACAAAAATCATTGCCTTGCAAGTCCCATATGAAATAGCTGATCTGCAATTATCGACATCAAACCAAGGTGCCCTGAACTCAAACTCATTGACAAAATGAATCTGATCCTATTCTGATCCTACACAGAAGGAGGAAGTGATGGTTTGTCATAGAAATTCTATCACATTTCTTCGAACATTGATAGTCAATATAGAAGTGAGTAGACATTCAGAATTGATCGTAGACGTATTAACTTAATTACAAGCCTTATAAACCTAATTATATAACTTATATACTAAGTACTTAGTAATTAACGTTTTATATCTATTGAAATGGAAAAAAAAAGTAAAATTTTATACTTTTGAAGAAAAGCAAAATAAAGAAGCTAACATTACACTGTATATTCGACAAAGAAATAAAGGAGGGGTTTTATTTGAGGGCATGAAACTTCATTTAATAAGAAGTATGCAATAATGTCTCAAAATGTCCAAAATCATAATAACTCAAATTCAAATTTCCCTGTTAGAAGCCACTTTGTTCTTTCTTCTTTCTGAATCAGTTACGTTTTTTGGGTTCCTCACTTTAAAAGGAAAAGCAACCCTTGTAGGATAACTTCGTTGCCCGTCTGTCTTTCTTACTGTCGAGACCCTTTATTCTCGGGAACGCATAGAGATATAAAGTAAAAATTAATATCAAATACTTAGGTAAACGGTCCCTTGTAGCTGTAAATAAATCAAACTCTAAGTCAATGCAATAAAAATACGGCGATGTACCGCATATTTTGATACTCACAAATAAATAAAAACCTATAGGGCATTTGCCTTTGACCTAGAATCATGAAATTTGGCAAGAAGCAAGGTCTCACAGCACACGTAAAGGAAAAATCGTTAATTTGTAGTTATATCACATTAAAAAATATTTTTTAAATATTCGCCTGTAAAAGATATACGAGACAATATATTTTCGTGCTAAAAAATTAAAATATTATAAATAGATTAATAGGAATATCATGTCCCTTTAATTTGTTATAAATGCCTAAACGTGTATGGAACACTCGTAGTGCGAGTTCCACTCGTACTTGACAGATCTTTTTTTTTTGTAACGTGGCCCTAAGTTAAGAAATATTATTCCTCATTAACATACGATTTACTTTAAAAGTTTTAATTAAAAGATTGAATTAAAATAATTAATTTTCAATCCACATACGATCAACAAAACCATATACGATCATTACATATACTTATTACTATATTACGCTACAAAACTATATACGATCATTACATATACTGATTACTATATTACGCGACAAAACCTTATGCGATCATTAATTCATAGCTCTTCGTGTAAACCGATATAAGCTCTCGTTACTTGGATAAATTTCTTCGTGACTTGGAAGTTCACCAATTGAGCTAGCAAAGCCACACACAAAAACTATATTTGAAGAATGTCCACTTGTACATTATTTTTCACTCTACAATGACTACTAAATTAACTAGTTATAGTCTAGCTGGCCAAAAGAGATTAGTCTACGAGTAATCCACCCATTATATTTAAAAAATTACTCAGTTATAGCAATACGCACATAAACCAAAAACTAAACGAAATAAATATTTTATGTACAACCGCCATCTTATATTATAATGTAAAATGGTAGCCATGCCAATTACTACGTTTTCTACAACAATTGTGCAAATCCCATTGCGTTTACAAATTACGCAGTTACAGTTAAAATACGTACATAAATCAAAATCTAAACGAAATAAATATTTTGTTGTAGAGCCACCATCTTACATTACAATGACGGCCATGCACCCAAAACAATTACTAAGTTGTCTACAACAATTGTTCAAATCCCATTGTATTTACAACAATACGTACATAAACCAAAATCTAAACTAAATAAATATTTTGTTATACAACCGCCATCTTACATTACAATGTAAGATGGCGGCCATGTACCCATAACAATTACTATGTTTTCTACAATTATGCAAATTCAAATTTAGTATGATATCTAATGTTCCAATATAATATTATGTACTTACATTCTAGTATACTCGTAATATTAAGTACATACGTACCATTATGAGATTACATACGTATATCTAATATAACATTATGAACGTACATCCTAGTATTATATAAATATATTCCAGTATCACATTATGTACATCTTGGGTACATTTATTAGTGACAGATTAAATTTATCCCTTTAGTCCTTTGTTACTTAAGCGGTTAAAAGTTTTGCACCTCAATTTATGCGCGTTTATACGACTACATAGGTCGATGACGTATATCACGCTTTTGTTCTACGATACTTGTTCTACAATGGTAGGTGATACTAGAAAACCTAATTATTTAATAAAGTGTGTGGTTGCAATAGACGTTAAATTTATGCTAACTTCAAGGTTTTAAATTTTTTTACCCAAATTCATATTTGTATGTTTAATTTGCCCTTCTAAAAAATACATTACTCTAATACAGTAGTAAAATACAGTCTAATAAATTTCCGTAGAAATAAGAAAAGAACTAAATAAATGCCTTTCGGAACGTATATTGTTTACATCTCTTGAAATTGTTGATTCATCTGCGAGCTTAGACAGAACATACATATTATTTTCAGCACATATTACTTTTAACATAATAAGAAAATATACACATTATTTTTAAAATACCCAGAAAATATACATATTATATTCAGCACATATTACTTTTGACATAATCAGAAAATACACATATTATTTTCAACACATATTATTTTTAACATAACTAGAAAATATATTCATTATATTCAACATATATTACTTTTACATAACCAGAAAATGTACACATTATTTTCGACACATATTACTTTTAATATAACCAGAAAATATACGTATTATATTCAACACATATTACTTTTAACATAACCAGAAAATATACATATTATGTTCAACACATATTACTTTTAACATAACCAGAAAATATACATATTATATTCAACACATATTACTTTTAACATAACCAGAAAATCTACACATTATTTTCGACACATATTACTTTTAATATAACCACAAAATATACGTATTATATTCTACACATATTACTTTTAACATAACCAGAAAATATACATATTATATTCAACACATATTACTTTTAACATAACCAGAAAATCTACACATTATTTTCGACACATTACTTTTAACATAACCAGAAATTATACGTATTATATTCTACACATATTACTTTTAACATAACCAGAAAATATACATATTATATTCTACACATATTACTTTTAATATAACCAGAAAATATACATATTATATTCTACACATATTACTTTTAATATAACCAGAAAATATACGTATTATATTCTACACATATTACTTTTAACATAACCAGAAAATATACGTATTATATTCAACACATATTACTTTTAACATAACCAGAAAATATACTTATAATTTTCAACGTTTTTTACAAATGAAAAAATATGTTCAACTTGTCCATCACTTTCCATTTTGACTACGATTGGATGAATCACCCATTTGCCATGTTTTATTGACAATATGTGTTGGAATTAGTAATTTTTGTAATTCTAATGTCCGATCACGAGGACATCGATTATTTTACACATTGCATACATCTTTATGTTTAATTGTGATTAATCTGGAATTAAAGTTAATCCTATCTTAATATTGTATATTACGCTATTCAAAAACTACATTTGAACTGTTCAATTACAGCTCTACAATTACCGCTATGAAATATTTGGCTGATCCACGGCAGCTCACTTACAATTACTAATTTAATCCGTACTGTACTTATTGTATTTGAATCGTAACTACAATTTATTCTGACGGATGTCGGTAATAAATTAACACCGTATTAAATTTTTCTTTCTTATCTTATATCATAGTCAAAAACTATTATAACATAGCAATCATTTGTGAACAATTACCCCTATGAAATATTTGGCTGATCTATGGTAGTTCACTTACAACTATTACATTAATCCGTACTGAACTTATTGTATTTGAATTGCAACTACAATTATATTCCGATGGATGTCTGTGATAAATTAACACCGTTTTAAATGTTTAATTCCTACGTTATATCAAAGCAAAAATTATAACAACATAGCAAACTTTTGTGAACTATTATCACTGTGAAGTATTTGGCTGATTCACGGCAGCTCACTTAAAATTACTAATTTAATCCGTACTGTACTTATTGTATTTGAATCGTAGCTACAATTTATTCCGACGGAAGTCGATAATAAATTAACACCATCTTAAATTTTTCTCTCTTATATTATATCATAGTCAAAAATTATTACAACATAGCAAACTTTTGTGAACAATTACCGCTGTGAAATATTTGGCTGATTTACGGCAGCTCACTTACAATTGCTAATATAATCCGTACAGTACTTATTGCATTTGAATCGCAACTACAATTTATTCCGACGCATATCGGCAATAAATTAACATCGTTGAATATTGAATATATTTGGCTTTAATTTTGTAGAAATTCATTATTCACAATTTTTCATTCCTACGTTATATTACGTGTTAAATTTTCCATTCCTACGTTATATCATAGTCAAAAATTATTAAAATATAGCGAACTTTTGTGAACAATTGAAAACTTTAAAGAGCTCAGCAAGTGGATTGTGAAAATATTCCATATCTAATTAACTTCAAAATTTAAGAACACTAGAATCTATCACGTGTTAAATTTTTCATTCCTACGTTATATCGTTGTCAAAAATTATTACAATATAGCAAAATTTTGTGAACAATTGGAAACTTTAAAGAGCTCAGCAAGTGAATTGTGAAAATATTCCTATCTAATTAACTTCAAAATTTAAGAACACAAGAATCTATCACGTGTTAAATTTTTCATTCCTACGTTATATCGTTGTCAAAAATTATTACAATATAGCAAAATTTTGTGAACAATTGAAAACTTTAAAGAGCTCAGCGAGTATATTGTGAAAATATTCCTTATCTAATTAACTTCAAAATTTAACAACACAAGAATCTATCACGTGTTAAATTTTTCATTCCTACGTTATATTGTTGTCAAAAAATATTACAATATAGCAAACTTTTGTGAACAATTGAAAACTTTAAAGAGCTCAGCGAGTAGATTGTGAAAATATTCCTTATCTAATTAACTTCAAAATTTAACAACACAAGAATCTTCAAAACAAACCCCATTATTCTTGCCTCGATCAATGAAAATGTCGGCTTAAAAGTATGAACGGTTAACTGTAGCAGAATCGCTTTAAAAATAAATTTTGTAATAGGTATCAACTTTATCAATATCGGTTTAACAAAAGAAATGTATAAAAGTGGCAAAAGCAAGTTATATTATCAGCATGCACCTGAGTATACACAACAAATTTTCTACTCGTAATTAATTTACACTCAATATTATTTTTAACTATGTTACACTACATTTCAGCTGGTCTTAAGACATTCAATTTGTTCATGAATCCACCATTTGCATGACTTTTAAGGCAATTGTCGAGTGACAAAAAGACCCAAAAAATTTCGTTATAATTAACTAACATTCAATATTATTTTTAACTATATTACACTACATTTCAGCTGGTCTTAAGACATTCAATTTGTTCATAAATCCACCATTTGCATGACTTTTAAGGCAATTGTCGAGTGACAAAAAGACCCAAAAAATTTCGTTATAATTAACTTAAATTCAATATTATTTTTAACTATGTTACACTACATTTCAGCTGGTCTTAAGACATTCAATTTGTTCATGAATCCACCATTTGCATGACTTTTAAGGCAATTGTCGAGTGACAAAAAGACCCAAAAAATTTCGTTATAATTAACTTACATTCAATATTATTTTTAACTATGTTACACTACATTTCAGCTGGTCTTAAGACATTCAATTTGTTCATGAATCCACCATTTGCATGACTTTTAAGGCAATTGTCGAGTGTCAAAAAGACCCAAAAAATTTCGTTATAATTAACTTACATTCAGTATTATTTTTGACTATATTATACTGCATTTTAGTTGGTCATAATACATTCAACTTGTTCGTGAGACCACTATTTGTATATGACTTTTAAGGTAATTGTAGTGTGACAGTGAGACCTAAAAAATTTCGTTATAACTAATTTACATTCAATACTAGTTTTAACTATATTATACTACATTTTAGTTTTGTCGTAAGACATTCAACTTATTCATGAGACCACTATTTGTGTTAAGGTAATTGTGTGATTGTAAGACCTGTTAAGGTAATTGTGGTGTGATTGTAAGACCGAAAAATTATTGTAAATTTTTTTAATGAAAATTATTTTTTTTATTTTCCAAACTGTTATTACAACATCATTTTAACAGTTTGTAAAAAAATAATATTTGCGTTTTTTTATAAGATGAAGTGTGATGAAATTACTACTTTTCTTGTAATATTAATTGTGCAATTTTTGAGAGTGATTTTCAACAAAACTGGAAGGTAAATAATTTTTTCTCAAAATATTAATAAAACATCAGTTTACGTTAACTTAGTTTTATGGACAAATCGCTCAACGATTTTATTAAATAAAGTTAATAGTGTGATAAAATAAATAGTTTTCCCGTGATGCTAACTGTACAATTTTTGAGAGCGATTTTTTTCAAAACTTAACGGAAAATAGTTTTTAAATTTTAAAATAAATTACATATTTATAATTTAAATAATATATAAAAAAATTATTGAATTTCGTTGACAACGGGTTTTACATGACGACTACCTCAAACAAACACTGTTACTACATCAAACGAACAGTTTTATTAATTGATATACCAACGAAAAATATCTCCCAGCTATCCATAATTAAAAGTACATATAATTTAGTATGTTCGAAGATTATAATTTTCAGAATATATTTAGCAATTTAGAAGAAAAGAAAAACCATTTAGATATGCCATTGAAAACAGAAGCCATAATTTCTTGAGTAACGATACGATTTGGTTAAAGAAAAAAAATATGTTTTCTTAGACAATTATTTAAAACAATTTTAGAGTATAAATTCCTAGTATGACGATTCAATTAATTCCATAGTTTTGCGATTTTTACAGAATAATTTTCAAACCATAAGGATAAACGTAAGCGATCTGTGAAATTTTTGTTCATTCTGACTGAAACGATCTCACGAGTCATGTTCTCTAGGGAATAATTATTTCTCGGCCTAATTTCTCAAAATTTTGCGGTAGAACTAATAAATGTTGATAAAAAATATTATTCTGACACTGATGATTTACGCAAATTGATAAAATTTCGACTTTTTTTTATATCCACTATCATCAACATTTATAAGAGGGATCGCTATTAAATTTGTTATCAAATGAGCATATTATGTAGTTGACCCAATAAGTTATAAGCTACCATCGTCGGTAGTCAAAGATTTCTTTTCAAAAGTAACCCATGTAACTTTCGGGAACTTATTCTGAATAGCACATGATCCTATATTTATTATTTAAATCATTATAAACTATTAAGGTTTCGAATCTACTCTATTGGCATCTTAGTTGACAACCTCTACCGAATCTTACTAATAGCTCTATTTTCCGCGAAGTACTCTCTCAAGAGTAGGTACTGAATAACGTTATTTTTTACGTATAAGCAGGATCTTAAAATATAGAATATTACCAAATTTAAAACTGTTAGTGACTTAAATTAGTGATTTGCATCGATACGTGATTTAATGATTTAAGTAAGTTTAAGTTTTTATTTTTTATTTATTAATAGTCGAAGTTATCACCTTGAGTGTTGGTGACGGAATACATTTTTACAAATAATTTTAGCTTATAGTTAAACATTGCTGTCTTAGAATCTAAATTTCTATTGGCTACAATTTTGCTATATATATATATATATATATATATATATATATATCGTTATAGTGTGATCATCTGACTCTTATGTGAAGCGTATTGTGCTACAGGACACTCTTAGTTGCTTAATTGCACCTAATAAACAGGCGCTGACTCTTTTGTGGGGTTGTCCCCTCACAATTATGCCTAAACGGTTTATTTGTAAAACCTAATTTACACACAATATACTTTTAAGCATTTAAATATTTGTTTCAGAATTACGGAACCGTAAAAATTAGGTCTTTACAATCTGGCAATTTGGGACTATACATAATACGACTACTAAATAATATTTTAAAGACGTTTAGATTCTTAGGAAAACATTTGTCATAAATAATAACTTTGAATTTGTTTTAAACTAATACAAAATGAGTATTACAAATAACACTGCAAAATACATATTACTTGAACGTAATATGAAGTTGGACATTTAGATAATCTGTTCCAAATACTCATCTTTAATATATATAGATAAATGCAAGCTACGTCGACATTTATATGAGAATTCAGTATATTGTAACCACTGTTGGACATACTAAAGTTAAATTAACGGATGGATGGATGAATGTTTGTCAATCTACAGCGGCGTAATTTTGAATGCAAATAGATTACAGTCTGCATTAACATATAGTCCTAACACAAATACTTTTTATCCAGGAATCTGAAGCAGTTCCAACTTATTGTACTGTGCATATTATCTTAGTACCCATTTCTATGAAAAAATATAACACTGTGCATATTTCTACTTTATATACCAGCTCCTTATACAAACGCTATCAAATCTATTTTTCACAATTAAATGAAACTACGTGATGTAGTATTATTTCTACTTTCTTTAATTTCTTTACCACGACCTAGGTTTCGTTGTATTACAACATCTTCAAGTGGGATATTAGCAAAGATTCTTTGCTAATATCCCACATTCTGCTTTATACACCAGCTCCTTATACAAACGCTATCAAATCTATTTATTTTTGCTATTCACTAAATTAGATTTTTGTGGGTATGTGTTCATGGATAACATTGTGATAAAGCGTAACACAAAATTAACTTGAACAAATTACTTGCGACAAAGTTCGTTTACTACTATATTTCTATACTACACGCAGTAACTTAGCCATCTGAATATCTTTAATTTGTTGACAAAATTTGACCAAAATAATTTTCCGTTAACGTACTTACCTAAACTTTTTTTGACATACGTTGTTAAAACGATAGGGTTTACACCCCACCGACATATCTAATTGATACAAATGGCGGACTTATTGCTACGAGAGCAATCTCTTACAGGCAACCATAAAACCAGTTCAACCCCGCTCAACGAGCGGTCGGGAAACCGCGGTGCGCTGCACAGTCAGAGGCTGTATGCCTTGTGATCAATCTAACATACCACGGCGACGTCAGAACACAGCGTGGGCTATATAGGTACATGCTGTATTGACAAAACACAATATGCAACTATTTATTAATTATATTTGTTAGGTAATATATATTTATATTTGTTTGTATATATATATATATATATATATATATATATATATATATATATATATATATATATATATATGTATGTATATATATATATATATATATATATATATATGTATACATTGCACTTTATCCAAAATAAAGTCATTTGAAGTTTAACTCGTGTGATGAATATAAATATTTCGTGACCAATTTAATTTAAAAAAAAATTTAATTGAATAAATGCCTATCGTTTTTTTTTTTTTGGATATAATGTTTTCTATAAAATGTCTCAAGAAATTTAATCTATTTTTATCATATTCCAATGGATTGCCAGAGTATTTTAATTAAATTAAATTTTCAGCTAATATTTTCTAAGTAACTCATATTAAAAATATATAGTGTATATACATATAGTGTATATAAAAAATATATACCGACCCCAAGGGGCGGTAATAATAAAACTTCATGCAAGTTAGATTCCTCCCCATGAGGGATATCAATTTTATTTTTTTCTATCCTAACTACTTTAATACGTTTTCATCAATATCAGTCTTAATCTGAAAAAACAAAAACCTTTTGTACTATGACGTAGAAAATACAGACGAATATGACAAAGTCATAAGATTCCGCTTTTGCCACTCGGCTCTGAAAGCCCAAAAGAAATTAAACTATTTCAAGATTGAATACTGAAAGAGATTGCTTATGTAGCAATAAGTCCACCATATACACTTTACATAAAAGGTTATAAATAAATAAATAAATAATATATTTAAGATCTTACACTGAATAAAGTTAAGTTATAAAGTTACGAAAACGCGACATAATAATACTTTAAACTATATTTTCAGAATTTTCTTACTTTTAAACTATATTTTCAGAATTTTCTGTAAGATAATTCTAGAGATTATGCTGAAAATTTCAGCAAAAATATGTTGCGGAAACACAGCATTACTAAAGGTTTACCTAAAATTTATCGGAAAACTTTAGCGGTGACTTATAGTTCTCCTTATCTATCTTATATTTCCTGTTTCTTGAGGAATTTACCATTTTTATATTTCAGCGAAAGATATACCTTGCAATATTTGTAAATAGTTTAATAGAGATACTATGTGTCCTTAAATGCAGGCACAATGCTTGTAAGGAGATGTCTACTCATATTGAAGAGTTTTGTGCCCTTTTTAGGTCCTGAACTGAGAATAAATGATATAAATAATAATAATAAAAAAATATCTACAAATATTTTCGGGTTTCTTTTAAAATTCTTTAAAAACATATTTTTCCTCGGAAGCAAATACGCATAAAACCATTTTCAGCTCAACAAACAGCATTTGTATAAATGTCGACCTAACAAAAGGACAAACCCGTAGCGAATTGGCATATGTACGCGTTCGGAGTGTGAGCTGGTCCGAAGTAAGCGTGTTGGTTTACCCAGCTGCCGAACACATGGTCAAACATTCATCAGCTGGAAGGCACATGTGTTTCAATGTTTGTCAATTTTATAATAACAATACGACATGCCACCTCGCATTAACGTGACCGTGTGGCGACATTGATACGTTGAGTTTTGTGTGGTTACTGTGGCGGATACCATTTTAGAGACTCGGATTTGACACTTTTGATTTAGCGGTATTAACTATATCAAGGCTGTGTCTAATACTTTCGTTCACAGCAAATTGGATTAATATCATTTTTAGGATACAGGCGCCCCAAAAGGTTATAACAAACAATCTATAATATAGTCTAAAAACTAGAAATGGAACGCAATTTCCTCAATATACTCTTGCCGTTAATCAAAACATTCTTCTCGACGAAATGTATACTCTAAATATATCTATATTATGTTTATGGAAAATAGAAGTTTACAAATTAAATATTTTGCTTAAGCGTTAATACCTCTAACCATTCCTGTTAAACATTTTCCAAAATTTGTATTCTGTTAGAGCAAGTATTTTATATTGTCAGTACATAACTAATAATCACGAAATAATCGCCAAATATGTGTCATGAATCTATTCATATATAATTATAAAAGAAGCTAGAAAACCAATTTTCGCCTGTCTGTCTGTGTGTTAATTTGTTTTTCAATCACACCAAATCTAATATACGGATTTTGTTGAAATTTGATATGGTAATCGTTTATACCCACGAGCAACATTTAGGATACTTTTTATCTGGATATTATAGATTTAAAAAAGCCTGACTTGGTGAATATTACGACATTAGTACTACCAAGGCCATCTATTAGCCTTTATAGTAATAAACTTTACGTTAAAGCTCATAGATAAATTACGATATGATACTCCCAACGTCATCTATTAATGTTTTAGTAAAATTTATGCTCATAGCTATTGCAAAAATAAGCTAGTTGAGAGATTTTGATGAGATTTTCTATTAACGTTTTAGTAAAGTTTATATTTAGAGATATTTTAAAAATTGCAAAAATAAAAAAACAGAGAATAATCATGATGCTTATAATAATAATAGTAGTCACAATAATTTCAAATTTGTATTTGTATATTACAGATATAAAAAACTGACTTGGTGAATATTAGATATTGGTACTGCAAACACCATTTTTAGTAAATTTTACATTCAGATATATTGTAAAAATTGCAAAAATAAAAAACATAGAATAATAATGATGGTAATGGTTAACGTAATGGTTAACGCGTTATGGCTAACGTAATGATTAACGCGTTGGCACTGTATTCTGAGACGTGGGTACGATTCCCACCGGCCGATTGACTTTTTCTATATGGTTACAATAGTGTTTGCATTATTCATGTTATTTGTTAATGCTAACTTTTTTTGAACTGGTTTAAAACACTTTTTGAAACTGGTTATCGAAATAAATGTATTAGCGGTAATTTTAAGTTCTACGCTCATAGAAAATGAAGCCTTCGCTTTGATTTTTTAAACAATTCTATGTTGTGTCGATATTTATCCATCTACCTTTCATTCGTTGTCAATATTTTTAGGTATGACAGTTATTTTGAACCATAATCCGCAGTAAATTTCATGCGAACTAAGTTATAAATATTAACGCATACTTAAAAAATCGAGATGAAGAGCGTTGCGACCGCCGGATAAGGGAATGCATCGCTGATATGTAAAAGTTACTGAAAACATTTCCTTATCTGTGCAAGAGTAAAGGAAAAAATCAACACATATGAGGTATTTTCGATAATATTAGTATAGAGAACCATAAAAAAAGATAGTGAATAACTCTATTGTTTTTGTAATTATGATAAAAATTCCATAACTTAAAAAAATCCAGGGTGCAAGTTTTTCCCCATTTTGTTTTTTAATAAAGTGCATAAAAAAAAACGCCCCGAAAATTTCACGTACCAAATTTCACCTAATTCGTTTGTTAAATTTCTATATATAATAACTGAAACCTTCATTTCATACGTCTACCTACAAATTCTTGCTTAGTACGATTAAAACTGTAGCAACTGTGGAGCTATGATTGAAAACAACAATATACTATGAAATTATGCGTCCCTGGTTTGACTATGAAATTTAGGTTATAGAAGACTAAATAGTAAATGTTCTTTTAAGTATCTCATTGAAGAAAATGGTCAGCAACTGTGTTACGATAGGACAACACACATTAACGCGTTTAGCAGTACGCACACGGTCGCCAGTTTAGTTGACCGTTGACTGCTCAATTGACAACTGTCAAAGGCATTCATCAAAATTTAAATTATTAACACGGCGTAATCACAGCCAAAAGATGAATCCTTTAGGAAAAAAACATTAAAAATAAATCTATTTTATGGAAACCAGACCCACATATAGGAACTTAAATAGTAACCCGATGCAAATTGAAAGGAAAAGTTATGGGCAGAAATCTGTTAGAACCGTTTTCCTATTGGGTTGGTATTAATACGCAAATAATAGAAAAATACAGTAATTTCTTTTCAATGTTTAATTTGAATTAAATTCAATTCAATAATAATTAAAAATAAAAACTTATCCAGATACATGATTAGTTTTTGATGCCGAGTGTAAAAGTCCCCCAAATAAATTTCTCACGGCAAATGCTGTAAACTCCAAACTGGAATATATTTTCTCTGCATTTTTTTCTTCATTAATATGGCTATTAGGGCTAACATTTGTATTTATTATGTTTTTAAACATTTCTATCATAATTCTTAACTCAAATATCAACCATGCCAGTCCACTACAGAAGCAGTCATATGCACACTCCATCGACAAAACAGTCAAGTCGATAAGAAATTACAAGCACGGCATCGACACAACAAAGCAGTTTAAGCAATGAATATTTGCTGTAACTCAGAAACTTGCGAAGAACATATCATGTAAAAATATTACTGAACCATTTCGATTGCATTTCAGGAAACCTCTCCAATGGCATATCTCTTTTTTTCTTTGATATTTTTTATTAAATTTTTTTATCACATACGCGTTGGGGTACGCAATAAAAAAAATCCCCAAATTCAAAGTATGGAGAGATGCTTCAAAAGTTATAACAAATTATACTTTTCAATTATTTTTGTAATTCAATTATAGCTTAAGTTGAAAGAGCTATGGTTCTCTGACATTCAGATGAAAATTGCATCATGCCCATTTGCACTTTTAACAATATGACATAATGAAATTTTAACCATTACATTTTTACTATTCAAATACGAAACCCTACAAAATAACTAGTATCTTAAAAAGCATTGTAATGAAAAATACGAAGTATTCTCAAAATTATTTCTGAAAAGTAATCATTACACGATTACAACTTCTAGTGGGATACTTATTCCAGAACTACGTATCCGGTTTTTATTTGATACGTCATCTTGCTTTCAATTATTTGCAATATCAATTGTTTAATACGTGCATATACATCACTTATGTAAACTACATAAAGTTATGTTATTACACTTTATAAATACGGCAATCACGTGCCAATTAAACTAATCGTCTGATTTAATCGGGCCTGAGGACTAGTTGCCACTATTTTATCACATTCATCTTTTTATCTATTCATAAGCGATGTGTAATGAAAAAGGCTTCATTGTTCATGATACATTTTTGTCTGCTGTTTGTACAAAAACAATTCCGTATGTCAACTGGCTTTGCTTGTTCAAGTGTTTTAAGGAAACTGTTTATTATTGATAAAAGCATATGTTCCTACAGACTTTTTTGGTTAAAATAATTATGGTCCAAATTTTACATACGCGTATACTTGTATTTGTAGATATGTGTTTAAGCACTTATGTAAATAATATGTAAATAGGTACATGCTATGGACGAAAGTCTGTGTGCGAATAACTCGTTGTTTACAGCAACGTATATACATTCGACGCTCAAAGACAGTTACGTTTTTCTTTTTTATTCAATCCCCCCCCCCCCTCCTTAATTATTTATATCCTCGTAGATCCCCAATGGCTTAATTGAATTTAATGTTTGAGATGTAGTTAGATTAGTCTCAATCTCGCTAGTGACACAGGTGACACATGGAGCTGAGACTATCAAATATTTCTTTTCCAACCAGTAATTTAGACCTCCGACTACATATAACCACTGTCGATTAGTACGAGTTCAGAGAGTCGCCGAATTCTTACGGCAGAATCCCTCTGTAACATGGAATAATTTGATCTATGTTGTCAGTGGTGGTAACAATTATTATTGCAACATACATGGTCTATTATACTGTGTTTAATTTTTTATGTAACTTTTCATTATTAGTACTTCAGAGATGTTGAGATACCATGATGAAAGTGAAACTAAATTGAGCCCAGGGTTGCTTATGCCAATAGCTTAAACAATTTTGCCAATAGCTTAAAATGACAGGCAGAAACATTTTTAACGCTGGATTTCGATTAGTAATTGAATACTGAAACGATAAAAACGAAATAACATAAACAGGTTTAGTATACAAAATTAATGTCCGCGTGTGAGAATAATTCTTTTCTTCTAACATATTCGCATGCGTGTAGTACCAAGAACGTACATTCCCTCGTCGGGATAACTATAGTCATATACACACAAACACATAAACACCCACACGCACACGGACGCGGACACGCACACACACATACACGCACTCACGCCTGCTCACGAACATGCACGTACGCACGCACGCTCACACGCAAACATACTACACACACACGTACACACGCACGTACGTACGCACGCCACATACACGCACACACACACGTGTACACACACACATCAACCCAAACGTTCGTTAATAAGCTTTAGCTTCAAAAATTATTTAAATAATGCTGAATCTAATAGCTGAGATCGAAAGTGACACCGTCTGTCACATTTCAATTTTATTTATTTGTTTGACATAGTTACATAGCACAATACAATGGGGTTTACACTATTTTTTTTATTTTTACTCCACAATTTATTCTCCAAGTTTGGTTAGTTATCTCTAGTTCAAAGAGTCTTCTTAGATATCGATACTTCAATATGTGAAAACGGAATCTTTACGAGATTAATCACTTGTCTTGGCCATCTGTCATTACTGTTTTCCTCAGAAATCATTTGATGTGAAAACTCAAAATTTGACATAGTAAAATAAAATTTAAAAAAATAAAAAACCTACCCGCATATATTTGAAGTCAAAACTCGAAGTTAATTTTGAACATTGTTGAGAATTACTCAAAAATTGTAGGCGGGGCTAGATAATCAATTTCTTTTTAAAATGAAAACTTCTTTAGGCGCACCTACGCACTTTTTCTGAGCAGTGAACGAAACTGAACCGTCAGGTTAGAGTCGATGACGCTGAATCGGGTAAACTCGGCTCCCTTCGATATCGGTCAAACGAGTTCCAAATTAAAAAATGATGAAATGTGACCAATTGAATGTGCACTGCATTGTTCGGGTAAACTCGACTTCCTTCGACATTGACCTAACGAGTTCACTCTGTAACAGGGAGAGCATCCATTCAAGAATTGCGTTCTATTTTTGAATATTATTTTGAGCATAATCATCATCATATATATTAATACGCTAAGGTTTTAAGATGTTACTCTCCCTTTTTAGAAAAAACCTCACAACTAATCCACATAAATTATATATCATTTTATAGATAATTGCTTGCTCTACCGGCATCCACAACTAAAAAATTTATTATTGCTATTGTTTTTGCAAATTAATTAATTATTAAAATTATATACACAAAACAGCAATGCTGCTATCTAACGGCTCAACGTCAATATGATTGACGGTCGGTAAAATTTTTGTTTAATTTCAAATCCACTCACGTATAAATAAAGTGGCGCTTTAGCTCAATGCTTTTGATACTTGCGCCTCTATATGTCAATTTTAGTAAAATATTTGTTTGATCTGTCATCTGAGCTTCATAATGGAATAAATAATAATGCGAAGACTTTGCATGGGTCACGCTAGTTTGATATAATACGCGTGTTTTTTTTTTTAATTTTCATACTGAAAATTTCCAACATACACAGTACGGTTATGTTGGTTGCCAAAGTTTTCACTTCAACATTGTGATTTTAAACATACCCAATTTTTATTTTTTGGGTACTATAGGAAATCGTTAAAGAGTAATTTGTATGGTTTCCAAAACCAATTATTTTGGAATTTCACGTAATGTAGGCTTAGACATATTGCCAAAAATACCCAAAAAAAATTTCTCTTTGGCATAGAAACTTGAAATTTGGTGCACAGATAAAGCAAAGTGACCTGAATATATTTCGATAACTAATAAAAAAGAAAGGGGACAAGTAAAGTAACTGAAGTATATTTTTTTTCATTCCGTGTTTCGTATATTACATCAATTGAAACAGCATGTTACAAGGATTCCAAAACAATTTTTTATTATCAATATAAGGGGTAGTTCCAAATTTATTGTTAAAAATATCCAATAATGTTCCTCCCTCTATCCAGTATTGTTAAAACTACTAAAGTTAGGATTATAAAGTTTACAGAATTATAAGGCTGATTTCTATTAGTTTTTTGAGATATTTGCGATATTTTAGGTCCATGAAAGGTATACTTGACAACACATGATAAAAATATTATTATTTATTAACTTTTATGTATATTACGTATGGCGGACATATTGCTACATGAGCAATCTCTTCCAGTCATCCATAACAATTTGTATTAAATTTTTGTTGGTAGATTATAAGAGATTTTACAATGAAAATTCTTTAAAGCACATTAGAGGAAACATTTTTTTTTGAAAATATACAAAAGTGAAGTAAAAAATCTGTTGACATGATTTCGGATGGTAAAGACAGGAAAGGACAAGGGCACAAAGGAAATGGTTTCAGGAGAAGCAGGACTTTTTCACTCGATCTTTGAAAATATTTAGGTACGTGATTTTCCTGATGTCAAGTTCAGGTGATTCCAAATTTTTGCTGCTTGGACAGTGAAAAATGTTTGTGGTAGAGGTATGTTTAGGAAAAAGTATGGTGAGTGAACTTTCAGATCGTAGCCATAGGCCGTGAGCTGACAAATCTTTAAATTTACCACTAAGGTAATTTGGGGTATGAGGATTTTTTAATACATTAAAAAGAAGTGTAAGTATGTGAAGTTGGCGTCGATGACGGATCTTCAGCCATTTGACAAGTGACCTGTATTTAGAAATGCGATCATATTTTCTGAGACCGAAGATGTACCGGATGCATAAATTTTGAAGACGTTCCAACTTGCACAAATATTCTTCTTTAAGATCAGAATAGCACACATCTCCATAATCAAATAGCGGTAACAGGAGTGTTTGACAAAGGTAGATTTTCGTTTTAGTAGGTAGAACATTTTGAAAACGTTTCAAAGAGTGTATCCTGTTGAAGACACGACGACATCATTTACTTGAGGCCGCCAATTAAGATTTTGAGCGATCATTGGGCCCAGGTTTTAAACAGTTGACGTGTATGGTATTATTGTACTATTTAGCACTAATTTCAGTAAACTAGGTAGGTTTACTTTAGAAGTCAGTCTTTGACTACCAATGATGATAGCTTGTGACTTACTTGGGTAAACCAAAAGATCCATTTCATGAGCCCACTGACCAATTGATGTGAGATCTCGATTAAGGATGTCGATGGTTTTTAATAAGGAATGGAGGTATTATTAAATGGTAATAAATAGTTTAAATGAAATATTTTATACCCTCAAATGTTTGTGTACTTATACTTCATTCCATTCCAAAAGAGAATGTGTTTAGACAAAGCAAAATGACAATTTCAGGAATTGTAAACCTTTTTCTTGTATTCATACGAATAATATAATGTGGATTTATTTGGTTTTTGTGTATAAAAAATGTATTTTTTTATTGGAATATATTTTACCCTGTGCAAATAATATGTATTTTATATTATTGAGAATGATTGCCATACAAATTAATACTATATAATATAAAGCCAAAGTGCGTATAAATAATGTATAATATTGTAATTAAACTTTTTTCTAATTTTTTTAAAATAAATATGTCTAACATTAAAAATAGTCATCAAAAATATACAATCAAATACGAGCAAAAGGTTAACTGTTAAAAAAACACTGCCGTGTACTACATGCAAAATGTAAATTCAAAATTGTAATATAATATTAGCACTTAAATAAAAATAAATGTTACAATGTTTCTTATTCATTATACCAATGGCATACAGTGATTTTTACGCATCTCCTGAAACTTTTTCTTTTGTGCCCCTGTCCTTTCCTGTCTTTCCCGTTACATATCATGTCAATAGTTTGTATTAAATATACTTTTGTTTTTTTAAATTTTTTTTGACTAATGAACTATACATAACTTTCGTTGTAAAATCTCTTACAGTCTACCAACTAAATTTCAATGCCTATTGTTATGGTTGACCGTAAGAGACTGCTCATGTACCAATAAGTCCACCATATGTACTATACATAAAAGTTGATAAATAAATAAATATATAAAAATAGCCGAAGGTAGTCAAGTAAGCTTCAGCTTGCCTTGAGGCTATGGACTACGAAAAAATTACCATACTCAACATTTCTCGCTTCACCAAAATTGAATTAGCCTTGTGTGTGTAATTGAACATATGTGTGAGTTCTATTGATGGCTTTTCACTAAAGATGTTATATCGATAGTATAAAAAAAATGAGAACTTAAAAAGTAAAATTTTGTTAACGATTTATTTCCCACAGCCCATAATTATGAACTCGCCTCCAATTTAACATATTTTTGAGAATGGATAAATTCTATAAGAGTAACTTCCGTCCCAAAAATGATTATGCAATGTCCCGTAAGAGGCATTCCCACTCATATTTTGTAACCTTAAATATTTGTTAAACCTTAAATATTTTACATGCATTATTTGTACTGTGAAAAAATATCAATCCGAGTGTATTTGTATAAAAAATAGAATATCACGGCCAGAAATGCGGCATAAGCACTTAGGAGTAAAGAATAAAACAAAAGTTATATAAGAAAAAATATGCACTATGTAGCAAACAAACACAATGGGTATGTAGAAAAGTATAAAATGTGTACAGATATTTTACAATTAAACACATAACATTTTACCTAAATAACCTTTAATTACTAACTATAAACAAATTATATTCGTTTTTAAAATTAAAAAATAACCAACATGAGTTCCTCATACAATGACACGACTGAGACTGCACATCGTAATGATTTCAATTACACAATTCAACTAAGATACAGTATTATAAAATTCAATATGAAAAAAGGCATTTTCATAATAAGTTCCGCATATAATGACATAATGACACCAAAATTACAATAAGTATTTCTGCAATTCTGAATAACCCATTTGTTAGTTATTATAAAAATTATTGGCCTTAAAATAAAAAAAATACTTCAAATGGTTTCCCTGTTTCTTTTGACAAATTTTTAAAAGTTATTTTATATGTCTACCAAATTTGTTGAAAATATCTGGTTTGTTAATTGAGCAAAAAGGTTTTTTATATCTAGAAGAAAGAATTTTCCGGGAATTAAAAATATCAAATGTGTCATTAACGAGGGCAATAAATAGTATACAGTGGCTTCTAAATTCTCAAATTGTGATAAGTTCAAAATGGCAGTACTGAATGATTATTGTAACAGACCTTGAAAGTAGTTACGCTGCTGGCATCACTTTCTTTCTTTGAAATAGTTAATATCCCTAAATGTAATTGTATCCCTCTATTTCAGATTTTCCTACACTTGCATATTCTGTAATTGCTTAATAAAGGTAACTTCAATTTTTCTAACATTTTCGTCCATTAAAACATTTGTCACCAAATATATTTCTCACAAATTTTAACAAGTGACACGGATCGAGTAAAATATAATATTTTTGGCTTTGTACGTGAAATATGGAGAAGACGGTTCGCTGTTTACTTTTGCGCCAAGTAAACTGGGCATGTTAAGATTTGAAGCGATTCCGTCAAATATAATTGAAATTACTTCACATGCATAAAGCAAATCAAGGCAAATTTTCAATAAAGTTGCCTTTTGTGAAGCCGTGAAACTTCTTCCTGGAAAGAAACCAACTAGAAGTTTCCAAAAGCTATTCACAGTTACAACTATAAATATTAGAACTTCATGCGCAATTGCCGAAAATCGTCTCCGTGCAAATCATTGCCTATGTTAATATGGCCAAAATATGTTTTACCGACAAACTCAGTATGTTCACTAATCTCATTTCGTCAAAAGTAATGCTAACAAATAATTCATTTTTTTAGCTATTTCCTTCATTGTATTGAATGAATCGGTTGTAAAACCCGGTTCGCCATTTACTTTCTGATATAATTTCCCAAGTGTGTTTACATGAAGTCATAAAAATCAAACTTTTCACGGATATAATCATAACACCTTGGACTATAGGAATGGAAAGTTACGGCAAATTTTCTAAGCTCTTCAGTTTTCTTTTGTAGACCAGGCTATTTCACCAACTGTTTTCCTTTCCCTATCTACGAAAACTGCAACATTTCATTACTGCATGATGTAGTAAGGTTATCTAAGTTATCCGAAAAAGCTGAGTGTTTTGTGAAATTCTTCAAGCATCGATTGTAGTGTTATAATTTTTTTTTTCATTCTCTTGGATTTAACCATCCTAAAAAGCTGAGTGTTTTTTAAATTCTCCAAGCACCGATGTAGTGTTATAATTGCTTTCTTCGTTCTCTTGGATTTAACCATCCTGAAAAGCTGAGTGTTTTTGAAATTCTTCAAGAACCGATTGTAGTGTTATAATAGTTTTCTTCGTTCTCTTAGATTTAACCATCCCAAAAAGCTGAGTTTTTTTTAAATTCTTCAAGCACCGATTGTAATGTTATAATTGTTTTCTTCGTTCTCTTGGATTTAACCATCCCAAAAAGCTGAGTGTTTTTGAAATTCTCCAAGCACCGATTGTAGTGTTATAATTGTTTTCTTCGTTCTCTTGGATTTAACCATCCTAAAAAGCTGAGTGTTTTTTAAATTCTCCAAGCATCGATGTAGTGTTATACTTGTTTTCTTCGTTCTCTTGGATTTAACCATCCTGAAAAGCTGAGTGTTTTTGAAATTCTTCAAGCAATTAATTTAACCATCTTCTGTTGCTCACTTTTTTAATTTTTCCTTTAACTTATCACATTTAAAAATAAGCTTCTTTTTCTTGGATACAATTTCATTTTTTGGATACTTGATGGCTGCGACGTCGATGGCTCAGATGAAATATATATATATATATATATATATATATATATATATATATATATATATAAGATGACACTAATCTTTTCAGCATTAATTTTACCTGAAAACAAGAATTATGCTAATGTGAAGACAAACTAAGACAGGTACCAATTTTATTACAAATACTTCATTTATATACCACATAAAACAAATAAATACATATTTACAACAATATTTTAAACTAAATAAAAAGAAAACTTTTACTAAAAATATATACATGACGTGAATATTCCCTAAAATCGTGAAGTCATCCAGATAAGGCATATGCACGCTTACTGAGCAATGTGTAGCTTGTCCAATATTTATGATAATACATATTGGACAAGCTACACACTGCTATACATGGTTGTCAAATATGGGCCGTGTTCTACCCGTGTTGTACACTACACACCATATCATTTTTATGGGGAATCCAATTGTATCTAATAAGCGTTCTTGTCCATTTTCTCATCGTACAGAATTTGTTGGAAACCTGAAAAATGTGTTTTTTTTAGTTGTTGGAAACCTGAAAAATATGTTTTCCTGAAACCTGAAAATCACATGGTACTTCATATCATCGGCATTTATCAACCGATTTTGATGATTCTTTTTTTCATTTGTAAGGATATATCGCAATGAAGTCCCATGGAATTTTTTTTGAAACATTTGGATTGAATTTTTTTGGATTTATCATTGAGAGTATACCACAGAATTCCTTAAAACTGAATAGCACAGGTGCTGTGATCGAATTTGGGTAATATAGATCCAATGATATAATCTAATAACACACAACTAAGGGTGATATCGATTTAATATTTAGCAAAATTAGAGTACATCGAAAGAGACGGAAGGTGGTGACAGGAATTCATTAATGATGAGGAGTAAACTCCTCAAATTTCGAATCGTTTAACTTGGCTTGATATAAATAAGAAAGTATTAAAGTAAATAGGAAGGTAAACATAAACGGATACATATATAGGCCTGAAGCGCTAACTACGAAGAAACCAAAAGGGGAATGTGATTTGTATGTCCTTATGTATGCATGTATGTATATGGATATATTTAAGTTCATTAAATGCAACAATTTTATGTTACGATTTAAATATATGTGATATAGAATTCATCATCATCTAGTGTCATTCAGGATAACATAGGATATCATTAGCACTACAAATGAAAAAATAACTTTTTTACAAAAAATTGAACCGAAGAATAATATCGGGACCATTATTAAAGGAAAAAATGCAAATTTCACTTTTTCACTAATTGCCAGCTTGTTTTTGATTTTTTTTATATACCAAAATTATGTAAGGCCCTTATTTTATGTACTGAATGATTTAGGTACATTAATTTTTTTTAAGTTTGAAAATATTTTTCTGATCTGTGCGTGATTTGAACCCACAACTTTTTCGATCACATGTATCACAAAGTACTAAGCACTAATTGTAAATTATATTGGTTATTTTTTTTTCGTTTCATGTCATCTACCAAAAAATTTCATCGCAATCTATGTGTATTTTACTAGAAAAATATCGATATAACTTGCCAATAAAATAATGTCAATCCCTATAAACAAATTATATTTTCAAGGAAACAATACCTCACAATTTTTTTCTTAAACTGTTGTGTGCTTTTACACAATAAAACGTATAATAGAACATATTTAATATGTTGTTTGTTTAACAAGGTCTAGTTAAACAATAATTTTGCGCAAAATAAGTTTAAAAACATAAGTATATGCATAGCATTTACTTGTGGAATGTCTCTTTATTTGGATTATTCATATATGTCACTTCATCATCCAATGCTTCACAACACACCATTGCTTATTCTAAAATAACATTCTAAAAATATTATTTAAAAATACAAAAAAGATACTGAATACGGCAGGAATCTATCGAAACGAGAGAGTATCGGAGACTATTATCTGTCAATATGGTTTTATATTAAGTCTATGCTATGAACTGATACTTTAAAGTGAGGCAATCAATTTTAATTGCATATGGACTATTTCTAATTTGAAAAGTTTTTGTAATTTGACGCAATATAAGAATAAAGTTTATACGTTTTAACTAAAATTCCACGTACCGGTACGGTCGCCTTCTGCACACAAATTGCAAATCATATATTGAAATATTTCATTTGTTTGATAATTAAACATGGTTAAATTTTTGTAAATATGGGATGTATATATACTAATTCTTCAGGGCAAACTACTTGTAATTGTTTTTAAAGCACTGTATGCCAAGGCTGTACACAAAAAATATATTTATTACATGGCACCATTGTTCCGTTTCGTTTACTCCTTCTGCCGTACTTAAGCATGACGATAGAAAGGCAGTCAAACTTCCTCTATGTCAAATTGAAACTGATTTGTAGACATTTCACTTCAACACATAATAAAGTAAATGACGCATAATGAATAAGCAAATACGGATATGGACTTCGTATATATCGGAACATCGAATATTTTTCCAAAATGTTTTAGACTTCTGAGTTTTATGTTAGGGTTTTCCATTTTTCTCCTCTAAATTTCACAATTCATATTAGTAAAATATTCCTTTAATATTGATATTTAAAATATTATTTATTGTGACAGCTTATTAAGTTAACACAGTGATTACATTACACGAGTTAATACTATCATGGCTAAAATGAAATGAATTTTATAAATAGTCGTCAACAGATCAAATATATGTTTGTGCCAACCATATTTTAACTGTCAAATTGGTTTGTTTACAACCATTCTCTTTTGAAATGGAATGGAGTATAAGGACGTATTTACAAAATCCCGCCGCTCGGGGACTGATATTTACTAGTCGTAAAATCAGTAATACACGCATACTGACGCCGCTAGTATTGTGCAACAAATTTATAATCTATTCACATTACCTTGATTACAATGTAGGCTACATTGTAATTCAAATGAAAATATGTGTTCAATATTTGTGTGGTAACAAGTTTTATTAAAGTGAAACTTTTATTGTATCGCCTCAGAATATTTCGTTTACCTATCGCATGTCGCATTACAGTCGGCCGCGGAGTGGGGGTAAAGTGAGAGGCGCTTGGCAGAGCAGCTGAAACCAATATGGCGGTACCTATAGCTCTCATCAGCTGTGCAGCGTTTACATTCTCACTTATTTTCGTGCAAGTGCATCGTGTTATTTGTATGATTTGATCTGTGTTTTCATGTAAATGTTCATAGTCACTTGGTCGCGATGGACGCAAATATAGCTAATAAATCAAATAACCCGATAAACGAGGAAAAGACCGATACTTATTTTAGTTACCACAAAATATTATTTACATTTATAAACTGTGAGACTCAAAGCGAAGATGAAGTTAGTGATCAAATAATCGAAATTTAAAATAATTCAATGATTTATATAAATATTGATCTACGTTTTTAATACGTATATATATATCATACCGAACATTGTATTTATTTATGTATTTATGTATTATGTACTTTAGTACGCAGAGTAAAATAAACATTCATAGTTATATATCTTGTCAACTATTATCATTTCCTTTTTCACGTCTTAAGTTAATATTACTTTTAAAATCCTAAATCAAGTAGCTTTCGAAAAATTCTCAATTAAATGACTACAATCTGAAAAAAAGTTTCACTTTCATCGTGGTTTCCTAAAACCACACAACTTGTTTATTTTGTACTATTAAAATTACGTCGATACAACAATAACGTTTATTATTATTACAGTATTAAGTAGGATTTCATCCATTTACCAGGTTAGCTAATTATAATGACTGTGTACGATGATTTTCTTCTCCACATGCTACTTTGCCCAAGTAGCAATAACTCATGACTACTAATTAGTGTCTACCATTCTTTTGGTATTTGATACACCTAACTATTACTTTTGTTTGTCTATTTGGCTTCTATCTGTAAATTGCGCTTAAAAATATAACACGACTTAAAAATATGAACATCAAATGTCATATTTTTACATAAATAGGATTTTAAATTGAATATATTTGGCGTTAATTTTGTGGAAATTGAATATATTTGGCGTTAATTTTGTAAAAAATAATAATTCACAATTAAATGAAACTACGTGATGTAGTATTATTTCTACTTTCTTTAAGTTCTTAACCACAACCTAGGTTTCATTGTATTACAATATCGTCAGGTGGGCTGTTAGCTTTTGCTAACAGCCCACCTGACGATATTCTTTGCTAATAGATGTTGTAATACAAGGAAATGTAGGTCGCGGTAAAGAACTTAAAGAAAATAGGAACGATACTACATCACGTAGTTTCATTTAATTGTGAAGATTTTAAATACAACAAAGTGACTTCCCTAATACTTTCAAAGCTACTGACGCGCTTACTTCCTCCGTCCTTTACAAAATGCATGCAATCTAGAAATAAACAAGTTAGGATCGATTTAATATTAATAATTTAATTCAGCACAAAAAATAATTATGACAATTAAGTGTCCAATAATTTTAGGGTCAGCTTGTTGTAAACTAACATGTAATATTTTATCATATTAGATATGTGATGCTGTATTATTTTATAGAAATTCGAGAGGTGGCTTTAAGGCAGTATTCACAAATGAAAGCAACAAATATCGCATTTTCTCTCCTAAAATGTTGGTTTACTGAGATAGTTTGTCACGATTCATTAAAAGAACATAGTTGTTTGTCACGATTCATTAAAAGAACATAGTTGTATTCTAAGATTGTATTCTAAGAATACAACTATGTTCTTTTAATGAATCGTGACAAACTATCTCAGTAAACCAACATTTTAGGAGAGAAAATGCGATATTTGTTGCTTTCATTTGTGAATACTGCCTTAAAGCCACCTCTCGAATTTCTATAAAATAATACAGCATCACATATCTAATGTGATAAAATACCATTGTACTTTAGTAATTTGCCTCAATTAATAAAACCTGCAATAAAATATTTATATAACTTTGGATGTCATTGAATTTAAGGATCAGAAATAAAACAAAGCAGCTAACGATTTATTTTCTAATTAACTTTGCCCTTTTTACAAAATATTATTAAGTTAATTATGAAACCAAAATTATAAAGATAAATTTTTTTTTAATAATTTCTGTCTTACAATTAAATTGTATTCAAACGTAAAATTACCATATCTTTTCTTTACTTAACCGATTGCGATAAAACAGCCTATATGTTACTTCAGAGCGAATAGAATCTGAAAGTAAATACTTCATCGAAATTCTATAGCCACTCTTGTGTGATACGTGAACAAATAAAGAGTCTTACAGACATACATTTCAAAAATAATATTTTAATGTTCTGTTACTTTTGTTATAAAACCTTAAATATTTTTTCCCAAAAATAATCAATGTACAGACAAGACAGTTCTACAATTTTATCATCCCAACTAAAGTCGGTCTAAAATATGTCTGTTTGTCCTTCTTTCACGTTGCAACGGAAAAAAATGTGATTATTTGCACAAAAATAGCTGGGGTATCGGGAAATGACTTTTTATCACGGGAAAATTCATGTTTGAAACTGGAAAAGTACAAAAGGTGAATAAAAAACAGCGGAGCAACAAAGCGACATGATTTTTAGAATCGCTATAAACGCAATACAAACGAGTAACAGAATCATTCAATTTAGAGTGATTTAATTTCGAGTTCCACCTATAATATTACATACGCAAAAATGTATTTGTTTATCTTTTTTTCACGTCACTGCCGAACAATCCACCGACGTAATTTTGGCCAGAGATAGTTAGCTTTTCCGGAAATAACATAGGCTACTTTGGTGCCAGGAAAGCTTATTCCAAATAATATTATAATCCTAATTAATGTTATAAATGAAAAGTGTGATTATTTGTCCTTCTTTCACATTGTGTCGGAGCTACAGATCAATGTGATTTTTTACATAGAAGTATTAAATATATTTGGTGTTAATTTTGTAGAAATTCATTATTCACAATTAAATGAAACTACGTGATGTAGTATTATTTCTACTTTCTTTAATTTCTTTACTGCGACCTAGGTTTCGTTGTATTACAACATCTTCAGGTGGGCTATTAGCAAAGATATCTATTAAATCTCTATAGATATCTATTATATCTTATAAAGATATCTATTATATCTTATAGTAATATCTATTAAAGGCTATTAGCAAAGAATATTTGCTAATTGCCCACCTGAAGATGTAATACAACGAAACCTAGGTCGTGGTAAAGAACTTAAAGAAGGTAGAAATAATACATCACGTAGTTACATTTAATTGTTCATAGAAGTAATGCATAGAAGTAGGCAAGCCGGGGAAAATATAGTTTTAACTAGGAAAATCTCATCCGTAGTAACATTAATATCCTTCTCAATGTTGTAAATGCAAAAGTGTGTTTGTTTGTCTTTCTTTTATTTAGCAATAAAGCTATGGATCAGCGTGATTTTTTGTACTTGTAATTCTTAAATTTTATAACAATACCAATTAACATTACAAATGCAAGTGTCCTTGTTTGTCCTTCTTTTATGTCATAACGGAACAAAACATCGACGTTATTTTTTGCACATAGGTAGTTGACAGGCCGGAAAGTTACACAAGCTACTTTTCGTCCCGCGAACTTTCATTCTTACCATAATCCTAACTAATGTAATAAATGAAAAAGTATAATTGTTTATCCTTCTTTTACGTCACAAGAGAACAAAACATCGACGTTATTTTCTGTACATAGGTAGTTGACAGACCGGAAAGTTACATAGGCTAATTTTCGTCTAGGGTAATTTCATCCTTACTAATATCCTAACCCTAACTAATATTATAAATGAAAAAATGTGTTTGTTTGTCTTTCTTTTACATAAGATCGCAGCAAAGGATCAAAGTGTATTTTTAAACAAAGATAACTGGTGGGCCAGAGAATGATATGGACTTTTTCGTATCGGTAAATCTTATCCTAACTAATATTTAATTATTTCAATAATTTTAAATATTTATTGATTGTTTACCAATATTACATGTTTTATAATTTAATTTAATGTATTATAAAATTTCTGAATATTTAATGTATCATAGAAATATTTATATAAGTTTGAGCGTATATGTCCGTAGAATATTATTATGACGTGGGATTGTTTGGATACAAGTTAACCCAATACTTAAAAAACTCACTTGTTGCATCACACTATGAATTGTATCTATTTAATCATTAAATAAAAAATCATTGATTAAAATATTACTTAGGATTATAATAATATTATAATCCTAAGTAATATTTTAAATGCAAAAATGTATTTCTTTGTTCTTCTTTCACTTTACAACGGAACAGTAGATCGACGTGATTTTTTGCGCAAAGGTAGTTGCCGGGCCAGCATATAGTAAAGGCTACCTTTATTATATTTCGAAAAATCTCATTCTTTTGGGAAAATTTTTATTTCAAACAAAAAGTACGCAACATGAATAAGGAAGTAAAGTCGCAATGGAGTCACAGGTAAGCCTGATTTTTTAAACGCCACAAACGCAGTACATGGTAACGACAGTATCACTCTGTTAATCCCTAATTTATGGGCAAATATTTCCATTTTCATTATCATTTGTATTGTAAATCACGAAAATAAAGGCTTAGCATTTAATTTCCCTTAATCATTCTATATGGCGCTGCATGTTTTCATTTCTCCTTTGATAATTTTTAACTATGACAACGTTAGCTAAACCTGCTGGTATGGATAAAGCGAATTCTTCCTCTAGACGCTTTGCATACAAACTTTGGTTAAATTAGTGTTTTTCTGGAATGTTAGTTTTTTTTTATAAAAAACAGGACTCATGGCGTTTCATTCATTTGCATATATTCAAAAAGGTTACTTAATAATTTACTGGAGCGGATAAATGAAATTCATTAAAAGTCGAGTAAATGGAATGAAATTGAGACCAAGAGTAATAATAATAAGGCTAAGAGTCGATTAATTTGATTACGAATATATTAGTGTTATACGGAATGTTAGTTTGAATTTTTTATAATAAACAAGACTCATGGCGTTATATTCATTTGCATATATTCAAAAAGGTTACTTAATAATTTACTGGAGCGGATAAGTGAAATTCATTAAAAGTCGAATAAATGGAATGAAATTGAAACCAAGAGTAATAATAATAAGGCTAAGAGTCGATTAATTTGATTACGAATATATTAGTGTTTTACGGAATGTTAGTTTGAATGTTTTATAATAAACAGGACTCATGGCGTTTTATTCATTTGCATATATTCAAAAAGGTTACTTAATAATTTACTGGAGCGGATAAGTGAAATTCATTAAAAGTCGAATAAATGGAATGAAATTGAAACCAAGAGTAATAATAATAAGGCTAAGAGTCGATTAATTTGATTACGAATATATTAGTGTTTTACGGAATGTTAGTTTGAATTTTTTATAATAAACAAGACTCATGGCGTTATATTCATTTGCATATATTCAAAAAGGTTACTTAATAATTTACTGGAGCGGATAAGTGAAATTCATTAAAAGTCGAATAAATGGAATGAAATTGAAACCAAGAGTAATAATAATAAGGCTAAGAGTCGATTAATTTGATTACGAATATATTAGTGTTTTACGGAATGTTAGTTTGAATGTTTTATAATAAACAGGACTCATGGCGTTTTATTCATTTGCATATATTCAAAAAGGTTACTTAATAATTTACTGGAGCGGATAAGTGAAATTCATTAAAAGTCGAATAAATGGAATGAAATTGAAACCAAGAGTAATAATAATAAGGCTAAGAGTCGATTAATTTGATTACGAATATATTAGTGTTATACGGAATGTTAGTTTGAATTTTTTATAATAAACAAGACTCATGGCGTTATATTCATTTTCATATATTCAAAAAATTTACTTACCAAAATAATTTACTAGAGCAAATTAGTGTTTATTTCTGTACTCTATTTGTGTCTCATTAATAAAATATCTTTTAAAAAACTGACTTCAAAGAAGTAATTGTGCAGAAAGAAAATAATTGTTATGATTAATATTAATATATTATATCACTAAAAAATCTAGAATAAAATATATTTTAAAAAAACGACTTCGGAAAAGTTTTGTACTAAAAAGTAAAAAGTAATCAACTCAAAATTCATATCTACTCATTGGCAATAAATAACTAAGTTATTTATTTTTGAAGTCAGTGCCAGCATTGTCGATCAATTATTTTCTTTCTTATAATATTGGATAATTATTAAAAGTCACGGGCAGAAACTATATATAGATAATTTTCTCTTGGTCTAAAGTTGATTATAAACAACTCATGGAAATGAAGCGATATTAGTGGCGCCAATGGTTAGCTGCTATCTATTGAGGAGTTTCGTTCACCACATCTGAAGCCCAATATCAGATTTTGCAAATTAAAATCTAACACTTGAACAGTTTCGTTCTCCATATCCGAAATCCAATATCGGAGTCTGCAAAGTTATAACTAAAGTAACAACCAACCAGTAGTATATATATAGATATATATATATATATATATATATATATATATATATATGTATATATATATATTGAATCACGATCGATTTACTACCATCCGTTAAGGAGTTACATTATTCATCTTCAGAACTCATCATCACACACTGACCTGGTCGATGTTGTAGTTATTTTGCCAAGTAAAAACTACCAGTATTAAATATCTTAAACCATGTTTGATTTACTACCATCCGGCAAAAGAAGTTCCATTGTCCACCTCCAGAACGCATCATCAGACTCTGACATGATGGATAGTGTCGTTATGTTGCATAGTAAGAACTACCAGTAGAAGATATGTTGAATCACTTTCAATTTACTATCATCCGTTAAGGAGTTCCATTGTTCATCTCCAGAACTCATCATCAGATCCTGCCGGGTTGACCGTGTAGTTATTTGGCAAATTGACAACTACTAGTAGCAAAAATTGTTAATCACGATTGATTCTAATATCAGCTAAGGAGTTCCATTGTACATAACTAGAACTTAACATCAGGCCATGACCTTGTAATTGGTGTAGTTATTTTAAAAAGCAACTACCCGTAGCACATATCTTGAATCATAGTTGATTTTGCTGCTATTCGTTAAGGATTTCCATCGTTCATTTCCGGACCTTATCATCAGATCATCAACTTATTTATATGCGACCATTCCTAAAGTATCCTCTTTCAAATAAAAATAGAATCATCAAAATTGGTCTACTCAGCAAAGAATTATCGCTGAACATGCATAAAAAAAGGATTCCGATGAATTGAGAACCTCCTCCTTCTTTGAAATCGTTTAAAGAGTTGAATACATGGAATGAAATCGAAACCAAAATAATAATAATAATAATAATGCTAAGAGACGATTGATTTGATTACGAATGTGACGCTGCAATGACTACAGCAGAGAAACTTTCAAATTATAATATGCACACGCGTTTACATAAAATGCGTAAAAACCTGTCAACCACAAGTTGAGTAAATTAGTGTATGTGGAACGTTTAGTTTGATTTTTTTTATAAAAAACAGGACTCATGGCGTTTCATTCATTCGCATATATTCAAAATTCAAATCAAAACTGAAAATGAATGAAATAATTCAAATACTTCCTAATAGTTGACCTAACAAAATAATTTACTAGAGTGAATAAGTGAAATGCACTAAAAATTCGAATAAATGGAATGAAATCGAAACCAAAATAATAATAAGAAAGATAAGGCTAAGAGACGGTTAATTTGATTACGAATACAACATTAGAATGACTACGGCTGAGAAACTTTCAAATTATAACATGCACACGCGTTTACATAAAATACCGTATATATTTAGGCAGTTACAAACTTTCAAATAATAATATGCACACGCCTTTACATAAAATACCGTATACATTCAGGCAGGTGCAAACTTTCAAATTATAATATGCACACGCGGTTACATAAAATACCGTACATATTCAGGCAGTTACAAACTTTCAAATTATAATATGCTCATGCGTTTACATAAAATACCGTATATATTTAGGCAGTTACAAACATTTGAAAGTACATAGTTTTTCTATTACTATTTGCAAATATTATTTTTTTATGACGTATATGTATTCAGTATTTCCAGAAATAAGAGGCAATACTAAATTTTCCCATATTTTTGAAATATCTTTTTCAAAATACAATCTAAAATATTTGTGTTTTCCTCGTATGCAAATGATAATCATAAGATACCTAACATTCCCAAACTATAGACATTAATAAAAATAAGAACCTTATTTACCTCTTCTTTAAATTTTGTGTTTAAAAATTTAAAAGGTTAGTAAAAATACATGGATTAATAAGAGGAAACTGTGCCAATTTCGAGTTTCTAAAGTATAGAAAAACATAAATCTAATGCCTACTATACGTTAATAGGCGTAAAAACATGGTGTATATTTCAAAAATTATAACATCTGTTAATTAAGCCTAATTAAAATTAATTAAATCATTATTAAAGATATAATGCCTTAAATTATTCAAAAAATTACCCCTATAACTAATCCTTTTACGTTTTTAACGCCTTCAACATTTATGTAATCTCTATATTTTCAATCTTCGAAGATTTGATCATGTTTCTGACTTCAGGATGCGGCTCAGATGGATGGAGATTCGCGACCGACGCAATTTCCATATTCTTTCACTACTCTATAATATCTTAAATAACCCTCACAGTCCATCTTATCTTCCAGCAAAATTCACAGCCCTCTCTAGCCATTGCTTGTGTTCTGACAAACTTCTCACGCTCCTTATCCCCAAACATTCTACTTCTTTCTTTGAGCATTCGTTCACTGTTCATGCTGCCAAATTAAGGAATAAACTTAATTCTGACATCAGACTTTCACCGTCACTTCTAGCTTTCAAAAGCCGTCTGGAAAAAATGATACCTTCCTTAACTTTAGTTTATAAACTCTATTTCCTTCATAACTCACTTCCTTTAGTTATTTTCATTACCCATCCTTCGCCTTAATCCAGATCTAAAACCCATTATTAGATTTTTTTTGTTTCTTTGGTCTCTTTTTTTTTGGTTAATATTTCTGTCTTTTAAATATTAATGTGTGACTTTCTACCTATCTTTCTTTTGTTTCATTTTTGGTTTCGATTATTTTATATTTTACATATTGTTATAATGTATAGCTTTATGCCTATTCTATTTTGTTTGGGAGGGTTACGTTAAATTAATTTAGATTGAGTTAGATTAGGTCGAGTTAAGTTCAATTAGTTTATAATATTATTTTAAATTAAATTGTGTTAGGTAAGATTAGGTTAGTTTAGGTTCAATTGATCAGGTCGAGTTACGTAGAATGGGTTAGGTTCTGTTAGATTGGTTCAGCTGGATTAGGATTAAGCTATCCTAACAGGTGAAGTTAGGTTGGATTAGACTGATCTGACTGCATTACATTTTGTTAGGTCGAATTAGGGTATTCAGTCGCGTTAAATTGAGTTCAGTTTTGTTTGGTTGAGTTAAGTAGGATTAGGCTTAATTAGGTTGGGTTAGATTGGGTTCGCTAATGTTAGGTTAGGTTAGGTTGAGTTAGGTTCGATTAAGTTAGATAGCGTTAGGATTGATCATTTTAAATTAGGTTTTGTTATGTTTGGTTAGGTTACGTTTGGTTGATTCAGGTTAGGCTGGGTTGAATTGGGTTAGGGTGGATTATGTTAAGTTAGGGTAGGTTTGATTATGTTAGAGATAAGGTTAGACTGAATCAGGTTGGGTTACATTGATTCCGATTGGGTTACGTAAAGTTTGCTTAGAATTTGATTGGGTTTTCTACCAGGGGTTAAATTGGTTTAGGTTAGATTTATTTCAGATTGAGTTAGGTTAGATTGAGTAAGGTTGTATTGGTTTAGGTTACCTTGGATAAAGTTGTGCTAGGATGAGTTAATTTACGTTGGACAACATTTCGTTACAATTGTACAAGATTACGTTTGGTTATATTGTGTTAGGTTCAATTCGGATAGGTTAGGTTAAGTTAGAATGGATCAGGTTATGTTAAGTTGAATTAAATTAGGTTAGGATCGGTTATGTTGGATTATGATGGTAAGTTGGGTTACAATGGTAAGCTCGAATTAGATAGGGTTATATTAGGTTAAGTAATGTTAGGTTGGTTTAAGTTAGATTAGATTAATTTGGATTGGTTCGTGCCGGTCAGGTCGAGTCGGGTCAGGTCATGTTATTTAACCTTACGTCATGTTGCTGTTGCAGAGTACGTTGGATGAGATATGTTACCTCCTCGTGGACAGAATTATACAAGAATAAAGAGATATCCCCTTTTGCAGAGTGCGGAATAGGAGATATCCCCTTTTCCCCACCCCGCTCTCCAGACTAGACCCAGGCAGGAGGTTTCTGAATTACCCCAGTATTTCTTTGCTTTGGACGGAAGTCATTTCCAGAGTATAATTCTATAAAAATATGTCTCAACTTGAACGCTAATGTTTCTGAAATTGTTAATCGTAAAACAATGAAAATATGTCTAGCTACTTGCCTCTATAACCATTACATAGAATATATAGTTCAAAAACTAGATTGTGTAATATAATAAAAAGTTATATTTTCCACATGTTTTGAATATATTTGGCGTTAATTTTGTAGAAATTTATTATTCACAATGAAATGAAACTACGTGATGTAGTATTATTTCTACTTTATTCAAATTCTTTACTACGACCTAGGTTTCGTTGTATTACAACATCTTCAGGTGTGCAAAGGTCTTTGTTAATAGCCCACATAAAGGTGTTGTAATACGACGAGACCTAGGTTGTGGTAAAAAACTTAAAGAAAGTAGAAATAATACTACATCACGTAGTTTCTACTTTTTAAAATTTAAATCAAGTTATGGTTTTAATTAAGTCATTGCCAAAGTTTTATATAACGAAATTGATAAATCATTGAAACTACCACGAGAACATCCCCTCCCTCAGATTAGGTCAGTTATGTTGGGTTAGAGTAGACTAGGCCCACACCCCAACTTGAATAGGGTATTTGACTGATGTTGATATTTTTTGTAAAAATGTTTTAAAACTGCAGAGTAGGTTCAAAAAAACATTGGGATAAAAAATTAATGCACGTAACAAACAATTAATCAAAACTTCTTAATAGAAAAAAGTGACCATTTTTTTGTTCATTAAATTGAAAAAGTTATTATGAATTCAATTCCCACACAAAAAAAATGAGGAAATTATAATATGCAATATATAACTTAAACGCAATATTTAACGAGATAGTAAAAAAATTTAATAAACTGTCTTATAATGAATGCTAACTAACTGGCCAGTGATGTCACAAGCCAGTTGCGTTTTGTATGGGGCGTTTTCGCGCGAATCCGTATTTCGTCAGTTTTTAAGTCGTTGTAACTTTGTAATGAAAATTTCTAGGTACAATATACTTATTTTAACCGCTTTTAATGTTATTACTAATTATTTTCGTAATAAAAACAATATAGTCAAATACCCTATTAGGTTAGTTTATATAAAATTAAGTATTGTTAGATTTTTTTAGTTAAGTTAGATTGGTTCGGGCCATCTAGTCGAACCGGGTCGGGTCGGGTTACACAACGTTACGTCACTTTGCTGCTGCTGAGTACGTTGGGTTAGATAATTTGGTTTTGAAAATATTAATACATGATCTATATTGACGTGACATCCCAAAAAATTGTCTATTTTTTATTCTCTTTGGTCAAAATGTTTCTTTTTTACAAAAAATATTCTTATTACTTATAAAAATAACTAAAAATATCTTATACTAGTGATCAAAATTCGACTGTATTTCATTAATTTTTTGAATTATAGAGGTTCTTTTGTCAAAGAGTATAACCTTTAAAATCAATGAATATAATTTTTTGAATTTTGATCTATTACGTCAGCTAAGAGCGTGTCCAAATACATCATTAGCTGTGTTCATTGCCTTAATTCCCAGCAATATATATATATACATATATATATATATATATATATATATATATACATATATATAAAATTTTATATTTAATGTTAGTAACAAAAGATATTTATGACACAAAATAAAAAATAAACCCTTTTTTGCCTTGACTTACACTCCACGTACTATTGAAAAAGGAACTTTTGAAATCACACAAAACTGACAGCTCGAAACTCATTTAGCCAATCTGACATTTTAAAATTCCTTGGCAACAATCTTTACTCTGTGCAATTGTTCGACAACAGACTATTACTGAACAATGAATCTTTTAATATATTTGTAATATATAATTTAATGTACTTATAATGCAT
Source organism: Druceiella hillmani (assembly GCA_039881145.1). Classification (NCBI taxonomy): domain Eukaryota; kingdom Metazoa; phylum Arthropoda; class Insecta; order Lepidoptera; family Hepialidae; genus Druceiella; species Druceiella hillmani. The sequence continues at coordinate 11,138,842 of JAYKKI010000071.1, read as the reverse complement.
ATTATATGTAAATTACTCCATCTCCATATAAACTAACTATTCCAAATCTCACATTCCTCCGTGCGCGCAATATGCTTAAAAGTTTTCTCTCCACCTATCAATAAACACAACGTAAAAACATAAAATTTTCTCTCCACCTATCAATAAACACAACGTAAAAACATAAAAGTTTTCTCTCCAGCTATCAATAAACACAACGTAAAAACATAAAATTTTCTCTCCACCTATCAATACACATAATGTAAAAACATTTATTAAAAAAAAACAAGTAAAACGCAGTGGCGGTACGTTGTTAGATAATCGTCCTTCGTAAATGTTAGACAACCATTTCCAAATGTTATTATAGACAACCACACTTTTGTAATAAATAATATTGTTATCAGTTTAGTTATCATCCCCACAAATAAGTAGACGATCTGTTCCTAAGTAACCATCCCGTTAATCTTGTTTCCAACGATTAGTCCATATCCCCAAAAACATGTATCTGTCAACTAGTCAAAGTAATATATTTAAAATATTAGTTTCTTTTCAAACATTATCTGTACGTTATCGGTAAGCCCTAGACTATAAATACTCACTGATTAAGCATGAGAGACACACATCACTTGTAACACTTGTACTAGTAACATCTCTGTATCTTTGTATATTTCTATTTTCTTTTATAATAAATAAGTTTAAATAAAAAATTGTTTTAAAAAGTAAATTTAACCTTCCGTCACATAACAACGTCTTAAGCTACTTATAGTGGCCACTAATGGCGCAACTTAAATGTCATTGGCAATGATTTGTTTATAAGAATTCAATAAACTTTTCTCCATACAGCAGCTATTACAATAAGAGTCTAATCAATCCTCGACACTCTCATCAACCCCGAGATATTTCGGTGACGAAGCTCGCTGCAGTGTCCTTCAAGAGATTTGTATTGTCTGGGATCACGTGCACGCCAGATGCTGCAAGTCTGCAGAGTGGGCGCCTGTCACGTTTGTCGCACTCAATGAACGTGTGTCCACACGTTTTGGCGTATATTGGCTCTGAACGTGAACAAACATATCAGAGTATGAAGTTGGAGTAAATTTTGACACAAAATGTTTCTAACCTCTGTTAAGTTTATTTTTTAAGATTCCTTAACATAAGGAAATAACCTGTTAAGTTTGAGTAGAACTTGCACTATGAGGGTTCCGTTCACATTTAGGCATATTTAAAATTGTTGTCACAACATAATGAAACTACGTGATATAGTATTATTTCTACTTTCTTTAAGTTCTACGACCCAGGTTTCGTTGTATTACAACATCTTCAGATGGGCTATTAGCAAAGATATCTTTGCTAATAGCCCACCTGAAGATGTTGTAATACAAACATTAAATTGTGAATAATGAATTTCTACAAAACTAATACCAAACATATTCAATATTTAAAATTGTAGTATTTCTATTGCACTGTTTACAAATATTAATATTGTTTTGGCCATGAAATTTATATATTTTTTGTGCTTTAAACAATCAACCCATTCATCGCCATTTAGGCTTTTATTAATTGGTAGTTAATAAAAGTGTCACTTTTAATGATTGTAGATTAAACTAATCTAATAAACATGATTGATTAAAAGTAATTATAATTAAATTTTCGAAAATAAAAATTATTTACATGCTTTTGCCCCAATAAAGCAAAAAATTAGTTATTTGGGTAAATTGCCATTATGAATATTGGCGATGAATGGATTTGATAAACAAATCTGTTCAACACTTAACAACACTTATTTACGAAACATCCGCCGTGAAGTGCTTAGTAATTATGCGTTTTAAAGTGTCTTCTCAAAAAGTCATACCCTAAGAAACTACAAACTACCCTTTTCTCGTTCTTCCCTCTCCCATACAACTATAACTTCGGCCCTTCCGCCAAATATGTATATATGTACCTGTATATATACCTACGTATGTCGGTATTATACTTAGGTACGTATGTTTATATATTGTGTGTATGTCCAGATACCCAGTTCTTAAAAATTAAATAATTTCATACATTTCCTCTTTTTGTAATTGTATACCGTGAAATTGCTGAAAATTTCTGAAAAGCACAATTAAAACATAACACTTAGCCGTTCGTACTTTCTAAATCGTATGATCAAAAATTTTAAAATACTCAGGACTGAAAAAATCTGGGAAAAACTATAATATTTATAAATTGTGTGAATGTCCAGATACCCAATTCCTAAAAATTATATGATTTCATTCTGAAAAATTCTTAAATATAACGTAATTTCATACATTTCTTGTTAGTTTTTGATGGCTGATTAAAATAGATTTTGTTACTTAAAATTGTACTTGTATTTTTCTGTGTCTATTTGCATGAGATCACTCTTGAAGCAATCGGTTCACTTCATTTATTTCTTTGAATCTATAAAAGAAATTCTGTACAATATATTTTTTTGTAATTTTGTACTGTGAGATTGCTGATAAATTTTGAAAATCTCGATTAAAACATAGCGCTTAGGCATCCGTACGTTCTAAATTAAAAAATTCAAAATATTCTAGACTGAAAAAATCTGGGAAAAACTGTAACGAGCTTATAGTTTTTGTTAATATTTGTAATGTGCAAACCAAAATATTAATTAAACGTTTCGTCAAAACAAAACAAAAATGTGTAAATTATTTATATGCGATAATCAAATTAACTCAATTCTATATATGTAATCAGTATTACAATTTATTTATTTATTTTAATTATAATTAATTTTTAATCAATCGTTTTTATCTTGTATAGTTTCGTTTACTTACATTAAAATATCTCACAAGTGAATATTTATTCGTTCAAGTTTAATACTTAGTACATAGTTTACGTGATATTATAGTATATGGCTAACATGTAAAGTTGCTCCGAATTAAAAAAAAATGTTTAGCTTAAGCGAAATGAAATTTGTCATTTGAAGACACAACGTAATCCCAATGTAGCAAAGTCCAAATTTTTTGCGTAAACATCCTAATGAAATAATTCCAATTTTTCCGCGGAAATTTAATTTTAAAAATGTGTAGAAAAATCAACTCAAAGATTTTGTGTACATACTAGCTGTGCCCTGGCGGTTATACAATTCGGAATGAGGAAAGTTACTACAGTGCTTTCTCCCTCATGGGTATAAACTATTACCATACAAAATGTCATCAAAATCCGTCCAGTAGATTTCGCGTGATTGAATAACAAATTAACATACAAACGGACAGCCAAAAATTCCAAAAATAGGTTTTTTAACACTGCTTAAGCTAAATCAATCTTTTTTTTATTATTTATCATGTACAGAATTCGCTGTGTTATAATTTTATTAATAGTATGGATTGACTAAATATACATAAACACTAATGTGTTCCAAATAATTAATTTTTACAAAGAATAATGCCAGAAATTGTTCAAACTTCAAAAAAATTAAATTTACCCGAGAAGACGGACTTACTTATAGTTTTACGATTCTATAGTGAAGAGATCCTTATATTTATTTATCTGTTTATCTACTTTAATGTATGTAATTGATATATATCGACTTATTGCTACGAGAACAAACTCTTACAGCAAACCACAACAGTCCAGCCCCGTTCGCCGAACGGCTGGGAATCGAACCTGGGTCCACGCGATGCGCCGCATTGTCAAAGACCGTATGCCTTGTGAGCAACCCAACGCACCACCGCGACGATATAGACAGCCGGATATATTATCATCATATCCGGCTGTCTACATAACACAGCCCCATTTTTACACAGTATAGTCCTGTATGCATCTACTAGATGCCCCAAATAGAGACTAAAATCATTACATAGAAAGAATTATTTTTAAAATGCGTGCTTCTAGAGGGATGGTAAATGAATTCTTTTTCCCGCATTCCAACGAGATCTTCCATTAGACAGATCATTAAAATAATTTAATATTTAAATTACTTTTTTTTATTATTAAATCCCATTTGCGAAATATTAGGCTTTAAAGTTAAGTGCAATGAGCCTTTCAATTCCCTTCCCCATATCCCTCCTCTGATATTTCGAGCGTGGTTTTAAAAAATCTAAAAAAATCAACCCTAGTGACCCGGGATCGATTCCCAGCCACTCGTCGAGCGGGGCTGGACTGGTATTCTGGTTGGCTGTAAGAAATTGGTCTTCTAGTAATATGTCCACCATATGCATCAAATAGATACATTAAAGTAAATAAATACATAAATAAAATATTATTAAGTTAACTCTAACATTAAAACACGTAACGCTATCTGTTTTAATAATTAAACTTAAACAAAATTTTTTAAGTACACTTTATATTAAACGTTACCATATCTTCTTTGTAGTTAATCGATTGCTAAAAAACTTACCCTATACATATATTATCAAACAAACTAGACAAATTCCAACAGTAAAAATTTCATCGAAATCATTTTAGCTGTTCTTGCGTGATGTACAAACAAATAAACATTCATATCAGAACATATAGACAGACAGACAAATACTTCGAAAACAATATTTTTGTGTTCTATTACTTTATTAATACTAAATTTAGTACCTCCCGCACCACTCCACACTTTACATTTGACCAAACCCATTTCGCTAATATATGTCCGAGTAGAAAATTCCATTGCGCGATTTAAAATACACGTAGCGGCATCTATTGCATACATAGACACACTAGACATTTGTTTAGTTAGTACGCGCCAAGTAACCATACACTTCTTTTTACTAATGGAATGTAAATCAATTTTCAAAAATATTAAATTGCCATGTCTTCTGCTGAAGTAAACCAAAGGCGACGAAATAAAAACTAAATATTACTCTAGTTGTTTCTTACATACCTTTAAAAGCACTGTTCGACTTAGTTCATTAGTTTTTATGTAATGTGTGCAGAAACAAATACACAAATAGAAAAAAATCCAAAAATAATTTTTTTCTTCTACTACTTTTGTTATGTTCCCCTAAAACATTTCAAAATATTTAGTATTCAGACAGGTTAATTGTACAGTTTTATAATTTATTTATTCATTTACGTACTTTAATGCATGCAATTGATAAATATGACGAAATCGCGAGACTAATCTCTTACAGCAAACCAGAAATATGTATATATGAAAAATTAACAACCAAATTTGTACAGTCTTATACTAAACTTACAAAAATAAATAAATTTCAAGTATTTATAAATGATCCAAAGTTTAAACAAACTAAGGAACAAAATAAGCTTGTAACGAAAAAATACAACACTGAAAAGTTTTCCAGACAAAAAACGACAAACAACGTCATCTGCCCTCATATATCTGTCCACATTCAGATTGCTTACTCAAAAACGTACCCCTCCCGCACCACTTCAAACTTCACCTTTGGCCATAGACATTTTGCTAATGTATATCCGGATGGAAAATTTAATTACGCGGTATAAAATACACGTAATACTATCTATTGATGTACTTAAATATATTACATATTTTTGTGTAATTACCGCATCGATTAGTTAGCACTTCTTTTTTGTTGCTCTGCGCTAAGAAAAAAAATATTTTTAAAAATATTAAATTCGAACCGATTCTAAAAAAATAAAAACTAAATGTCATGTCAAGTCAGCCCCTATATTTTCCTAAGAAACTTCATGTAAATTAAGTCCTTACGTGATGCCTGTACAAACATGCACACACAAAACAAGCGTATAAATACACAAAAATCCCAAAAACAATAATTTTGTGATCTATTACTTGCAATATGTATCCCTAAATATTTTTGTTTAATATCTTCTATGGAGGGCTAATTCCAAAGATTTATTACATGTATGCATTTCTTTCCAATATTGTTAAAAAGTTTTTTTTTATATTATGGTATATTTTCCAGGTACATCTAATGTACTGTGAGTATTTAATTCATAAAATTAAAATTATCTATTATTTTGATATTAGACTATCATGGCCTCTCGAAATTTTAAGAGTTTTCATTATTTATGGTGTGCCAGGTTCTTAAATCAACTAAAACAAAGGACAGGATTAAAAAAACACCTAATTGCAAAGTAATGATTTTATTTAAGCACTCAAATAAATAGTACGGTAAGTACTATTTTATTAATTTTATGCAATACATCGATTTCAATCTAGTTTCTACATATTATTTAAATATTTTGTTTTTTCTTTATTAATGACCCTTGTTACTCCACTTCTGTCAAATAAAGTCTCGAAAAGGTTTTTTTAAACAAATTTTAATATTTGAATTATACATAAAAATTTAAATTTTTTTTGTTTCAGTTTCTTAAAGAATGTATATATTTAATATAGATTTTCTAATTTCTAAATAATATTCAACTAAAAACTTTAATGTCAAATATACTTTAAAATATGGTGGTCTTATTTTCCGCAAGTACGTTAATGAGTTATTTTATTCTGTCCAACAATAACAATAGAGGAAAAGAAACATGAACGTTACTTATGTACTAATCAAACTCATTAAGGCATGATTTTGAGTATATTCGACATTTTCTTGTTTTTATTTATTTATTTTATTTACGCATTTATTTATCAATACGTTACAAATAACCCATTGGTACAGATAAAAAATTAAAACGTTAATAAAATTTAAAATAATAATTTAAAGCTGTACACAAAATACTTTCACTCATCATAAACAAATCACACTCTGGTGAGACTGTGATCAAGTGGTTCAGCAGTAGCGGTTGAGCAGCAGGAGAATACTGCGCGAAACTGGAGAGTTTTGATATAATACGGTTCTAGAGAGTGGTAAAACAAAAATGTGGTATTTAAAGATATTCAAGGAATATTTTTGCTTATGGCAAACGATCAAATATATTAAAAAGTTCGTGTAATCATGAAAAATTGTTCATAGCAATAGTGGCTATTATCTTTTGCAATCCTTTTTTCACCAATAAATTATGGTCAAATATTATTGAATATATTTGGCGTTAATTTTGTAGAAATTTATTATTCACGACTAAATGAAACTATGTGATGTAGTATTATTTCTACTTTATTTAAATTCTTTACCACGACTTAAATTTCATTGTATGGCAATATCTTCAGGTTTTATTAGGTTTTAGTAGGATTAGCAAAGATCGGAACGAAATGAAACAAATGCTTTGAGATATAGATAGATATCAGTGAAAATCCATCTTTGCTAATTGCCCACAATCCAATCTTTGCTTATTGCCCACACGTTTACGTCAAATATTATTTTAAGGATTTTCTACCTCCCTTAATTCCAAATGACTTTCGCCCATTTTAGGACTCCTTAATGGAACAAGGAAACTTTATAATTTCGTCGTGACCGTCCGCCCGGTCCGTCTGTCATGGCGTCATAATTTCTGACTTTTTAGACCTGTATACTGATTATAATGTTCCAAAACTAGAGCTGACGCATTTTACGAGTCTAGAAGTTGTTGAAACTTTTAAATAGGTTCCAGCATCTCCAACAAAGACGGATTCCATGAGGAAATGCATTGTCAAATCAGCATGGCAAAAACCACAATGACTCACTTAAATGAAGTGTGGAAGGACAGGAACATATCCAGACATATCAAACCATATTTTATAAGAAATCTGATTTTACCCATCTTTATGTGCAGCGCTGAGTCATGGACGCTGATAATAGCTGATTGCAAAAGGATCGATACCCTTAAAATGTACTGAAGGAAGATGTTGAACATCTTAAGAACCAAATACGGAAGCAATATCTCTATTTCAAAAAACTTGCAATCAAAACAAGATTGCCCACTATTCACCATGTGTTGAGATAGTTTGGATATATTGGGCGGAAACCTGCCGATAGTATTGAGAAAATCATCATTACCAGCATGGTTGAACGACGAAGACTGCGGTAATACTGCCCCAGATGCTGGACTGACCAAATACGAGAAAAACTTGGCACTCCGTTACATGACACCATAGTCAGCGCCGAGAATAGAAACCCGTATCGAAATATAATTAAAGAGGAGGCATTATCAAGTGGGAGCCACCAACTCAAAAACAAAGATTTTGTACACAACATTAACAAATAGGTACTTTATATGGAAATCAATGAGATTTTCATTTTGAGTTTGTAACAAAACACTAAAAAAACTGTATAAATAATTCTCCACACATATGAAGACGATTTTCTTCGCGCATTCCCTCACATTGGTTATCATCGCATAGTTGTTTTAAAGTGAAACTGAATTTTCTTTACCATTTTTAACTCCGTTTGGAAAAAAGTTAAGTTTCATAATAACATGCAATATGTGAATTAACTCGCCTATAATTTTTCAGTAATGGATTAAACAAAAATTAAATTCATTAAATATTCTAAGATTTATTTAGAAATTTCAATTGAAATCTCCAGAGATATCGACAACTATAGAACCATACTTTGTGTGCTTTCCGGCATGCACTTTGAATAATTCTCTGCTGGATATAAAATTAAGTACAGTTATTTACAAAACTATTTTTATTTCCCAACGTATTCACCATGGATTTCCACTGATATTCACCTTTATTTGTGTTGTAGCCTGACCACAGTTTCGAACTCTTCGTTTGATGCAAACTTCTGCCAAAAAATATTTAAGTGAATCTAAATATATTTTTAGATTAGGAAGAATGTAAAAGTCAAACAGTGCCAAATCAGATGGATCAGTGTGCCGTTACTGGAATTCAAACGATGGATTTTAGCCATGGCTTTGGGAGATATCTTAGCGCATATTGTCCTAATGAGACAAATCTCTTTGTTAGCATTTCTGACTGTTTTTCATTAATTGTTATCATGCAACCAATTTCATAGAGCAAGTGGAGCTTACGACAAGTAATCATCCATACTGATGCCATTCGAGTTAATTGCTGATAAAATCATATTTCTCTTTAATTTTAAATCTGTCTCCTATGTCGAAATTGGTGGCCTTGCTAAAATAGGTTCATCTTCAATATTCTGCCTACCTCGTTTAAATAGGGTATTTGACTACATTTTTTTAATTATTAAAATAGAATAAGTAATAACATTAAAAACGGGTAAAATAAATATATCGTGTCAAGGACTTTTCATAAGAAAGATATAACAACTTTAAAACTGACGAGGTACGATTCGCGCGAAAACGTCCCATACAAAACACAACTGGCTTATGACGTCACTGGCCAGTTATTTAGCATTCATTATAAGGGATTTAATTAAATATCTTTAGTATCTCGTTAGATATTGCGTTTAAGTTATACATTGCATATTATAATTTTAAATTTTTTTGGTTTGGAAAATAAATTCATAATAATTTTTTCAATTTAATGAACAAAAAAATGACGCTTTTTCCTATTTAGAAGTTTCGATTAATTGTTTGTTATGTGAAGTATTTTTTAAACCTACTCTATAGTTTTAATACATTTTTACAATAATTTAATTTTACAAAATATCGACATCGGTCAAATGCCCTATTCAAGATTAGTATACGACGGAGAATATTCTCTTAGCATCGCCATCATTCACTCATTGATCTGCTTCAAGGTTAATCCTTTCATAACTAGGAACTTAATAACGTTAAGAAATCGCCACTTGGCATCATTTAAATCGATATAAATTCCAAACTAAATGTAACGCAAAAACTTTGCATAATGAACTAAAGAATTAATGAATATTATGAATCTCTTGAAATTATGGACCTTATGGATCTTATGGATATCTTGGAATTAAAATTATTTCTATATGAGACCGCCAACTCTATATATAACTCGATGAATATTATGGATCTCTTGAAATTAAAATTATTTCTATATGAGATCGCCAACTCTATATATAACTCGATGAATATTATAGATCTCTTGAAATTAAAATTATTTCTATATGAGACCGCCAACTCTATATATAACTCGATGAATATTATGGATCTCTTGAAATTAAAATTATTTCTATATGAGACCGCCAACTATATAAATATAACTCGATGAATATTATGAATGTCTTTAAATTAAAATTATTTCTATGTGACACCGCTAACTATATAAATATAACTCGATGAATATTATGAATCTCTTTAAATTAATATTATTACTATATGAGACCTCCAACTATTTGATCTACCCGTTCATTTTTCTCAACGTAAATTCTAAAATGTATTTATTGGAGAGAAAAATTTAAATATGTGTTAGCCTTATTTGTTGAAAGCCATTTTGTAATGAACTGTAGAAGTGACCAATTCAGTGTAAATAATTTCAAAATTTGCAGGAAATTGAAACGTGATCGTCTCGGTAAGTGTTTATCAATTATTCAGGATCATTTCCATTTAATTTCCAAGAAACATAAAGACTCCAGTTACACACGAACAAAAGAAATATTTTGACAGTAATTACAACTAAATTTAAACAGATAAAACCATAATCAGCCCCATATTATTATAATTTACTTAATTTATACTTCAGCTGACGTCCGACAACAACATTTGTCTTAAAGTTAGGCTTAAAAATCGACATATTGTATTGCACTCGCGTTATGCTTGCCTTTGTTCTTCGTTAACGTACCACATACTAACGCTATCGTGTGAGACAATAATGGTAAGTTATAATTTAAAGAGCAGAAAAAAAGACCGATCTATTCCGTCGAAGATGACTGGAAATGCATTTTTATAGTTTGTCTCCATTTTGTGTTTTATAGGTTAATTTGTTTTGTAGAAGTGCGCAAAATGTATCAGTGAAAAGAAAAGAGTGGTATATAATAACTGAAAAATATATATCTCTAGCTCAGTAGCTCAGTATCTCAGTACTCCGAGTTATTAAGGAAATTATTTATTACGTATACGTTGAACTGTTGAACAATAGTCATACAATATAGTGATAAATAGTAACGACTGAACGTTACGCGCAATTGTTTGAAAATAAAAATAAATTGTACAAGAGTATCCACTTTGCTTAATAATTTGCAGGTTTAGGATTTAGGACTTTTAGATTCAAATTGTACATAAAATAACTTTAATGATAATTAAATAAATTAGAATATATTGGCGTATTTATACAAATATAAATTTAAACTTTGAAATGAAACGAAAGTGCTTGTTTACGCTAATATTTTGAGCGAACTAAAGTATACTTTATCACAGCGTTCACATTCGATCGCAAGTACCTACGTCGTCTACGTAGATCCAGTTGCATATTTGACTAAACAGTTCGATCGTTGTCTTTCTCTTTCATGTAACGTCAAGTCATATACTTTTATATCTATCTTCACGACGCGAAAAGTGAGTGAAATGATCGATTTGGTGAAACAAAAACGACACCGATCACTCTTGAGTTAGTGATATACTGATACATTTTGATTTCAAGTGAGCGAATGATAGACACGATCGTAACATGCGACCTATATCTTTTATATCTTTCACTCATGAGTTACACATCTCTATTGTCTTGGGTTACGCATCAAATAAGGTTTATTAAACGTCGGCCTCAAATTTTCGATTAGAAATATTGTCATTTCTTCGAATATTCCGAAATATTTTAAGACATTATGCCACTAGCACTTATGTGTAAAGTGAAATAAGGTAACATTTTAAAGTACACAGCTGTCAAAATAAAAGTTTCATTGTGATACAAAATGCGGACGTCTACTTAAAGATTTAATAATTCCGTAATGTTTACATTATTCGTAAAGTAATGTGATACAACATGGCACTGTCCGAAATATAATTTCGTAGATTGACTCAAATAATTCTTGCGAGCGGTTCGAAATGTATATCCGCTTTCCTTGTATTGTATTGAATTTTTTAAATAAATTATTCAGTGAAAATTTCTGCTAGTTGCTTGTACGGCCCACCAATGAGACTCTAAGTACTATTATATACAAGTCGTTTTTAAATTACTTCTATGGGTTTTATCTCAAGTCTTATGTCTCATTCCATTTCGAGATACTCTGTTTCAACGTTCAAAGTTAAAAGTCGCGCATTGCGCCGCATCCCTCGTACTATATGATATCGTCAAAGCGTTACGATACGACGTGACGCGGAAATTGAATATTCTGCCGTACGAGTACTCAAATAAATATCAGCATTTTTCTTAAGTTATTTTTGTGGTCGTTCCGTTTATAATAGAGACGTATTTAATTTAAATGAATGAAAAAAGGTTGACAAAAAAAATATTTATTTGGAAATTAAATAATTTTCCATAATAAAGGTTTCATTTAAAAAATAAACTATGCAACAAAAATTAATTAAAAATTTTTTTTTCACTGGGTTTACACTATGAAATAAACTGTACAACAAATTAAATAAACTATGCAACAATGTACACTATGAAATAAACTATGCAACAAATGAAATAAACTATGCAACAATTTTTTCACTGGGTTTACACTATGAAATAAAATAGGCAACAAATGAAATAAACTATGCAACGAATGAAAAAAAAAAATTTCACTGGGTTTACAGTACGCAATTATGATTTGTCACCTTAATGTGAAGTGAAATATGTAAATAAAATGATTACATCACGGCACATTTAGTAGGGGAAAGTATTTATTGATTTTTATTTAAATTTATATGAAGTAGTGGCATAAATTTTTATTATATATTAGAAAACATTTTTTTTTATAACAATTGACTTTCTTCTTTTAATCAGTAGTTACAGTATCCCTCTGGATTCCCCAACAGTGATCAGCAAGCATGGCTGTTTCTCATCTACCCTGATTACATCTCAAACTGAGCAATTTCTTGATGAAAACGAACTCCATGTTCATCATTTACAGAACCCATGCTATCAGGAGTCTAGGAAATGGATCCTAATTTGTGATAAGCATCCAGCATCGACTTTATTTCTTCATGGAATTCTGGTGAATTGTGATTGCCGCGGAAATTTTTTGTGACGTCGGAAAAAGCGAAACATGCATTTTTTCCATGGAACTGGGGCTAGATAAAAGCAGGATCATTGATTGATTTGTTTATACCAGGCCCCATAAATATTCCATCTTTAATTTTTCCTCTCTTATCGAAGGAAATTTTGTTTTGAGAAATAAAAATTCAGGTCCGTCTTTGCGAAGCACTATCACAAAATTCTTAATCAAACCTAGTTTGATGTGCAACGGTGGTGAAATTATTTTCTCAGGTGGTAGTAATGGTACATATATCATATTTTTCTGGCCTAGCACAAAACCAGAACTAGCTCTGCTACCCCATTCACGGAGGAAGCAACAAGATTTCGTATAGCCAGTTCGCAATCCTAAAATTAAAGCCACTACCTTTAAATCTGCATATATTTGCCAATTGGGTTCCATAAATTTGACCTTTTTCAGAATTTGTCTGATAATATCGTAGGTTTTTTTTAAGTGGGCGCCATACGCCACTGGCAAATATGTAAGCATATTATCGTTGTGGAGTAAAACTGTCCTTAAACTTCGTTTTGAGCCATCAATAAAAAATCTCCACTCTGTGACCTAATGCTGACATTAATCCATCAATATTACTACAGGACACTAATCAATCTTCTTTTGAATAAAAAGTAGCTAAAGAAATGTGACACTTCCGATAAGGTGTAATTTTGAACACAATTCTGCAAAAGATTCCTTTCTTTTAATTTCGATCCTAATATTTCTGATTTTTTTATTTTATATCTGATTGACTAATCAAATGTGGTTCTGTAATGTTTGATCTCAAAATTCCTCTCCTCTAGAAGGGCCTACTTCGCTCTCTTCTATCACAGACCTCGATGAACTCGACGAATTCGAAAATCTTTCCGGTACTGGAATGTCTGCAGAATATGCTAACGGCATTGACACTGATGACACATTAGCATATTTCACTGACTGTTTTGATTGAAAAGCCCTTCACAGTTGTCAAACAGAAGTAACTGTCGTCTACGTGATCTTTGGGTTCACACCACTGCATTAGTACACCAAAATGCATCGGGTTTTACAGTACCCTTATGCCAACCCGTCAAATATTTAGAGCATTTTAAAAATACCCATGATTTGTCTTGATTTATAATTGCAATCTTAAAATAAGCTTCAAAACACTTCTCAAATAAAGGATAAATTGTTTTTTTTCACTTTTAGGAGTAAATTGACCAAAAACATAACAGAATAAGCTAGGAAAATTAACACAAACACGCGGCATTTTTGACATTTATAAATAATCTAATTGTTTCGATGACTGTTATACACAGCAATGATATATTTTTAGGACTACCCACAAATAATTGTGATGGAAAGTATACAAAGTAAGATTTCCCTTATCTACCTTTTGGGACGTGATATGTAAATATCAATTTGTTTTTTGTTGTTTACTAGGTATACCTAAGACGAATCCCATTCGGGATATGTATGGTTTTTTTGATGTTGCACAGGAATATTACAGATATTTCCATTTTATATTTTTGAAAGAAAAACAAAAAAAATTCTCGCCACATCAATTAACACTCTGTACTATGTTTTTGTGTTCTAGAAGAGCTCAGTCAATCACTTGAAGAAAACTTTCAGCCTACAAATTTTAATACTTCCAACCTCCAAATTTTACTACTTCAGAGCTGAACGAAAATAATAAAAATTAATTTTATTACCGAAACTCTAGTAGTGGTCGTCGGTAGTGATCAACCAACTTGCCAATTGCAGAGTTCTGCAATTGAAGAAACGATTGACTCTCATATTATCTTATGTCCCATTTATATGAACATAAGATAAGAAAAGAGCCTACCGTTTCGCCAATTGTAGAAACAATCGTGGTAACAACTTACAAAGAATAAACGGACTCTACTTGATGGCACGACATCAAACTGAGCTGCTACTGATGCCTAAACCAAAGGAGGGCTTAGGAAATAAAAGTTACATTGTAAAAAACGCGGTGCAGAAGGTTTACAATGTGAAACAAACATACAATTTTCTTTTAAATATCAATCGTAAGAAATTGAATAGCTGAAAATATCCATCTTAAAAATGATACTGTGGATGCGAGGAAACCGAAATTGATCTGAACTGAGAACGATTAACTGAAGCCAAAATAATGAAAGTGGATTCCTCCTCCGCTCTCTGACTACCGCTGAGCTGGTACCAAGGTTTGACGTAAGTATCAGAATGATGTTGTTGATTTATTTACATCAAATCGGAAAGCAATGTAGTTTGAAATATAGTTTTCCCATTAATCGAACATATATTAAAGAAGTATGCGTGTATATGAGGCATAAACCTTTTAAATCGGCACAAAAAGAAGTTTTGAAAACAAATGGTATTAGTGTCTAAAAGTAGATTCTTTAGTATAAATATAAAATAAGTGTCCATCGCAATGACAGGATTCAGACGTCAGACTTTTATCGATTACCCTTTATCGCTGCTACTACACGATACGGGACCCTATACGTCATAACTTAGCATCAAAAAATTGCAAGAGACACAACGGGAACACAACGCTACAAAAATCAATAGACAACATCATAAAATATCTAAAATATTTTCTCTACAGTATAAAAGTATATAAAAAAACAATTCTGTTTCAGGTGGGGGAGAGAAGGGTAATTGGGAACACCTAAAATTAAAAGCCTGAAAATTAAAAACAAATATTCACATAAAATCGAACAATATATCGAAATAATGGAACAATCGAAAATATTTACATAACAAAATACTTATGCGAACAACTTTTTTTATTAAAATATCAAAGAAAACAAAACTATTACCGCTCCTATTTATCCAACAACATATGAGTAATTGACGTCAACCCATAGAGAAAATAGAAACAACATAGGGTAATAAGAACATTTTTTTCGTAGGTCATTTTTTATTTAAATTTTCTCTACAGTATGAAAGTATATAAAAAAAACAATTCTGCTTCAGGTAGGAGAGAGAAGGACAATTGGCGCTTCCCATTATGCTATCATTCCTATTTATCCAACACCATATGAGTAATTGACTTCAACCCATGAACAAAATAGAAACAACATAGGGTAATTAAGAAATTAATCATTTTTTTCGTAGGTCATGTATGTATTATTTAAATTGGCATAGATCATATATGTAACCCCGACTAGACTCGCTACTTGTACATTCTTCATGTGCCCAGTCATTAAATATGACACACTTGATCCAGTTTTCCTTTGATAAAGACTCATATTTTCTCCAAAAAGATATACGATATTATTTCCGGTTTCTTCAAAACCCTTCAAATTTCTGACTACTTTTTCCTTTTTTTAGAAGACATTCTTTACGGTTGCTTTCTTGTTATTCTTTTTAACCTGCCCAATGATTGTTTTGTCTTTCTAGATTTTCTTAATTATTTTTTTTCTTTTTTCCTATAATTGTTTAACGTTTATTAATTATTTAATGTTTAATTCTTTTAATAGTCTAATTGTTTTGCAAACGTGCTACACAAGTTTTTTAATGTTTCCTCTTTTGCTTTAAACTCACCGTTGTTTTTAGTAACAGGCAAATAGATTACTTCAGTCAGACGAAACTTAGGAACAATACGTACAAGACATAATAGTAGCATTCGTGACAGGGTCAACACTGTGTTCCTTAACGACTTCTGAAGTCAAGGGAATATTTTTTAGTAATCATGACCATGAATGGACGTGATATTTTTGGAGATCGATGGAGTATTGCTTTTTTGTCTAATTAACATCTCTAAATAATACGTGAAAGAAGTAAAAGTTTTCTCTAGCCGAAGAACACTGTATCTGATTATCATTGAACTCAGTTATTATCTCAAACCTGTTTCTAAACTTGTCAGCATATAAAACGTAAAAATCCAGGCTGCTTTGAATCCTTCAATATCTTTGATTATATTAGCAGTTTTTTTAAACATTGGTAAAGAATTCTGCAACCTCTTAATGGGGGATTTTTCTCTAAATTATGAGCCATTAATACTGCTCACATTCACGATTGTATACTGACTTTAATGAACTGAAGAATGTCATAAGGGGGGCCACATTTTATAGGACACATGATGTTGTAAAGAAACAACATGCAACTTGTGTTCCCATGAATGTGACACTCGTTGTTATCCAACACTACCAATACAGGTTTTTGTTGAAAGTTTCACAAAATTTATGAAATGGCGCAGATGTTCAATGAATATGGATTCACTAATAAAAGTCATAAACTCTAGCAAACATATCACTATTATAACCTATTATTAGAAATTCTCTTATTTTTTTCTTCTGAAAATTAATAGCATAGACTACAGTTGTAATAACACAGACTAGACTTGTAGTGACAATACACTCACCAATTGTTGTTTTAGCAATTTTTTTTAAATCTCTTTGGAGCTGAAATTTTGGAGTTTTTTTGTACTGTGCCCACTGATGTCAGTTTGATCAGTATTATATACGCAATCAGCTGTAGAATGGAAACATTTTAAGGCTATCATGCTGTGGAAAAACAAATTTACTTCAGTAAGGTTGAATGTCGTTATTCTATTAAGAGCAGTAGCTTCAGGAACTCTAAGACTGATGTCGGAATGCTTTAACATAAAACCAATCTTTCCCTCTTATCTTTTTTCGCGGTTAAATTTATGGTCCAAATTGTAAGTAAATAGTTTAAATATTACCAAGTCAAAAATCCATTTTTATACTGAAAATAGAGTGTACTCCAACTTCAACAAATAATGCTCGAAAACGAAGCATATATATATAACAAGTGATCGGATTAAGTGTTAACTGTATATAGTAATACAAAATAAAGAAGAAAGTGGTTTAAAACTGCAAACGGTTCTTATAGTGATAATTACACAAAATAATAATTCACTGTTGTGAATATATTATCTCTTCGAGGTACCTAATAAATGATCAAATAATCATGAGTGTAGAACAACAAAAATTCATTTACCTTTTTTTCCTTTTCCATTGAAAGAAAAATTAATTATGGAAAGAAAAGCTCTTATGGTAATTATTCCCCAAAATAATCATTCAATATTGTGAATATTCCTTCGATATAATTAATAAATAATCATGAGGGCAGATCAATGAAAATTCAAATTTCCCTTTTTCCTTTTTCATTGAAAGTAAAATTAAAACAATGTTTTTGATTATTACAAATGCCACTCGCAAGTTCATTAAAAAAATCGTTCACTACTGGTGAATTAGCATTTTCTTTACCTCGAAGTATCATTGTGATTGCCATAGAAACTGTCAAACGAAGTGAAAAGGTTTTTTGCCACCTGATTATTTCGTTATTATTTTCGTGGTATTCAGTCCATTTTGTTGCAATAAGTTATCTATTATTTGTGTTATTTATATTTTAAATCTATTTTCATTTTATTTTTCTCCATAGCCATATTCAATTAATTGTTATAATCAGGTCCTTGTCGGTAAGTTTCTTCTTTTGTTTATTTTTTTTTTGTATTATTCATTTTTTTCGAATTGACTTTGCTTGACCTTCGTGAAAATGGATTTAGTTATTCCCCCTAAACCCTTTTAAATCTCCACTTTCTAATAATAAATTTGCTTTACTGCTTCCTCCAACAAGCTTTGTTACCACAATGGACTTCCAACAAGAACTGAAATGCAAAACCCAAAAATTGTAAAAGAGCAAATTGTTAAAAAAATAAATCTAAAAATATTCCTTCATTCCATCCTTCTGACTTTTCCTGCACTAAAACAGAGGATACATCCGACATCCCTCGCAAGACCCCTAATACTCCTCTTTTTCACAAGCAAATTCTAATTTACTTCCATTACCCCCGACCTCATCCCCTTCTTCCAACCTCCGAATTCTTTTAAGGGCCGTTTATATGTCTCTGGCGACGTTGAATCGTTTATTGTCCATATTCAAAGAAAAGAACCCCAGCCCAATTCCGGATTCTTGCACTATGTTATTAAATTTGGTTCCGTTTTAAAAAATTACCTTGTCGTTGGCATAATTCGAGATGGAGTAAAACAAATCAGCAGAAACAGGATTTCGGCAGACGCTGCCAACTGCTTAATAAGCTACTCTGCTTGGATCGGAATAAATTGTTCATGCCCTCCTTTAACGTCAGTCGTATGGGCATTATTCGCAATGTTCCAGTCGATTGGTCTAACGAAAAGGTATTACAAAACATAGAAGTCCCGAAAATGGGCAGTAAGGTTACTAAACTCCTCCACTTAAACTTTAAAAAGATGATCGATGACCAACCTAAATATTTTCCATCGGCGACAATGATAATCACCTTTGATGGCCTAGTTCGTCCCCAACGCATATTTATGACATATTCCTCCCTTCCAGTTTCGAAATATGAATTCCCTAAGAAATATGAATTCCCTATTCAATGCTTCAAATGTTGTAATTTTAACATGTCGTTGAAAAATTTCGATCTTCCGAGCGTTATTACCGATGTGGTAAAGGTCACGTCGGAAGAAACTGCCCTCTTCCTATTGACAAGGCAAAATGTATCTTTTGCAGTGAAAATAATGATTCCCCTGAGAGAGTTTGTCCGGAATTCGAAAGACAAAAAGATCAAATTTGAAATGTCTGAAAGAAATACATCCTATACGGAAGCATCCAAAATGGTCCCTTCTGCAAGACAATCATACGCCTCAGTTGCAGCTCAGCCCCCCCCCCCCACCAATTCTTTCTTCTCCAACTTCTTCCTAACATTTGTTCTCTCCGTGTTGTCCTACCAACTCTTCTTCAAAAAAAATTTACCGCTCAGCTTTAGAATAAGCCTGGTCAGACTTCCGAATTCCTCAGCACGAAAATGGAATGGCCTTAGTCAACAATCCTTAGTTAATACTCCTTCTTCTACGAGTATTATTCAGCTTCTATTGACCACTTTGGTCAAAACCCTGAGTCCCCCAATCAAATACCGTCCAACGTTTCGTTCTCTATTCTTACCTCTCTTCAACGCCTTATTGCTAATGGCTCCGCCAACAGTGGCGAGGGTCTTGCAATGAACTAGTCGCAGTTTATTTCCAACAAACCAGATCTTTGTCACCTCCTTTTTAAGTATTCTCCATCGTTGGTTGCCATCTCGGAGACTTGGCTGAAGCCAGGATTCCATTTTAAGATCCAAGGCTATGCCTGTCTACGAGATGATAAAGAGGATGGCAAGGGCGGATCCGCCTTATTACTTGACAAACCCCTTCCCTTCTCCCAGATTTCTCTTGGCTTCCGCAGTTATCAATTCAATGTTATTGCTGCGAGAGTAAAAGATATTACCATCCTCTCTATATATTTTCCCCTTCCAACATGTCCTGCAGCGTTAGAACTACGAGATATTTTAACTTCAATCCTTGCTACATTTTTAGACCTTTCTTCAGCGTACGATACCGGAAACCTTTTTTCTTTTAGAAAGATCTATTATTCACGGATCCCCGGATCCCCTCCCTTCACAAGAACTATATGGAGAGGCTTCCCCAAAGCTCTGTTTTAAGTCCCTTACTTTTCAATATTTACTCCTATATGATCCACTCTACGGTAATCCCTTAGACCTCATTTTACAATACGCTGATGATCTGTTTTTATATTCTTCTGGTAAGTCAATAACGGTTGCCGGAAATGCTTTGACCTCTGCCTTTATGAACCTAAACAAATGGGTTAACTCTCATGGTATGGATCCCCTTCCGAAAGCGCTGTAGTAGTCTTCTCGAGAAGGAGAATTACTCCGCGGTTATCTATTTTTTATAATTTCCAATACCAAATTCTTAGGTATATTCCTAAACTCAAAGTTATCCTGGAACATTCACATTGAACATATCATCTCCCGATGTCAGACTAAGATGAATATTCTCCACGCACTTTTTGGAGTGTGATGGGGCTCACACCCTATCACATTAAAGTTAATATATAACGCTCTAGTCCGTAGTCATCTAGACTATGGTTCATTTTTATTGATCCTATTTCCAAATGCAATGCCACTAAATTGACCCGCATTTAGTCTCAAGCACTGAGGATCATAGCGGGTGCAATGAAATCCAAACCCATAAATTCCCTACAAGTAGAATGGATTGGTCCTCCTTTAAACTTTGGCGACAATATCTAGCTGATCGTTATCTTTTGAAGACAGCTAGGTTTTCTACTCACCCCATTTTTCCAAAACTCACCCTCCTCTCTAGGCTTATTAAGCATACTCCTTTTTGGCGTTCTAAGTCCCGATCTCTTCTTATCGTTAGCTTCCAAAGATTCAAATCCCTCACTAACCCCGTTTATCAAAATTATTCTCTCCCTCTCTATAGTTTCCCATTTGAGTCGGTATTTCACAGGCAAAATACAAATTTGTGTTTTGGAGTTGATAAGGAGTCCAAAAATGCTAATTCGGTGTTCAATTCTACCTTTAATTCTTTTTAGATGGATTGGACGCGAATATATACCGATGCATTGAAAACCTTGACAGATGGCTATGCCGGAGCGTCATTTTACTCTCCAACCACCGCTCATTCAGCATACTTCTGCCTTCCTATGGAATGTTCGGGTTTCTCCGGGGAATGCCGTGCTATTCTGGAGGCCTTGAATTATGCTCTACTCAAAAAGATTCGCAGGTTCCTTATCTTCTCTGACTCCATAAGTTGTTTACAGTCTCAAAAGACGCAAAAGCTCGGTTCGCCGCCGGGAACGGGTTTATATTTCGCTATTAATTTCATTAAAGATATCCTTCCCATGACTCGTTTCTGGATAACATCTGACTGGCAAAGGGCATAGGAAAGATCATCCCAAATTACGGGTGCGGGATATTTCCAGATCCAATCTTTCATACCCACAAAATCTTGGTTCTTAAAATTCACTTTTTTTCGAAAGGAAATCTCTGTGGTATCTCGCATGTGCTTGGGTCATTGCTCTATTTCTATCCATTTAGCTAGGCTGCGTGTCAGAGAATCTCCAATTTGCGACTGTAGGCTTGGAGAAGGCGATTTAAATAATTTCATATTTGCATGTTCATTGAATAATAGATTTTCTGCATTTATTTACAAAAAAGCCAACAAACCATTCTAGGATCATTTCATAAGAAAGAACGACCTCAAAAGTCTAGCCTTTCATAGAACCTTTCATATTTCTATTCTTGTTTATTTTTGTTTTTTTGCTTCTTTGTATATACTTATTTTGCACTCTCCTGTATATTATAATCTCATTTTTTCATTTTCTTTAATTGTAGCCAACTTCTTATCTAATATTTTTTTATTGTGTAGTATATTCTTTTATTAACAAGCAACAATGACGGATATCCGAAATATAATTTAATCAGTATTATATAGCCTTTTTTCCACACTTGACATTGGCAAAGGTTCTCTGTGGAGAGAACGAACGCCATATAATGAAAGGTAAAGATAAATTATCGTTGCAATTCCATAAAAAACTAATAACAAGCTAATATATATTTCACTAATTAATTTTCTAGTTTGTTATTGAAAACTGAACACCGACTTTTTTTCTGCTGTTGTAATTTAGTTTTGCTTAAAATAGTCTTGACAGTGAATATATCTTAGCTATTTGATCAACGATAAGTTTTTTTATCTTTACATTGTCCACATCTCTTCGAAGATCTTCAATACTATTATGTTGTAACAGGTTTTCTAACATATTTCCGGGGCATCTGCTACAAATTTGAAAGATTAGAATGACTTCATAAATATATTTTCATGGTGTAATTGGAAACATTCTTACTTGCCATCTTCAGCAGCTTTTAAATTTTCCTCACAGCTTTAAGATCTGAATGGAAGCGAGTAGGGCAGAGGAAAACATTATTTTCTTTATCTTTCTCAATTACCCGTCGTTATCAATTTTACTACTCCCCCTACCTTTTAAAATACATTAATCCTTAACTTTTAAAATTTATGAAGATCTCAATAAATTTTGTCAATTACATGTTTAGGACAAATAATGTTGTAAATAAAAAATGTTTAAAAATTATTTATATTGCTCATGCTTAATATTTATTTAATTTAATCTTCACGCCATTTTCTATTTAAATACTATTTCTTATTTTATAATATTTCTTATAATATAATATTTCTTATTTTTCTGAGACATTTTCCAAGCAATTACGGTATTTTTATGACAATTTTTGTTTGTCATAAAAATCCCGTATTACAGTACACTAATTTGAATGCCTTTCAGAAGTGTCCAAAAATAATAACAATATTCGTATCCATAATAAATTCAAATTTGTCGTTATTTCAATATCATCAGCAGGCGTGTATAATAGACTAAATATATACTCATTTTATTAAGGTATCACAAATAATAAAACTTTGCCATTGTCCAGCATATCTGATATGTGCAGATAAGATTCTAAATTCTAAATATATTATAACCCAACTAAGCATATATTGTTTGGTTCATTTTCAAATTATACTGAGCTATTCTGATTCCTAATACATTTAAGTCAATAAGCCAGGACCTAATATCATATGAATTCTTTATTCGAAGAGACATTAAGGCACAACAAAAAGATGACCATTGAGGTCATGTTTTTGTAACGAGAAGCGTAACACGTTAATTTATCATTTTTTTATATAAAGATACATAAAACTTTTAAATAAATAGGATATAACCAGTGGCGTAATGTGAGTGTCGACTGCCCGGGGCGGAAGACAATTTTGCCGCCCTCTTGTTTAAGTATTTTAATTTAATGTATACTATACATTACATACATTAATTATAGAGAACTTTTCGGCGAGAACAGTCATCATTATTTTGCATTATACAGGTTAGATTTTAAATAAAACAGTTTATCTAAGTTTTACAATCACGTTTATTAATACAAAAATTCTTTTACTTTAACCACTTAGATACATTGATATAACTTAGGTACCTATCACTTAAGATTAGGTACACCTTGACGATCGACAAGATTAAATAAAATGAATTTTTAATTAGAACTAGAACGATACTATAATGTTATATTTTTATTTTTATTGAAAAGTAATATGAGTATTTGTTAGAATTAAAAACAAAACTTCCGTCTTCAATTAAAAATGTATACGTCTATTTTTTTTAAGAGCAAAGTCTTTTATTGCACCGTCAATGTCTATCGCATCACACACCTCTTGGCCAATAGACAAAATAGCCAAATTAGTTAGTCTTAGAGTACTCATTGTCGATCTTAAATAATTTTTAATCAATTTCAATTTTGAAAAACTTCTCACACAGCTGGCATTGCTTATGGCAACCGTGAAAAATATTCGGAACATTATTAAAATATTTGACAGCGTATCTTCCAGGTTGGATTTAACAATAAATTTAAATAATTCAATTGAGTCTGCATTAATCAATTTATTTTCGTTGCCTGTAGCAGCAACGAAAGTCCGCAGTCGAAGTCTTTCCAGCTGGAAATCCTGCTCGTCAATTTCGTCAGATGCATAGTCTAGATTACATTCAGTGTTGTCTGGATCTAATAATATAGCCGGCATTAGATAAGCAAACTTATCCGTTAAATTCTGTAGCTGTTGAAAACGCTCACGAATTTCTACAATAACTCTATCTAACGAAGAAAACAGCTTTCGTCTCAACTCATTTTCACAAGACAAGTCAGCATCTCTAGTTCCGTCATCAAAAATATGCTTTCTTGTTATGCGCCTGCCGCCTCCGAGGTTTTATGGAAATTCCAAGTTCTTCACACATATTTTTTGCATAACCTAATGCGCCATTTGCCCATTCCTCTCTTTTCTCTGTCAATATCATCTGCAAAGCATTTACTTTCTGTGCGCACAATCTTATGTCAAGTCCCCTCGTTTGTAAATATTTTTGTGCATTATTCACTTCATGTAGCACCGGTTGCCACAGGCCCAAAAAACAAAGAAAGGAGGAAGGAAAATGACTCCATCGAAACTAGTAAAGCACCTGCATCTGTCTTAGTGTTTAAGCTTTCACCTGCCTCTGTCAGTTTTTCCAAAGTGACGAGATTGTCTTTGTAATGATGTCATGTCACATTTACGGCATCGCCTCTTGCACTCCACCGCGTGTCTTGAACCCTTTTTAAGCTTTTGCCTGTAGCTGCTATCAGAACTTCCCAACGATGTGTCGATGAGGAAAAAAAAAGAATAGCAACGTTTTAAAGTGCCGAAAAAAGTTACTGAATCCACCTCAACTGAGACAGCGCGTAAACAAACTAGGTTTAACGAATGATTTGAGCAAGGTACGAATTCAGCTTTAGGGTTTATTTCTTGAATTCTTTGCTGAACTCCTGAATACTTAACAGCCATAACAGCAGCATTATCATATGCTTGGCTTCTACAGTTGCTTATATCTAGGCTATCAGCTCGAATCTTGTCCAAAATCATCTTTGAAATTCCTTCAGCAGTTTTGTCTTTAGTTTCAATGAAATCTATAAAAGATTCCATTACTTTTACTTCCTGATTTTCAATTACTACGTATCTTAATACCTGACTTGTTTGATCTTTATGAGAAAGATCTGGAGTGCTGTCGAATATCATTGAATAATACTTAGCGTTTTTTATATGTCCGATGATATGTTGGCGAACATTATTTCCCAAAATGGCAATAAATTCGTTTTGTATTTGTGGTGACATATAAGTGATTGAAATTTTGCCACACATTTTAAACCTTACAAGATGTCCACGAAGTACAGGATCGTATTTTGCAATTAAATTAACCAATTCTAAAAAGTTTCCTCTATTGGTACTGGTGTAGTTTTCTATATGTCAACGTAAAGCCAAATTTTGTTTGGCAAGGAATCTTATAATATCAAACATTCTGATAAGAATTTCCTGCCATTTCTTTATTTCTTTTGCCACTATGTCTTGCTCTTTTTTGTCAATAGTCTGTCCTTTTTGAAGTCTGCTCTCCAACTCCTTCCATTTGCAATAATTTTGGATGTGTAGTGCACTTGATTCGTGACTTGAAACCTTAGGATTTAATTTCCGCCAAGTATTAAATCCAGCAGATGAGCAAAATTTAGATCCATTCGGTGTATTTACATTCTCAAATAAACGACAACAAAAGCAAAATAATGATGCTTTAGATGGAGAATAAGCCATCCAAGTACGTAAAACTGTTTCGCCGTTAGTCAATGTACGGTAAAACCATTCCTTAGTAAGCCGTCTTGTCTCTCCTTTTGATTTTAAAGAGCACGAATCTGAGCTTGTTACTGTTGACGTTTCAGCTAAATTAGTATCAACATGCTGAATAATTTCCGGTCCTTGCTGAATGAGTTGCAATCGGATATTATCGTCTATGTGTTCAGGCCATTTTCCAATATCGTCGAAATTTTGATATTAAATAGCAAACAATGCTCATGTTGTATCAATCTCTGTTTCGGAACTATGCATGTCTATGTCTGGACATACAGATGGAGACACTAATGCAGTAGATGTTGTTGGAATTTGATCTTTAGGAACAGTGTCAAGTTCTTGTATTTTTTCAGCTTGTTCTGGGTTTGAAGGCCCAGTTGTCTGTGATGAATTTAAGCCTAACGAGGAATCTGACGTCTCAGGAACAACACTTTTCACATATTTAAGTAAAGTTCCTTCACTTGCTCTAATATTTTTTAACTTATCTCTTTTCTTATTACGGTAAGATGCCCCACTTTCTTTTACTCTTTTCATTTTTGATGCTAAAATCAAAAAATATTAAATGATAAAAGTACAAGTTAGAGTTGTAAACAAAACTATAGAACATTTCAAAATAAGTACCTAGTAGATTTAAAAAAAAAACCTTGCTTTACTGAAATTTTCCGTTTTTAGGGTTTTGTACCTCAAAAGGAAAAAATTTAACCTTTATCTATCTTTACTTTTATTAAATCGTTTCATTGACCGTCTGTCTGTCTGTCAAAACATTTTGTCATAGGAACGAGTACTTACTTATACATATTAAATTGAAATTTATATCAGAGTTTCTAGTTGATCTCTGATATAAATCCCTTTAAAATGTGAAATTCTAGATCCCTTTAAAATGTGAAAACACTTTATGCACTTGGGCGGTTTTTTTTTATTTTAATAAATTAAAATTTGAACAACATCTCAGATAGTCCAACATACAATTAGATAAATATAATATTTAATACACACACAGTTGAAAGTTGGTCTATAATTTCACAACCATTACACGCACTTATTTGCACAAAAATCACAATTTGGAAAGCGTAACATAATTAAAATATGAGACAATGTGAATTGGACAACTGACGATCCATCAATAAAACTTTCTTTGAATTGTCAAACTTTGTCAAAGCACGTAATTCCCCGTACGGAGCTTCCCCGTACGTGTAATAAACTATATTGAACTTAATATATATGTAATAGAAGTCATTTTCGCTGATTGTTAGTCATAAACGGGGAATTCCCACAAGTCAGTATAGACGTTGTTGCCAGTCGCTACAAAATATCATTCAGAGAAGAGGAATTCCCTAAATTGTCACAAAATAAGTAATGAAAAATTCCGTGCTCCTTTCAATCGGTCCGCATTTGTAGTTCCGATAAAAATATGAAATGGTTCAAATATTTACAAAATATTCTTATTATTTATTGTTAAATTTTGCCGCCCCCTAAAAAGTGCAGCCCGGGGCGGATCGTCCCTGCAGCCCCAACTACGCTACGCCACTAGCACCTTCATAAAAAAATAGTCATCTTATCCCAGTCATATTGATGATATGGCCACATGTTCAAATCTGACATCGCTTATTACTTTGCAATTCATTTAGAGGTAGTAGACAATTACATTTAACAAACAATTGAAAACATATCGTAATTCTCAAAACTAAAAATACTACAGCCTAATTACTATAAATATTTAAATTCATCTCCAACTTACAAGTTTAAAAATATTTTCTCATTTTTTTTGGAAAAAAAAACAACTTTTGCAGTAGCGGGTCTGCACTAAAAGAGAATATTAGAACATTTCGTTTGACACTCTTGTTGGTCTAATAATATTATTCTGAATACTCTATATAAAAAAATAGTAATGGCAATTAGAGTGTATGAGCTATTACGATTTAAAACAGAAAAATATACTTTACTCACTTGGCAATACTTTCATTTCAAACTGTCAACTGTCACCTTAAATTCAATTAGGACAAACGTCATAATTAAGTCAACAATATTGTTTTTAATTTTCGTTTAGATTATAAAATTCTTAACATGGCTAATGACACACCGGAAAGTGAATTTTCTATTGAATGTTTCCAAAATTACGCGGCGTCGGAAGTGTTTATCCAAGGCTTAGCAGGAATAGTCGATCAAAACGATGTCGAAATCCTTATCAGAGCACAGAAAACAATGTAATTTATGACACATATATTTATTACTTACATCTCCGCTTTTATAAATTAAAACAGCATACATATTTTACGTTTCGTTAATTTTTCACTCCAAATATTAGCCAATAAAAAATGTGTACTGACGTATAAATTCAAATAAGCATATATTTATTTGAATTCTACGTCAGTATTGACTGAGATAAATTATATATATATAAATACGAGTACAAGGCTATGTATTATATTATAAATACAAGCCACAAGGCGAAGCACAAAGTTGTTACATATTCTTGTTTTGCCAATTCAATATAAAGTACTATTTAAAATATCGATCGTACGGATTATCAATATAAAACTACAGAATGTAATTACATCTACTTATTATTAGATTACTATTCTATAATTATTATAAAATTTCTTAAAATTTAAACAGTTACAAAGTCTTAATATAACTCTTTCTACCTATAATAGTCTAATAAACTTGTTATCATGCCTCGCAAATTCTCTTTCTGTCTAACAAAATCTCTGGTTTTTTAGATGTATGTGGATGAAAATTTTTAAAGATGTACTTTAGATGCAGATTTCAATTGATATGTAACAAAATATTGGAGAAAATGTTTAATGTATATAGAGTAATCATTTTATACCAATTTAAAGTATATTGAATAGCCATCATATACTATTTTAATGTGTATTGAATAGCCATCTTATACAATTTTAACATATATTGAATAGTCATCTTATATCATTTCAATGTATATAGAATAGCCACCTTATTGCCTAAAATATAAAGTAGGGAAGAAACATTTGCTTTTCATGCACCCCTTTTGAATGTGATATTTTTGAGTAAATCTTAAAATTTAATTGAGGTTTAGTTTCATTTTAAAAATGAAAGAAGGAATGGCGCATTGTGTACCTACTCTAACTTTCAACCATTTGTTTGACTAATCTAAAATTCTAAATACTAGTATTATACTAAAACTGAAATAAAATTATTTCATTTAACTTGTATTGACAATTTCAAAAATTAGGACAACTACAGAACCCTATTTGTGCATATTCCAACAAGTTCGTAGTTGTTTTTCACTTAATTGTCATGTGAATGAGAAATTCAATTATTTCTATATTTCCAAATGTACCTGTGTACTTTACTAACTTTTACTAAAACGAATAAGTAGTTGAAATAGTTTTCAACTAATTACAATACAAAAGAAAATTATTAAAGGCATGATTCTGAACAATGTGTAATTGTTCAGAAAAAGCTTTTTACAACAGTTTATTCTTCTATTTTACTTTTAGTCTAAAATACCAAAAACATTAACTACACAATAAGTTTCAACAATAATATACTGCCATAACAATGTTCAGTAATAAACAAAACCATTCCTTGTGTACATTAACGTAAGCTTTACTGTAGCAATATTGCAAAAATATCAGTTGTCACTATTAAAAAAACCATTTGCTGCTGATCAGTGTGAATAACTTCTACTATTGCGGAAGCATTATTGAAATTACCTTAACGTAAGCGTCATACTATCAAAATTAAAAAATATCAGTTGGCACTATTTTAAAACCCATTTGCTTTGAATCAATGTGAGTAAATTCTATAATATTATTACTAATGATTTTATTACTAATTAGTAATAAAATCATTTATTATTGTACTATGACACCAACAAAATTGCAAAATATCAGATAACATTATTTAAAAAACCATTTGTTGTGGATCAATGTGAGTAACTTCTAGAAACATGCAGGGAGTATTAAAATTATTAATAAAACCATTCATTGTGTACATTCACATAAGTGTTACAGTAGCAAAATTACAAAGATATCAATTGGCACTATTTGGAAATCCAATGGTTGTGGATCAATGTAAGTTTTAAACTTCTTCATGTATCTTGCCTTGTCCTAAAGACATACCTTTGAAGCAGTTGTATTTCAAGTGTCTGTAGTGTTTTCAAATAATAAGTTATCGAGTCACATTGTATAAATGAAAAACCTAATATCTTTATATAATATCTTTATCTTTTAAGTAAAAATCAACCGTAAACGTTCGCCTTGATTTT
Organism: Druceiella hillmani; assembly: GCA_039881145.1. Lineage (NCBI taxonomy): Eukaryota > Metazoa > Arthropoda > Insecta > Lepidoptera > Hepialidae > Druceiella > Druceiella hillmani. Next base: position 11,108,723 of record JAYKKI010000071.1, on the reverse strand, counting down.
TTATTAAATTGTATTTACAAAATATGTATAATTTTATTTATTAGCTTACAAGATTATATTCTCATACTTTTACCTTTAATTTATAGAATGCTTTTTACAAAAGCATTTTGTGAATTAAATATAAATGGTTAGAAAACCAAGAAGATAGGTACAGGACTGCGAAAGTTTAAATTTAGGTATTTTATATAGCCTGGAGAAAGTAATGTCAGAAATGTTAATAAACTGACTCTGAGTATCGGCAAAAAAGATAAACGAGGCATGTTTTCATTATATAGCACTACATCATCATAGTCTACGTTACATTATATATAATTTGTTTTATCGTTTAGTAATATTGTTCAAAACTTGCATAACTAACTAGTCAAACATTACGGATATACTAAATTAGATACAAACTTTATTTTTCAAGTTACGTTAAATATTAGAAAGGCAAGTTCAACTTTCTTGCATTCCTGATATTATAGTGCAAAAATTTCTTTTCCTAAAGTATTTAAGTTTTTAGCATTCTAAAAAGTTAACTTTTCAAAATATTGTTAATCCCAAATATGCCAATGAAAAATTTCCAAATGAACAAATAAGTTATTGTATGAGTCATATTGAACTACATCAATACACCTAAACTCTGTTATATTAAATAACTTTACACCCCAATGACTCCAAGTTAAATATAATCATTATTAATTCTCTATCTATACAAAATATAATAAAATTGTGGCAGAGTGAACATTGTATATTGAAGATATTTTAAAAAAGGGATTTATATTACATACAGAATCATAAAAGAAGCCAGAAAAACTTTCTTTAGAATTTTTGTCTGTGTCAAATCTGCTAGACGGATTTTAATGGAATTTGGTATGGTAATAGTATATACCCAGGAGCAACATTTAAGTGAAGAAGAAAAAACATTTTTTCCTAGTTACACACAAACGAAGTCGTAGACACAGCTACTATTATATATAAATTTATAAAATGTTAAATTTACAATTCTACACCACTATTTACACCATGTTAAAACGGCACACATCCCACTAATAGCGGAATGTGTGCCGTTTTAATGCAAACTACCCCAGCGATAGTGGAATGTGTGCCGTTTTAATGCAAACCATCCCAGCGATAGCGGAATGTGTACCATTTTAATGCAAAACATCCCAGCAATAGCGAAATATGTGCCGTTTTAATGCAAACCATCCCAGCAATAGTGGAATATTCACCACCCTTCATACAAATGATACGAAAACCAAACAAATATACAGGATTCCACTTCAATGAAAAACTCCCTTTTTACAAACAAGTAACGACACAGCCTCCAAAGCCATTCTGTTGATTCAATATAGAATTATTATACAATTATTTTTTGGCTGTCAGGTTACAGAGATTCGAAAAAACCACCGAGATGTTAACCAACTGTAATGCGCTGAGTGCAAATCGGCTGAAGATTGCAGGCGTAGAGTTTAAGAAGCACACCCAGCTATTACTGGACATGAAGAAAGACTTGGATTACATTTACAAGAAGATTCGCGCCATCAAAGCTAAATTGGGGTGTGTAAACATTTTAACATACTCAAACTGTTATTATTTTATATTGTTTTTCCATCCGTCATGTCTTCCTAGTGCCATATATTTTCAACATACAAAATAGCACAATTATGTAGTTTCTATGTGTCTTATAATATATCTTAACATGATTCTGATTGGATATTGATTAATACCTTATATTAAAGGCTACATACGCCTAGGGTTATAAAAGTAAGGTACATTTTGATATTTTTTCTTATCTAAGTCTTGTCGAGGTTTCATTATAACAACTTCACAGGTGTTATATAAAGATCTCATGGACTTATCTGAAACAGAAATAAAAAAGTGTCATATGTAACTGAAAAAAGGAAGTTTTCAATGTAGCTGTTTTTGTTTTCAAGTTTTTAAATTTTCATAAAATAGTAACCATAAAGGAAATATGATTTTCTTCTGGATAAATCATGCCTTTTTTGTTTATAAAGAAAAACTATAGTATTTAAAAAAATTCTATGATGACTCCTAGATAATTGTATTAAGGCACTTTCAACAAGATCGGTTTATTAGTTCTCAGAACTTGATGAGTTTTTTAATTCTGCTGAACATGTGAGGATTTAGGCTTTTGATCGTGGATGTCAACACAAGAGTTTATTTTTTTTATATTTACGTCCAATCGTTGATTCCGAAACCACAAATCTCCCTTTCTGCAAAAAATATAGCGTCAAATTGATTTTTAAAGGCAGCCTTTGGTTATAGACTATAACTTTGTCACTTACAGATTTCCAAATAAAATTTCATATATGTAGGATATTTGTAATAAACAAGAATTTTGTCAGATTCATCTCAGAAATTCGCAATGTACAGAACATTCGCAATGTACAAATCATAATTACACCTAAGCGCAATGTACAGAACATTCGCAATGTACAAATCATAATTACACTTAAGTTTGAAAAAATATAACTGCAATACAGGTGTTATAAATTTTTCTTTTTAGAAAATAATACTCACGTCTCGTAATATTCATAGACTAATAACGCGTTCCTGCAATGCATTGATGATGCCGCACGATGCCTGTGTTGTTTTCATAAAAGCAATAAAATAACGAGGTCGGGGCACGTCACTCTTTTTACACCTGCGCATCTTGAACTCATTTTTGAATTCACTTTGATTTGTGAATTATTAAAATTTTTATTTTGGAATATCTACTAACTTAATAACTTTTTAATTACCTGTATTTGCTGTAAGAACGCTTTGATTTCAGCCAAAATAATATATAACAAAAAGTTCTAGCTATGAATTTTTTTAATATTTTTGTTGTTTATACATTAGGAGTAGGAAACTATTAAAATAATAAAAAAAAACACTGTGTGTTAGCAGAATATTGATAATATTGGTCAATGTTATTTTAGATAACGGTACTTGACACTAGTCATTAGCTATTTCAATGAAGTTGAATCAATATCCCGGTTGCACAGACTAAAAATGTCACTGTTCAGATATCAGGATTGTATTCTAATTTTGGCATGCTGTTTAAGGCCGTGTGTTGATAAATGTTACAATTTTGTTTGAGGATTTATAAAGAATATTAAGTACAAAACTAAGGCAATATAAATTGTGCCAGCTGGAAATCTCTGTCCACTTGAGTCTTGAATATTACAATTAATCTCATTTACTTCTTAATAATAAGTAAAACTATGTCATTTACTTTCTAAATTGCCTATTTTAAAATAATTATGAAATTTTTGTGGATTTAAATAATATATTTAGATAGTACTAAACATAATGAGACAGGCGGTTCGTATTTTATTGAAAAATACAGAGCTTTTAAATTAAAAAGAAATAAAATAAATATCTAACTAGAATTTTTTGTAACATTAATGTAAATGAAATCAATTTAATACTCCTAGTAAAAAAGTGCAGTGTAAAAAAATTTTTACGTCTGATAATTACAGTATTGTAACTCAAAACAGTTGACTTCGAGACCAGCCAATATTTAGTCTCTACAAAAGATTTTTCAATGAATTTGTTTATTCTAACCATTGGTACCTTAGTCATGAAATAAACAATTAATTATTAAATTAGTACATGATTAAAGTCATATGCAAATATGTTATTATATACAGAAACGAGCTCGAGAATGATACACAGCCTCTCAGCATCCCTAGTCTGCATGGAAAATAATACACACATGAGGACAGATATGTTGACAGCATAAATGATACATATGCAGTCAAACTGTTAAATAAAAAAAAAGTTCCGTACACACTTACTTGTATGTCCATATTAATATATAAAAAATATTTATAATATATCAAAATTATTTTTATATATTATATATATATACCTTTTACAAGCGTAAAATATTGTAAGTACATTAGTTTTATTGCTCAAAGGTTTTTTTTACATTGAGTATAGCTCGCACTAGTATTGTATGGAACATAATAGTTTCCCACGTGATTATGTTCCTGGGATAGACCTGGTAACAAGATAAGTCTAAAAATGACAGTTTTTATGGTTCACCAAGTTGTTATTTTTCACTGAAAAACAGTTGAAAACAGATTTGTGCTCTGCACAGAGAGGTGTCCAACTATACCCTACATATAATTAAGTTTATTCACATAGTGATGTTTTTAATTCTTTTAATTATTTGGTTTTCTCATTATTCTCTAAAATCATCGGTGTTACGATATTTTGAGTTCAAATGAGTTGATATCGTGTTTGCTAGCGATTGATTTTTATAACTGACTAGCTATGTTAAGATCGGTAATTTTAAACATAGCTCATCTTCATTACTTTACACAAGATTGATATTGAATGCAATCCGCCCTAATTTCAGTTACTAACTAGTCAAACCCTACAAAAACAACTGAAAAAATTTTTCTACTTAAAAAAATTATTATTAAGTAGAGATCATACTAAAAGTTTTCCATTTTATAACTATACATTATTTTCGTGTAATAAATTTCGATTTGAAAATATATAATTAGAGAAACATATAAAAGAAAAACATATATGTATTGTAAAAATTTAACGCCAATTTTCTCACAAACTCATTTTGTGGTTTACTTTCCATAAGCGTAAAAAGACGATGTGAAGAAGCAGAAAAAAATTCCTCCTTTACTTATTCAAGAGTTCTCCAAAAATATTTTAATTTTGTAGTTTTGGGCTCAGCAACTTCAAGTGATTGTAAATTTCAAGTGTCCGTCTCCCTTGATTTGGACTTTAGAACCCTCTGACAGATAGATGGATGGACGCATGACATCGCCACAATGATAGATTTCTGTTCAAACCCCTTCGGATAAGGGACCCTCGAAATGGACTTTAACAAATTTCAATATATAGCATTCAGTAATCTGCTGTTAACACTTTCAGTTCATTATTCTATTTTTACCACAATTCTTATTTTTGGTTAATCAATACAGATAAATATAATTGAAGTGGCTGTTTATGATTTTCGAATTAATAGCTTTTAAATACTTTATCTGTTTGCATATTTGATTACTAAACGAATCAAGTATAGAAAAAAATTGTCTACCTGTCTGTCTTCAAGTTAAATCCCTTTGTATACGGAAATTTAACTTGAAAACTATTGAAGCTACTGACATGAATTTTACACCAGTTATAAATAGTAACCCCAGAGCGAGTTTAGTTATTTCACCATGATATCTAAATTGCTTATGAAGTTATATTAACGAAATTGTTTGTTGAAAATGTACTTTATATGTCTCCATTTGTTGCATAGCAATAATTTTTGTCAATTTTTGATATACTATGCAAACTACATGTACAACTTTACGTATTATAAAAAGTCTATTTGCTCATTAAGTACAGAGTAACATTTTTTGTGTTACAAAATAGCGTCAGATTTCATCGCTAATAACTATGAGACTAATAATGCATTAACAATGGTTGAGCTCACAACAGATAGATCATGTCTGAAACACACGTGACTCACAGACACACACGCATGCACGCTCGCGTTTTTGGCTGTGTATGTGTGTGTATACATACATACATACATATATATATATATATATATTTATATATATATATATATATATATATATTATTGTTATTCTTTTTACAATTGATTCACTGAAACATTGGTTAAATTTCCATACTTGGTTTTACCCACCTGCCTAAAATAATATTACACCTCATATTTAAATCTGTTATATCCTTGGTCCTAATATAATATGTATACAATACCAAAATACCTTGCCATACTTCCATCACTAACCGATTCATATTGAGATATTGTACTATAAAGTTAAGACATTGATGACCTCTAATATACCTTGCTCATTTATCTCTATAAATCAATTAACATAATAATTATTCTTATTAAAATTTTTCATATTATGTAATGTGTTTATTACAGAGCACAGTACCCAGAAGCCTACAAAAAGGCGCTTGAATCATCATTAAATAACCAAAAACAAACGGAAGATGAGGAAGACTTTGAAGATGGGGACTTTCAAAGTACCCAACACAAAGAGCTTCACGATAAGCACGAATCTGAGCCAAAGATGGTATCCACCGTATCGACCGAAACCTTAAAAGCATGTTCCTCACAAAACTCGCAACCTTTCGAAAACACAGCAATATTCCAGCTTGTGAAGAAGAGGCACAGCGACGCAGTGCAAGATGTGGAGAGAATGAGTATAGGGAGCGACCATTTGCCCGTCAATATAAATACTATGAATAGGAGGAAGAAGAGAGAGAGTAGTTCAAGTGAAACTGGAAGTGACGACTCTTGTGAATGCAGTTCTTCGGACACCGGTTGATGTTGAGTAGCGACTCTTGTAAGATGACCCGCTTTGTGCTTTTGCTAATGTGAGTTTTGTAATGGGTGAAATATCTCCATGTACATACTGCGAAATGTCTTTATTTTATTATTAGATGGTTTTGATCAAATGTTGCAATATCAATAAAGATATCAAATCAACTATAGTATTTTTATGTAACCATCTTTATTTAGTATAAGTATATACAGATAGTTACATAAATAACATATAGTTGAGAAATAAAGTAATAATGGGTTTATGTTTATTTATACGGAGATTTATTTATATAAAAACCAGCCAATTGCATTATGTATATAGTAATATTCCATAGTTATCTTGGAATTGTTAATGTAAGTTAAGCAAACAATTTTCAATTAAGTTCTGGTATCAAGAATTATTTAAAACACATGGTTAAAAATGACACGTTACACATCGCTCTAAAGCCTATTATTACGCAAATATTAACTTTTTTTTCATAATTGTTATTGAAACTAGTTACATAACTAACAATTAATATGTCTCTAAATTAATATACTATGTGCTGTCTATACTAAGGTTTTTCCCTTTGAATCACTTAGCGTTCTAACATCAAGCAAGCTCAAAAGGTTTTATTCTTTTGAGTTTTCTAATATTATTTTGCACATTTGAGAGTCTGGACGCTTCTAGATTAATGTGATTTTGAAGTCTCTTTTGGTGAGAACTAGCAAATATTTACAATTAAATGAAACTACGTGATGTAGTATTATTTCTACTGTCTTTAATTTCTTTACCACAACCTAGGTTTCGTTGTATTACAACATCTTCAGGTGGGATATAAACAAAGATATATCCCACCTGAAGATGTAATACAACGAAACCTAGGTCATGATAAAGAAATTAAAGACAGTAGAAATAATACTACATCACGTAGTTTCATTTAATTGTGAATAATGAATTTCTACAAAATTAACGCCAAATATATTCAATATTAGCAAATATTGAGTAAAAATTGAATTTGGTAAATAAAACTAAATATGGTTGTGAACGCTATTTTTATTTAATTTCAACACCACTTATATTGCTTTTTTTGGTGATATATTAATATTTTACTGGTGATATATTAATATTTTAGTGGTGATATATTAATATTTTACTGGTGATATATTAATATTTTACTGGTGATATATTAATGACTTTTCATGGCCGTGAAATTTTCCTTAATTATAGGTCCATGATACATTATGATAATTAAAAACGATAACAATTATTTGTGATGCTCGGTGATGTGTTTATGCTTTAAATGTTGTTAAAATTTGAAATAGTCGTTTTATAAGAGGGTTTTTTTTCTTTTCCTATTTTACATATCCCAAATCAAAGTTCGAAGACGTTCCATTTACTGGTAACGATAATATCGTATTAATTCACATGTGTGAAATATAAATCCCTGATTGGTTTATTAACGTTATTTGTTACGAGTAATACACAAAAGATGTTTCATCTCTTTCACTCATGCATGAGTAATCTAGACTTGAGCAAGAAGCGGTAGCACGTTCCTTTCACTATATGTTGATTCAATTTAATGTTGAAATTTCACAGTGGGTGCTACATTAATTTCACTCCGTTATTCATGAAACTTTTTTGACGATCATGCAGAACGACTTCTCGTTATAACGGCCATATCTAAATGAATAAGCAAATACACAAAAGACATTTCATCTCTTTCCCTTGTGCATGAGTAATGTTGCGCGAGAAGCAGTGGCATGTTACCTTCACTATATGTCGATACAAGTTAGTGTTGAAATTTCACAGTGAGTGCTACGTTAATTTCACTCTGTTATTCATGAAAGTTTTTTGATGACCATGTAGAATGTTATAATGGCCATATCTAAATAAAACGGCAAATATATTTTAAAATACCTACTCGGTACTTCTCCACTTGATGAGAGGTGCCCAAAAGACATTTTCGCCCCAATTTTACATTTATATGAGATATAATGAAACTCAAATTTTTTTTTACATTTTGCCACATTCACAGTTAAATAAAATTACGTGATGTAGTATTATTTCTACTTTATTTAAATTCTTTACCACGACCTAGGTTTCGTTGTATTACAACATCTTCAGGTGGGCTATTAGCAAAGATTGATCTTTGCTAATAGCCCACCTGAAGATGTTGTAATACAACGAAACCTAGGTCGTGGTAAAGAACTTAAAGAAAATAGAAATAATACTACATCACGTAGTGCATTTAATTGTGAGTAATGAATTTCTACAAAATTAACGCCAAATATATTCAATATTTTGCCACATACTGAGATCCTTATATAAAGCATCTACTTCCAAAATTTCATACCGATAATTCTAAAACTGTGGAAACCGCACTGACTGTGACAGAAAACATTGGTTAAAATTCCAGGAACGCTCACTTTATCAATGTTCAACTCTCAAGCCAACTCACCAGTACTAACATGACGAATTAATAGTAATGATAATAATTTTCAACCACTAATTGTTTGATTTATTATTGGTAGTAGACGTTGAAGGCCGTCTGGGACTAGGCTAATTTTCAACCACTTCGTGTCAACTTTTGAATAATTTGTACCACTCATATTTCTGTGTTTTTGATATAGTCTAGTCACCACAGGTCTTTTTTAACAGTTTTTAATGATTTAGCATAAGACATTTCATTTGAAACACAAAATAGAAGGCAGTCTTTGCTCAACTAATTTATCCACATTAAAATTCGCAGAGTAACTTTAAGCTTGAACTATTTTGACAGCTGCTGTAAGCACACTAGTTGACAGATCGCACACAAGTTTAGCTTGGCAATTAGGGAATGTACCAACTTAACAAAAAAATTTTTTAGGTTGTTTGAATTTTTTTGACTATTGTGAGTAGCTTATATGTATATATATGTGCATGTATATATGTACATATATATATATATATATATATATATATGTATATATATATATATATATATACACGTGTGTGTGTGTGTATGTGTGATATGGTTTTAGTGCATGTTAACTATTGTTTTCAGTTCCACACATTACCAAAAAATATAAATTTTGCAAAACACTGCAGCTTCAGAAATATAATTATTGTAGATTCTAAAACTTTGCCAGCTTCAAATAGCATCTAAAGGGAACAATATATACCGTTTTTTTGCGATTTTGTTATTGTTACTTAAATATTGGGTATATACCAGGAGACTGTGATTAAAACCAGCCAAGAAAAAACTGTCGTTCTAAATTTTATACACTTTTGATGGATCAATCAACTCACTAAAGGTCCACTGCAGTACAAAACAGGGATTTTGCAAAATGACTGAAAGAATGGAAGAGTACATTTGACTAAAAAAGACAAGTTCAAAGGTATTTTAAAATGTTCTATTGAAATCATAACAGGCAATGTCAATTATTTTCTGCATAGCACAGAATTTTTATCCCTCACAATAAAAAAAAAATATTAATAACAAATATGTCAATAAAAATCTGAAAAATCACGTGAAACAAAGGACTGAGTTAACAAAGAGTTAGGCAAATCTATTATTGTTACTAGATTTTTTTGTCTTCTTAATATTTAGTAGAAACTTTATATTGTGAAGACAAAAAATATTTTATTTCAAGATCTAATAACATTTACATAAGCAACCTATCGGATTATATTGTCTAATATATTTTATTCTTTATTTCACTATTAGACGGTATATACTTAAATTTTTCTTAATAATGAATATATACAGTTCCAATCCAACCGTCAATGGTACTAACGTAAGTATGATGGCTGATGTTGAAATTACATTATTTGTCCAAAAAAATACTTTTCATTTATGATTATTCCATAAGTAACTTTAAAAATAGCTTTAATAATCATTAATGTAATAAATGACTATGGCAAGAAAATATTGATGCAAAAGTGGGTGATTTTAGTACAAGATAATTGTCCTCAACCTAAAATTTGTTTACATTTACTTGTCACCATACCGCACTCCATATACTGCACTCGTAGTACAGTGAGTAACACTCTTGTCTGTACATAGATGAACAAACTTTGAGATCAGCAAATGCACTTGTATTTTTTCTTTATGCTCAAAGCAATATCGACAAGAATCACAATAATAAATATCAATATAAAGCCGTGCAGTAAATGAAATGAAGCCATAATAAATAAAGATGGCATTATCTGTCCTAAATATTCCCGGGAATATCACTTCTATTGAGATGTTTTTAGTGATGTGACCTACTCTAAATTGCTTCCCGTGAATAGGGCATGTCTTGTAAGACGCGACTATCAAAATCTACTAATACCCAGCCAGAGGAACAGACTGGGGATATGCCATTCCTGACGCCCACTGCTGTAGTACTCACACATTACATGTTCCACCAATTATTACAGGTTCTAACGTGAAGCATTCGATACCGGCTGGTAACACTCTAAATCATAATGCAAACCAAAGTAATATAAACCACTCGGATATTAACATGAATGTTAGGAAAACTGTCTCAATGGAAATTATTTTCACTGCTTCTTGAATCTCAAACATATATTCGAAATACTCAAAAAAGATTGACAGTTTAAATAGGATCATGCAGTATTGACACTAAACTACAACCATTGGCCCTAACCCTGACTGACTACAGTTGTCATATGGATGAACTACAAAATAAATTGAATAGTATTATACAATCCCACGAAGAAATGAGAGTTATCATAATTACAAAATACAATGCACTTGTTGCGGAACAAGAAGTTTATAAAACCCAATACAATTATCGAGACCAAATCAATAGACAGTACAACTTAAAAATTAAAAATGACCCAGAAATTAAAACTGAAAATATTCTCCACTTCATCTGCAATTTAAACTCTATGTTAAACATCCTTATCCTAATGGATCAGATGCGTGCAGTGCACCAAATGGTCTCGCAACCGCACTGACTGACTCTGACTGTCTACATAACATCAATGTGTAGCTAGCTAAGCCAGACTTGCATGACATCATCGCTGCAGCGCACATATGCTGCCCATTTACCTCAAAGCCATCGCAGATCGCCAGGGTCACCCAACGTGTCTATAAAACAAAATATTTATACACAAAGGTAAAGAAAGCCAAATTAGAAAAGAATTATAATTTTGTCTAGGTTAAAAATGGTACCATTTGTGCTCATAAAACTTCGAGTGCAAAATGTTTGCAAATAAAAAATTAAACAACATTCTTAAATTGTGACTATTTCTATTTATATTTATAATTCTCAATATTTCATATTATTTTTCTACAACTGATAACTGTTGTTTATATTTTTATTTTTCTACAATTAATAACTGTTGTCTACATTTTGTGCATGAAAAGTCCTTTTACTGGCATTATTACCCACTGTACATGTGTGCAAATAAAAAATTAAACAACATTCTTAAATTGTGACTATTTCTATTTGTATTTATATTTATAATTCTCAATATTCAATATTATTTTTCTACAACTGATAACTGTTGTTTATATTTTTATTTTTCTACAATTAATAACTGTTGTCTACATTTTGTGCATGAAAAGTCCTTTTACTGGCATTATTACCCACTGTACATGTGTGCAAATAAAAAATTAAACAACATTCTTAAATTGTGACTATTTCTATTTGTATTTATATTTATAATTCTCAATATTTCATATTATTTTTCTACAACTGATAACTGTTGTTTATATTTTTATTTTTCTACAACTAATAACTGTTGTCTACATTTTGTGCATGAAAAGTTCTTTTACTGGCATTATTATCCACTGTGCATGCACCGAACATTGCTTCTAAATAATGTTAATCTGCAAATTATGTAAATTTTGTTTCTTTTTTTATAAGATTAAACTCTTGCAATAACTCGTGATAAATTGTCAGTTTATTATCAAAATTGCAGCAGGATTATAACTAAATTGAATGAATTATACCTAATCATATTGGTAACTAACTATGATATAATCGTGCTTGTAGAAATATGTCTGTTACCAAGTATTTATAATTCAGAATTTATTGACAGTAGGTTTACAGTTAATCTATTATTTATGGAGATGCTCTCATCAGTTACAAACGGAGTGTTGGTGACCTTACGGTCTAGATATACGGATTGCGACATATAACCTAATAAGTATTGACATAGAAAAAATTATTTTAAATTTATCCTTAGGTAAAAAGACAATTAAGTGATAACAAGTTTTTTATTGTAGGTGACTCTAATATACCTTCAATTACCTGGCAACGTCAAGAAGGATTGTGCATCCCATTAGTCACTTGTACATCTCAAATAACGCATATTACCATTAGTATATTATCTTTTACAAGTCTATGAAAAATATAACTAGTTCTTACCAATACCGACCGCATACTTACGGCAGCTGACCCACTATTAAATGTCCATCTCACATACACTTTTACTATTAAGTTCATGACCATCTCACGTTCACTTTTACCTGAGATCATACTGCCCATTATACGAAGATAAAAATGTAACTGCTATGAGGCCGACTATAAGATAATAAAATAAAAGAATAAGTAAAATATATTGAGATAACAAATTAAGGAAACTCGGAATCTACAGAATGCACCGTGATGAAATTTTACTACATTCTCTTCTTTACTACGATCTCTAATGTAATTAACTCTTTTGTGCCGCAAAAGACTACCCATAATACCAAGTATCCCCTTTGGTATACTCGTGAACTCATACAACTTTCGAAATACAAGGAACGAACCTGACTGAAATTGAAATTGTGGCAGCATTTCTGCCTATAATGAATTTTCAGAACTTCGGTCTCAATTTAAGCACTTGTCTAAGCAATGTCGTCAGTCGTATGTTGCAAACACAGAAAAAACCATAAAAAAACACTAAAGTATTCTGATCTTATGTCTCTTCATTTCATGAAACAAATGAATATCCATCAACTATGTCATTGGCGGAAAAACCAAACGAGATTTGCCAAATATTCTCAGAGTTCGTTCAGTCAACTTTCGAGCCCACTGATCCAAGCATAAATAAATCGGTCAAAAATGTTGAAAATATGCCTACTAGTAATTTAAATGACATCAGCTTATCTTCTATGTCATTTGATGTTACAGACGTTTTTAAAATGCTTAAATCATTAGACTTAAACAAAGGCCCAGGACTAAATAAAATTGAACCTGCATTCTTCAAATATACCGCAGACATCATATGTGTTCTCTTAACTCTCTTGTTTAATAAGTATATAGCGAAAGGGACTTCCCTCCATGTTGGAAAAAGGCACACATTTCTGTGCATAAAAGTGGGTCCAAACAAACTACAGTTACCTATAAACTCGTATCCATAATTCACTACCTACTACTTTACTCTTCACACTTATTCGACTCATTGAATTCTGGATATCAGGTTGACATGATATATACGGATTTCAAGAAAACATTTGAAAAGATAGGCCACTTAGTATTGATAAGAAAACCGGCATTGAATGGTATTATAATGGTATTTAAGCAAGTTGGCCCAATTTGCTTAAATGGATACAAAGTATAGAAGAACTATGAATTTGTCTGGGTTAAAAATGTTATCATTCATGTTCGTAAAACATTGGGCTCAAAGTATTTGCAAATAAAAAATGAAAAGAAAACTATTGTGACTATTTCTATTAATTGAGTATTTATATTGATCGCTCGCTACCCATTTAATAATCATAATTAACGAATAGGCAGCAAGCAATCAATATAAACAGGTTTTTATCCCATACATCTAGGCGACTACTGGTCTACCACAGGGATATGTATTAAGCCCTTTCTTATTTATTTTTTTATTAACAATATCAGTACCTGATATCGTAAAATATGAAATAATAGTTTTCTAATATATTCAAATGATCTATAACTACTTACTCTTGTGAAGGACACTCATGTCTATTTGAATATGCAAGCTGATCTCAATAGACTGCTGCATTTACAGTGAAGAAAACAAACTGTATTTAAATTAATTGATGTGCAAACAAATCACTTTCATAAAGAAATAAAGCAAGTAACCCTTAGATATGCAACAGGGAGAACTTGCTGGCAAAAATTGGCAGCATGCCTGACATTGGTGTCATTTTCGATAAGACACTGCATTTTGATTTGCATATTGAGCAGCTTGTACATAAGGTCTACAGAATGCTTGGCTTCTTATTAAGAATGATCAAAGTGTTTAAAAATATTGAAACATATTTAATTCTGCTCTTGTTGTTGCCTGGAATTCACAATACGCCACTTATTCTGACAGTTATACAAAAAATATTATAGAAATAGAATATAATAGAGCACCCTACGGCTGTTATGCGACTTGTATAAAATAAAGATATGTTGTATCTTAACATCCTTGCAAGGTCACGCCCCCACTGAAGAACAGGCTCCGTAAAAGTCATGCACAGCGGATGGATCAATGATTTTACTTATCATTTTATTTTGTTTATTGTTTATCCAAATTAGTTGACTAGAGCGTCTTACATTGATAACTTTACTTAATTAATTTGTTATATATCACATTTATAATTATATCTAATTGAATATCATATAAAAGTATTTGTTTTTTTTTGTTCTCTGTGGAAATGTTAGGACACAAGCCCGTGTCATATTTAGAGCTCATAGAATATATCAAATGGTTTGTTTTTGTTTTTTTTTCCCTTTACATAAAATAAAAATTAGGTTAGTAACTATTAATGTTATATTTTTTGGCCATTTCTAGAATGTTATAGACACATTTCAAGCATCTCTAGTCGGGTATATAAAGAGCGCAACAAGCCAACTGAACTTCTGTTCAGTTAGCAACTGATTTTCGGTGAATAAAAATCAAACAAAATATGGAATTTTCTTAAAAGTACTTTAAAGACTTGACTTTATGAATTCCAAAAATTTAAAGGAAGTGTTGATGTCTCTTATTTTTCATTTAAAACAACCTCCTACATTAAATTTAGAAATATTAAAGAGTTATTGAACCAGATCTCAGGTTAACTTTACATTATCTGACAGAGCGACTTTAATACACTCACACTTCAATAGTAAGACAGCTTTAAAATTCAATAGAAAGAGAATGTTTTTGGGAAAGAACTAGAAATATTGTACTTGGCTACTGCATGAGCTAACACTGATGAAATGAAATGGTGTGTTTAATAATTGCCAACCTAATAATTTTACTTAGCTAAAGTCATGAAAATATGTTTTCCATTTCTTGACTAAATGCTGCAATTAGTCTGAATTTTATCTTTTTGAAGGGTTATGTCATCCTTCAACATATAGTCGTGTTTTCATGGTATTTTTTTATTCTAAAAACTATTTTCTGTGATGGTTAATTTTATACTAACTGGAAGAACAGATAAAGAAAGATACTATAACTGAGTAGTGATTATTGCGATATAGGCCGCTTTTTGTTAGTATTTTCGACCGCTTTTTCTTTAATTATGAGTTTGTTATACTTGATAAATACAATTTCTCCCATTTCTATCTAGTGTTATGTATTAATAATTAATAGATAATTTTGTCAACTAGTTCATTCATGCTTTTTAGAATATACACTAATTTAAGAACACCCCCGCTTTGCAAGCTTCAAGTAATAACGAGTAAGAAAATGGAATTTGACAAATAATATGTCTATTGCGTTTGTTTTTCGTGAATTGATTATTAATATATTTAGAATATTTCAATTAATCAAATTTTGGCGGGTAACTGAAACATTTTACGCGTTATGCGTTAGGGTAATTGGAACAAAAATTTACTATTAAGATCTCCTTGGAAGACTTCCCAAAGTATTCAAAATTATGGCTATATTTTTTTTTTATTGGTTAAATGCGACGACAAAAATAATGATAAGTTGAAGGTAGTTATACGAGCAAATGGTAAGTGGGGCTGGGCAGCATTATACTTTGCTAATTAAGCTATCCTATGCCAGCAAAATTTTCAAAATTGCTCAATTAAGCTACTCTGCTGCAAAACTACCAACAAAAGTGTATATCCATATAAAAATAAATAAATATTTAAGAGCTTAAATGCTTTTTATTGTCTTAAAATTTTTTTAATTACTTCTGTCTCTCTCATATATACATTACCAATGTATAAACCCTTCTTTATGATCAATGTTATAAAGATTTCAAACAACTTTAATTTTCTCTTGAAAAAAATTCTTATTAAGCTTAAAAAACTTCATCCATGCAATTGTTTGCAAAATAATTTAACGAAAACTAAATCGATTGAGTAAAATCCAAATTACGATGGACTAAAATTTAATTACACATTTTTATCAGACATTTTAAAAAATCTAAGATTGTCAAAAAATTTGTTTATACATTTGCACACTTACATTTATTGAAACCAA
This sequence comes from Druceiella hillmani, assembly GCA_039881145.1. Taxonomy (NCBI): domain Eukaryota; kingdom Metazoa; phylum Arthropoda; class Insecta; order Lepidoptera; family Hepialidae; genus Druceiella; species Druceiella hillmani. The sequence continues at coordinate 11,092,089 of JAYKKI010000071.1, read as the reverse complement.
CATTTTTTAAATTAATTCGAGCTAGTTTTAAATTCCGATTTTAATAAAAAACGTATATTGATGAAAAAAAGCAATAACTTTAAAAAAGAATTAATTATATTTTGAACCTCGAAAATTATGGATCAAAAAAGAATGTATAAGGAAAAAATTAAAGATTTTTTACATTGTACATCATTACAGAATATGAAATGTATTGCTATCTGGAATTATACAAATGAAATACATTAGCATTCTTTTGTATTTGCAAGACTCCATTATTGTTTGAACACTACATGCTTCATTAACCTTCATTTAGAAACCATAATTCCATTTATCCAAATGATGTTTCCTATTAACATGACAAGACAGTTATGGAAGCAAATATTTCTGTTTTGCTGTATTGCCATTGTACCATAACACCACATATTTAGATCATTTATTAAATAAAAGTACGTGACTCATATTTTTAGTGTCATCATCTTTATATATAGGATCAAGTCAGGAACAGTGGAACAATCACTCTTTCAATCAAGACAATATTAAATTTGTCCGACAATGTTTTTTTCAAAAATGGGAAATGAGCGACTGTGTACGAGTACTAGACTACTATAACTCGATCCTTTAGTACACAGCTACTTTAGCAGTACACAGTGACTCGACAATATATTATTCAATTAAAACTATAATTTATATTCAGTCACATTTATTTGTTAAGTCAGAATCATATCTTAAGCCTAATATTCGTCAACATTAATCATATACAGTTTAAAATCAAAAAACTTTAATGAAAGAGATCAACCTTTTTAATGTAGCGAATGGGGCTTTTATATTTTTTGATGCCTGACGTATTGACAACCCATTTCTTGGTAAATTTATTCCACATAATATATCATCCGATGTTTCCGATTTTTTGCTATTTTGAATGCAATGGTGCACAAATCCCAACTGATTTGCCGAAACGTGAGTGAATCTATGTTAATGCCTAGTATATTAAAGTCACTTTCCATAAAAACAATTACCTAAATCTTTCAATTTTAATGAGTAAAAACACATATAACTTAACTTGAAAAGTATTTTTTAAGTCACCAAAACAAATACACACTCGTATCACAACCAAACGGCGCCGGAGCTAGTGGATCTCTGATTTCTACGTGTTCGGATGTCGAGCGCCACCAATGAATGAAGGAGGCAGATAGATATTGCGTTGTTATTTGAAACATCAGCATGAGCCAGTGTACCAATTGAGCCATCGTTCCCTACTCAACCCTATATACTTACCAAATCCTAAGCCAAAAGTAATTTTAACAATAAAATAGGAATCGTATATAATGCCATCGGTGCTCTCTTGTGGTAAATACATAAACACTATTTTATATAATCATCATCAGTGGCTCGGTCCTCGGTGGACCCTGACATTCTCAAGCAGACTGTTCCAAGCCCTCCTTCTGGGCCACGGTTTTCCAGTTTGTTGAGAGCATCGAAAACACTTTATAGGCAGTCCGCCCATCTTAATTTGGGTCTTCCTCTTGAGCCAGTTGGTTTGGCCAGAAAAATTTGTTTTGTCGTTCTATCTTCCTTCATTCTAATTACATGGCCGGCCCACTTCATCCGTTCAATTTTTATAAATTTTTATAAAAATTTATTTTATATAATAGTATTTTCATTTTTCATGGGAACTCACCATAGTGCACATATTCTAAGAAGTAAAAATTATACAGAAGTATTACAATGCCTACATTTGACACAGTACGTTGTACAAAATATTTAAATATATATTGAAAAAAAACTGTTTTTCAGAATCTATTTTTGTATTCATTAATAATATATAAGCTCTAACAATACATTAATATTTATTGTCACATATGTAAAGATCACTTATATTGAAATCGTTATTTCAATGTAAATAACGCTATTCTTTTTCAAAGTAAAAGTTTTTTCGTCAAACTTTAAGTAACTGATATTTTTTTTGCCAGTGTCTATGTCTATAATGGTTTTGTTTCAAAGTTTGTCTGTAACAAGATGTCTATTATGGCATAATTAAATGACAAAATTAATTTCTATGACAATAATAAGATGTCCGTATTTAAATAGCTTTTTCATTTCACTCGCACTTTTTCTCTAAAAAGTGCGAGACTTTTTTGAAAAAGTACAAGAAGTACTTTTTTATATTTTGAAAAGTACTGGAAAATACATGAAAAGCATTTTTATCCATACCTCAAAAAAATATTATATTGACCTCGAGTTAAATAGCCAAAATCTCTTACATGCTTACGTGAATTTCAAATTTTGTACTTAGTTCTAAGTCCTAGCAAGCAATATTAACCGTTTTAGTGCCATGGTTTTTTAATCATATATACTTAAAAATGCCAAAGAAATCTTGTGTTTTTGATAATATTTTCCCTTGTCTCGAAAAAAAACTGCATCTCTTCCAAAAATTATCCAATTTTAATAATTTTTTCGGTGTTTTCTTAATAAAAACTTGTACAAGGATAATCTAATTCAAATAAAATTATGTAAATACATATTGTGAACAAAAATTATAACACTGAAATCAAGGTCGCATCGTATTTTCGCAGTCCAGTACATCCTCCGTATCAGCAAAATAATTGTTATCGTCACTATTATCACTATCACTCAAAATTTGCATTACGCCAAATTGTGAGCGCACCACAATGTCACTCCCACTATCACTTTCTTCACAACTTGAAAAACGATCATATTCACTCTAATTATTTTCGTATTCCAACATTATGGGTTAAAAACTTTCTTTTCCTGTATCCTTTTTATATTGTAATTACTAATAATATTATAATTTGAACTTTATGTAACACGTAGAAAGATAAAAAATTAGCGATGCGTGCAAGACCTCCCCTACCGCACGCTAAACAGGAACTGATTTCGCGAGCGCCGTCACGCTCGTGGCAAATTTAGTTATACGAGAGTGATGGCACTCGTCGGCACTCAAACGGTCAAAAAAAGAAAGTAGATTTAACAAATTAAATTTTTATTGAATCAGGTACAATAATACAAAATTGAACAATTCATTGCCATAACAGTCATATTTTCCAAACATGTTTCAAGATTCTTATCAAAAACTATCACAAATTATAATTGACCTGACGTCATTGGCGTCATGCTGACATTTTTGCAACATTTTTTTGACAATATGCCTATATTGTCAAAAAAATGTTTATATATTACTAAAATATTATTTCTCTTCGACAAACAGTTGAAAAACATATTTCCTGATATATGTTTGCAATTTAATATTATTAAAAAGTCACTCTTAATTTAAAATAGGCTAACTAAAATATCTGAATGCTTATCTCGGTGCAATCCTTTAAAATTATTGCATTCTAAAACGTGCATTTCAATTATCACAAGGTTAGGCCTTCAAATCTTATACTGCAAACTCAATTTTTTGACAATAAATTTATTATTGTTTTAAAAATTCCTCAATAAATTAACTTCAATACAATTCCTCCAAGAGGTTTTTTTTATAAAATATACTAATATTAATTCTAATATTTTTGTCTCTATGGTTGGGTTATGGTATTTATATGAGAATGCCGCAATTAAATGAAACTACGTGATGTAGTATTATTTCTACTATCTTTAATTTCTTTACCACGACCTAGGTTTCGTTGTATTACAACATCTTCAGGTGGGATATTAGCAAAGATCTTTGCTAATATCCCACCTGAAGATGTTGTAATACAACGAAACCTAGGTCAAGATAGTAGAAATAATACTACATCACGTAGTTTCATTTAATTGCGAATAATGAATTTCTACAAAATTAACGCCAAATGTATTCAATATGAGAATGCCTAAAAAATCTTACTTCTCTGTATAATTTTCAGATAAAAAATTATAAATACAAAAGTTGTTTATTGTTGCCATTATAGGATATTTCCAATTGTAAATATTAGACAAAATGCCTACTTTTCCTGGCAATATTTTACACTAAGTACATTCATAATAATTCTTAATTTTTACATTGTTTAAAAAATAAAGGATTCAAAAATTATCCTTTCTATGTCGTCAAATATTTATTCGCTTAGTTTATGTGGCCATTAATTAAACGGACAAATAGACACTCAATAAACCCTCTTAAAACTAATATACCTATTCTATCTCATTCTTTTTTCCCCTTTCCCCATGTAAACTGCTAATCACATCAATACTAGTTACGAAGCATATTTCTCTGTATGACTTTTAGCTGTCTCTAAAAATGTTTCTTTATCATGCTTATACTCGTTGGCAATGTCTATCATGAGAGGATCATCTGGATTTGGATTTGCGAGGAGCGATTGTAAAGCAACAAGCAATGTCTCCAATGTAATTGTAGGTAGCCAGCCTCCTTTTGGTTTCATCTTTAACATATCCATGCAGATTCTGCCACCTGGTGAGAAATTTGAAGAATGTATTATATATATACAAGGTTAACAAATAGAGTTTATTCATAGCTTTAATTTAAAATCTAATTATAGTTACTCCAATAAGTGCAAGTTAGATCACTTATACTCTGTATTAAAAATAAAAATTTCCTGTTTTGCATCGAAAAGTAATTTGCTCATAAAGTTACCTGTCATTCAATTCAAAACGACTGACAATCACTCCCGAGCTAGTGACATACTGATACATTTTGATTTTAAGTGAGCGAGTGATAGATATAATCATAACATAGGAGCTATATCTTTTATATCTCTCACTCATGAGTTACACATCTCTACTCTGGTCTATTAAATGTTTATACGCAAAATAAAATTTCATTTAGTTATGGTTTGTTGCAAAAGATAGTTCGTGACAAATTTACAGACTATTATTATGACCGTTATTACTTTACGGTTTCAACCTGTAGGTATTATTTTAGAATCATAATGCTGATAAAGCCAGAATTTCATTACGAGAGGAGGTCAAAAAGTTTACGGAATGAGGTAGAAAGAAGATCATAAAAAGCAAGATGATTTTTCTTTTTCAATATATCGATTAATTTAGTTGAAATTGCAGACTTGACGTCTTTCATCATCGCTGAACTTTTTTTCCACGAAGCTCTTTTTTAATTTTTGGAAATAAATATTACACAAAGGGCTAGTCTGGTCTGTAAGGTGGGTGTTGCAATATTTGAAAGCCGCACTTGTGAAGGGCAGTCATCACAACGTGGCTCTTGTGTACAGGTGCTTTGTCGTGCAAAAGCAAAACACCTTCCCTCGCCTTTTCCTCTTCAATGCTTCATTAAGCTGCTCCATTAGACGAACATAGTACTCGTCTGTTTTAGAAACATCCTTATCTTTGAAATCAATGGCCGATTGTGGCACCTTGAACTTCATAGGAGGTGGGATACCCTTTTTATGCAACTGCTTCTAATTTAAGCAAGCTTCCTCCAATGCAGGTTATTGAACTTTTTCAACAATATCCAAGGAGGTGGTCTACTTCGGCCTTTCTGAACACTAGTTGTCTTTGATCAAATCTTTGCCTTGTATGAAGAGATTATTATGCCACTTGTAAATCATGATTTTACTAAGGCAAGAGTTCCAGTAAGCCAATGACATCTCATTCAATGAGTTTTGGTATTTTCCATGCTTTATCAGGAACCTGACGACAGCTCGAAGTTTGAATTTCTATATAGTCTTTATTTCGTCTAGAATAAGTTCTAGAATAGTTGTCCTGTTGTGTTGAGATGGCATCTAGTGTGACATAATCCATCTATTATCCACAGACTAATTACAATATCATCGTACATTGTTTTATGGCATTCTAGTTCAGGTATTTTTAATTGCATCAGAGCATTAAGGTGTTTATAGAGGCACACAGCACTCCATAAAAAAGGTAATGCATGTGACGCCTAGTAATGCGATTTACTTGAAACTTTTAGATGCCTGCGATAGATGGTGTTTTGAGAAAATTAACAATTATGTAGAACTTATTATGCCGTTTCGTATAATTAAAAATGTAGCATCTAAAAACCAAACAATTGAAAATACAGCTTGAAAGAAAGTTTTAAAAACTATCAGGAAATATCTATATTAATAAATAGTTAACATATTACTATTTAAATTTTACTTCTTGTGACATTTCCAATTTGCCATGTTAAATGCCCTATAGAACTAACAAATATTCTTTACATATTTCTGTAACATATATAACATTTTGAAAAGATTTCCACGAACTGAATTAAGATGTAAGAATCCGTCTGAAAGATTGCTACTTTTTGTTGAACCTATGAAGCCCACACAACTTTCTGGTATTCTAGTATACAAATAACTGTGAGGCCGCTACAATTAATTTTGTCCACCAAAACTTCTTTCTTTTGTTTCACATGATGGTAATAAGAATAAAAATCATGTGTGATCTTCGAAATGGCTCCTAGTATCCAATGTAAACATTTCACCCACCCGAACTCAGCATATGTTTTAACGATACGAACTCAAAAATGTGCAAAGGGCCACAACACAACATACAAATGAAATGATTGTTGTCATGATATAAAGTGTCAATTGTCGTCATGATATAAAGTGCTATGACACAATTTGATTCCGACACAAATAACCCTTCGACTATAACAACATTGCTAATGTACGTGGCATGACTGCAGAGTAATGTCATCTGCATCAAAAGACACGTTGACTGCACTTCTAGACCTTTTATTAACAAATATGCTTAAACCGTTGTACACATAAAAATAATTTCACATCACAATTTTACGTAAAAATAATTTCACAACAAAGAAACTATAACAATTTCCAGAAAAGTTGATTTACTTACACATTGAAAGTTACTAGAAATTAGGGCTAAAATCTATACTATAACTTATTATTTTTGCTTAACTACAGTGTTCGGAAATAGTGTTTCAAGATCTTTTTTTTTCATTTAAAAATTTTTCTCTCATCTCTCAGAAGAAGTCAATATCACTAACTCTCAGTCAACAAGCCATCGTACTCCAAAAATATTATAATGGAATGTCTTTTACATCCAATTATAGCTATACCGAACCCATTTTAATTACTATAAAGAATAAAAACATAATTACCTTTATCAATATTTGGATGGTATATCGGCGTAATAAATTTCAATTGTGGAGGTTCGAAAGGGTATTTTTCAGGTATGATGACAGATACTTTGAAAAGACCCTTTTCGTATGGAGAACCCCGAGGCCCCATTATCTCGGCCTCCAAGTTTGATAACAAATCGTCTTGAACTGTAGAACACGACACTCCCCACGGTGGTTTCTCTTTAAGTTTAGTCAATTCTTTGTTCAAACGTTGTAATTTGGCTGCGTTATTCATATTTATCTTAACTATTTGATATTTCCTTCCAATTTATAACTTTGTTTTTGATTTATACTTGTAACTCGTAACGATGAAAACAACCGCCAAAATCCGATAACTGCAACTGTCAATTGGATGTTTATAATGTTGCTACTTGAAATAATACCTAATAATATTTTTTTATTCACTCAACATTAAGCTTAAAAAATGTATAAATAATTATTTTTTTTTATTAATCCTATATTTTGTCGTCTCTAGAAGTTGAGATCTTTTATAACTATAAAAATAATTATTTATGTAATATAAATTAAATCATTATACTTTGCGATTAGTTATCTTATCAGATTTATGTAGATAAGATAGCCAATCTGCTAACATTAACAAACAATAACAATGGACAAACTATTAGTTGAGCAGCCAACTTTTTGTGGATTGACACTTTTTCTAACCAAGCCGAACTATTATATTACTGACTAATATTTCGTTTATAGTTTTTTTTTCTAACGTACGCCGACAGTGAGGGCAACGCAATGAATGTTTTCATGTCATGAAGTGGAATCACATAAATGAATTTTTTTATGTAAAAATACAAACAGAACACTTGAATAAATATGACTCTATCATCGAATCGTTTTCATGAAATGGTTACGATTCGATGATAGAGTCATAATTATTCAAATCTAGTGTGGTACACTTATTTACTAATTTTGATATTAGATTACCAATAACCGATTTAATTACAAAAATCATGAATCTTAAAACTAAAAACACTACAACTCGATCACTATAAATACTAAAAAGTTAGAGTTGATATGAAGTCATTCCAAATTTAAGATTTTCTTTATTATTTCTTAGGAAAAATAATATTCACAGCTGTTAGTATGCACTAGTTATTATTGCACGAGTATTGTTTATTAGTCTTTACCAGGAACATATTATAAAAAAACAGGTCTGTCATTTTACTGGCCATATTATCCTGAGTTTCCTGGAAACTTATTTGTTATGTCGATGTTAATTACATTCATTATTTATTAGATATCATCATGTACCATGATCGTCATTCGAAATTAGCAATATGCTTGAAACTCAATAAGTAATTAGCTATGTAAGTTACGTCTGTTTAAAAGATAATAATATTACTTATTTTAATTTAGGAAGTAATTAGGATATAAAAAAAATTAATAACATTTATTATAAAGTAAACAGATTTATAAGTACATTTGTACTTATAAATCTATTTACTTTTTACATTTATTTAAAATGTATGTATCAATAGTTTTTAAATATAAGTTATAATGTTTTGTTATATAAAAATTGATATCTGTTAATATATTATAATTGATAAAATATTGTTTCGTGAATATATATAGATTTATATACATACACCTTGTTGATCTCGTATTTATATCTATATCTACAAGTACGTAGAACATTCAGAGATAATTTGCAAAGTAAGCATATATATCTATATTATTCCATCGTATGGCAATGACGTATCTTCCCGTCAATGTTTCCATCCGATAATAATATTCACAACAGTCGGGCAAGACATTGACGTGTGTTTAGACTTCATTCATGTAGTGTGAATTTATATCGTAACGTAAACGGGTTACTACTATCTTTGCGGCCGGCGTGTCTTTATTTACGAAGATTACAGCATATTATAAACGTATTGCATAAATAATAATTTGTTGACTACAGTATTAATTGATAATTGAAAAAAAATTGAGTTTGACATCCAAGTTTCTTCATATTAACAGAAACTTCTACGGATCGTGAATTAGTGACATTAAACAATTACAGTGGTTATAATTAAAAGCTTACGGAAAACCACTGGGAAAATCTAGTGTGAGTAGATTTTTTACATTCATCTAATTAAAATTATCAATTTATTTTTATGCCATTTTAAGGTTACATCACCTGCTTTTTAGCGTAACATTTAATATGTTGTAGCTTTTTTAAACTTCGATCTTATGCTTTGATCACCGGCTAGTGTTGTATGTTTCTTAAGAAATTCCGTATATTGGGTATATTAAAAAATATTTCATGGTTAAATCCTATCATAACGCAAGTTGTCTTACGACGATTGATTTTTTCTTGAACATATATTTTGTCAATATTTTATTTAATTACATTCAACAAGAGAATACTAAAATAATATTAACTCTACATTTAAGTATTGCACATCCGTTTTAACTTCTTACACTGATTATTTTATGAAGAGTGAATATTTTTACTGCAAGTTCAAAAGGTTAAATATTGGATTGAATTTTGAAGTTTTTATGAAATGGAGAAAATCTTTATCTAAATGGAGTTTTTGAAATTATATTTAATATTTGCATCATTGAATAGTGATTAAATACAGTTATATTTAAAGAGAGAATTAATATGTTTTCAGTTTTTTACGTAAATAATTTTATAAATAAATTAATAATTGTTATTGGTGTAGGTAGATTACGACATCCTGTTAAATTATAAATATATCATTAGATATCATAACTTGCTACAATTTTTTATTAATATTTGTCTTATTAGATTCCTCATATGAAATAATTTTGCTTTTGAGGTTATGGTAAAACGTTAGCGTTAACGTGCAAATGATTTGATGTGTTAATTAAACATTCCCGCGAATTTATCGGAAATAAAATAGGAATATTAATTAGCCGGTGATATACTGTGAAGTTTAATATGATTTATTATAAGGACCAGAGCGGCCGATCGATTACAAGGAAATGTCAAATGTCAGTATGGAAATGTTTTTATCACTTATTTATCCATCCGTTCCTGAAACTTAAAAAAAATATTTGTATTTGTGTTTAGGATTTTATGTATATATTTTAATTTTAGAAACTTTAAAAAGTCCCAGTAATAATTACATTTCTAAGGGATTAATAAATAATATAATTTGACGACGTTTTAAACGAATTTTACTAAAAAGCGATCGAGTGTGCTTTAGTAACATCATACAGATTTCACTGATCGATTCACATTTGCCTTCCGGTTTGAAATGTTTTGAAATACTGGCATAAATTATAAACAAGGAAAATGAAAGTTTACTGGTAACTTGACGACTTTGACGAGAACTTTTAACTTGAAGAGTGCAGTATCGCGAATTTTAAAGTAATATTCTAGATATTTCTTTCGAACAAATATTTTATTAAGTTTTTTTTTTGGCGTTTCGCATTACCAAATTATTGTGTCTGTGAATATGTAATAGAAATAAATGGCCATTATCTATAGTTTTTTTAATACACGTTGATGTGAACTTATATTTTACTTAACTAAAGTTAAATAATTATATTTTACGGAACTAAAGTTAAAGAAAATTGTTTCATTTAAATTATACTACCGCTTTACAAATGTCACTAGAATAACTGAGTAATTGTGTTTACACAGTTTCAGCCTATTTTTTTATGTAAAAACTTTCAAGTTTTAAATGATGTAATTAAACCTATCAATAATTAGATCATAATAGTTCTTTCTTAATCGTATCGCAGCCAAACATACGGTAAAAAGTGTAGTTATTAGGGTTTTCATTTTTGAGTGATCTTTATGTATATCAACAATGTAAATCGAATTTTCGTCCATAAATTCAGCCTATTTTTTTATTTAAAAACATCCAACTTTTAAATTATATAATTAAACCTATCAATAATTAGATCATAATAGTTCTTTTTTAATCGTCTCGCAGCCAAACATACGGGAAAAAGTGTAGTTATTAGGGTTTTCGTTTTTGAGTGATCTTTATGTATGTAAATCGAATTTTCGTAAATCGAATTTTCGTCGACAAATTCAGCCTATTTTTTATGTAAAAACTTCCAACTATTAAATGATATAATTAAACCTATCAATAATTAGATCATAATAGTTTTTTTTAATTATATCGCAGCCGAACGAACATACGGGAAAAAGTGTAGTTATTAGGGTTTTCGTTTTTGAGTGATCTTTATGTATATCCTCAATTGTAAATCAGATTTTTGTCGACAAATTTAGCCTATTTTTTATGTAAATACTTCCAACTATTAAATGATATAATTAAACCTATCAATAATTAGATCATAATAGTTCTTTTTTAATTGTATCGCAGCCAAACATACGGGAAAAAACTTCCAACTTTGGAATGAATAATTAAACCTATCAATAATTAGATCATAATAGTTCTTTTTTAATTATATCGCAGCCGACCATACAGGAAAAAGTGTAGTTATTAGGGTTTTCGTTTTTGAGTGATCTTTATATATATCATCAATTGGAATTTAAAAGCCATTACAAATAGATTTAGAATTTTATTTTCACCTCAAATTTCTAAACAAATCTTAACGTGTCATTCATTGTTAAAGGTAAAATATAGCATACATATTATCACGCTGCGTCAAAAAGAAGATGAGTAAATAGTTTAAAATTTAAGAAATTATCGAAATATAAATTACCTATGCGGTTTAATCTAATGACAGAAGAATTTCCATTAATATGGCCTCGAGAAAAATTGAGCCAAAAGATTGTCAAGTGAGCCCAAATACGTTGCATACACGTTCTTGTAAATATTGTTTATAACTATTCGCTAGTTATAAAGCCATACGATAGCCTGTACAGCCTGTTTTAATATTAGTATCTTACACAAATATGTTATCCGCCTATTTCTACTTAGATTGGGTTATTTATCGAAGAAAATGTTAAAATATACCATTTGTTACTTGCCATCGGAGGTGTGAATAAACAGCAAAGGAAACAAATCGTAATGTTTAAATTGAGGTGTGGTTAAAAACATGACAGATTCCCAAAGATACCCGGCCGGGCCCCGAAGTTCATCCGTCCGTGCGATTTCTCGAGGATGACTGTCAATATATATATTTTTTAAATATATCTTATCGCAAAGGCAGTGTATCCGTAAACTGTTTTTTAAAAATATTTTTTTCGAACTTATTTTTAATGGTTTTCTTTGTTCATTGAAGACTGGAATTAATTTTCACGCATTTTTAGTACAATCTATAAAGTTTTATTTGAATCGAACCACAATACATTAAAGTCTGTATATAATTTTCGTGCATTTCCAATACAATCTATAAAGCTGTAGTTCAGCTGAACCACAAAACATTGAAGACTGTAATGAATTTTCATGCATCTTTAGTACAATCTATAAAGTTTTATTGGAGTCGAAACACAATACATTAAAGTCTGTACATAATTTTCGTGCATCTTCAGTACAATCTATAAAGCTTTAGTTAAGTCGAACCACAATACATTAATCTGTATAGAATATTTCAATACAATATATAAAGTTTTGGTTGAGTCGAACCACAAAATATGAAAGGTTGGAATGAATTTTCGTAAATCTCCAATGCAATTTATAAAGCTTTAGATGAGTCGAACCATCATTTCATAATTTACAATTAGCTGAATTTTTATAGATCCCAATTGTCCGAATTTTTAGTGAGGGAAATAGGGAATAAGATTGATTTAAAATCTTATTTGCTCCGCTGGAATTAGCTTACTTTGAAACTGGAGAAACACGTGCTATAATTTTACACCCTGGGGTAGTGGCGATGAAATAAAAAAAAAATAAAAATTATTTATAAAAATATTTGTACACAATAAAAGAAGAAAGAAACCTTCAATACGAGTAGAGCTAACACTACGATATTTCCAAGCACAGTGAATATCTTTATTACATATAATTGGTTAACTTCTGGACGACTTGACTGAGTGAGGTCATATTCACACAATATATATGTTTCGTCAAGTCGATGGTTCATAGCTATGTTAGGATTCGATGGGAGGGGGGGGGGGGGGCAGTGTTACCCAGCTACTGCAAAATATGCTAGAGTGGTGTTAAAAATTACTTTATTTTCAGAATGTCAAAAAAATGCAAACATAATTTAAAGTGCTGTATTTATTACTGAATAATGTCAAAAAATGTACATGACGAAGTAACAGTTTACATAACTTATATTTTGCAATAAAATTTCAGTATCAAGATACTGAAATTCATCAGCAGCAGCTGTCGATGTGAAAATCTGATAACCAGAGTCCTAACTCTCTTTGCTATATATATATATATATATATATATATATATATATATATATGTATATATGTATATATATATGTATATATATATATATATATATATATATATATATATATATATATATATTTTAGAATGCAGCAATACGCGTTGTATTATTACTGAGAAAATGTGTTAAGACGAACAGACACCTAATGTTCTATTCGTCCAGGTTTTAGATTTATTACAAATAAATTTAAATCGGAAAGATATAAGTAATTGGTAAATAATTGTTAATAACAACTCGAATGTTGTCGAATTCTCATGTTTCTCAGCCGTCACGCAATTGTTATGGTCAGTTGTTATTGTTGGAAACATGCAATCATCAACGATTTAGTAGAATTATTTATTTTGAAATGTAATGAGCTCTTAGGTAAACTTTTGTTGCATTATAAATATATGTTTTCATTAATGGCAACTCCACGAAGTACAGACAGCTATTTAAAATTTGTTAGAAAATATTTACGAAATTCAATGTCTAAAGCCAATTTTTAGGTTCACGCACTTATTGTCGAACCAAATTTGAATGTTTTGCCGCGGCATATTACATAAAGGAGACCTGCGAACATCGGCTGTGCGTTAAAGAAACAAAATGTAATTTAAAAAAAACTGGTATTTTTATATTATATAAAAAAAATTTTAAAAAATCAACTACTGGCAATCAGGAAAAAGCAAAAAATAAAACACAATTTCTGACTCCACTACATAGCAAAAAAGCTATTTTCGTAAAAGTAAATAATATAATATATTTTGACCATGTATAGAATTGTTGATAAGAAATAATAGTAATGGAAGTCTAAGTAAGTACATTAACATTCCAGAAATAATCATAAAATATAATCAATATCTGCCGCTTTGTTAGTGTGTAGCCATTGCCTAAATTAAAAATAAATTATGAACTGTCATTGGCATTCGTTCTATTTTTTTTAAATGAACGTCCTTTTCGCTTTTGTCTATAGCCTTACATTGCGTTAAATTCAAGTTTTTCGGTTCACGCAACGAAAAGGTTTGACTATTTAAAGCGCATTTTTTTTATTGTTTATACCGTCATCAAAACCTGTAAGGTACTTCCGATCTACAATCTTGAAAATCGGCTTAATGGAAGGTCTTATAGCACAAGAAAAGGGAAAGCTGTTTTCGTAAACGTGTATGTCATATATTATATTTTGAATATGCCAAGAATTATTAATAAGAAATAACAGTAATAAAAGTTTAACTAAACACGTTAACATTCTAGAAACTATCACAAAATATAATCAATATCGACCGCTTTGTTACTGTGTTGCCATCGCCTAAATTATTTAAAAATAAATTGTTAACTGTCATTTGAATTCGTTCTATTTTTTTTAAATGAATCTCCTTTTTTCTATGGTCTTACATTGCATTAAATTCAAGTTTTTCGGTTTACGCAACGAAAAGATTTGACCATGTAAAGTGCATTTTATTATTTATACCGTCATCAAAACCTATAATGTACTTTCGATCTACAATCTTGAAAGTCGGCTTAATGGGAAGTCTTATGGCACAACTAAAAGGAAAAATTAATAATTTCACAGAAAATATGCGACATAGAAAGTTGAAATATGGTATATATATATATATATATATATATATATATATATATATATATATATATATATATATATATATATATATATATATATATATATATATTTTCTTTTTTCTTTTTTTTAAATCCAAATATTTTACACTCGCTATTTTTTTAAAAATTTTATTATCATCTAAAGTATCATTTGAAAGGGTTTATTATGAAGAATGCAAAACATTATTTTCATAATTTTAAATTGGATGTATAATATAAAAAGATATTCCAAAAAATAGGCAAAAATAGAAAATTCCCCATTTACCTTATTTCCGAAACTGCTGAGCCAAAAATTATGTTTAGATCAGATTCTTAAGTTTTCGCTTCTGGCAACCCCAAGCAAGATGTCCTGGAGAAATGGTACGTCAAGCCTATTGTTAGCCAGATTCAAACAGTCGCCATTTTATTACTTACGCTCAGGGTTCTCTTGGTAACATTCAACAAATTATTGCAATATGTTAGGACCTTCAACAGCACCTTGATCGAATATAATTTAGGATAATGGACCAGGTCTAAACAAATATCAGCGTTCTTGGCGTTTTAAGCTAAATGGTAATTAACCGGTAATCATACACTAAAATATGGGGTAATTATATATGATTAGAAAATCATATATTTTCATTTCAATGTCAACATTGCACGCGAATCGGCCGCTAATTAATAGCGACTAGCATTCGATGCCCGGGTGTGTTTCACTTTATTATGACTTTTAAGTAATGCTGACAAACGCAAGTAGAAGCTACGAAATACATATTTTTAAAGTTCTTCAGAAAGGAAAGAAAGGAACCCTTAAAAGAATTAAGATACAGACAGATCGACAAACGTCCATATATATATATATATATATATATATATATATATATATATATATAATATATATGTCATTACTCAGAAATTTTATTTTTACGGAAGAAACACTGACAAGTTTATACAGTGTCGGGCTCAGTTGTTTTAAGAATAAAAATAACGCTCTTAAATAAAATCTTAAAAATTTTATTTAAATTGTTAATCAGACAAATTTGAAATCTTGTATTTATGAAAAGATACGTTATTTCTAATAATAGTTTGTAAAATTACTTCTACGGAATTCTTTGGGTTAGCAAGATAAAACAAAGTGCGACAAAGGAATTTCACGTAATACTCGAAAAGTACTAATTGTCAATGTCATTTAACACTTTATTTTTAATTAATTTAGGCAATGGCTACACATTAAAAAAAGGAATCGGTTTTGATTATTTTTTGGAATGGTTTCTAAATAGTTATTGGGTACTTTGTTAGTTTTTTATTATTTTTTTTATTTTTTATTTACAAGTCTTGATATATTAACAATACAATATGTTTACGAAAGCATAATATGTTTGTGCGATTACGAAGTTAGCTTTTTTTGTATTTCGTTATGATCACAAATTTTATTTTTTGCGATACTTGCTTTTTTATTTTCTAAAAAATATAAAATTTTTTGGAGTTTATTCCTTAAGAATCGATTTTCATATATAGCGCCCGGTATGAAGTTTTATGAGGAGTAAAATCATAAATTCAGAGCGTTAAAAAAAGTGTAACCGTTAGGTTGCCTCTCCGCGCAACATTTCTGCGCATCTTTAGAGTGAGATATCAATATGTTTGTTTGGCATTTTCTTATGGCGTAATCGCAATGACGGAGTGTGACACGCGTAGTTTACTATCGTTCGCTTATATCAAGACGTCATCATAAAATATAATTATGTCTGAATATTTGGTGTCTTCTATCCTACACAATTAAAAAAAGTATCTTTTAATTTTAACTTCTTAGCCTGACGTTACTAAATTGTTTTTAATTTTGTCGTATAAATTTGATCTTGTTCATTTGTGTTTTACTTGAAAATAATTATATAGTCAGCATTTTTTTATTAAAGAATTTTCCATGTACATTTAATGACATTGATATTTATATTTATATACAGTGTTACCTATTTTATACATTCCAAGACAATCGTACTTAAGAAGTAAACTCCAGTCGCACGTTCGGGTTTTTTTTTATTATATTATTTTCCTGTTATGTCAGACTTATTTTTTCGGTCTCGTTTGAGAGAAGATAGGTAAAGTAATTTTTTTTTAAATATCATCTGCCGTGTGGAGTGTTTGACGGTTCAAAACGATTTGTTTCATAATTGACAGAATAATTACACTTTATGTACCCCTTCCCAGCTCAAATAAAAATTATGAATAAAAACAGCGTTCCTGACAGTTTATTTAAATTTTATCAGAAAACAAAAAAACTCGTCGTTTTTTTTGGTAATTCGCTATATTTTTTCGTCTGTGAGAGACATCAGACAATATATTTACAAAGTTAAAAATAATAATATAATATATGTAAATAATTTAAAATATAAATGTTTATATACTTTTAAGTTTGTACGGAATCTTGTTAGTGCGACCTATTTAACAGATCTTTTTTTTTAAATCATTTCAATCATTATGTGCGTATGGGATCATAAATTTTCATTTGTTATTTACTCTTTTATTATATGTGTATATAAATAAACCTAAAAACCAGCCTGGTGCGAGTGGGACTCGCGCACGAAGAGTTCCGCAGTACCATACAATATTAAACTTATAAGTTTGTATTTCTCAAAGGCACTGTGGAAAACATCTCAAAAAACTACACAACATATCTTATTCAATCAATTTTGGATGAAAATTTATTTTAAGTTCTTCTACCTTATTTTTTCAGAATTTTCCACCCGTTAGTTCAAATAGTTAGAGGGGGAGGGGACACACTTTTTAAGCGTATATCTCACTAACTATTGACTTAAATAAAAAAGTTATTCTAGAATTTTTATGTCATTTTTTAAACCCTATCCAACGACACCCCACACGCTTATACACACTGGATTTTTTCATCCCTCATTTACATGTATAGAATGCCACCCTTAATATCATTATCTTTCATAATTCCATTATTTTATTGTATCGCAGTTCATAGAAAACACCTACCATCCAAATTTTATCTATATAATGCCAATAGTCTTTAAGTAAAATAGCTGTGACATACGGGCTGACAGACAGACGAACAGAACGAAATTACAAGGGTTCCGCTTTTGCCACTTGGGTATGGAACTCTAAAAATAATATAAATCCGACCATTATATTTTATGCGAAGTGTGGTCAAACGCTCAACCAAAAAAACGAGTGTGCTTTAGACCACACGACTGAAGTAAAACTTCAAATTCACAAAGTATGAACTTTAAAATGTATTTACAATTTTATTTACTTTAAACGTAGAATATTTAATGTATTGAACAAAATAATAATTTATAAAATTGTTCAAGAACGAAATGAAATTACAAAATAATAAAAAAATCACCGTTCGCGTAACGCTAGCAAACTCGCATATATATATATATATATATATATATATATATGTGTATGTATGTATGTATATATATATATATATATATATATATATATATATATATATATATATATATATATTTCATGCACTCGCTATGAGACGAAGAGAGAAAGAAAATGTGCGCGCGCACAGCTCTCTCTTGCTCCTACAGTGTGATACAGACAATAGGCTTGCACTGTGTCTTAGATATACGAAACATAACTGGCTATGAGAGAAAGAAAATGTGTGCTCGCACCTCTCTCTCTTGTCCCTACAGTAATATACGAAACGTAACTCTCTCTCTTTTTGTCTTCACTAACTTATATCTCCCTCTCAACTTCCGTTCGCCTCGCCCGATCACACTTTTCGTAATGCTCTCGTCACGCATTCACCAGCTTACTCCCCAAGTCAAGCGTGCGTAAAGACTTCAAAAACAGATGAAGTCAGAGAAAATTTTCAAAAGTAATTACTTTCTATCTTCCAATTTGTATATAATTCCCCAAAATTATATTTACCGAACAAAATTAATGCACATATTTGTCACCATTACATTTTCGTTATGGGTGTAGATTTATGACAAAAAGTAATGAAATTGTAATTAGTTAATCGTGCGTAATATTCACAATTACTCAGCAGCACGTTGCGGAATGAATTAGGTGTGTGATGACGTCCGCGAGTTACACCATCGTCGAGTTACTGTACAAATGTATATTACGAATAATTTTATTTAAACAGTTACGTGTTGGGTAAGGAGTTAAGGGGTTCCAGGGGTTTTTACCCTACATTACGTAACATACTTGTAGACGCAAACATTTGTACCCGATGAAGCCTCGTGTTATGGAGTCTTGATGAAAAAATTACGTTTGTCAGCTCCGACGTGCCACTGGAGTATACTCCTTAAATACGATTGTCTTGGAATGTACAAAATAGGTAACACTGTGTATAAATATAAATATCATTAAATGTAAATGGAAAATTCTTTAATAAAAAAATGCTGACAATATTATTATTTTCAAGGAAAACACAAATGGAGAAGACCAAATTTATACAACAAAGTTAAAAACATTTAGTAACGTCAGACTAAGAAGTTAAAATTAAGATACATTTATGTTTGTAGGATAGAAGACACCAAATATTCACACATAAACGACATTTAATGATTCCATTTTGATATAAGCGAACTATAGTAAAACTATGTATCACACACCGTCATTGCGATTACGCCGTAACATAATGTCAATATGTGTTGCACACTCCATCATTGCGATTACGCCGTAAGAAAATGCCAAATAAACATATTGACATCTCACTCTAAGGATGCGCAGAAATGTTGCACAAAGAGGCCACCTAACGGTAACACTTTTTTAACGCTCTGAACTTCGTACGCTCCGAACTTCTGATTTTACTCTTCGTAAAACTGCATACCGTAACTTATATACTCCAAAAATCGTAACAATTTTTTTTTTCATTTGCTTACTACTGCTTACTAAAAATAAGTGTTATGTTTCTTTACATATAACCAGAAGGTTTTTGCGTATCTATTTGTTCTCCAGTTGCATACTATTTAATCATAAATAAAATGGAAATGTCTGTCTGTGATTTTGAAATTTTCAGCTTTTAAAAGCTTTTTTCGTTTGCATATTCGATTACTAATGTTCAAAATGTTGTCTGTTTGTCTTTTTTGTTCGGCCTGTCTGTTTGAACGGAATTAACTGGAATACTACTGCACCTATCGGAAAGAATTTTGCACTTGCATTTTGGAATTCCATGCTGACTAAGTCAATTAGTATTCCAGTGCTATTTACTATCGTATATATCCTAGAAAAAATAATAAATAATAAATTTGTCAAGTACGCGTGGAACTAGGTAACACAAGGGTGTGCTAGATACCTTTGGTTAATTCTAAATTTAAAAGAAATACTTTCCATTTAGGATTCCAGTGATATTTACTATCGTATATATCCTAGAATAAATTATAAACCTCTCAAGTACGCGTGGTACTCGTTCCGTACACATTTAGGCAGTTATGAACATTTAAGGGTATATAACATTTCTATTAAACTATTTACAAATTTTAATGTTTCACATATTGCCTATTTGTAGTGCATACTATATGGCATAAAACATGTTGGATATTTAATTAATTGCAACATCTAGAATAATCGCTATAGTTTTTCTAGAACGCTTGCATAGGCTTCTAAAAATTCGATCTATTAGATTAAAATTTTAAACAAGTTGAGGAATAGTAAGTTTATATAGAATAAATAAAATGTCGAAATATTTTGTGCAGAAGACGACGAACAAGGACATCTGCCCCCGCATTCAGGTTCAAGTGCCTACACCCTCCCGAACCACGCTACACTTCAATCCTGACTATCTCCATTCGCTAATATATATCCAGGTGGAAAATTTCATTGCGCGATTTAGAATCACGTAGCGCCATCTATTGATATAATACTCGTGGATATAATATACATTTATATAATTACTACGCGTCGTGTAGCTGCACACTTTTTTGGTGTATTCTATTAACGCATTAGAAACGAATTTTTAAAAACATTAAATCGCATATCTTTTATTGAGTAAATCGATTGAGATAACTTACACTATAAAGGTTTCCTTCTTACGTTTTTTTTAACTTAATCCTAATTGAGTCACTAATTTCTATGTGACGCGTGGCCGAATATACACAGACATAATTCCATAAATGATCATCATATATATTAATACGCTAAGGTTAAGATGTTACACTCCCTTTTTAGAAAAAACCTCACAACTAATCCACATAAATTATATATCATTTTATAGATAATTGCTTGCTCTACCGGCATCCACAACTAAAAAATGTATTATTGCTATTGTTTTTGCAAATTAATTAATTATTAAAATTATATACACAAAACAGCAATGCTGCCATCTAACGGCTCAACGTCAATATGATTGACGGTCGGTAAAATTTTTGTTTAATTTCAAATCCACTCACGTATAAATAAAGTGGCGCTTTAACTCAATGCTTTTGATACTTGCGCCTCTATATGTCAATTTTAGTAAAATATTTGTTTGATCTGTCATCTGAGCTTCATAATGGAATAAATAATGCGAAGACTTCGCACGGGTCACGCTAGTACAATATAATCGAAAATACTCTTTAAGTGATGCTAAATTTTTCTCGGCTCACCCAGTATTTGCGCGAAAAGAGAAAAGGTGGAACGTTATTTTTTCGCACAGTAATGTCAACACAAGCGGGAGTAAAATCAAACATCTCGAAGATTGAGATAATAGAGATTTGCGGGATAAAGAAGCGGTAAAATAAAAGGTTAAATAACAAAAAAAAACGGTCAAGTGAGAACAGCGTTCACGTGTCATGGGTCCTGGCGCGAACGCTTGTATTTTTTTGTTTGAACGATATTTTGAAAAAAAAATAGCCGATACTCTGACATAACTAACCAACAGGGGGACCTAAACCGGACGTTAGAGATAACTCCATTTCCGACATAAATAAACTTATATACCATTAGAGGTTTCTTTATTTACTTTAATGTATTTAATTGATACATATGGCGGACTTATTGCTAGAAAAGCAAACTCTTACAGCCGACAAGAGTACCAGTCCAGGTCCGCCCGACGAGCGGCCGGGAATCGAACCCGGTGTGCCGCAGTCAAAGGACGTATGCCTTCCGATCAACTCAACACACCAGGGTGACGACCCTCATATTTTATAGCTTCATTTAAATGTTTACTGTTGCCTAATCTAATGATGGTCTAACCAGTTGGAAATCCATATTATTTAATATTTTTGGATTTCTGTACCTCGAAAGGAAAAAGGAAGGAAGGAAGAAAGGAAGAAACCCTTATATAAACACGTAGTAGTCCGTCTGTCTGTCTGTCAAGACTCGTGGATCGCGTGGATGTGTCAAGTTGAAATTAATATCACATTAATCAGACTTATGTCTATGATCCCTTGGAGCTGTAAAAAAATCAAGCCTCTAAGTCAACGCAATAAAAAACCCTAAAAATACGGCCGATAATAATTTATATAAATCAAAATATACACGGTGTCCGGGAATAACATCGGACAAAGAAAGCCGTTATTTCTTGACTGAAAACTAGATGGTTGTCGTTAAAATAAAGTTTAGAAGATGCCTTTTTTCAGAAAATTTAAAATACTATTCATAATTATTTTTGTCATCTTTTTCGTACACAAGATATTTGCGCACATTGTTCAGCGCTGCTGTGCGGAATAACCTGCGAACAGCTGCGAAGACATCGCCACTGCTGATAAACCACGCACTCCGGACAAGTATAGGGTGTGTTAAAAAGAGTTATGTGTAATATTTTTGCACTCAATTAGAAAAAGGCGTGTTTTACGTTTTATTTCAATTAAAATTTATTCCTTTATAGCCAACGAATAGCGTCTTTCTTTGTCCGACATCTATTCCCGGACACCGGATATATCCCGTTGATCCCGTTGACCTAGAGTCATGAAATTTGGCAAGAAGCAAGGTCTCATAGCAAAAGTAAAGGAAAAAATCCCAAAATTCGTTAATTTATAGTAATCTTACGTGATTTTTTTTAAATGTGCGCCTGTGAGATATATAGTAGGCAATATATTTTCGCTCTAAAAAATTTAAATTTTGTAAATAGATTAATAACTTTTTTTTTAAATGTGCGCCTGTGAGATATATAGTAGGCAATATATTTTCGCTCTAAAAAATATAAATTTTGTAAATAGATTAATAACTTTTTTTTAAATGTGCGCCTGTGAGATATATAGTAGGCAATATATTTTCGCTCTAAAAAATTTAAATTTTGTAAATAGATTAATAACTTTTTTTTTAAATGTGCGCCTGTGAGATATATAGTAGGCAATATATTTTCGCTCTAAAAAATTTAAATTTTATAAATAGATTAATAACTTTTTTTTTAAATGTGCGCATATGAGATATATAGTAGGCAATATATTTTCGCTCTAAAAAATTTAAATTTTATAAATAGATTAATAACTTTTTTTTTAAATGTGCGCCTGTGAGATATATAGTAGGCAATATATTTTCGCTCTAAAAAATTTAAATTGTATAAATAGATTAATAACTTTTTTTTAAATGTGCGGATATGAGATATATAGTAGGCAATATATTTTCGCTCTAAAAAATTTAAATTGTATAAATAGATTAATAACTTTTTTTTAAATGTGCGCATATGAGATATATAGTAGGCAATATATTTTCGCTCTAAAAAATTTAAATTTTGTAAATAGATTAATAACTTTTTTTTAAATGTGTGCCTGTGAGATATATAGTAGGCAATATATTTTCGCTCTAAAAAATTTAAATTTTATAAATAGATTAATAACTTTTTTTTAAATGTGCGCCTGTGAGATATATAGCAGGCAATATATTTTCGCTCTAAAAAATTTAAATTTTGTAAATAGATTAATAACTTTTTTTTAAATGTGCGCCTGTGAGATATATAGTAGGCAATATATTTTCGCTCTAAAAAATTTAAATTTTGTAAATAGATTAATAACTTTTTTTTAAATGTGCGCCTGTGAAAGGTATGGTAGGCAATATATTTTTGTTCCAGCCATTTATACAGCATATTTTGACACTCGCAAATGTATCAAAAGCTATAGAATAATTCCCGTTGACCTAGAGTCATGAAATTTGGCAAGAAGCAAGGTCTCATAGCAAAAGTAAAGAAAAAAATATTAATTTATACAATTAAATGAAACTACGTTATATACTATTATTTCTACTTTCTTTAATGACTTTACCACGACCTAGGTTTCGTTGCATAAAGTTACACTCGTGCTTGACAGATTTTTATTTTTTATGATTTAATGGAGTTCAAAGCAATTAATTTAGCACCAAATTAAGGTAAAACCCTATGACTGAAACAAATAAGTTGCCTTTATTCATATTGATACAGCGGATATGGGTTTCCCCCGGCGTGGGATAAGGTTTAGATGAGGCAATCCATACTAATTAAATGAGTCAGAGATCTCTTTTTCGATACATCGTTATTAGCTGTATGTACACATACAATTTAATTTTCAATAGTCGCCGCTCCGGCTATTCGCATCGTTACGGAGGAAAAATAAGTTTCAAGAAAGTTTATTGATACTCAGTAAAAGAATAGTGTTTGTTTTGATTTTTATTCGTGTTTCATTTATAATTTTGATACATTCGTTGCTTATTTAGTTAATATGATTGTATGAAAAAAAACGCACAAATGGAAAGTCGCTTAATCATTAAATGTTAAACGCATAGCACATCGGAAAAGAAAAAAACCAATTAGTTTAGAAAAACAAAAAAACATGGTATTGTAGCAATATGAACATATAAAAACAATAATCTTTAAATGTAACAATTTTGGTCAAGAACGAAAGGGTGTCTCGCAACTCGGTATAATTTAATTTTTTTTTTAAATGTACTTTGAAGGATAAAGTGATTGACAAAAAAATTAAATTTAATGTAAAAAAGGCGTGCGGTGCTTTCGACTTACACGTACATAATGACTCTATCTTTACAAATAGCCAGAGACAAAACACTGATATAAAGCACCCCTCTCTTCTTTACGTTAAAGTTGATTTTTTGTCAATAATTTTATTTTTATTTTAAGTTTATTAAAAAAATAAGTTATATCGAGTTGTCGGACATCCTTTTGTTTTTGCAATTAAATGAAACTACGTGATGTAGTATTATTTGTATTATATCAAAGATTCTAATAATCTTTGCTAATATCCCACCTGAAGATGTTGTAATACAACGAAACCTAGGTCGTGGTAAAGAAATTAAAGATAGTAGAAATAATACTACATCACGTAGTTTCATTTAATTGCGAATAATGAATTTCTACAAAATTAACGCCAAATATATTCAACTTTTGTTTTTGACTAAAATTGTTATATTTAAAGATAGTATTTATTTTTTTAGTTATAAAGAAGGTTTCTTTAGGTCTTTTACTAGAACTTTTTAAAATTATTGTATCTTCATCGGTTCTTAATACGTGTGGACAATTTTAAATAATTATGACGTCTCGAGTGGATGAAAATTTAATTGAAAGATTTCGTTACATTCATTCATTCATACAAGTGAAGCTAATATAATATAGAAGCTTGTTAAAAACATAGTTTCAGATATATTATTCATAGGAATCTACCTGTAGATGACCATTT
This sequence comes from Druceiella hillmani, assembly GCA_039881145.1. Classification (NCBI taxonomy): domain Eukaryota; kingdom Metazoa; phylum Arthropoda; class Insecta; order Lepidoptera; family Hepialidae; genus Druceiella; species Druceiella hillmani. Next base: position 11,066,627 of record JAYKKI010000071.1, on the reverse strand, counting down.
CTATCTCAACTTATATGAAATTATGATGATGTAAAAGATATTTCTTGTAAATCAGCATACCGATTATTATATCTTCACTTTTCTTGTGAGATACGATGCAGGTATATTAATGTGATTATTTTCCCAGTCGTAGGCCCTTCTTTAAATGAATGTGACGCAGAGTGGTTTAATGTCGATAAAGACTAATTGTAAAAGTATTTAAAGAAATTACGATAGTGTACAAGAAGTCGCTCATAAATTAGCATAACGATTATTATCTATTCACTTTTTTTAGACACGATGCAGGAATATTAATGTGATTATTTTCCCAGTTACAGACCCGTCTTTAAATGAATGTGACGCAAATTGGTTAAATGTCATCAAAGACCAATTGTAAAGGTGTTTAAAGGAAAATACGATAATGTAAAAGAAATCGCTTATAAATTAGCATAACGTTTATTATTTCTTCACTTATTTGAGATATAATGCAGGGATTTTAATGTCATTATTTTCCCGGTTATAGGCCCGTCATTAAATGAATGTGACGCAAATTGGTTAAATGTCATCAAATATCAATTGTAAAGGTGTTTAAAGGAAAATATGATAATGTAAAAGAAATCGCTTATAAATTAGCATAACGTTTATTATTTTTTCACTTATTTGAGATATGATGCAGGGTTTTTAATGTCATTATTTTCCCGGTTATAGGCCCGTCATTAAATGAATGTGATGCAGAGTGGATTAATGTCATCAAAGACCAATTGTAAAGGTGTTTAAAGGAAAATACGATAATGTAAAAGAAATCGCTTATAAATTAGCATAACGTTTATTATTTCTTTACTTATTTGAGATATGATGCAGCGTTTTTAATGTCATTATTTTCCCGGTTATAGGCCCGTCATAAAATGAATGTGACGCAAATTGGTTTAATGTCATCAAAGACCAATTGTAAAGGTGTTTAAAAGAAAATACGATAATGTAAATGAAATCGCTTATAAATTAGCATAACGTTTATTAGTTCTTCACTTTCTTGAGATACGATGCAGGTATATTAATGGGATTATTTTCCCAGTTACAGGCTCATCTTTAAATTAATGTGACGCAGAGTAGTTTAATGTCATTAAAGGCCAATTGTAAAAGGTATTTAAAGAAATTACGATAGTGTCCAAGAAATCGCCTATAAATTAGCATAACGCTTATTATCTCTTCACTTCTTTGAGATACGATGCAAGAATATTAATAGGATTATTTTCCTAGTTATAGGCCCGTCTTTAAATGAGTATGACGCAGTGTGGTTTGAGGTCATTAAAGACCAATTGTAAAGGAATTTAAAGAAAATTACGATAGTGTACAAGAAATCGCTCATAAATTGGCATAACGGTTATTATCTCTTCACTTTTTTGAGATACGACGCAGTCATATTAATGTGATTATTTTCCCAGTTATATGCCCGTCTTTAAATGAGTATGACGCAGTGTGGTTTGAGGTCATTAAAGACCAATTGTAAAGGTATTTAAAGAAAATTAGGATAGTGTACAAGAAGTCGCTCATAAATTAGCATAACGATTATTATCTATTCACTTTTTTTAGACACGATGCAGGGATATTAATGTGATTATTTTCCCAGTTACAGACCTGTCTTTAAATGAATGTGACGCAAATTGGTTTGATGTCATTAAAGACCAATTGTAAAGGTATTTAAATGAAATTATGATAATGTACAAGAAATCGCTCATAAATTAGCACGACAATTATTATCTATTCCCTTTTTTGAGATACGATTCAGGGATATTAATGTATTGTTCCAGTTATAGACAGTCTTTAAATGAATATGATGCAGAATGGTTTAATGTCACGAAAATAAATATGAAAAACTGAATCTGGCAATATTGATACCGTCATCGGTAAGTGTCCTTGGACTTGCCGCCTTTTATCCATAATTATCACTGTTTAATATTCACAAGTGCGGGCGTGTCTTTCGTGACCAGGTGTATTGGTGGAAGGCACGGAGTCATATGTGTAACGGTAGAAGTATTCAGTGTTTTTGCCTAAATTAAAAGTTTACAGTTTTCGAAAGTATTAAGGTAATTATTTTAATTGATAATTGTAATCAATTACCTATGCAAATTTAGGGTCAATATTTATATTAAATTTTCGCTGAACAGAGCATTAAAAGCAAATCTTATTTGTGTATTTGTATTAAACAAAATGTATTTTTTGGAAATAAATAATTGAATTTATTCAGTGAATTATGATAATTGTCTTGATAAAAACAACGTTTTTGTCTTGAATGAAATAAGTCATATCATCTAAGTGACCGAATGAACAATATTGACTGAAAAGTATGAAATTCAATTTTTTGCATTCAGTATTGGATAATTATGAATTATGTCCTTTTCTCGTGTCTTATGAACAGAGCATTGAAAGCAAATCTTGTTTGTGTATTTGTATTAAACAAAATGTGTTTTTTGGAAATAAATAATTGAATTTATTCGGTGAATTATGATAATTATCTTTATAGAAACAACGTTTTTATCTTGAATGAAATAAGTCATATCATCTTAAGTGTACCGAATGTACAATATTGAACTGAAAAGTATGAAATTCAATTTTTTGCATTCAGTATTGGATAATTATGAATTATGTCCTTTTCTCGTGTCTTAAAAACATCGGTAACAAGTTCTTGGGTCCACTTGCTGCAGGTTCTCTGCATTTATATTTATAATTAAAGAAATCATTGCATATACTTAAAATAATATATAAGCATAAATTGAATATGTAAAAATTATCAACATACGTAAAAATAATGCACGGGCATAAATTTAATGTGTCAAAATTATGCACATCTGTAAAAATAATGCACGTACATAAATTGAGTGTTTAAAAATTATGCACACTTGTGTAAATATATCTTTCTTTCTCATTGGTGGTTTCATTCGGCGACGATTTTTTGGTCGTCGCCGTGGTGATTTGGCTTGATCACAAGGCATACGGCCTTTGACGACGCGGCGCACCACTGATACCGGGGTCGATTCCCGGCCGTTCGTCGAGCGGGGATGGACGGGGTTTATGGTTGGCTGTAAGAGATTACTCTCGTAGCAATAAGTCCGCCATATGTGCCAGAGATACAAAATAAATAAATGTAATGCACATGTATAAATTGAATGTGTCAAAATTATGCACACGCGTAAATATAATGCACATGAATAAATTTAATGTTTGAAAATAATGCACACGTGTAAAAATAATGCACATACGCAAAATTAATGTGTAAAAATTATGCATACGTGTAAAAATAATGTACGTGCATTAACTGAATATGTAAATATTATGTACCTACATGTAGAAAAATAACGCACGTGCGTAAATTGAATGTGCGAAAATTATGCACACGTGTAAATATAATGCACGTGCATAAATTGAATGTGTCAAAATTATTCACATGTGTAAATATAAGGCACATGGACAAATTGAATGTGTAAAAATTATGCGTATGTGTAAATATAATGCACGTGCATAAATTAAATGTGCAATAATTATGCACATGTGCAAAAATAATGCACGCGCATAAATTGAATGTTAAAAAATTATGCACACGTGTAAAATCAAAGTATATATGCAAAAATAATGTTAAAAATTAAATAGAAAAATGAAATTTCCATGCACCCTCCCCCCCCCCCGCCTTCTTCTCCCCCATCTACCCTCCTCTCTTACTGGTAATTTTAATATATACTACCATATGTTTACAACAAGCACTAAATGACCTCGAGCACGACAAATATTTGATTTCTTTATATTCTAGAAAAAATGTTTTCTCTTTTAAATGAGAAACAAATTTATTAACATTTTTTTGCGTACCCATATGAAATTATTTATTAAAATTTTAATATTATTTTATCTATAAATTTAACATAAAATTTCATTACTTATGCTTAAATTTAATAGCATCAAACGCGTTAAACGATTACTTCTTTTGAATCGTCATTAATTTCAAATTTGCCCAATTATTTTAATGGCAAGAATTAAGTTTGATATCGATTAAAGTTAAGTCGATTCCATCACTATTACGAAGTTCATACATGTTTCAGCGAATCGGCTATAAAAAAGCTATATACAAATGCAGTTACGCGATGAATGTTTGCGTGGTTAAGCGTGTGTGGTAATCGAATAATAAAATTTGATGTGTTTTCCAATAAATTGGTCGCAGTACTTTTTATCTACTTCGATATACATTTTATATAGACTAAGTATCTACATAGGTATTTAGAGATAAGCAAACAACCAAAATACTCGAAAGCAAGTTAGTATTTTATTACGTAGTTATTAACCGCATTTATTATGTAGTCTGGTTGCAATGTTAATTGAATCAGAAACTATTTAAACTTTATTGAAAAGTTTTTTTTTATATTTCGTACATCTCGATATAAGGACATTTGTAAAATTTCTCTTTATAGGGGCCGTATATGTGCAGACCCTAAAAAGTAAAATACTTTGTATTTTTATCTCAGTTATGATTAAAGATAACTTCAAAATGTCAGTGTAATTTGAAAATAACTACAATTTAATGTTTTCGGAAAATTTAAATGTTTTTTTAAATATCGTGTGATCCATTAAACTTTTTTTTTGGGTTCAACATTTACTCTCCGGTTATAAACCATTTAAAAGTATAATTTGTAAAAAAATACAAAGAACTAAAAAAAATGGTAAATAATTGCGAAATCTTTCTTTCTGATTTTATGATCTCATTTTTTTTGTTATTTCCAGAAATAAAAGCCTTTGGGTTCAACATTTACTTCCCGGTTATAAACCAATTAAAACTATGATTTGTAAAAAAAACAAAGAACTTAAAAAATGGAAAGTAATTGCGAAATCTTTCTTTCTGATTTTATGATCTCATTTTTTTTGTTATTTCCAGAAATAAAAGCCTTTGGGTTCAACATTTACTTCCCGGTTATAAACCAATTAAAACTATGATTTGTAAAAAAAAACAAAGAACTTAAAAAATGGAAAATAATTGCGAAATCTTTCTTTCTGATTGATGGTCTTATTTTTTTTTGTTATTTCCAGAAATAAAAGCCTTTGGGTTCAACATTTACTTCCCGGTTATAAACCAATTAAAACTATGATTTGTAAAAAAAAACAAAGAACTTAAAAAATGGAAAATAATTGCAAAATCTTTCTTTCTCATTGGTGGTCTCATTCTTTTTTTGTTATTTCTTGAAATAAAAAGTATCGTAAAGTGTGAATTGTTCTAGTGTACGAAAGATTTCATTTTTATCAGACGTAATCAAAGAAAGATTAAAATGTATCATAAATATATCGAATCATATTATATTAATCTCGTTTATTATTGTTTTTTATGACTAGAAATTTGTTTTTTATTAAAAAACAATTTATATAATTTCGTAATCTGTGAGTTTTGTGTTATGGAGAATTTTTCATTGCATTGTTTTTAAAAAATAAAGGGGTTTCAGAAAAAAAGAATATTTTTAAGGAAAAATTAATTTGGTTTGGTATTACGTTTTTAGGAATTTTTTACAAATTGTATTTTATTATTTTCTTCCACTTTCACCCTGAAAGAAAAAAAAATGTTTTTCAAGGACGATTGGAGATTTATCGAAGTTATCTTTGTACTAAATTTCATAAATCTGCTATCAACTATTTAAAGTAATGTACCAGTAACATTTCTAAAGGTTCGATTATATATTACAGTTTACTTAAAAGCTTATATTTCATAAACGAAAATATAAATCATGAAGTGATCGAGCGTGGAACATAATGCAAATAGTGATGTGATCGAGCGTGGAAAATAATACAAATCATAAAGTGATCGAGCGTGGAACATAATACAAATCATTAAGTGATCGAGCGTAGAACATAATACAAATCATGAGTGATCGAGCGTGGAACATAATACAAATCATAAAGTGATCGAGCGTGGAATACAATACATATCATAAAGTGATCGTGCGTGAAACATAATACAAATCATTAAGTGATCGAGCGTGGAACATAATACAAATCTTAAAGTGATCGAGCATGGAACATAATACAAATCATGAAGTGATCGAGCGTGGAACATAATACAAATCATAAAGTGATCGAGCGTGGAACATAATACAAATCATGAAGTGATCGAATGTGGAAATAGTGTGAAAACGGTCTAGCTGTGAAAAATCAGTATCGTTTAAAAAAATCTGTGCTATGATTCTCCAATTTATTAGGTACGCAAAAATATTGCCTCCCTATCTATGGAGGTATAAAGTTTTTTAATTTTCATAAAAATGTTTTTTAATTTTTTATTATATTCACAAAAAAACATGTCCCTCGTTTCGAAAAGGGTTAAAGTTAAAATTGTGAAAAAATAAGGTCAGTCGACAAATAATAAAGTAACTGGATCGCGGTTGTGCAATAATTTAATGGAAACATTATCACCCACTCAATATTAAACTTTTCATATTTACCTATATAAGTATGTGAGAGTTCTACTCCCATTTAACGAATATATTTTTAAATAATTAAAAAATTTAATGGGTTTAAATCGGTCATTGCCATAGTGGTGCACAGGGACCCTCGGGGGTCCTTGGCGATCTGCAGGGGTCCGTGTTCCTGAAAAGAAAATTTGAGTATGCACGAGATATAAATGCCAAAACCAACAAATAATTTTAGCGAATATCTAAAAAAGGTCAGTAAGATGACCTTTTTTAAGGCATTAACCTTTTTTTGACAATAATTTGTAAAGTGTGTTTTTACGGCATTAATATTTTATTGACAATAATTTGTAAAGTGTGTTTTTACGGCATTCATATTTTTTGACAATAATTTGTAGTGTGTTTTTACGGCATTAATATTTTATTGACAATAATTTGTAAAGTGTGTTTTTACGGCATTCATATTTTTTGACAATAATTTGTAAAGTGTGTTTTTACAGCATTAATAATGTATTGACAATAATTTGTAAAGTGTGTTTTTACGGCATTCACATTTTTTTGATAATAATTTGTAAACTGTGTTTTAACAGCATAAATATTTTTTTGACAATAATTTGTAAAGTGTGCTTTTACGGTAATAATATTTTTTTGAGAATAATTTGTAAAGTGTGTTTTTATGGCGTGTTTTAATATTTTGTGTTTAGTTAAAGTGTGTTTTAATATTTTTTTGACAATAATTTGTAAAGTGTGTTTTTACGGCATTAATATTTTTTGATAATAATTTGTAAAGTGTGTTTTTACGGCATTAATATTTTTTTGACAATAATTTGTAAAGTGTGTTTTTACGGCATTAATATTTTTTTGACAATAATTTGTAAAGTGTGTTTTTACGGCATTAATATTTTTTTGACAATAATTTGTAAAGTGTGTTTTTACGGCATTAATATTATTTTGACAATAATTTGTAGAGTGTGTTTTTACGGCATTCATATTTTTTTTGACAATAATTTGTAGTGTGTTTTTACGCCATCAATATTTTTTGACAATAATTTGTAAAGTGTGTTTTTACGGCATTCATATTTTTTTGACAATAATTTGTAAAGTGTGTTTTTACGGCATTCATATTTTTTTGACAATAATTTGTAAAGTGTGTTTTTACGGCATTAACCTTTTTTTGACAATAATTTGTCTCGTGGATCACTTGCCATGTTATTGGGTTTTGGGCGGACTCCCCGCTGACCTTTTTTTATACGTAAAAATTTGTCTCGTAGACCATTTGTCATATTTTGCGGTTTTCGGTAAACCGGTCACCCCCAGGGATTTCTGCCGACCTACAGGGGCCCGTTTTCATGAGAAGAATTGTTGAATTGTGAATCAAAGAAAAATTAGAGGTGCTCCCAAAATCGAAAAACATGGCAAGTGGTCCGCGAGACAAAAAAGTTTGGGGACCTCTGGTTTAGATGACGTGTTTTAATAATACCTCTAGCCATGTCGACAGTCTTCTTTCCCCTGACTCATCTTACGTTATTTTCACTGCATTGCTTTCTTCTGACGCAGCGTGAAGATGTATCAGGCTATTTGGGAAAGTGTCCAAAATATATTAATGGTAGTAGTCTCAATCACAATCGGATTAGTAACTTCTGATATTATTAGATCACGAACATATTTCCTGTCAAATTATGATTACCTATAAAGCTTCCAACAATGCTCCCCATATATTACTAATCTTAATATACTGAACATCCTAGAAACATTAGAAATAAAGACAGACATATAAGAGACACCAAGGTTAATATGTATTATATGAACAACTAAATACAATATCATCACCCATACTCAATACCATCTAGAAATACTATATATAGAATATTACAACATTGGTACTGCAGTTCATTTCAAATGGTTTCAGCCCGGTCACACATATAAGGAGTTACATAAAAATATGGTTGTATAACCTTGTTCCAATCATCAGATATCCTTGCTATTATATAAATATATTACTAAGAATAACAACCGTTTAGTTTATTAAATACACCTGAATACTTGGCAATGTATAACCCTCACTAAAATACTTGTATATTGTATTACTTTCGAAAATATATTATAAACTATATTGCTACCCCACCATAAACTCGCTAATGTGAAAATTGGGAAAATCCACTGAAACCCCGCTTCCTCTATTGTTTTGTATGATATTTAAATGTTGGAAGTTTCTACGAGTTAATCTATTTAAATTTCCCACCTGAAGATGTTGTAATACAATGAAACCTAGATCACGGTTAAGAATTTAAATAAAGTAGATATAATACTACATCACGTAGTTTCATTTAATTGTTTTACATATAGTATATTCTAAATTAATTGATTGCTCAAAAATATGCTTTGTTCATCGTAGATCTCTTTTAATTCTTTTAGACGAACATACTATATTTAATCACGAACGACCATTAACAACCATTGTTTTACTGCACTTCGAAATCAAACGTCTGTATTTGTTTTTTTATGTGGAATTATTTAAAACCGAATAAATGGTGTCCACGAGTTAATCTCTAAATTGCCCACCTGAAGGTGTTGTCATTCAACGAAGTCTAGGTCGTCATTAAGAATTTAAATAAAATAGATATAATACTACATATACGTAGTTTCATTTACATGTTAATAAATGAAATTACCTATAGTATATTCTAAATTAGTTGATTGCTCAAGAATATCGTATCTTCATCGTAGATCTTTTTTAATTCTTTTACACGAACGTACTGTATTTAATCACGAGCAACCATTGTTTTATTATGCTTCGAAATCAAGTCTGTATTTGTTTTTTATGTGGAATTATTTAAAACCGAATAAATCATGTCCACGAGTTAATATCATTAAATATCCCACCTGAAGATGTTGTCATTCAACGAAACCTAGGTCGTGATTAAGAATTTAAATAAAGTATATATATTACATCACGTAGTTTCATTTAATTGTTAATAAAAATTAAATGAAATTACATACAGTATATTCTAAATTAGTTGATTGTTCAAGAATATCCTCTCTTCATCGTAGATCTCTTTTAATTCTTTTACACGAACGTACTGTATTTAATCACGAACAACCATTAACAACCATTGTTTGACTGTGTTTCGAAATCAAACCTCTGTATTTGTTTTTTTTATGTGGAACTATTTTTAAACCGAATAAATCATGTTTTGTCAAGTTTGTTAGCGTCTTAATATTGTTTCGTTTTTTATGCTGCCTGTATTGTAATGTTATAGCGGTTATTTTTTAAATCATTGTACCTAAGTATAGTTTGCTTTATACGCGACTCTTGGTGGATAATAAACGTTAAGCGTGACAGTGCTTTTTTTTGTCTATTGCTTGCGCGTATAAGTAATGGTCGGTGCGGTGACGACTAGATTCAGGGTTGTCAAAAATTTTAAAATGACGCACGTAATTTTAAAGCCAAATATTTATCACAATAATAATTATAATTTCGATCTTAAAAATTTTTATTAAACCTGAATGTTGTTTCATCAAGAAATAAAAAAATTAAAATCTAAATTTTTGTAAATAATTCGAACATTAAGACGTATTTTTGAAAAACATTTTCAAGGTACTAAATTAAAAGAAATTAGAAAAAAATACAAAACATATCTTAGTCGAAAACTAAATTAAAGTCAGTATTTAACACAATTATTTGGTTGGCTAGTAAGTTTTTAACCAAAAATTTCGGACTTTTCTAGAAAGATTCTCGAAAGTTCTAGAAGGTTTTACTGTAGGCTATAAATAGGCCAATGGTAGTCAGTTGGTGGCGGTGAGCGTCGAAGCTTTAAGTGAATTACATAAAAGATAATGGATTTAAATCGATATCAAATACGGATTCCATTACTATATATATACTTTACGAATTTTCGTTTGGATCACGATGCAAAGACCCAAAGCCTATTGGACGGCGACAAGTAGTAGATAACAATGGCGCATACTAAAATTAAATTTGTGTAACATATAATATTTTTAATAAAAATTGTTGACAGCAAGTCGGGGTTCCATCCAATCCATCTCGAAATGACTATTAGTGTCACCAATGAAATAAACTTAAGCTTTAAGCTTTAGGTAACCATTATTGTTGTTCGAATTTCGTGTAATGAAGAATACTATGGGTGATGTTTTGGAAATATTGTTTACAAAATAAGCTTTAGGTAACCATTAATATTGTTCGAATTTCGTGTAATGAAGAATACTATGGGTGATGTTTTGGAAATATTGTTTACAAAATAAGCTTTAGGTAACCATTAATATTGTTCGAATTTCGTGTAATGAAGAATACTATGGGTGGTGTTTTGGAAATATTGTTTACAAAATAAGCTTTAGGTAACCATTAATATTGTTCGAATTTCGTGTAATAAAGAATATTATGGGTGATGTTTTGGAAATATTGTTTACAAAATAAGCTTTAGGTAACCATTAATCTTGTTCGAATTTCGTGTAATGAAGAATACTATAGGTGATGTTTTGGAAATATGATTTACAATATAATCTTTAAATAACCATTAATCTTGTTTAAATTTCGTGTAATGAAGAATACTATGGGTGATGTTCTGGAAATATTATTTATAAAATTATGTGACATTTGTTATCATACAATGTTGATTGAAACTCGGCCGGCAAACAAACTGAACGGGCACAATCTTTTCCTAAGAAGTCCCCAAAGCATGCATATTGTTGTCAATCACAATTATCTTTAACGCTGAATTGTGGTAAAGTATATTGTATAGAAGTGTTCTAATAATTCATAAAAACAATAGAGTATTTGTATTTTCAAAAATTGAATCTCATATTCAGTCGTAACGTAACTTTCTTACATTTTCTTTCGAAAAGATATTGACAAATATGTAACCGAAAATTCCTATTTCTGTCGTTTTCAAACTACCTCTATGTTTCTTGCGCGGTGCCTACAATCACGTTTTTACATGACCGTTTATATCGTCAGTGCTGTCAAGCTTATTAACTAAAGCAATCATAACCGACTATAATTTCATTCATTAGAGATAATGGCTATTTAAGGCGTTTACAAAAGAAACGATAAAGTCAAAATATTGTCAGACACGATAACGTTCCTTCTTTGAAAATATTATTGGAAATACTTATATACATTTGCCAACAGATGGCGTCAGGATAGTATTACGTCTCAGTGAAACGCTCAACGTTTCATCTATCAGTATAAAATAAATTTTACTCCCAAGAAGATGAATAACGTAATGTTTTCGGAGGATTTGAATAAGTTTGTCTAATGAGGTCACTAATTTAAGAACATGCCGGATCATAAATGTATTATATCTACCAGCTCAAACGCAAATATTAAAAGTTTTGATAATAACTGAGTATTCTTCTCTATCATTCATACTCTTCTAATCTAGCATTCATTAAAACACCAAAATTGCTTCACCATGCGTGAACTATAAGTTGTGCTGTATAAAGTGATTTTCTTACCTTTATCCAATATAAAATTGTATGTGTACATTATTATATCTCTACGTTATAATTTGTAAATATAATAATAAAACAGAGAGAGAGAATCCCAGAATGCAGCCACCATTGCCTTTCTGACCAACGGAACTGCACGTGCTTTAAGTGGAGATCCTTCTTCGGGTTTGCGCCATTCTTTAATTTGATTTTTGGTCTCAGGATTGAAGTAAGGTATCCATGTTTCATCAGTAGTTATTATCCGTGGGCAAACTCGGTAGTCGTAACGGCATAAATGCTCTTGAAGGTAGCGGCATATGTCGGATGTGTTGAGTTTCCGTTCTGGTACCAACAGCCTTAGTACCAATCGAGCTGAAACTTTATTTACACCCAAAGGTTCGTGTAAAATTTCAGATACCTGTCGTGTACTTATTCCTATACTAACGCTAATTTCACGAATAGCCAATCATCTTTGAGGTGATTCTCAACGGCAACGACATTTCTTTCACTTACACAGGTTCTCAGACGTTCACTGCGCTGCTCAGCTTCTAGTGATGTTCTGCCAGCTTTAAAACAATTGACCCATAAATAGATAGTGCTTTTAGATATTGCAGACTGTCCAAATACCCCTTGCAAACGTTGAATAATTTCTGAAGGTTTCACGCCTTCTTTAAACAAAAAGATTGCTTTTGGAGGTTTAGCAGCATGTTCCGAAACAGCGTTAAAGAAATACGTCTGTATCAGTCAAGAACCAAAAGCAAACTGAATTATATTGTGCGAGATAGCTGTGTAAACGTCAAGACTTGCCTCTGACGTATAGTGTAGGCAATAAGTTTTACAAAATTGAAGTAGAACTAAATTCCTAAAACTCTGAAGACATCCCTAACAATAAGTATGACACTATCTCTGAAATTCAGAATCGTATATCATCGGCCAATAAAGCATTTTTTGGACTAAGCTCCATCCTTAAATCTTCTTTTCTTACAAGAAAAACAAAATTATTACTATATAAAACTCTTATTAGGCCAGTTCTAGCATATGGTTCAGAAACCTGGCCTTTGACTAGAATTGGAGAGAATAAAATAGCAGCCTTTGAAAGAAGGGTTCTGAGGAGAATTTTTGGGGGTGTCAAGGAAAATGGTATTTGGCGAAGACGTCTTAACTCAGAAATCTATAGGTTGTTTGGTGAGCCTGATGTCATAAAAACCATCAAAATCAAAAGAATGAACTGGGAACTGCCCACATATCTAGACTGAAAGATGAAAACCCAGTAAAGAAAGTTTTCATCGCAAAACCTGTAACAACTCGTAGAAGAGGTAGACCAAAATTAAGATGGATCGATTCAGTGGAAGAAAATTTTAACATTCTCAGGATAAAGAACTGGAAAACCCAGGCGAATAGTAGAACCTGCTGGAAGAATCTCCAACAGAAGGCCTTGGCCCACCCTGGGCTGTCGTGCCAAATATGATGATGATGATGAAGTAGGAGATATTCCAAAAAACAACAACTTTTGTCTAACAAAGTTGATTTTAAATGATTAATCACGATGTTCTCTACCGATATTTCTTCATACCGTTATGAATGTGCCATCTTTATGTTTTATGGTGAAGTTCGTGACTGTGAAAAACCGGCATATCTAGTCACAATTTTACAGCGACATTGGGAAAACCCCACAATGATTTATTGGTTGATACGTGGGCGCTTTTCGTGTAGGCAGAACCCATTGATAATGTGAGCAATTATTATTACTTTGCAATGAAGACTTCATCCTATCGGGGTCTGGCTGATATCAACTTTATCCGGTACCTCATCATATAATCGACGTTACTCGCACTAAACTTTCATGGGCAAAATTACGCTAGCTTCTGTGGATCCAAGTTTATTAATTTTATGTGCTGGTTAATTAAAAATATTCTCCGGTCTGATTGTTTATATCATAAAATTAATTACCATTACAGCGAGGTAACCAACCATGGCGAGAACTTAGGGTTTCTCATCCGAGAGCTGATTATTTTTCTATTAATTTAAAAAGGTGTTCGTGACTTGCAGACAACAGTTGTACTACTTTGTATCAATATTGAATTAAAGGATAATTTCATTTAGGTCATTTTTTTTATTTTTGAAGTTAATTTTTTTGGGCGCTATGTGAATAAAATGTCAAGGTCGAATTTCGTGCAACGTTTAGTTGTAACGTCTGAATGTAACGAATCTATCGTAAAAAGGACGGAAAATAGGTACTTAGCTAACATCCGAGAGAGATAAATGAACACGATAGAATGAAACAAAAAGTGTACGCACGCTCGAAAAGAAACAAAAATGGCGCTCATTACTGCTATCGGGTGTTTTGTACGTTGTGTGTCAAAGTAAACTGTCAAAATTGTGTCGATTTATTTATCTATTTATGATTGATTCATTATTAATTTTGGATAAACTTCATCCGTTACAAGACTAACAACATATGTAACTCCACAATGAACCCACACGTATAGTTGTCGTAAACATAACTTACAAAAGAAGCATTAAATTCCGACTTTCTTTAGCCGTATTTAGCTAGGGGTGTAGGGTTTTGATACTGGCGTCGACATAGACAATTATCGATTAAAACATAGTCGTATTTTTTAATTGATAATTGTATATGTAAATTTATTTGAAGATTTTATTAAATGTTTACGTCAAAATGTAAGTATTTGTTTAATCTTTCTGAACGTGTAGTACTAAAATCGTCTTTCTTTTCTCATTACTGAATTATTGTATAAGGAATATGTTTGAATTATTACACTCAAATAACTATATTTTTATGACATAATCTCCGTGAAATTTGTTTAATTTTAAAAGACAAAGCTAGCAATTAAACTAAAATGGTAATACAGGGTTCTATTTTAGGCTCTTTTTCGGTTATATGGCACACAATGATTTATCTAGCCCGTCGAATAATCATATAAATGGCCATTAATATTCAAAATTTATTTTTTATCGTACATTAAAAATATACGTTACTAGCTTTGATCTGCGTCTTCGCTTGCGTGGAAGAAGAAAAAAGAGGTGATATTAAAATAAATGTTCTTGTGGAAAAAATCGATCTTAGAATTAGAAATGGTTAAGTAGTTTGAGATGCGTAGGCTTTTTACTGTTTTAGATAACCGAAGGCTTGTTGCTGTATTATATACTATATAGTCTTATTATATACTTAAGTTGATGCTTTTATAAATAACGAGATATTTTTTAATTACCCCAAAGTCAGTTTTATTCCAAGATGAATGTGTTATCTTATGTTCGTATATGTGACCCAGCATAGACGTATGATAAATCGGTGGGGTACTTGAGGCCTGGAAGCAGAACAAATAAACAAACACAGATTCGCTGTCGCTTTTATAATATTAGTTATTCAAAAACAGTTTGCTAACTTAAACAAAGCACCAGGGCCATCTAGTGGCACCTTAAGAAACGATTTTTGTTGTTTTTTAAGTAAGTGATCAAGGCGATACAAGGCGACGCGGTGAACCCCTTATTGCAATTTGCAATAATCATCAACACGAATATTACCACATAGAACGAAATATCAATTATAATGGTACTTCCATTTTTCCTTAACTCTTTTTTTTGGTGGAGATTCGTCTTATTATAATGAAACTTTTAAATGTATTATGATTCAGAAAATTTTGAAACTAAAAAATATTTTTTATTGTGAAATAAATTAGTTCTCAAAATTTTTCTAAAAAACTTTTTGTAAAATAAAAAAAAAGGAAAAAGATAATTCATCTAATATTTTTGAGAAAATCTGAAAACCTTTTTTGCTGTACTAATTAAACAACAACCTGTATAATCAATCTTCGTAGCTAATCTTTTGACCAGCAAAACTCGATATGTTTTCGTTTCAATCTATTTCTGATCGCATATCCGATCACTCTGAGTCAATTAAGGTGCGAGATACAGATGTGTCGACATCATTCCACTGTCCGGGAAGATTAGTGACACGTGGTAACCCTAGTATTATCGATTAGTTAATTGTGGGTAGGTGTTTAGTGTACGCGCGAGGTTAAGGTCGACGTCGTGTAATAATTTGACGAAGTGATAAATTATACGTAGGATAATTTATTGGATGTACCACTTAGTGTATGTTTAACTTTTGAAAGATATCGATTAAATACACGTGTTTTGTCGATGTTTTCATGTTAGAAGATAAAAGCTGTACTCCATATTTGCCTGTAGGTTTAAGTCATACTGTATCAAACCAGGTTAACTTTCAACGGCAAAATAAATACAGCTCGTTTTTTAAAGTTTCGTACCTCGAAAATACCTTTACAAGATCACTCGTGTGTCCATCCGTTTGTTTGTCACGACCCTTTATCTAAGAAAGCTTTTAACATAAAAACTAAAAGTAATAAAGTATATTAATATATACGTAACGGCATTTTGAAGGAGAACTAAATAAGACTTTTAAATCTAGTTTCTTTTAGAATTTCAAACAAGATAGTTTCAGAGATATTGCTGAAAATGTCTACACAAAATGTTTTAAAAATGTGATGTGTGTGATATATATATATATATATATATATATATATATATATATATATATATATATATATATATATATATATATATATATAGAGAGAGACATGGCTCACGCACAGCTACCTGTGGACACGTATATACACCAACACATTGTGTATACCCGACCGTATGACGTGCGCGTCGGACGCTTTTTGGGTGGATAAAATCTTGTGAGTTCACGTCACCGACATGCTTTAATAGCATTGTATATAAATATTTAATAGCTACACCAGTGTGTTGTTCAATATTAGTGCTGTGTATATCTATACCAGTAAATTTAAATTGACTACGTGGAAAGTTCAATGTGCGTGTACTGTGCATTGTTTAAATTTTGTTTTAGTGTGATCATTATTTTAATTGTTTCATTGTATGATCACTGTGCAGTATAACAGTGAGTACTCAATATGTTAATATTTTTATATATACAAATGAATAACAAAAACAGCATTTATTTTCAAGTATTTCCAATATTAGTAGCATTATTTGCGTTTAAAAATGTCATATTGTTTAGTTTTTTTATATTTTTTTTTACTTCTGCTATATATATTGCAATGAGCATTTCATAGTGGCTTAGAGGTTATCTTACTAGCGTGGTAAAACATATTTCTAATTGTTTGATTTTACTTTTGTTGCGGATTTCGAAATTAAAAATTGTATAAAATTTTATAAAATCACTGTTATTTCATTGTTTTAAGTTTTCACTTCTGTCGGCATTCCCAATGACTGCCTATGTTTTTATTTCTTTATATTCAAACAGAAACATAAATATATCAGTCATGGAGTTAAATATTGCGTTTAAGTTATATATTGCGTATTATAATTTTTTGTTTGGAAATTAAATTCATAATAACTTTTTCAATTCAAGGAACAAAAAAATTGAATCTTTTCCTATTTAGAAGTTTCGATTAATTGTTTGTTTCGTTATTTTTTTATCATAAGGTCTTTTTAACCTATTCTGCAGTTTTAAAACATTTAAAAAAAATATCGACTTCAGTCAAATACCCTATTGTGAATGTGTAATTAACTATTTTTCTTTGATTCGATCGCGACCGCGCACCGAGCGACATTTGTTTATGTTAAAATGATATTTAAATTAAATATCATTTGAATTTTTTTTTGTTATTCTTGGCTTAATTGTCTATTGCACTATTTTAAAGTATGTATGACAACTAGTACTGACTGGATTTTCATTTAATGTCGAACGGTCAAATCCACATGTTATAATAACGAAAAATAATAGTAAAAAAAAGTAAAGACAATAAATGCTTTCTTCGCCGTTTCAACTTTCATTAAGAGTGCACGTGTAATGCTTGATATTTTTAATATTGTTTGATTTAATATTGAGAATAATGATAAGAAAAATATGGTAATAAGGGCAAATGTTCAATGTTCATAAAGGATAACTTCTATTAAGAGTGCACGTGTAATGCTTGATAGTTTTAATAATGTTAGGTTTAATAGCGAGAATAAAGATAATAAAAATATAGTAATAAGGGCAAATTTTCAATGATCATAAAGGATAACTTCTATTAAGAGTGCACGTATAATGCTTGATAGTTTTAATAATGTTAGATTTAATAGCGAGAATAATGATAAGAAAAATATAGTAATAAGGGCAAATGTTCAATGTTCATAAAGGATAACTTCTATTAAGAGTGCACGTGTAATGCTTGATAGTTTTAATAATGTTAGGTTTAATAGCGAGAATAAAGATAATAAAAATATAGTAATAAGGGCAAATTTTCAATGATCATAAAGGATAACTTCTATTAAGAGTGCACGTATAATGCTTGATAGTTTTAATAATGTTAGATTTAATAGCGAGAATAATGATAAGAAAAATATAGTAATAAGGGCAAATTTTCAATGTTCATAAAGTATAACTTCTATTAAGAGTGCACGTGTAATGCTTGATAGTTTTAATAATGTTAGATTTAATAGCGAGAATAATGATAAGAAAAATATAAGTAATAAGGGCAAATTTTCAATGTTTATAAATGATAACTTCTATTGAGAGTGCACGTGTAATGCTTGATAGTTATAATAATGTTAGATTTAATAGCGAGAATAATGATAAGAAAAATATAGTAATAAGGGCAAATTTTCAATGTTTATAAATGATAACTTCTATTGAGAGTGCACGTGTAATGCTTGATAGTTATAATAATGTTAGATTTAATAGCGAGAATAATGATAAGAAAAATATAGTAATAAGGGCAAATTTTCAATGTTCATAAAGGATAACTTCTATTAAGAGTGCACGTGTAATGCTTGATAGTTTTAATAATGTTAGATTTAATAGCGAGAATAATGATAAGAAAAATATAGTAATAAGGGCAAATTTTCAATGTTCATAAAGGATAACTTTTATTAAGAGTGCACGTGTAATGCTTGATAGTTTTAATAATGTTAGATTTAATAGCGAGAATAATGATAAGAAAAATATAGTAATAAGGGCAAATTTTCAATGTTCATAAAGGATAACTTCTATTAAGAGTGCACGTGTAATGCTTGATAGTTTTAATAATGTTAGATTTAATAGCGAGAATAATGATAAGAAAAATATAGTAATAAGGGCAAATTTTCAATGTTCATAAAGGATAACTTTTATTAAGAGTGCACGTGTAATGCTTGATAGTTTTAATAATGTTAGATTTAATAGCGAGAATAATGATAAGAAAAATATAGTAATAAGGGCAAATTTTCAATGTTCATAAAGGATAACTTCTATTAAGAGTGCACGTGTAATGCTTGATAGTTTTAATAATGTTAGATTTAATAGCGAGAATAATGATAAGAAAAATATAGTAATAAGGGCAAATTTTCAATGTTCATAAAGGATAACTTCTATTAAGAGTGCACGTGTAATGCTTGATAGTTTTAATAATGTTAGATTTAATAGCGAGAATAATGATAAGAAAAATATAGTAATAAGGGCAAATTTTCAATGTTCCTAAAGGATAACTTCTATTAAGAGTGCACGTGTAATGCTTGATAGTTTTAATAATGTTAGATTTAATAGCGAGAATAATGATAAGAAAAATATAGTAAGAAGGGCAAATTTTCAATGTTTATAAAGGATAACTTCCATTAAGAGTGCACGTGTAATGCTTGATAGTTTTAATAATGTTAGATTTAATAGCGAGAATAATTTTAAGAAAAATATAGTAATAAGGGCAAATTTTCAACGTTTATAAAGGATAACTTTTATTAAGAGTGCACGTGTAATGCTTGATAGTTTTAATAATGTTAGATTTAATAGCGAGAATAATTACAAGAAAAATATAGTAATAAGGGCAAATTTTCAATGTTTATAAAGGATAACTTCTATTAAGAGTGCACGTGTAATGCTTGATAGTTTTAATAATGTTAGATTTAATAGCGAGAATAATGATAATAAAAATATAGTAATAAGGGCAAATTTTCAATGTTTATAAAGGATAACTTCTATTAAGAGTGCACGTGTAATGCTTGATAGTTTTAATAATGTTAGATTTAATAGCGAGAATAATGATAATAAAAATATAGTAATAAGGGCAAATTTTCAATGTTTATAAAGGATAACTTCTATTAAGAGTGCACGTGTAATGCTTGATAGTTTTAATAATGTTAGATTTAATAGCGAGAATAATGATAATAAAAATATAGTAATAAAGGCAAATTTTCAATGTTTATAAATGATAACTTTCATTAAGAGTGCACGTGTAATGGTTGATAGTTTTAATAATGTTAGTAGTGAGAATAATGATAAAAGTGTTAATAGTGAGAATAATTACAAGAAAAATATAGTAAGAAGGGCAAATTTTCAACGTTTATAAAGGATAACTTTCATTTAATGCTAACAACATGTAGTGCTTGGTAGTTTAAATAATGTTTTTCCACATATTAAATAACTTAATACAATAAAACTTGACTGTTGCGGCTGATTGGAAAATTGCCAAAAGATTCGGTAACTACGAGTGTCAATGGCGTCAGCAATATTCACGTATGCACGTCGCCCCCGTTTCGTGTTGTTTTTCACGTTTTCTCCCCGCCCTTTATATATTTTCTTTTGTTTTGTGCGTAATGACCGGTATATGATACGGTTTTCCTTAACATAACAAGTTTTCTTATTTTATATTTACGTAGCATTGATGCACAAATAATTTATGGCGAGCTGTATTTAGGAATAAAAAAAATTTGAGCGCGTACAACTCGGTACACGTGAAAGAAGTGAAACTTCTTTTTCTTCTTTTTCTTCTTTTGGTGGAGAGATCTGCTATGGTGCATCACTCATCTGCAAGACACTTGACATAATCACGACGACCACTCTTGGCAGAGTGGTCGTGGTCATCATGTCAAGTGTATTGCAGATAAGTGATGCGCAATAGTATATCTCTCCATTCCTCTCTATCAGCTGTTCTCCGGGTGCGCTTATGTAGCGGAACGTCCATGGCTGTCTTGACCTGATCTATCCATCTCATTGGTGCTCTCCCAAGTGATCTGGTACCTTCCACCTTGCCCTGTATCACCAGGCGGTCAATATGAACAATGTTACGCGGCGACACATGTCCAAAGAATTTTATAATAAGATTTGTACAATATTGGATAAACGCCGCCTGATGCCAAGTTCTTGGAGTATGGCATTAGTATGAAACTCAGTTCACGATCCTCTAAACATTCTCCTCCAACACCGCATTTCCAGAGCATCTATCTTTCTTCTTTCGTTTTCGCGTAACATCTATGTCTCTGCGACGTAGAGGGAAATGGGGAAATTAATGCTCGAACGCGTCGGTGAGACATGCGTTTTTAAAATCTTAAAAAGTGTTTCACCGTACTCTAAATTTTCACGTATTATTTGTAAAATTCTGAAAAAAATTAAGATAGAAGAACTTAATATTAACTTTCAAAGAAAATTGGTGTGGATAAGATATTTTGTATAATTTTGAGATATGGAATAATTTCTTGGAATTATTTTTACATATCATAAATGATCTAAACGTTATTACAAGTAAAATTTATCTCTAATCACGTGATATTAAAAATAATCAGTATTTTATTTAGACTCTATGTATATATTAGAAGTAGTTAAATTACATAGTTATAAATAATTTCTTTACAATAAATTACTATGAATATATTTATATATATATATATATATATATATATATATATATATATATATATATATATATATATATATTAGAAGTAGTTAAATTAGTTATAAATAAACTGTTTAAAATAAAGAAATTTCACTTCAGACCCACGTGTTTTAAAGGTCACATTTTATTTTATTTCATTTATACATTTTAATTTATTTTTATACAATAATTTCCAAAATTAAACAAAACCACGTACATGTCTCGACAGGAGATTTACTCAAATATAATATAGATGGTGCTAAATATACACGCGCATTGCTTTAATATTGCCTTCCATGTATAAATGAAGCTAAACATACGTCACTTCAGTTCCATGAAAATCGATTCGCATTTTTTATATATCGTTTTTATGTTTCAATAAATAATCCTTAATTTATATAGATGTAATTTAAATTTTGGTCACCCGTGTTCTGTTTACTAAATAATATTTCAATCAGTAACGATCTCAATAGATGGCGCTGTGCGATTTTAACATTAATGTCGCTACATTTTTGGGGTGTGAGTCTGAGATGCACTTTTTTATTTGTTGACGCAACACGATTTTCGTCAAGGACGTGCCGACGGCTTTGGTAATACGATACGTGGATACTGGCTGGCGGCCAAGTGCATGGAGGGGGTTGTTTGTACCGCTTTGGACGCTCGATAATCGCGTCGGGCGTCTGTCTGGCGCGACTTACTCACCGATGTGGTGATATGCGTCTCCTGGCGGGCTTTTATCTCTGGTTACTGTCAGCATACAACTGAGGACATTTTCGCTTTAATTATACATTATGAATTCGTTTGCTTTTTGTAATAACTCTTTGACTTTACGACTATAGTGCCATCTATGAGTAGCATTTTGTCTTACGCTATTTTTATCGTCTTTTGAATCGATGAAACTACGATAGAAAGTAAGTCTTTTTATGCCCAGGTAACATTTTCATTAGTCTTTTTAGATTCGAATGCTTCATTTGTAAATCTGACTAAAGAAAACTTAGCTGCCAGCTTAACAAATTTAGCCTGATAACACGAGTATTAACGAAATTGAACCAAGGATATCTATAAGTCGGTTAATACGATGGAAGTATATTTTTAGGAGATAAAATTATGATAAGATGATTTAAAGAAAGTTTAAATAAGTAATCGTCTTGCGAAAGAGTTAGTGGATTGATTGTGAATGGAAAATGCTTAAATTGACTTTGTAACAGTACATGTTTAGGAATAATTTGGTAATAATATTTTTTTTTTAAATAAAAGATATTTAAAATGATACTGTTTTTTCTGTCGGTTTTGTAAACTATCTGAAGTTTGATGCTGGTTTTGTAAATTAATTGAAGTAATTTTGAAGTTTGATGTCGGTTTAATAAATTACCTGAAGTTTGATCTTGGTTTTATAAGTTAACTGAAGTAATTTTGAAGTTTTATGCCGGTTTCATAAATTAACTGAATTACTTTTGAAATTTAATGTCGGCTTTATTAATTACGTGACGTTCGATGTTGGGTTTACAATTTAACTGAAGTAATTTTGAAGTTTGATGTCAGTTTTATAAATTACCTGAAGTAATTTTGAAGTTTGATGTCGGTTTTGTAAATTACCTGAAGTTTGATGTTGGTTTTATGAATTACCTGAAGTTTGATATTAGCTTTATTAATTACCTAAACTTTGAGGTCGGTTTAATAATACCCGGCGTTTGAGCTCGGTTTTATAAATTAACTGAAGTAATTTTGAAGTTTGATGTCGGTTTTATAAATCAACTGAATTACTTTTAAAATTTTATGTCGGTTTTATAAATTATCTGATGTTGGATTTACAAATTAACTGAAGTAATTTTGAAGTTTGATGTCGGTTTTATAAATCACCTGAAGTTTGATGTCGGTTTTATAAATTACCTGAAGTTTAATGTCGGTTTTATAAATTACCAGAAGTTTAATGTCGGTTTTATCAATTACTTGAAGTTTGATGTCTGTTTTAGAAATTACCTGAAGTTTGATGTCGGTTTTATAAATTACTTGAAGTTTGATGTCGGTTTTATAAAGTAACTGAAGTAATTTTGCAGTTTGATCTCGGTTTTATAAATTAACTGAATTACTTTTGAAGTTTGATGTCGGTTTTTTTTTAAATTACCTGATGTGTGATGTCAGTTTTATAAATTACCTGAAGTTTGATGTCGATTTTATAAATTACCTGAAGAGTTTAATGTCGGTTTTATAAATTACTTGCAGTTTGATGTCTGTTTTATAAATTACCTGAAATTTGATGTCAGTTTTATAAATTACTTGAAGTTTCATGTCGGTTTTATAAATTACTTGTAGTTTGATGTCGGTTTTATAAATTAACTGAAGTTTGATATCATTTTTATAAATTAACTGAACTAATTTTGAAGTTTGTTGTCGGTTTTATTATAAATTACATGAAGTTTGATGTCGGTTCTATAAATTACCTGAAATTTGATATCGGGTGTACAAATTAACGGAATTAATTTTGAAGTTTGCTATCCGTTTTTTAAAATTATCTGAAGTAATTTTGAGGTTTATAATCAATGCCGTTATTCAGGGACTTTCGTTTAAAAAAGAGGTTAACGCAGATATTTTTAAGATTCCGTTCCATGTATGAATCTCATGTTCACTCCTGCGTCCATTTGTCCACTTGTCGTGGTAATTTTTCTCAAAAATACTTGAGGTTGATATTTAAAATTTGGCGTAGTAATGGGAATTATTGATCGCATATTTTTGAATTGTACTCAAACTAAAAAAAATGTTTGGGAATGAAGGTGCAAGCTTTGGTATAAATCAATTTTTCATTTCGAGTGTCTACTGGAAATGCTAAAAACGGCTAAAGTAAACATGTCTCCACTACCTCCTTCCCTGTTCCGAAACTGCTAATGTTAAAAATATGAAGAAAAATTGGTGTTACTAGAATTTACCTAAGTTTACCAGAAAACTGTAGCGATATTTTATTTTTGTCACAGTTTTTGAGATATTCACGACATCTTTACCACATAATTTAACAAAAATGCTATGTACCCTAATAGTATTTTTATTCAATTCTTCTACTTTGTCAGCACTACAGCCTTGTGCAGGCCAAGGCTTTTCCAATCTGCTCCCTCCAGGCAGTATAATTTGATGCAAGGTTTCTCCACCTGTTGACTCCCAAAATTTATAAGTCCTTCTCTACACTGTCCAACCACCTTGTCCTTGGTCCAGATCTTCCCTTCCAAAAACGTGTCCCAACTTACTGGTTCTGTAGGACTTGATTACTCTCAAAATATTTGCTTGCCCATGTTTAGTATATATTTCATTGTTATATCAGCTTCTCCAGATATTATCTTCTTTGAACGCTCCTAAAATTGATCGAAGGATCTTTCTTTCAAAGATGAATAACCTTTTCTCTTCTGCTTTATTGATTGCCCAGATTTCGCTACCATACAAAATGATAGGTCTGATGATAGTTTTAAATAGATTTATTTTTGTATTAACAGAGATGAGTTTTGATTTGAGTTGTCTTTTTAGACCATAGTTTAGACCATCTGTTTGCCATCAAAAGTCGGTTTCCAATTTCAACTTTTATCTCATCTTTACTGGTACTGGTACTTAAACTGAGTGACTCTTTCAAAGGTATAATTTCCAATTTGGAGCGACTGCAACCTTAAATGTTAAAACTTTTATAAGTACCTAAACCTTTATGGAACCGCCTTACTTCACACTAATATGTTTAATTTAGTATTGAATTATACTCTTAATCGCTGCAATATTGTCGTTTTGTAAAAACAAAGAAAAATATTGAAAAATGCCATATTTTAATCACGTGGAATTAATTAATATTGATGCGATACAAACATTTGTAACTGACTGTGAATTTTGTGAGATTTTCAAATGTTTCTTTTTAAATAGTCTGTGGAGTGTATGTCAAGGAAAAAAAGCGTCTATTTTATATTTTGTGTAATATATATATATATATATATATATATATATATATATATATATATATATATATATATATATATATATATATATATATATCCGTGTTTTATAAGTGAAATACAGCTTACTCACTATACACTTGTTGCAAAAGGAAAAGTCTGTAGCTTTCTTAATATGCACCTGTTGCAAAAGGAAAAATCTGTAGCTTTCTTAACATATACCTGTTGCAAAAGGAAAAATCTGTAGCTTTCTTAATATACACCTGTTGCAAAAGGAAAAATCTGTAGTTTTCTTAATGTACACCTGTTGCAAAGGAAAATTCTGTAGCTTTCTTAATATACACCTGTTGCAAAAGGAAAAATCTGTAGCTTTCTTAATATACACCTGTTGCAAAAGGAAAAATTTGTAGCTTTCTTAATATACACCTGTTGCAAAAGGAAAAATCTGTAGATTTGTTAATATACACCTGTTGCAAAAGGAAAAATCTGTAGCTTTCTTAATATACACCTGTTGCAAAAGGAAAAATCTGTAGCTTTCTTAATATACACCTGTTGCAAAAGGAAAAATCTGTAGCTTTCTTAATATACACCTGTTGCAAAAGGAAAAATCTGTAGCTTACTTAATATACACCTGTTGCAAAAGGAAAATGTTGAAGCAGCAATCCGAATTGACTCACTCTAGCCTAGCTATTAGTGTTTTCAAAAAACTGAGTAGTAAGTATATTACGGTCGAATTTCGATCACTGGTATGCAATAATTAAGTATTGAAATAATGAAAAAATGTACGACGAACATTAAGAAGCTAATTTAAAAGAAATAAATTGACTGACGAGTCTAGTCTAGTGACGACTTCAGTCTCTACTCTAGTGGCCACTTAGTCTAAAAACTGCGTAGGAAATATTATATAACTGTTAAATAGTATGATAATCGAAGTAGTTAGATAGCATTTATTATATTTACAAAGTGCAGGCGTTAGTGAGGAGATAATTTGTAAGGAGACAGTTAGAATTATTCTAAAACAAATTCTGCCAATCTGAAAACAACTTTATATTATTATACCGAAACTCTTCCTTACATTGATGCAAGCTTTTGTTCGCGGCTTCGCTCACTTTTTTTAAAATCTTTTTTTTTTAATTTCTGTAGCGGTTTTCCCTCATCTTCTTGGAGGAAGATCTTTCCTTCTTTTTCTTGGATCTCAAAAGCATACTTAACAGTGATAAAACATATTATACCTCAGTTTTAACTTTAGACCGAACCGCTTGCTATAACAATTGAAAAAAAATCGCATATTTCCGGCATGCTCTTTTTTATTGCTTGAGTGTTTTTTCAAAAATTGTATCTGTAGATTAAGCGTTGTCTTAGTAAAAGTTTAATTCAAAGCGGCCTAATAGTTTTTATGTGAAGTTCAAATAGAGATAGACTAACAAAAACAGACAGATGGACAAAACGTCCCTTAGAAAAAAATTAAGCGGTGGGAAGTCTGGGAGATCTTAATTTCTTTTAAACATTTGTATTGAAATATTTTTATTTGAACGAATTGAAAAGGAAAAAAACAAATATGCAAATAGTTGCTAATAATAAAATATTAATTGAATTTGTTTTATTTTATTTAAAAAAAATTATTTGTCTCAGAAATATATCTCAACACGCTATTGAAAATGTATTTTTAATGTTATAACGCTATTCGCCGAGAAGACCCGAAGTTGGCCGAATTAAGTCGCAAAGAGCCGATAAGACACAAAGCTGGTCGAATTAAATCGAAAAAAGCCGACAAGATGCGAAGCTGACCGAAGTTGTATTTTTTTAAAGAATGCGTTTTGTGTTCAGAAATGTGTAAATAGCATACTCCACTATTTTTTAAAAATATCTGCAACATACAGACATACACCTACATAAAATAAATTAATAGGTATAGATAGGATATTAAATACATACCTCTAATTATATTGCATAAAATAAGAGGAAAATAAAATTTTATATACGTAGCTTTTAAGAACTCGGTTTGGCCTTGTGCTAATAAGTCACTTTGCATCTTTCCAGTCTGTTCTCCTTTATGCAAATATGTCGTACAGTTGCATAAGACAATAATCGTTTTAAATAACTTAACTAACGCTATCTTGATCTCCATACTTATCGGCTTGTTATGTTTTTTCCATTATTTTGTCTGGCTCACGTGCTGATTAAAATGTGGAAAACATTTACACTAATAAGATAATCTACTTCTCTCTAACTGTTCGTCCGTTTGTTTGTAAAAAGAAAATGTTACTACTTTGGCCGTATATTGAAATAAATCGATCGATGTTGCAGAATGTGCAATTATAGATTTTTTTTAACATTACCGAATTGTTATTCAACTTTCACAAGTAAACTTGTGCGCATACGTAAAGTCTCCGAAGGTTGCGCGCGGCATGTGATGGCGCGCGCAACCTTCGGATCTATAACGTTCGACTAAAGCGAATTTTTAACGTTGTAGTAACTCGATAAATAAGGAATATACAGAAAGGATGATTAAATTTTTTTTAATATAAAAAATTCATGTAAAACGTTATTTTTCGTTGTCAATATTTTAATTAATAATTAAATTGTATGTAACGAATATGTGATCAACTAGCTACGCCCGTGGTTTTGTTCGCGTGAACCTTTGGAAAATATTATTAATTTAGTGGTTAAAATACACGTAACATCATGTAATATAATTATAAAAGTTAACTATTTGTTTAAGTAAGAACGCTTTGTATTGGCATTTCAATTACCATATCTGCTTCTCAGGAGGGTAGATGGCAGTAAAAGCAGTCTCTGTTTTCCCTCAGGTTCTACGTAATCCTCAATTTAAAATTCCATCAGAATTCCGTCAGCGGTTCTTACATGATGCACGGACAAATAAATTTATAAATAGCCAATAATTTTAGAAAAATATTTTTGTTTTTGGTTACTTTTGTTATGTCCAATATTTCCAATATCCAGATACGCCAATTCTGCAATTTCATTATATGTATAGATTTTGTAAGGTTGTCTATAGTTCCCTTCAGTGTCGACTTCTTTATTATATATTTATGATGATTTTGAAGTGAAACTTTTTTGAACGCGATGAGAGTAAAATGTCGAGTTTTGTGCAACGTTTTCATGCAACGTTTAGTTGAAACGTCTGAATATAACCGATCTGTCGCAAGAAGGACGGAAAATAGGTACTTAGCTAAAAACCGAAAGAGATAGAGATGAACACGATAGAATAAGACTAAAAGTGTACGCATGCGCGAAAACAGAGAAAAATGGCGCTCATTACTACTATCAGCTGTTTTGTACGTAATGTGTGTCAAAAGTAAACTGTCAAAATTTTGTCGCTTTATTTATCTGTGTATTATTGAATTGTTACCAATTTTGCGGTAGGCGCGGCTATTTTTTTTATTGACAATTGTTTATGAAGATTTTAGTGGACGTTTACGTTGATTTGTAATGACATTTTGTTAATTTTTCTGAATGTATAGTATTACAATCTTTTTATACGAATTTATCTATGGACTTACACTTAGTATATTCTCTCTCTTTCTCTCTCTCTCTCTCTCCGTCTCTGCTCTTTTACCCCTTTCTACGTAATCTTCTAGTTAAAATTCCATCAAATCCTTCAGCGGTTCTTACGTGATGCACGAACAAATAAATTTATAAACAGCCAATAATTTTAGAAAAGTATTTTTGTTTTTGGTTACTTTTGTTACGTCCCCCTAAACCTTTTTTTTCCATAAATATTTCCAGTATATAATACTCATAAATCGAGGTTTAGATCGCCAAAGAAGTTTCACTTCTGCCACGTGTACTAGGTTGCATGCGCTTAAATTTTGTCACGTTTTTTTCTGTTAATAGTTGTAAAGGAATAGGACGGCTTTTTCTCAAGTTTTTTTGTACAATTATTTTTGTTACTACTTTTTTTAATTCTTCATATATCACTAGCTACTCTTATCACTTCATAGCTATACGCCGGGATTAAAAAGTATTTGTATCACAAAGATATATATTTATTTTTGGTGACTTACCCCTTTTATTGAACTGTAAGATTTTTCCAAATTCCAGCTTTTTAATTTGCGATTTCACTTTAGTGGCAGACAGTCGGTCAGATAAACAGAGTTGAGGCCACGAGTGTTTCGTTTTTATCTACGTAATTAACACAGAAAAATTGACGAAATTGTACACGTGGAAGAAGTAAACAGGAAAACGGAATATAGAATGTAGGTTTAGGAATATATGAAACAATCAAATGTGAAGATGTAGGTAATTGAATTTAGTTAATGATGCCGTTAAATATTTGTTTTATTATCTATAAAAAATTAACAGCGTTCGAATGTTTGCTTGGAGGAAAATCTTTTGCAGTTAACTTATAAAACTAACAGTATAACTCGGCAGATTGTGTGTTTAAAATGATGATGACTCTAAATCCAATGTGGCGGACTCCCAAAGATGGTGGACTGTGTTTTTATGTGCACATCCATAATATGGATATCAAATGAAAGGGTTAAGGGGGGGAAAATTGAAAATGGTGAAAAACAAGATGGCCGCCATACCAATTTTAAAGTATTATAACTCGGCAGTTTGTATGTTTAAAATGACGTCACTCTAAATCCAGTATGTACTTTAAAATGTATATATATATATATATATATATATATATATATATATATATATATATCTTTAACCAGAAGAGGACAATGTACCATATATTACTCTAATTGTGTACATATAAAGAAAAAATAAAACCTGTCAAGCACGAGTGGAACTCGCACTACAAGGATTCCGTATACATTTAGGCATTTATACACATTTAACGGTACATAATGTTCCTATTAAACTATTTACAAAATTTTAATTTTTTGCATATTAAAAAAAAATATAGGTTTTTATGTGATATAACTACACATTAACGATTTTTCCTGTTATTTGTACTTTCAAACCTTGCTTCTTGCCAAGTTTCATGATTCTAGGTCAACGGGAAGTACTCTACAGGTTTTGATTTATTTGCGAGTGTCAAAATATGCAACATTTTTAGGGATCTTTTTATCGCGTTGACTTAGAAGCTTGATTTTTTTAAAGCTCGAATTGACCTTAGACCTAGTATTTGATAATAATTTCAACTTGATACCTCCACGCGTTCCTGGGAAAAAAGTCACGATTATATATGTATACATATATATATATATATATATATATATATATATATATATATATATATATATACGCACTCACGCGCACACTCACACGCGCACACACACACAAACACACACACACACACACACACACACACACACACACACACACACACACACACAGAAATAGGGTGTCCAGGAATAAAAGTTGGGCAAAGAAGGACGCTATTCGTTGGCTATAGATGAATAAATTATCGTTGAAATAAAATGTAAACACGCCCTTTTTCTACGTGAGTGCAAAATTTATACATAATTCTTTTTAACACACCCAATACTTGCCTGGAGCGTGGTGTTTACCCGGACAGCTAGATGTTTTCGCAGCTATTCACAGGTTATTCCCCTGAGCGGCGCTGAATAATGTGCGAAAAGATGACAAATAATTATGAATATTATTCAAAATTTTCTGAAAAAAGACATCTGTTAAATTCTATTTTAACGATAACCAACTATTTTTCAGTAAACGTAAAACGTCTTTCTTTGTCCGACACTTATTCCAGGACAGGGTTTACATATATTCCCCCTCTACTTAATTATATTATGTATTTTTAACTATTTATTGTGTTAGGAAGTCAATATCAATGATAAATAAAGTTATTTCAATTCAAACAGGTACCGGAACCGTCAACGCGCGAGCCAGACTCGCACTTGCTCGGAGTTTCATTCAGCATTCTCTCAAAAATACTCCTGAACATATGCTGAAATTATGGAACGACTAAATGAATAAATTCGAATTTTATTTTTGGAATTTTATAAAATTTGCGGGCTTTGTAAGCTAGTTCCTTTTCGCCAGACGGTATCTTATCACAAGTTCCCACATTGCGGATTCGTGTAGATAAAATAATTACGTCGCGGCTGGCCGAAATGGGTATGCGAGTAACTGGCGAGATAAGATTGCGGTTATCGTATATTACGTGACAGATAAAGTGGGATTTGTGCAGATGGCGAGTGGGTCGATCCATTTTGCGTCTGTATTTTGGTGGGGAATCGCCAGTTTTGAGCTGCCATTATACTAACTGCCGTTTTCGTGACGAAATAGCTTTAGCTAGTGAAGCAGAGTCACGATGGACGAAATCGCCATAGAACTTAAGAACCATTTTTAACACGAGATATTAATCATGAGAGCATGTGCTTTTAGCTATTTCTGACGTGTGTCAGCTATTAGTGGATGCAATTCTATTTATAATGCGCAATTGCTTTGGTGTTATAAAAAAGTTAGTAACTTTAGCGGACTAATGAATCAAAGCCACGAAGGACGAAATCGCCTTAGAAGTGAGAAATATTTTTGAACGCCAGATATTTATCATGTAGCATGTGCTTTTAGCTATTTCTGACATATCTCAGTTAATAGTGGGTCCGATTCGATTTACAATGAGCAATTGCTTTGGCGTTATAAAACATTTTTTCTTTAGCTTTTTTATAGCTTAAATAAAGTGATATTGGCTACCGAATTTAGCGAACTTCACTTAATATTATTTTAAAACCAGCAATCTGGTATAAATCGTGTTTTAACCGTAAACTTATACACTATATTTTATAGCTTAAATAAAGTTATATTTTCTACCGAATTTAGCGAACTTCACTTAATATTATTTTAAAACCAGCATTCTGGTATAAATCGTGTTTTATCCATAACCTTATACACTATTATAACTATGCTAGTATTTTGTTTAACCGTTTAAAGCGTATACATAGGTTTTCGTTTTTTGAAAATACATTATAATATTTTTTTATATCGTAGTTGAATTAAAAATATATATTTCTATATTTTTGAAGCGTTAGAGCTAATTCCTTTAAATCATCTATTACATTATGTTTGAGAAGCGTTTGTAAAGTACATTTTTGTTTAAATCTTGGTTTGTATAGTTCTGCAACATATTGTAAATAAAATTTATAAAAATGTGATGCATTACAAAGATTAAGTTTATGGGACCCCAAAATATAGGAGTGCCTGTTTATTTTTGGATTGACATTGTAGTCTGGGCTGTTGTTAACTAGTCACAATTGTTATTAACTTTCACAGTCTTGCTATATTTTAGCCTGGCTATATATATATATATATATATATATATATATATACATACATATATATATTAGTACATTTTTACAATCGTAGTTGTTTATTGAAACTAAATATATTGTAGTATCGATATGTCACAGATTATTGTGTAAGCATAAGTTACAATAAAAAAATTCTGGTGTGTGCTTATGACCACACGATAGAAGAGAAGACTTTTAATTTTAATACATATATATATATATATATATATAATTACATTGATGTTATGTGATGGATATTAGTTCGGCGATTCAGGAACAAACCGAGATTATTATTTTAAAATGAAATAACAAACGCGTAATGTATTAAATTATACTCAAATAAACTGTTAATAAAAAATAAAACGAAATTTTTGTAACGATTCACTCCGTGTTAGACAGTGACCTCGCTCGGACGACGTCGAAGGGAGTCGAGTTTACCCGTAAGAATAAAACAATTGGTTTACGGAAACTGAAATATATTCTAAATATTTTAGATTCAAATTTAATTAAATGCCCAAAAAAAAGTGTGCATAGTGCGCCTGAATAAAAAAGTAGTTGACTTGATATTTAAAAAAAGGGCGCGTGATGCGCCTAAAAAGTAGTTTACTTGGCCGAAGTCGAAGGGAGCAGAGTTCACTCGATTCATCGTAACCAACCCGAGCATGACGGATCAGTTTCGTTCACTGTTCAGAAAGAGTGCACACTATGTGTTTTTTTTTGAAGAAGTTTTCACTTCAATAAAACTATATTAAAAACTTTTAAATATTTTAGGCTCAAATTTAATTAAATGTCCAAAAAAAGTGTGCATAGTGCGCCTAAAAAAATAGTTCACTTAATATTTTAAAAAGTGCGCATTGTGTCTAAAAATGTAGTTTACTTGGCCGAAGTCGAAGGGAACCGAGTTTACCCTATTCAGCGTCACCAAACTGAGCATGACGGCTCAGTTTCGTTCACTGCTCAGAAAAAGAGAAAAAGTACGCATGGTATGCTTAAAAAAGTTTTCACTTAAAAAAACCAGTGGGTCGATAAACTAGTAGATTCGAAGTATAACTTCGTTAGCCAGGGCTTCTAAATATATTTGTTTCTTGTTATTCAACTCATACGTCAAACTATTCTCCTTACTCGTTTCGTCACTATTTTAACACTTTCTTTTATTATTAAATTCATTTTTTTTAAAACTAATAAATTTTATAAATTAAAAAAAAAACAGCAATACTCAGAAAAAACAATACTCATATTTAAGTATTTTTATTAATTATAATGCATTCTCCCCCCTACTGCCATCATTACTCTTCCCTACTCTACTGATCGCTTCATCACCAGTCTTACCTAATTTAAGGGTAACGCATAAGAAATAGAATCTCTAGTAACGCTATTTCATTCTCATAATTTTTACTTTAGCATATCTTCGAAATACCTAAAGTAAAAATTATGAGAAAAAAACAGCGTTACTAGAATTTACCGAGTTGTAGGTACATAAAATAGTTTTAGAAATATTGCTGAAAATATCCACAAAAACACGTGAATCTCCGAAATTGTACATAAAATAGTTTTAGAGATATTGCTGAAAATATTCACAAAAACACGTGAATCTCCGAAATTGCTAAAGTATAAATTATGAGGAAAGAACAGCGTTATTAGAGTTTATCCAGTTGTACATAAAATAGTTTTGAGAGATTGCTGAAAATATCCCCAAAACACGTGAATCTCCGAAATTGCTAAAGTATAAATTATGAGGAAAGAACAGCGTTTATAGGTTTTACCCAGTTGTACATAAAATAGTTTTAGAGATATTGCTGAAAATATCCACGAAAACACATGAATCTCCGAAATTGCTAAATTATAAATTATGAGGAAAGAACAGCGTTTATAAAGATTACCGTGTTGTACAAAAAATAGTTTTAGAGATATTGCTTAAAATATCCACGAAAAGAAAATAAAGTAAAAATTATGAGAAAGAAGCAGCGTTACTAGAATTTACCGAATTGTACATAAAATACTTTTAGATATATTGCTGAAAATATTCGCAAAAGCACGTGAATCTCCGAAATTGCTAAAGTAAAAATTACCGAATTGTACACAAAATTTTGAGATTTTCCAGAAAATATCCACAAAAACACGCGAATCTCCGAAATAAAGTAAAAATTATGAGAAGAGAACAGTGTTACTAGAGTTTACCGAGTTGTACATAAAATAGTTTTAGAGACATTGATGAAAATATCCACAAAAAACACGTGAATCTCCGTAATTCCCAAAATAAAAGTTATGAGAAAAAACAGCGTTACTGGAGTTTACCGAAAAGTATAGCGATGATTTTAAATCTTATAGTTTTTGAGAACTTCACGGTATTTTTATGCATGTTTAAGACATATTAGACAATATACAATATTTGAATGGAGCAAAATCATATTAATATTTCTAAATAGTTTAATAGGAATATCACGTATCCTTAAATGTCTGTATGTTTGTGCGGGAGTCTTACGTAACGATAGTTGTACTCGAACTTAAGCTATTTTTTTTTCTATAACGCAGCATAAGTAGTTATATTTCGGTATATAAGATTATATTCATCCATTCTTGTAAAATGTATATTGGTAAGTATCTTTGTGTTTTCAAAGCCAACGCTTGGAAAAACCTGCAATATTCAATATGTTATTAAATTGATACATTTTATCGATAAGTCCGAAAAGTCTGTTCATTATTTACAATAGAATGGTTACATTATTTTTTTACGTTCCGACGTGTAATTCGGTTCGCTCTTGATCGGTTTACTTGGTCGCCGATCTGATACTTAGAAGAAAACTGATCGGGTCACATTGATAATTATCTGTCGGCTTATCTCGCGGGATCATCCGAGTCAAGATTCACAATGCGTTCGAAAATTGCGCACTTGTCTGTCTAGACGTGGTGATCCCGTGACATTCACTCACTCGACCTTGCGCAATGTTTGACGCGTTTTCCTGCGGAGTGATTGTAGGTTTTCACAGTTATATATATATATATATATATATATATATATATATATATATATATTTACATCTAGGAGGTACAGACTGTCATGACACATGAAATGGATAAAAGTTGTGCGTGCCAGCTCCGACACGCGACTGGAGTTTACTCCTTAAGTAACACTTTATATAAATATAAATATCAAGATCATCAAATATAAATGGAAAATTATTTAATAAAATGTGCTGACAATATAATTATTTTCAAGTAAACCACAAATGAACAAGATCAAATTTTTACAACAAAATTAAAAACATGTAACGTCAGACTAAGACGGTAAAATTGAAAGAGAATTTTTAATTTTGTAGGATAGAAGACACCAAATATTCGCACATAATGACATTTAATGATTACATCTTAATACAAGCAAACGATAGTAAACTATGCGTGTCACACTCCGTCATTGCGATTATGCCATAAGAAAATGCCAAATAAATATATTGATATCTCACTCTAAAGATGCGTAGAAATTTTGCGCGGACAGGCCATCTAACGTTTACACTTTTTTTAAGGCTCTGAACTTCGTACGATCAGAACCTAATGCTCACATTTTTTAACGCCCTGAACTTCGTACGCTTTAAACTTCTGATTTAACTCCGCATAAAACTTCATACTTACGTATGGACGTATAGAGTTTTCACTATCATATCCTTCAATATTAAAAAGGCTTAACACTATAAATAGGGATACAGGAAATGACTCATTTTACGCTAACAGTATAAGAAATAGTAGATTAGAAAAAAGTAGTAAACAACATTGTAAAATTATCTCTAATAAGCAAACATAAAATAATGTAAGGATGAAACTCTTAAAACTACCAATTGACAGCTCGCTAATAAATATGATTCTGGGGTCTATAAGCAAACATAACATAATGTAATAATGAAATACTTAAAACTACCAATTGACAGCTCGCTAATAAATATGATTCTGGGGTCTATAAGCAAACATAACATAATGTAATAATGAAACTCTTAAAACTTCCAATTGACAGCTCGCTAATAAATATGATTCTGGGGTCTATAAGCAAACATAACATAATGTAATAATGAAACTCTTAAAACTTCCAATTGACAGCTCGCTAATAAATATGATTCTGGGGTCTATAAGCAAACATAACATAATGTAATAATGAAACACTTAAAACTTCCTATTGACAGTTCGCTAATAAATACAGGTATGACCTGCGGTTTGTTATAAATAATCTTCAGCAGCTTTCTAATGAGTCATATTTTATGATAGTCCAATAAATAAGCCCTGCACGTTAAGATGTTCATTTCTGGAACTGTGTAATAAATTGATTAATATTAAATTTTGGAATTTATTAAGAAGTAACATTCTGTAACTAGCTAACAATTAATAGAAACACGTCGAACTTTAATAAGTAAACGTCCCGCTAATAAGTAAACTTAAAATTGACAGCGCACTGATAAGTAAAAATAAAATTGACTACCCGATAATAAACAGAATTCTGGAACACATTAATAAGAAAACATAAAACTGACAACGCACTAATGAGTTTTCCAAAGCTCGCTAATAAGTAATCATAAAATTGACAACTCGCTAATAACTAAAATTCTGGCACTAGTTAATAAGAAAACGTAAAATTGGCAGGTCGCTAATGAGTAAAAATTCTGTGACTCAATGGTGAGTTGAATGTCAAATCGATTATTTGAATTCTGAACGTTAATTTGGAACGCTTTTTGGCAACTCTTGCATTTGTAGAACACGTAAAATATCTTGATAATTTTATTACATTATGTAATTAGTTTTTCAACCAAATGTGAAAAAACTGAAAGACGCACTTCGGATCCACGCCGTAGATTTTTCTTAAAAACTTCAGGATAAAATCATAACAAGTATTTTGTACTAATATTTAATTTAATTACCCATCTCTTTTTATACGTTACACAAAATAGTATAACGCATATATACCCAAAAATTAAGAAAAATAAACCCTATTCGAAAATAAGGTACTTGATACAAATAACACCCAAAAATGAAGAAAAATAAACCCATCTTCGAAAATAATAACTTGATACAAAAAAGACCTTTGTTCTAATAAGGCATATATACCCAAAATTAAGAAGAATAAACCCTCTTCAAAAATAAGGTACCAGATACAAATAAGGCCTATGTTCTAATAAGGCTTTTACAACCAAAAATTAAGAAGAATAAACCCATCTTCGAAAATAAGATACTTGATACAAAAAAGCCCTTTGTTCTAATAAGGCATATATACCCAAAAATTAAGAAAAATAAACTCTCTTCGAAAATAAGGTACTTGATACAAATAAGGCCTATACACCCAAAAATTAAGAAAAATAAACCCATCTTCGAAAATAAGATACTTAATACAAAAAAGGCCTTTGTTTTAATAAGCCATATATACCCAAAAAATAAGAAAAAGAAACCCTCTTCGAAAATAAGGTACTTGATATAAATAAGGTCTATACACCCAAAAATCAAGAAGAATAAACCCTCTTCGAAAATAAGGTACTTGATACAAATAAGGCCTATATTCTAATAAGGTCTATACAACCAAAAATTAAGAAGAATAAACCCTCTTCGAAAATAAGGTACTTGATACAAATAAGGCCTATATTCTAATAAGGCCTATACACCCAAAAATTAAGAAGAATAAACCCTTTTCGAAAATAAGGTACTTGATACAAATAAGGCCTACGTTCTAATAAGGCCTATACAACCAAAAATTAAGAAGAATAAACCCTCTTCGAAAATAAGATATTTGATAAAAATAAGGCTTACCTAATTTAATACTTATATTTCAATAAATATTAATGCAAATGAACAAAAACATAGTTAATTATCATCGTTTTGGGCCTAATTAGAATATAGGCCTTTTTTGTTTCAAGTACATTATTTAGTCATTTTTAATATTTGTTGTTTAATATTTATATGATGTGACAATCGATCTAAAATTACAGATTTTGTGACCCTTTTCTGCAATCATCCACGAAATTTTAAAAAAAACAGTTTATTTCTCTTTTCTGCAATCGTCCACAAAATTTAAAAAAAACCAGTGTTATTTTAAAATAAGATTTACGTCATTTTAAATACCATTTCCAGTTTTGTGTAAGGGACTACCTATTATGTGTCAATTTCCAATACTCCTAATCAAAAATCCCTATTTATATTTCGTTCGGATGTTAGAAGCTCGTGACAGACAGACGCCATTGCCACAACTATAGAATGCTATAATTTTTCTATGCCAATACAATGAAAATAATTGTTATTATTTGCTTTTCATATAATTCTACAATGACGGAAATTGTAATTATTTGTTTTTCATGTATATACACACTAGAGATGTGTAACTCATGAGTGAGAGACATAAGAGATATAGCTCACATGTTACGATCATATCTATCACTCGCTCACTTGAAATAAAAATGTATCAGTATATCACTAGCTCGGGAGTGATCGGCGTCTTTTTCATTTCACCAAATCAATCATTTCACTCGTTCGTCACGTCGTGAAGATAGATACAAAAGTATATGTTTTGACGTTACATGAAAGAGAAAGAAAACGATCGAACTATTTAGTCAAATATGCAACTGGATCTATATAGACGACGTAGCTACTCGCGATCGAATGTGAACGCTGTGATAAAGTATACTTTAGTTCGCTCAAAATATTTGCGTAAACAAACACTTTTTTGTTTCATTTTAAAATTCTAATTTATAATTGTATAAATACGCCAATCTATTCCAATTTGTTTAATTATCGTTAAAGTTATTGAAGTTATACTTCTTTAGGCGCGTTATGAAAAAATGAGAGTGAAATTTTAAGATTCGTCACACAAAAGTTACAGTATGAAGTTGCAGCGGTTGCAGTCTCGAAACAAAAGCTATTGGCACCATCGTCGCCTCTGTTCACTGTTTTCATATTCATAGTATTTATCCACATGTTTCTAGTGTCTACATTCACACACGTGTTTTAGTTTCATATAAGTGCGATTTATATATGTGCTGATAAATTATATTCAGTAGTGATTTAAATTCAATATTTTGATTAATATATTTACTATTCGTAAATATTAGTGAAAAAATTGTGTTTATAAACTTTTTCAAGTGCTCCAATATAATTGAGGTTATCTATCCGTATGTATTATTTAATGATGCCAAAGAAGTATAACTTCTTACGCGCGTACATAAGTACACGCACCCTTTTTTTTAATGTATAATTTGAATCTAGGTTAACAGTCTTAAATCCTAAACCTGCAAAGTATTAAACAAAGTGAATACTCTTGTAGAAATTTATTTTTATTTTCAAATAATAGTGCGAAATATTTAGTCATTACTATTTCGTTAATAACTCGGAGAACTGAGATACTGAGCTAGAGATATAAATGAGTGATATATATCTTTCCAATCAAATGATATATATATATATATATATATATATATATATATATATATATATATATATATATATATATATATATATATATATCACTCTTTTCTTTTCACTGATCCATTTTGCGCACCTCTAATGCACACTGATAATTGTTATTATTTGCTTTTCATATAATTCTACAATGACGGAAATTGTAATTATTTGTTTTTCATGTATATACATACTGATAATTGTTATTAATTGCTTTTTATAGATCAAATAAGATTCTATTTCAAAAAAATTGTTATTTAATTGGATTAAATTTGTGAGTACTAACTTTCATTCTTTTACGATTTTTATTAAGAAAAAAGGCCCCCGATCCCCGTTTCGTGCGAACCGAAAAGAAATGGGGTTAAATTAAAAGAAAACGTATTGTGGAAAAATTGCCTTTAAAATAATTTCAATAGTAGAAGACGAGGGTTATCGAAGAAATGGCACAAAAAAGATAATATCTGTGGCCTGCAGCACGCCGATATATTGCCGGGATTGTTATTGTACACTTATGTTGACAGTACTGTGTTTTTTTAATTTTTTTAAATG
Source organism: Druceiella hillmani (assembly GCA_039881145.1). Taxonomy (NCBI): domain Eukaryota; kingdom Metazoa; phylum Arthropoda; class Insecta; order Lepidoptera; family Hepialidae; genus Druceiella; species Druceiella hillmani. The sequence goes on along the minus strand of JAYKKI010000071.1, from coordinate 11,025,981 downwards.
TGTGCAGTTGATGTATGAAAGCACAATAAATAAATAAACAAACCTACTTCACATTTATAATCTGGTATAATCTACAATAATTGTATGAATGTGATGATACAGAGAACACGACAGCGCTACTAACACATGCTGCAATGTTGACGTCTGTCAACGCCGTGACGCGTGCGAACATTGTCCCACTTGTTGGCATCGCGTTAAAACATGTTTTAAAGTGTTTAATAATTTTGTGAATGTGATGATACAGAGAACACGGCAGCGCTACTAAAAAATGTTGCAATGTTGATGTCTGTCAACGCCGTGACGCGTGCGAACATTGTCCCACTTGTTGGCATCGCGTTAAAATATGTTTTAACGTGTTCCTCTTATTATAGAGAAATGGTAATTATAGAAAAGGTCAAAAACGACTTTCAGTCACTTTATTTATACGTTTTATGTGTTCTTTTCAACAAATCGTAAGTATCCAAATCGGAAAATCTATAAATTAAAGCAATTGTAATATTGGAAGTTTAAACTTTTCAGCTGGACTATACAATGTTCGGTAGCAATAATCGGGCAGTAATATATTTATTAAAAATATATTAGAAGTTAATTTGAAACTTATAGTTATTTATCCACAAAATATGAAATTTTGTTGAACTTAGCAAAATTTTGTTAAATTTAAGCAAATTTTAACTTAATTCACAATTAAATGAAACTACGTGATGTAGTATTATTTCTACTTTCTTTAATTTTTTTACCACGACCTAGGTTTCGTTGTATTACATCTTCAGGTAGGATATTAGCAAAGATTCGAAGATATCAAGGGATATCTTCGCTAATATCCCATCTGAAGATGTTGTAATAAAACGAAACCTAGGTCGTGGTAAAGAAATTAAAGAAAGTAGAAATAATACTACATCACGTAGTTTCATTTAATTGTGAATAATGAATTTCTACAAAATTAACGCCAAATATATTCAATATTTAACTTAATTTTTAATTAAACTAAACATTTTGGAAAAACGATCTGTGATGCTAAATAATATAATTTCCCATAATTTTTCCACTCAATCCATTTACAATCATGCATTTATTAATTTTCCAATATAAGTATATCAAGAAATTAATATTTTTAACATAATTTTGTCAAAGTTAAGTCTCCTTTTTTATGACAAATCTATCGATCTTATCTGTCACACAAGCCCTATGAGCTCTAGTTAAATATTTTTTTTCATCAAAATGTAAACATGGTGCTCTCATACTAAAGTACTATGTGAAGAAAGGGGAGGGGAAGGAGTAAGAGACCATAATTTTCAGGAAATCAAATTTTTTTTTGGGAAAATTTGCTTGAGATCCTTACTCTGGACTTTTTATAAGATATCTGCACAATCCAGCTGAGTTCTATCTGAATTGTCCAGGTGCAGAGTTTGTCCGTAAAGTGATGATACTGGGTCTGGTAAAAAGAATTTATAGATTCGATCGGTACATATTGTTAAAAGTCTTGAAAATAGTCTTCTTAGACGTAGATACACCTCTGTCAACGCGATCAAATCATCACACGCTGCAAAGGCTCCCTGGAAGTCAGCTGCCGTAACCTCTTCCAGAAACTGTCACATAGGGTTGCCAGATGTCTGGGATTTCCGGAATTGTCCCGGTGATATTGTCCCGTATCCAGGAATGTAATAAATTTGTCCCGGAAATGTAAAAAATTATGGTAATTCTTTAAAATTGTCTTTATTGCTATTTTTTGTGAACCTATACATGCCATAGCTGCATTACATTTTGCTAGATTGATCAATGGAAAGACCGGAATCGCATGATTACGGATCAAATCAAGGCATAAATTTAAATTTAAATAAATTGCGAAGAGTTAGAATTAAACTTTAATTTATTAAAATAACTAAATCAAAATATGAAGATAATAAACTAAATATTATTGTCATTGTCAAACTACGAGAATTAAGCTTCGAGTTGAAATTAGATAAGATTAATTCTTGCAGGACACATTTCTTTTGCCAAATATGTATTAATATTAGCTTTTAATAATTTGGATAAATGTGATTAAAATAACGACTGTTTTTACATTAAATTACTTACAATTATTTAATAAGTCAATAAACTTTATTAAAAAGTTCACTTTATATTTTGGCAAAAGAAAACGACTTTTTTATTTATTTTTATTAATCTGAATATTTTTTGGGTTCAAAAAAGCTTTTGTTGGGTCAAACTAATTTTTTTTCTTAAATCACTGGTAGTTATAGATATAGTAGTAGAAATGTCCCGGAAAAAGTGATTTTACATATGGCAACCCTGCTTATATAACATAACGACTTTTTCTCTATAACATAACGACTGTTTTTATATTAAATTACAATTATTTAATAAGTCAATAAACTTTATTAAAAAGTTCACTTTGTATTTTGGCAAAAGAAAACGACTTTTTTATTTATTTTTATTAATCTGAATGTTTTTTGTGTTCAAAAAAAACCTTTTGTTGGGTCAAACTAATTGTTTTTTCTTAAATCACTGGTATATATATTTCTTTAATCACTTATAGATATAGTAGTAGAAATGTCTCGGAAAAACTGATTTTACATATGGCAACCTTGCTATCACAGCCCATTGGATGGCGGACATGGCAGTGATATTGGCGAGCAGGAGAATTCATTTTGTCAGAGACATGTCCAAATTGAGCGACACCAACTCCAAAAGTCTCTAGCAGTGGCAGCAGTATTTTGCAAATTTATTTAGGTTCGGAAACAATGTTCCAACTAATTCTAAAGCAAATGTTGCAACTAATTCTAAAGCAAATGTTGCCACTAATTCTAAAGCAAATGTTGCAACTAATTCTAAAGCAAATGTTCCAACTAATTTTAAAGCAAATGTTCCAACTAATTCTAAAGCAAATGTTCCAACTAATTCTAAAGCAAATGTTGCAACTAATTCTAAAGCAAATGTTCCAACTAATTTTAAAGCAAATGTTCCAACTAATTCTAAAGCAAATGTTCCAACTAATTCTAAAGCAAATGTTGCAACTAATTCTAAAGCAAATGTTCCAACTAATTTTAAAGCAAATGTCCCAACTAATTCTAAAGCAAATGTTCCAACTATTTCTATAACAAATGTTCTAACTAATTCTATTATTTTCATTATTTTATACTTTAGAGTGCGCTTCTTATTCGGTGGTCGTTTGAAGTCCATTCATTTTTTTTTATAAACATTTTTATTTAATTAATCGATAGGCGGGAAGAACTGACAAAAAATGGTGCGCTTAGCTTTTGAACACCTGCTCTAAGCAGCCAAGATTATTAGCATATTAGCAAGTCATAGTCTACCGAGAGATCTAATATTTGCAAGTCACGATCTACCGGTTATGTGCGGATCAGTACTTACGCCAGGCCTGTTCGAACCGCACGTGGCATTGTTGTACAAAAAATTAAATGATATTCAAAAATGAATATTATTAACATCGGTACCAGGAAATTACGTATCCGAAAGATCCTTCGTAACGAAAAGCAGGTTCACTCATGTTCAATGTCAACTCGGACAAGCACCGACATGTCTTCGTAGATAAGCCATCTCAAATAACGTATATCATACCCTCTGGCGCTTTTTAGCGTCGCTGCGGCCGATCACGTGGTGCGCGTGGACATGTGCTTTGCGTCGTTCGCGCCAGATCGCGATTTCAGGGTCAAACGTGGTTCTGTTTTTATGCTATTTTAATACCTACATGCGGTGCGGTACTTACTCATGTTGCATTAACAAGATCATATTGCACCTGCTGCCGATTATTTAAGGTCTGTCCGAGTTTATTTATTGGTTGTAAAAATGATTCGTCTGCTTAATAATAATGCGTCGTCAAATAATTTGTCTTCAGTTAATTGTGTAATTTATCTATTTCAATTTTAATTATAATGCTCCATGAAAATTATCTAAAATAATATCGAAGTAAATATATCTCGAGTTAGTAAGTAAAAAAAACCACTGCACTTGGAAGAATCGAAGTAAGAAAGAAGTATGGACGGAGAAAATTCGAAATCTAATATCTTTCTATTTTCAAAATTTCACAATATGGCGTTCAACATCCGCCATTTTGCTTTCTGGTTATTTATATGAAGATTTTTAAAATTCGACAAAATGGCGTCCAACGTCCGCCATTTTGCTTTCAAGTTTCTACAATGTATGTATTTTTGTTTTTGACTTGATTAATCGTGTAATTTAATATCTTAATCTGAGGGCTTTTAAAGTTTGATAAAATGGCATTTTATAAAATATGGATTTATGCTTAATTAGGTTTGATAAAATATGGATTTATGCATTGCTACTTTTCTATATCTTTATATAGCATTTGTTCAACTTACGGAATTGAAATGAAATAATTTATAGGTCAACGTGATGTAAATAATGACGATATATTAAATAGAAACCAGTCTAAAAGAGAGTTTAGAGGATCACTCTAAAGACAAGATACATTTATATAGATGACAAGACAATTATCGTGCCTCCATTGCAACTATCTCTTTTCTACATGTGCTTTCTCTTGACTGTCTTTTCACATTCGGCGTGTTTGACCGCTGCTTGGGAACAAACTTTTGTTGTTCTTTTTAGGTTTCCCGATTTCAAAAGGAAAAAAGGGCACCTTTATGAGATCACACATATCCGTCCGTTTATACATATATCATAGCTGATATTTTTGTAAACCGTTCAACGTAGAAACTTGAAAATTGTCATAGCGAGAAAGCTTCTAACTTGCATAAGTCACTTTAAAGACAGTTAGCACTCAAAATTATTTTTAAGGTTTGTGATGATTTATTATGTAGCGCGACTTAAAAGGATTCTAAATTTCCAAAATTATTTATTTTAAAATCTTGTGTAAAACAATTCTAGGGATATTGTTGAAAATGTCCATAAAATATGTCACCTTCCCCTCGTGTCCGAAACTGCTAAAAACAAAATTATGAAAAACAGTGTTATCTTAAGTTTACCGGAAAAATAGGTATATAGCGATGATTTTATACTTTTTAATATATTCACGATTTTTTACTACTATTAAAGTTATATTAGGCAATATACTCGTAGAAAAATGGGTATATTATACATATAACAGTGATTCTAAATTTGATATACATTATATAGCAGTGATTTCATACTTTTTGAGGTATTCACAATTCTTTACGACTATTAAAGTTATATTAGGCAACATACTCTTAGAAAAATAGGTATATTATATAACGGTGATTCTAAATTTGATATACATTATATAGCAGTGATTTCATACTTTTTGAGGTATTCACGATTTTTTACGACTATTAAAGTTAGTATAGACAATATACTCATAGAAAAATAGTTATATTATATAGCGATGATTTTAAATTTGATATACATTACATAGCTATGAATTCATGTTTTTTAAGATATTCACGATTTTTTACTACTATTAAAGTTATATTAGGCAACATACTCTTAGAAAAATAGGTATATTATATAACGGTGATTCTAAATTTGATATACATTATATAGCAGTGATTTCATACTTTTTGAGGTATTCACGATTTTTTACGACTATTAAAGATAGTATAGACAATATACTCATAGAAAAATAGTTATATTATATAGCGATGATTTTAAATTTGATATACATTACATAGCTATGAATTCATGTTTTTTAAGATATTCACGATTTTTTACGACTATTAAAGTTTTATTAGGCAAAATACTCGCAGAAAAATGGTTATATTATATAGCGATGATACTAAATTTCATATACTTTATATTGCGATGATTTCATACTTTTTGAGTTATTCACTATTTTTTACGACTATTAAAGTTATATTAGGCAATATACTCGTAGAAAAATAGCTAATTATATAGCGATAATTTCATAGTTTTTCAGATATTCACTGATTTTCACTACTGTTAAAGTTACATTACACAATATACTCGTAGTTACATAGTGAAAAACAATTTGAATATTTGTAAATAATTTATTACGATTGCTATATATTCTTAAATGTTTATTTAAATATACTGTGTACTGAAACATCATAGTGCGACTACTATGTATACTTAATAGATTTTGTTTCAAATATAAAGTGAATACTTAACAAAACGTCACTGCATAACCGCATTCGCACACTAAACAATTTATTTAAATCTTTTTAAAAATTTACTGCTAACTCAAAATACTGTTTACACAGATGGCGGATATGTCACAAGAGTAACATTTACAGCCAATCACAATGCTACAAGTGTGAAATACAGTACCACGGTAGATTGTAGTTATTTATGATAGCTCAGCTTGTTGATGGTAATAAATGTGTAATCGAAATATACAAGACATACAATGTATATAATATACATTAAAGTTAAATAAAATTGATCAAGAGATAATATCTGCCGAGGGATGAGGGTTGTATTTTTGACACTACATATATATATATATATATATATATATATATATATATATATATATCCTTAATAATTTACCTGTTTGTGTGTTCGCCTTTTATGCATTCGCGCATCGTTCATCCGATTGCGATGAAATTTTGGTGAATACTTGTGTGAACGCTGAAGGTTTCTGAAAAAAAGTCACGCGAACGATGTCGCCGGAAGGGTCGATCATAATCGTTCACGCATTGTTCATCCGATTGAATTGAAGTTTTGTACTGAACTTCTTACGCCCATATGCACCACACACGGTCAAGACTGTCAGTCAGACTTACTGACAATTAAAAACGTACTTACTGACAATTAGAAGATATCACCAAACATTAAAAAAAAGTTATTTTAGGACCGCTATATCATTTTTAAGGCCTGTCTAACGATACCACCATTCTGAATATGATCAACGATGTTGGTTACGCTGAAGGTACGAGAATAGCATAAGTTGCAATTGATGTCCACGCGACTACTTTGACTACTCTCTGCTCTTTATTCTACCGCCATAGGTGCATTTCGTCTAATCTGATCGACAAAGGCTAGTGTAGCACTTCACGTTTTGTCTACTCAATACTTAATGTTACAGATGCATTATTATGATAGCGAACATTTTTGAGATAAGATATATTTATGTCAGACATAAAAAATTTGTAGAAGATATGACGTGCTTACACGTTGCATCTGATATGATTACCACGAGCATTACACGTGTTTTGGAGGTACTTATCGTTGGGTAGCAATACTCCGCACTGCAATGATTTTCTTACAACTGATAGATCATAATTCATGATGTGGATCAACATACGGGAACATAACCGGCGCGGCTCTAAATGGATACGCGGATAATATCGACTTCACTCACCTTTTTTCATACGATTCTCGATCTTTGTTTATTTTTACCTGTGTTTATAACAAAAAAATGTGAAAAATGACATCATCTGTCAAGTAGCTGCGTTCTCGCGGCAACTTCGATATCTCAAAGAAAATACAAGAAAAAAAATACAAGGATCTATCTGATTTTTATCAATATTAAACTGTCGAAATCGATAGTACCACGCCACTTTACCAAAGTTGTAGACGATTTTGACATCCACAAGCAGATTTCCGCGTGATATGACCTTAAAATTCTCGCTCGTATAACAGTTGGTCACTATTTGATATATGATTTATATTGCATATGATGATCGGAACGGTAAAATTTTGAACGATTGGAAAATATATCTGGATGATTGAGGTGATTTTGATATTTCTTTCGGCTGGCGATCGCGTCTCTATCTCAGTCATATCTTACGCGAAAGTTGATTTTTATCAATGTTAAGCTGATGGAAGTCGATAGCACCGCGCCACATCACCAAAGTTGTAGACGATTTTGACATTCACGAGCAGATGTCCGCATGATAAAAATCAGTTTTCGCGTAAAGTGCCCTTAAAATTTTCACTCGCACAATAGCTTGACGTTGGCTACTATTTAATATATGATTTATATTGCATATAACGATCGGAACGATACAATTTGAAACGATTTGCAAATCTATCTAGGTAAGTGACTTTGATATTTTAGCTGGCGATCGCGCTATTTAGAGCGTTGAACACTTCGTTAGTGACCGCTTTAAACTTTTGGTAATTAGTTGCACCGCATCAGTTTACCGAAGTAGTAGATTTTGACATCCACGATCGGATTTCAGTATGTGATTGCGCCATTTGAAGGCTGGACTGTTCGTCAGTGGTCACCTTTATAAAGGCTTCGTGAGCATTCTCCAAAATGTCAATTTCAAAATTAAACGCAGGAATGCATTTTGTAACCGAGATATCAGCATTCGCGTGATTTGATATGTAAAAATAATCCATTTTTGGTCTTAATTTCTGATTCATTTTAAAACGCTCTCTGGTTCTATACCTTCATTCTTTGGACTTGCATTCAGCGAAGTTGCAGGTAATAGCTAGTTAGATTGTATAATATAATTGAGTCCTTAGTCGGTTGTTTACCTTTTGTTACACTTGATTTGTCATATTCCATATTCAAGGTATTGTGCAGTCATTGGAGTATACAACTTTGACCTCAAAAAATGTGATATAGATCGCGTCTCGAATGATTGGAGATTTGTGGTCAATGCCATCTTCATATTCTTCCATCTAACGCTCCTTTTTTATATCTTAAATTAGTTTACAGAGTTCAGATCACCTTATTAAGAAATTCCAAGGTATTTGTTTATTCCAATGGTTGATTACGTTCTAGAAACTCCTATATTTAATCTTATTTACCACTGTCTATCTTCTACAATATGTCATCAATAACCAAGTTGCAAAACTTCAAGAAAATAGAACTCCGATACCAGGAAACCGCATTTATGTTGTTGTACCTTTCCGTAATAGATCTTTTAATAATTCTTAGTATACTCGATCTTTTATAATCGATCTTTTTATTTCACTATAACAGATATTTTAATCTAAAATACAGTATTTTGTACTTAAAACATACATACACAGAACACGTACGCACGCACAGACACAAACATAAACACACACATACACATACACACACACACACGTGCAGATATACACACACACATGCACGCATACACATTCACGCACACACACACACACACACACGTGTTGCGTATACACGTCATTACATCACACCAACGTATTGGTTAAGGGACCGCGTTCCGCCTAAGAAAATAAGCTCTGTAACGCGCAGATAAACACAGATGATGACAACAGACGAACACAAATTATAAATTCTAATTATAATTTATTGGGTACGGGAACCTTAAAAATATTCAGCCATCGCACATTTTTCTTTTCTCATGTCTTAAAAATCGAAAGAGTCACAGTAGCAATTGTGCCGCAACTTTTAACCTAGGACTATACCACTACTGCTTCTCTTTTAATAAAGCTTATTAAATTAGGGAAAATGGCGTTCATTTTCCATGAATTCATTTCCTTTTTATAATACAATACATTTCGAACCGTATCAGCGGAGTAGCGTAAATTTCTTAGATTATCCGTTTGTTTCTTATATTACCATACAAAATCGTTTGGAATTTAACTAAATTTTCTAATGCAAAACGTATTCAAAGTTAAAATGTGGAGAGTTCAAAATCTATCTAAAGAAAGTAAAAAAATATATTATTCTTCTATGAACACTACGTTGGGAAATAGAAGCGCTAAAATGTGGCATATTTTACTTATTGGAGACGCCATCGATAATTATTTATAAGTGTACTCGGCTTAGGTGCGGAGGTAAAGTTAGCGGGGAGTGGAAAAAATTATCTTCTGTTTCAGTTTCGAGTTCTATTTGTATATGGGTGAATAAGAGAAAACTGACATATGAATTACTTGAATTTCGAATCATTTGTATTTCGTATGGAGAAGTGATAAAAGTATCACTTTCGCAGCCCACCGTGAAAGTCGCTATGGTTTCTCCATTACAGGGGGTTTTATAGCTCCATACCGCAACAAATGCCTGAAAAACTTAATTCTAGATCAAAATGACAGTATAATCAGGTGTTTACTGTACAGTCGGCGTATGCTAATGTGAGAATACTATAATAGAATATTCAGGTCCGAAGGACCAAATTTAAGTTTCATAAAAGATTCGAAGCTTTATCTTTGGATTTAGTATAAATATTGGCCGAGATAGAAACAGAAACTTGTGTTCGGCGAAAGCTGAATGTTTAGCATAAATGCTTCGCGATTGTGGTAGTTTCTAACGAGACGTTGATGTATGCTGCCCATTCGAACGGCGGACGGAAATAGAACTGTCTTCGTGAAACGTAAACGATATCCATCTAGTTTCTATCTGGCTGCAAGTATTTGGAGCACGTTGCCAGAGGATGAGTGTGTTAATTGATGCTGTAGGGGGTCATTTAATTTGATTTATTGGGCAGATGCAGATTAAGCATGGATTAGAATAGATGCAAGTTAAATTTAAAGTCGTAGCCGTGGAATGGAGGACATTTTGTAATACTACACTTAACAAGAGCACACCTCTTTCTTGAAGAAGTTGATGAGTTAGGAATTTGTTTATGAGAAGAGAAACTGGTGCCGAAGCGTTTAATCCTTTAGATAATTTATTTTAATATTCTATTATCCTTTAAGATTTTGAAGAAATCTTTTCGCGTTGCTTGAATTTTGGCTTTTAAGATCGAAGGGAATAAGCTTTTGTGACTATTGGATATTTAGGACTACCTGGAGAGATCAGAAATAAAATATTTAGACGTGTAGAAACCCCGTCAATCAGCAAGTTAGAAATTGTTTTTGTTTATTCTCTGATTGTTTTGTCTATATTTGTATATATCTTAGTTGGTAATACTTTCTGGTCATGTGGAGATTGGTAAGGATTTATTAAGTCGTTATTAATACTTTCAGTCGGCCATTATGGTTACCAAACATATTTAAATGTTATCATTGTATTTTAATACTATGCAATTCATTTTCGCTGGAAAATTACACAAGAAATAGGTTTTTTTTTCATCTTATGCAAATGAAAAATCTATCGCTTTCAACAAAAAAGGCGGCACGTGACACATAAAAACGTGGTTCCTTTAGAGGAACTTCTCTATGGTCATCTCATTTCCTTAGAGGAATTCGCTATGGTCATCTCATTTCCTTAGAGGAATTCGCTATGGTCATCTCATTTCTTTAGAGGAATTCGCTATGGTAACCAAATCGACGAAACAATACTCACTAATGTTAAAAAAGGAAACAATTACAGCTCTTCTGTCAAATATATTTTCTTTTGTAGACAAAAGAAATTATAAACATAAACAAATTAACTGAGTGATGATAGTTGCTGTGTAAAGAACTGTAACAAAACTGGAAAAATAGAAACCATCATTACGTTAATAACCCCTCAATCCTGAGTTTAGTGGCCCTTTATACTCCTGCCTGCTATATGTGGGGACGCTGTCATTGTTTATTTTACCTGCCTAGAACGCGTACGAATATTCTACAGCGTTCGCCTGTCTTTCGTGCACTCACATTGCTCAATGCAGTATAAATTGTAAATTAGTGAGTAACAAGCTCACTGTTGAGTCTGTTGAGCAGTTTCTGAACATTATTTTTCAGTTTCAAAGGGCATAACTACCCATCACATTAGACAATATTTTTTCTGGTATATATTGATATGTACGCTATTTTTCTTGCTGTTTCACACGGTAAATTTTGGTATACGTGGAGTTTATATTGTTCAATGCAGATTAACGAATAAAAAATACCGTACAATGAGAATACCTCAAGTATACTGATGTTGTAAACAAAGAATGATTGTAGATTAGTGAGTAACAAACTCACTGTTGAGTCTGTTGAGCGGTTTCTGAAGATTATTTATCTGTTCAAAGGGCATAACTACCCATCACATATAGACAATTTTTTTTCTATTTTCTATTTCTAGTATATTTTGCGTATAACTTGAGTTCTGCTGTATGATTTTCGTTTTCACCGTCGTATAGGGTGTTTATCAGGGAAGGTTTTTGTTTGTAAAGAATAGCGTAGGTCCTAAGGTAACGGACTAATATTCATATTTGTGAAACGTGTCTTAAAATCCTGATAAGTACGATATACGGACTGTGAAACAATGACGCGGTTCATCTTTGTAATTGTCTCCTTGAGTTGAGATTGCCATTGCTCTATGTTAGTGCGGAAAATCTGAAGCGCTTTTTTTAAACGGAATTTGTCCTCGCCTCGTGGCGAAATCTCTGCGATTTTGGAAATACATATGAGCCCCTCACACGTATTGATTTCAGGCCCATCTGTGGACAAAATCAAGGCGAACTTGGCCAAAGGGAAATGGCCACTTTATATAAGAGTTTTGGCCCCAAAGTGGACACAAACGAAATGGTGTACAATCATTATAAGTGATTCCTTAAATTAAGAATTTAGGAATATTTTTCTTCAACAAATTCACCGGAATTGTATAAAAGCAGTTAAATCCAGTCAATAATTAAACTTGAAACTTAATTGTCAATAAACTTCTCAGGTTTAGTTGAAATAAATATTTTATGCAAATATAGAACACAAAATAACAGTAACTTATAATTAATGTTGATACGTAGGTATTAATTAATATTATGTCTGTAATATCAGCGCCGACTCTAACACGGCACCAACGCAACATGGGCCATTTCACCCTAACTTAACTGAATTCGATACCGACCCGATATTCTGTTGAATACGTGTGTTCCAGAACATAGTGTTCTCATTTTAAAAACAAGGGGCAAAAACAATAGACAAGCGAATAAGCAGTCATTTCACGTTGACATTTTGGAACGTTATATAATTTAAGTGTTGCCATAAAAAAAAATTGTCTGGCATTTTAGTGTCAATTAGTAAAGGCAGCTTTTTACAAAATTAATATTTTTTTAAAACTATATTTTCACATAACAATGTTTATAACCAATTAGTTGAAAATACGTTATAGAATATACACGGTGTCCGGGAATAAGTGTCGGACAAAGAAAGACATTATTCGTTGACTGTAAAATAGTTCATTGTCGTCAAAATAAAATTTATAAGATGACTTTTTTTCAGAAACTTTAATATAATATTCATAATTATTTGTCATTTTTTTCATACACACGATACTTGCGCACGTCAATCAGCACCACTCAGGTTAATTTAGTGGTTGCGTACAGATAGCGTGAGCAGCCGTACGCAACCGCTAAATTATTAGGTGTGTTAAAAAGAATTATGTGTAATAATTGTTTTGCACTTAATTAGAAAAAGGACGTGTTTTACGTTTTATTTCAATGGTAATTTATAGCCAACAAATAGCGTCTTTCTTTGTCCTACATTTATTCGTGGACACCGTGTATATGACACTGAAATATACATTCCCTCATAAGTGATTATTTTGCTCATTGATAAATATTAATTAACTTATTAATACTTATATTTTTTCCCGAAAGTTTGTAGCAATACTTAAAAGAAAATAAATATACAAAGAGAGAAATCCATTGAAAAATATTTAATTTTTTTAATTTTGGGGAAGTTCCCAAATTTTGGCCATACATTTTATTGAAGACTTCACCTAAATGCGTATCGGCTTTTCGGATGGGGTCGAAATCGACATACTTTAAAAAAAATTTAGATTTCATCGCCTTCTAGCATATATTGGTTTCGCAAATGCAAACGTGCGCACATAGATGCACGCACGCACGCACGCACGCACACATGTAAGGGTACACGCGCATTTCGCCAGCGTATGTTTGTTGAAATTGTCCGAGGTTTCAATATATTTATATTGTCGACCTTACTTTTAGTTATTTCCACGTTCGGAAGGAAATGAAAGCGTTGTAATACGTTAAACAAAATCATGTCCGAGGTGAGGTCAGTTTGGTATTATTGTACGGCGAGCAAAAAAATAATGAAGACTGGTCTTTAACACGGCACGTGTACGTCCGTGCAAGGATACGCTCGTAGTCTCGCTGCCAAAAATGCGTAGTCTTTTTTAAGGGGTTCGGTAATGAAGTACGGCGCGCAGAAAATAATGAAGAATGGTCTTTAATACGGCACGCGTATGTCCGTGCAAGGATACGCTCGTAGTCGAGCTGCCAAAAATTCCGTTATGAAGGTTAAATGAAATATTTCTGGAATTAACTTGATATCTGTCTGTCCATCTGTTACAGCGTATTTTCTGAAAGATCATACGACGATATAGAGTTGAATATCGACTTAATTATACTCTAATTACGTATTCATTTAACGCGACATTTTAAGTGTAACTTTGAAGGTTTAATTTTTTTACGTTCCCATTGTGTGAGGTATCAAATATAAGTTGATAAAAGAGAAAATCGGGGAAGCTTACATTCATTTATATATCAAAAATTTTCTTGAACAAAATGTTTAAAAAATTTTCCACACATCCTTTAACTGATGATGTTTACATTGAATTAAATTTATAGCCAATATATATGTACATAAATAATATAATCTCATTTATACTACGAAAAACTTAACTTGCGTGTATGACATGCACTTAATTTTTTTTTAAATATGAATTTTTTAATTCATTTCATGGTTGATATTGGGGGTTGATTAAAGATGGTAAAACCGGAAGTAATTTTTTTTAAGACGATTGTGTAGGATATTAACTGAAAGCTTGTTTAAGGGTAAATTGAAAAATATATCATTCGTTTCGTTTTCTTTCCATCTGAAAAAAATTGCAAACACTGGAGATAAAGTTTACATTGAACGAATGTTATGAGGTTTGCATTACCTACATTTTCTAGATACAAATAGTTCGGCGACAAACTTACAAAACAAAAAAAACAACAAAACTTGTTGTTGGATACGATTTTCATATAAATGTTGGAACAAAGTTTAAATTATCAATCATTTATAAAAAACAGCGCCAACATTAAGCGTATTCGATTCGAAAGATTTTATTTTTGTTAGGTAACGAGTATTAGTAACAATTTAAAAAAAAACATGTATGTCATCTAAAACTTTATTAAAATGCGGTTCCCTGGACTTAAATTTTATGGAATATTTGTTAATAAAGTAATAACTTTATTAACTAACAAAATGTTGAATATATTTGACGTTAATATTATAGAAATTCATTATTCACAATTAAATTAAAATACGTGATGTAGTATTATTTCTACTGTTAATTGTACCAAAATGTTACAAAAGTATTGCTATCACTGTCTCTTTCTGGCACCCTTAATTAGACGAAAATATTATGATGTTAATAGCGAGAGCTGTAGTTTTTAACGTTATAAAGAAACAGACTTTCGGATTAATAGATACATTTTTCGTAACACATAAAAATGTCCAAGAAAATGTTACAAAGTATTGATATCAATACACAAAATGTTGCATAAGTATTGCTATCACTGTCTCTTTCTGGCACCCGTAATTAGACGAAAATGAAAATATGATGTTGATAGCAAGAACTATAGTTTTTAGCGTTATAAAGAAACAGACTTTCAGGTTAATAGATACATTTTTCGTAATACATAAAAAATGTCTAAAAACCACTGACCATACGGAGTAGTAATGTGCAAGTACACAACCGTACTTGTATTTGTTTTTTTTTAAATAATCGCCTCAACGTGATCATCGAATCGGTTTATTCCTCTAATAACCGAACCAGTTTTTTTATAAACATATTGATTACTTGTATATGTATTGTAGTTAAACTTGTTATTTTTTTACATCTCAATATGAAAAAACAACACAAGAAAACATCATTTGTCCCAAGGTCAACAAATTATGTCCTAATATGCTGTTTTTTAGGCTATTAATCATCGAGCGCGCGGGAACTGGTCGAGTAGTGTAGCCACTACTTTAAAAAAAAAACAACCTTGACTGCAACAAGAAAGTCTTATATTGTTTTTTTTATTTATTTTATAATTAAAATCATCATTTTCTTGTTGCTCTGATTTCATCATATGAATATTATATTCTTAATCTGGAGACGTAGGATATAATAACCCCCTCACTCACTCCTAATCGCGTTGATGTTCCTCGTTAAGATAGATATACACGGTGTTCGGAAATAAGTATCGAACAAAGAAAGATGTTATTCGTCGACTGAGAAATAGTTGATTGTAGTTAAAATAAAATTTAAAAAATGTCTTTCATTGTCCGACATCTATTCTCGGACACCGTGTATAATTAGATTGGTGTCAAGATTTGCTTATGTGCACCATGCTTGAAGCCTACACTTAATATACTAGCGCAATAGAAGAACAAAAGAAAGAGTGAGCGCGATGATGTATAATAGCGGTGTTATAAGTATAAAAGAGATAGCGCAATAAACACAGTTAGTACCTTGTTAATCGGCACTTATCGTCACGCACTGAATTTCGTTCGCTGTTATTTGGCGATTTTGTTACTATCTCGTTAAATAACTACGTTTGGAACAATGGTTACTTGTTCTGTTCTCGATCGTGACACTGCAAATAGAATTAATCCAAATAAATACATCTATAGGCATGATGTTTTGATGTGAAACATCTATAGGTGCAGGTATAAACTGGATCGTTGCTTGCGAGCGACGCTTGCCGTGGCTCGCCACGCTATACTAAGGCATATATATCTATATGTAGTAGAGTGTACGGTATGGCGACGTGTCGCCATGCGCAACCGACTACGCGACCCCCTCCTCACTCAGTTCGACGCTGTTGTTTACAAGTCACCATTTTCTGTAAGAAATTCGTAATACTTTATTTTTTCATTATGCTGTATTTAGTTCCTGTAATAATCTTGTCTTTTATGCATATTACTTGTACGAACACGATGTTTCACATCTGCCAGGCGTCCCGTGACGGCTCACTTTTTTTTGTATTTAAATTGTGGAGAATTTTATACTGTTCTTTTTGTATTTATTTTCGGAAACCCGCAGAGAAGTTACTATTTAATATATAACAGTTTACAGAATAATATGCCTTATTACACGTAATATAAAAGTACACGTTAAAATAACACGAATTTACCTAGTTTTTGTGTAATAATATTGATTTGACTCGTGTTTCGATCGTTATATCGAAAATTGTCGATGAAATTAATTATGTTTAGTATTTTTTAATGAAATTATATATATGCTAATCGATATTTTGTCATTGCTATTTTTGGAACTTTAAGTGCTCTTGTTTGATTTCCGTAGCAAACTAGAAACCTTATATCATGTCATCAGGTCCGTCCGTTTTCTGTACATACAGGTGTCTCAAAATTCAATGTCAAGCCGAAAACAGGGAATAGGATTTTTGAATATGGTACTTTTCCAAGAACTGTCATAATTTTTCCCCTGTTTTTGGCTTAACGTTGAATTTTGGGACCGCCTGTATATCATAGGGCTGTAGCTACGTCATATTTCAATACTTTGCGATTAGATTTTGAAGGTTTAGCCCAACTTGCTATACATGAGGGTTGAGACCTATTTTTTGCCTACCTTATCAAGAGTGGTATCAGTGAGTAGGTCTTTCAAAATCAATCTTCATTACTCCTTCATGTGCTGTTTATTTTACATTTGATTTTAGCTTTAACTTTGTCACCGGTCTTTAAAAAATGCCTATTCCAACATTTTTGCATTTACTTCAAGAGGATCTTAAGTTGCTATTTCACGTTTTTTTGTGACAATATAAGATTCTCTTACTGTAATAGACATACGCCGTGGTGAAGTATAAAAAAGAATATATTCTACAAATTCTATGACCTTCAAGTTTGAAAACAAACAATTTTATTCAACGGTCTTATCGATACTTGTAAGGACGTCTTGAAAGATATTTAATTTTGACATTTATTTATGTTTGACATTATTTAAAAACGCTTGCATATTTAAAAAACGCTTACATATTGCAACGTCTTGAAAGATATTAATTTTTATCATTTCTTTATGTTTGACATTATTAAAAAACGCTTACGTATTTATAAAACGTTTACGTATTGCAACGTCTTGAAAGATATTATATTTTCACATTTCTTTATGTTTGTCATTATTAAAAAAACACTTACATATTTAAAAAACGCTTACGTATAGCAACGTCTTGAAAGATATTAAATTTTCATATTTCTTTATGTTTGACATTATTAAAAAACGCTAACATGTTTAAAAAACGCTCACGTATTGCAATGTCTTGAAAGATGTTAAATTTTCACATTTCTTTATGCTTGACATTATTAAAAAATGCTTACATATTTAAAAAACGCCTATATATTGCAACGTCTTGAAAAATGTTTAATTTTCACATTTCTTTATGTTTGACATTATTAAAAAACGCTTACGTATTTAAAAAACGCTTACGTATTGCAACGTCTTGAAAGATATTTAATTTCCACATTTTTTTATGTTTGACATTATTAAAAAACGCTTACATATTGCAACGTCTTGAAAGATATTAAATTTTCACATTTCTTTATGTTTGCCATTATTAAAAACTGCTTACATATTTAAAAACGCTTACGTATAGCAATGTCTTGAAAGATATTAAATTTTCACATTTCTTTATGTTTGACATTATTAAAAACGCTTACATGTTTAAAAAACGGTTACGTATTGCAACGTCTTGAAAGATATTAAATTTTTACATATCAAATGTTTTACATTATTAAAAAACGCTTACAGATAAGATGCTTAGAAAACCTTGTAGGAAAAAACATTAACAATAAGAATAAAATCATGACTCAAAACTCTCAAAAAGTGAGTTAATATGTTCTTCCTTGGAGGTGTCGTTATTATTAAACTGAAATTACACCAGAAATTAGCATAATATCCTCATGAGATTGTTTACGTTCTTAGGTTGAAGAAAATCGAAAAATGACTCAACATTTTTAAGTCCCAAAATATGACAGGGGGAGTTATACCTCAATAAAATTGAGTAATAATTATGTCGACAACCCATCGCTGTTGAGGTTGTTTTTTTCTTTGTTTTGGATGTTGTATTTAAATTAAAGGGCATTTAGTTTAAGGTTCACAAATACGATTATTTAACGATGTTCTGGACAATCCTCTCATGGCGTCTTTTGGTGTTGAGCGCTCTTGCAGATTTCAAGATTTTTTATTGCTGTAGTGTTATCTTGAGGAAATTATGGGTTTTAGATATGTCACCAGATAGTGCAGTGTTTCTAAGTATTAATGACGATCTTAATATCTTTATGTATTTTTTTTGTAATTAACTTATTCAAAGTTATGTAAATAATTGAAATGACAACCTTGGATATGAATGGAGTTTATTGTAAATATCAATGTTATTTTCACCGGGAAATCATGTAATCTACTCCATAAATTTAATGATATAGATCGACAGTCTAGGGTTAATTATCTTCGGAGTATGACTCAGATTCTATACCTATTTCCCAATTGTATGACGTCAATGCGTAGTAACATGACTCGGCAACTGGGTGTTAAAATTTCCGAAGGTCACTTGAAATGAAAAACAACATTCACCCCCGTCAGGTGAATCTTAATTTGATTATAATGATAATGGTGCTCGTTTCTCGTTAAGGGGTGAGGAGGGAAGATGATGTCGTGGAGTAGGGGAGTGGGGCGTCGCCATGGACTACCCCAACGGTAAACATGTTGTACTATCGAGATGACGTCGTGCTTTATCGATTCTTGGCTCTCTTTCTATGTACGACCTCGCCGGATTGGGCGTAGGTGGAAAACACATGTTCGGTCCCGCCACGTTAATGTCCATCCGGTAACGTTCCGCTGAATATTAAATTTGAATAATTTCAGTTTACCGTCCCCTGGCTTGATGATGTATGACATCGATTTGATACAATGTAGGAGCACTTAACAGATGATAACCTAACAATGCTGGTATCCATTTATCTACTGCGTAAATTAATTAATTCACTGGAAGATTGGGTGACTATACACTGGTTCTTTAGAAAAAACTAAGTGTCACTCTGAAATGAGTTCAGGAAACCTTTTTGGAATACTGATTTAAAATACAGTACAATGATTTCCCTCTTCTTTTTATTTCTTCTGTTTCTTCTTTTAAAGTAAATTTTAATTCTATTAAGTTTAGAAGGTTTGGAATAATTTATCCTTCGTATTGCAGAGGTACTCGTAGAAAGTACTCGTCCATCCATTTCGTTTGTATTCTAAACGACAAGATACGTGTGCCCAGCTTCGGTACATGCAAAATACTTGCAGGTATATCAAAGGATAATTCCAAGTCTTGTTTTAATTGTGTACTTTTAGAAAATTCACTTCATCAGTATATGTAAATTGTTATGAGCAGATGGTAGGTAAGTGCGGGGACAATGCAACGCCGCGCCGCTGCATCATTAAGGCAATGAATCTTTCTTTCATCATCAGTTCCGTCATCCTTCATCAGGTCTGTCGTCAAACTAATATTAGAACCTATCTGTTTAATTGATTTAAAATTGGACGGCCATATTTCTTATGTTTATTTATACCAATTATTTCCAAAGTCAACTATATGACCAAAGGGCCGATTTCCACTTGCTAGAGATTCACGTCAGCGAGAAAAAGATATGGAGTCCACGATATGTAAGTGGAGATACGAAAGATGATCCCACTTAGGCAAGCCATTATAAACATCGCAAGCTCTCCGTAAGAGACATATAATATACGTTTCATGATTTATTTGTACCATAGAAATATAATTAAATTATTGATTTAATTTATTTGATGATTCATAAAATTGTTTAAGTATCTACTTTGTGGTGGACTATGTTCATGTGTAGGTTTTTACAAATTTTCATATCAGCAGCAAAGCATCCTGCGCATATGCACGGGGAATAGCGCTTCAGACTTGTTCAAACCAAAGTTTTGTACGGACTTGATCTAATTAAGCATTAATAGTGTTAGATAAACACTGTGAATGTTTTTCTTTTTTTACACTGTCCAGTCTACAAAAAACCCTATCATAAAGGGCCGCCCTTTGTGAGATGTGACAAGTATATTTGATGTTAATTTGTTTAGGAAAATTCAATATTAGACAGGTAGTGGGTCTAAAAAAGAAACCGACAAGTGAACTAAGGGCCGAAAAATTGGGTAACCTATAATTTATATTTTCACTACTTTCTAAGGCAATGGAGTGAAATGTCAATGCAGACAGGTGTGTCCTCAGTTCCGATATTGTACAAGGAACTAATGTTCTACCACTATGCAATATAATTATAAACTAAAACATATAATTTCAATATATTGTTTTCTGTCTGCTTACTAGGGAATCGCTTGTTGAACAACAAAAGTTGCAACGCGAGAAACCGCGTATACGATTCTCGTATTTCAAAATACTGTAATAACGCGCGACTGGCAGTAAAAATACGATAACCGCGCGACGAAATAAAAATGAAAAAAGTGACGTATATAAGGCGCAACAATGGGAGCATTGTGACAGTTGGCAGCGAAGCCAGACGGCGGTATGAGCAGGTATGGGCGTCGGCGTCGCCGGTCTTGGCAAGTCTGCACTGCGTCGAGGCGCCGGGCGCTAAGGCGAGTATTGCTTATTTATACCGGCGTCGTCGGATGATGAAATTCACGACTGACTATTATTTATGTATCGCGTGCCGGTGTGGGTTACACTGTGTGAACTAAAGCCCCTCGTGTATGCTCGGAATTTTCCCGGTCGCTAGAAGGAATCGCTTTCACTGAACGTACGTATCTCTCTCTCTTTCTTTCAGATGAGCAATAGAAATAGAAATAGCATGATTGTAAAAGTAAAATCTTTCCCTAGTACATAGACCATGTATATATCCGATTAGCTTCAGATTTTTCAATTTGGAGCGTATACAACTATAAAGCACAGAAAAGTAAAAAGTAGATATAAAATCCTTTCCAGAAAAGGAATATGTTCAAAATAGGGGGAAAAGGAAAAATAATTGTGCATAACATCAATATTTAAAAAAATACATTAAAAAATCGTAATATTTTGGTCTATTCTTCATTATTAATGCAAGCCGCGTTTAAAATCTACGTTTAATTAAATTGTTTATGAACGGAAAAAAAATGACGTTTTAGTGTCCATTACAAAATATTTAAAACTGATGATTGCTGTAGCACGTGTGCTTTACCGGCTATCAGTTAGCTTCCGATCACGCTATTTTGTTCCTGACATAATCGCCGCATATACGAAATAAATAAATTTAATTGTATTTAGTCATTTAATTAAAACTTTTTATGGCTGGAGCACCTGTGCTACACCGGCTGTCAATTGACTTGCGTTCATGCCTCTTCGTTCCTGTTATAATCGCCGCATACACGAAATAAATTAATTTAATTGTATTTAGTCATTTAATTTAAACTTTTTATGGGAAAAAATGACGTTTTAGTGTCCATTACAAAATATTTAAAACTGATGATTGCTGGAGCACGTGTGCTTTACCGGCTATCAGTTAGCTTCCGATCACGCTATTTTGTTCCTGACATAATCGCCGCATATACGAAATAAATAAATTTAATTGTATTTAGTCGTTTAATTAAAACTTTTTATGGCTGGAGCACCTGTGCTACACCGGCTGTCAATTGACTTGCGTTCATGCCTCTTCGTTCCTGTTATAATCGCCGCATACACGAAATAAATTAATTTAATTGTATTTAGTCATTTAATTTAAACTTTTTATGGGAAAAAATGACGTTTTAGTGTCCATTACAAAATATATAAAACAGGTGATCGCTGGAGCACCTGTGCTACACCGGCTGTCAATTGACTTGCGTTCATGCCACTTCGTTCCTGTTATAATCGCCGCATACACGAAATAAATTAATTTAATTGTATTTAGTCATTTAATTAAAACTTTTTATGGGAAAAAAATGACGTTTTAATGTCCATTACAAAATATATAAAACAGGTGATCGCTGGAGCACCTGTGCTACACCGGCTGTCAATTGACTTGCGTTCATGCCACTTCGTTCCTGTTATAATCGCCGCATACACGAAATAAATTAATTTAATTGTATTTAGTCATTTAATTAAAACTTTTTATGGGAAAAAAATGACGTTTTAGTGTCCATTACAAAATATATAAAACAGGTGATCGCTGGAGCACCTGTGCTATACCGGCTGTCAATTGACTTGCGTTCATGCCACTTCGTTCCTGTTATAATCGCCGCATACACGAAATAAATTAATTTAATTGTATTTAGACATTTAATTAAAACTTTTTATGGGAAAAAAATGACGTTTTAGTGTCCATTACAAAATATTTAAAACAGGTGATCGCTGGAGCACCTGTGCTACACCGGCTGTCAATTGACTTGCGTTCATGCCACTTCGTTCCTGTTATAATCGCCGCATACACGAAATAAATTAATTTAATTGTATTTAGTCATTTAATTAAAACTTTTTATGACCGGGAAAAAAAGATGTTTTAGTGTCCATTACAAAATATATAAAACAGGTGGATCGCTGGAACACCTGTGCTAAACCGGCTGTCAATTGACTGCGTTCCCGCCACCTCGTTCCTGTTATAATCGCCGCATACACGAAATAAATAAATTTAATTGTATTTAGTCATTTAATTAAAACTTTTTATGGCCGGGAAAAACTTACGTTTTGGTGTCCATTACAAAATATTTAAAACAGGTGATCGCTGGAGCACCTGTGCTTTACCGGCTGTCAGTTGGCTTCCGATCATACTATTTTGTTCCTGTTATAATCGGCGCATACACGAAATAAGTTAATTTAATTTTATTAAATGTACCGATTACAACTGTTTATTTTTGTAACAAAAAATCAGAAAAGTACTATCGTCTTCTTATACAGTGGCACTTGTATTACATTTTCCTGTCATAACTGCCGTATATGCAGTACTAGTACAAAATAAAACAATTTAATTATTGACTGTAAAATGCATCCATTGTTTATTTTTGTAACATAAAGGCGGAAAAGGACGAAGGGATGGTTATTTTATAAAAAACAAATTCAACTCGATTAGAGCAGACCAAAGGACAATGTACACAAGATACGGCTCCTTAGATGTCGCCTGAAGTAGATATGGTTTAAATAACAAAGTTCGCATTTTTATCGACACGCAATATTGCACTATAACTTGTAACGTATCAATAGTTTATTGAGAAATGAATTCAAATTTAATTTCTTTCATTTTAGTGCGCTGTTGGTGTTGATACGTGGATCGAGTTTGTGGCTGTTTTCCGTTTCCAGTGAAGCCATTGCTTGTTTCGGGTAAGTACCTAAAAAATTTGTACTTTAGTACATACGAAACATATTTTAATTCCAACTATTCGAATAGGATATTTTATGATATAGCATTACAAGATAACAATGGCGGCTTATCTCAAAGAATTGCTATTATATGTCAAAAGAAGCTAGTGCGAAGTTTAATAGAATTGGTACACTTTTCAAACCATCTAGGAATAATTACATAAAGTGCTGGATTCACTTATTTAAGAGGTAACAACATTCCAGCCAAAATCATATATTAAACTATCCGTGAAAGAGGATTTGTCATTGCCTTGAAAAGGTTGGACTTCTTTTTCTTAATAATGAATTAATTCCTCAAATCACTTTCAGTGATGTAAACTATTAGCAAAGTCAAAATTCAATGGCAGGACAGTCAAGTTGAAATATCAGATCTGTGAATTAGAGTGCTGTTACAAAAAACCTTAACAAGAATAAAATTCTACACTGTAGAGGGATGAAAATTCAGAGGGATGGAACTAGAACTTACTCTCTGCTTACAACTACAGCAAACTTACAGCTGAATTAGATCTGCAGAAACTGTCCCGACACAGAACAGAACCCTAATCATATTTTCTCTTGTCCCGCCATTCTGGCAAAAATCGTGAAGATCTATATGAAGACAATTGTTTTAAGATCGCCAAAGTGGTAAGGACCATAGTCTTATATGAACCCTCAATGAGCACGACAACAACAACTCCAGTGGCTAAAAAAGAAAGACAATTTTTGGTATTATCTTGTAATAAGCAACCACACTATTTATTTATCACATAGAAAAGGGCTTTATTTTTTTTCGATTTAAGTCTATACGTCTTTCAATTTTTTTTATAACGATTTAAAACAAAATAGCGACAAATTCTTATATAGATGCACAGGTTTGCTGTGTTTCTGCAAAAATTGCAGCATCAGCTTCGTCAATTTTGACCCGGAATAAAAAAAAAAACTATCTTTTTTGGCCGGAAGTTTAAAAATCTTTGCGATAGAAATACGCAAAGATTTTCGAAATCGATTTTGGTAGAAAAATATCCCATTCAAAGAAAAAGTTTTCTTTCTCGCCATAAAATTTTCGCGAAAACTATTTTATAACAATAAATTATCCGTGTATTCAAAAATCCCTACGTTTTTCTGGGGGAATTAATTTTTGAAGATTGCATGAAAATTTGACATGGAATGGATGAAAAACTTTTGAGTTATGCTGTAAGCCAGTTAGAAAAATTTTGTTTTCATCTCAATATTGGTTCAAAGTAAAAGCTAAAGTTTGACCAAGGTTTTTTTTAAACAATATTTGAAACCAAAATCTAAAATTCGAACCCTCTAGATGGGCCGGTACAGTCTTACTTTTGTACGCAAAAGGTTTATCCTTAATTTTCGAGAATGGGAAATCGTGGGTAAGCAGAAAATAACTCATTTATTTTCACGTCGGAGATATATAAAAAATTGTTTGTTTGACGGAATTTGCTGGAACATAGTCGTAGTGAAGGATGGAGATACTTCGCGGACGTTTTCTTGGATTTTCTCCAAAACAAAAGGAAAACAAATATAACACAAGTCTGCAGTGACCGGTTTGTCACACTCTAAAAACATATCTTAATGGCGTGATTGATGAATGATCCCATCTTCCAAAGAAAGATGCTACTATCTTTTTTCCATAGCACATCGTCTCTTCTTTTCATTTGTCGGCAATTGTTATTTAATTTTGATAACAGCTAGTTCTTTTTTAATTATTTAAGATTAGCACATTAGGAATGACCTAGCACCAACAAATCTTAGTGTTTGTTGTTATAATAATTGATAAAATTAGCTGTTGTGGTCGAATAGCTATCTCTGATTACAAGATTAAATTGAAATATTTGTTCGTTTCTTTG
This sequence comes from Druceiella hillmani, assembly GCA_039881145.1. Lineage (NCBI taxonomy): Eukaryota > Metazoa > Arthropoda > Insecta > Lepidoptera > Hepialidae > Druceiella > Druceiella hillmani. The sequence continues at coordinate 11,000,075 of JAYKKI010000071.1, read as the reverse complement.
TTTGCTCTGGCATTACACAAAAAATATTGAATATATTTTGCCAGGATTTCGCTGTTCCAGATCTGAAGACTTAACGTAAAAATCTATATATGTATAAGCAATACGGATAAGAAAGATATCCAAATTTTAATAAAATATTGACTTCCATCTTGAGTCTGGTTTAAAGAAAAACACATTTGTACTGATTTCATTATTTGAAACCAAAAAAAATCAGAAATGTATTGTATACCCTAATACAGAGAAGCTGAATAGAATATTTAAATATAATCAAAATATTATTGACTTAAGTCGTCAATAGATGGCGCTACGCTGATTGTAAATCACAATATGAATTCCTTGCGCACCGACCTACATATACGAGTATATGTAAAGCCACGATCAATGACACCTGTGTCTTATATTGGACGAGGAGAAATTGCAGGCAAAATTACAATTTTACATAATATTGTATGTAATATTTATAAATATATATATATATATATATATATATATATATATATATATATATATATATATATATATATATATATATATATATATATACCTATTAATGTTTAAAATGTAATTATTGTGTTTAAGTTTTTAACTGTGGGCGAAACAATGTACTTTACGTCAGGTCAGGTACCGATACCCCGCCTACGTTAGCTACATTTGACACATTGACGTCGCCCGGCTCGGAACTGGGCGCTGTGCCATATTTTCACCTAATTCTCTATTCGATTCACTACTCAAGAATGACAGACGTCAAATATTTGGCCAGTTTATTTCTTTTTTCCTCTTATTGTGGCGTTTTAATTTTCCGAGAGTAGTTTGCCAATATCAACTAGGATTTGGTGACTATACTGCAGTGGCTAAATTATTCTTTGAACTCCTTTCCACGCTTATTCGTTTGATGACACAAACTTCTAATAAACAATAACAGGAAATAAACATTTACAAAACTGATTTTACTCAGTTGCATCAGGTGATGACGTCCATTAATTGTACCTAAAACAATAAGTGTTGTAATGATTAGTCATATACACGGTGTCCGGGAATAAGTGTTGGATAAAGAAAGACCTTATTCCTTGACTGATAATTAGTCGATTGTCATTAAAATAAAATTTAAAGATATTTTTTCAGAAAATTTAAAATAATATTCATACTATTTGTCATCTTTTCCGTACACACGATACTTGCGCCTATTAACCCGCGAATAACTGCGAAGACATCGCTACTGCGGGTAAATACCGCACTCCGGGCAAGTATTGGGTGTGTTTAAAAAGAGTAATGTGTAATAGTTTTTTGCACTCAATTAGAAAAAGGGCATGTTTTACGTTTTATTTCAATGACAATTTATTCCTTTATAGCCAACGAATATAGTCTTTCTTTGGCCGTGGTTTTTTGGTTATTTAAATAAATGAGTTTTTCAATTAACGACTCGCAAATGAGCACAGTGAATATTTTGAATATATGTTAGCTATCCTTAAACAAAATATAAAAGGAGAAAAAACACTTTTCGAGTGCTCAAATTGGGCCCGCTGATCATCAAAACAAACCGAGAATCGATGAGGAATATGCTCAGCAGAGAAACAGACATATCTATACACATCATCATCATATATATTAATACGCTAAGGTTTTAAGATGTTACTCTCCCTTTTTAGAAAAAACCTCACAACTAATCCACATAAATTATATATCATTTTATAGATAATTGCTTGCTCTACCGGCATCCACAACTAAAAAATTTATTATTGCTATTATTTTTGCAAATTAATTAATTATTAAAATTATATACACACAACAGCAATGCTGCCATCTAACGGCTCAACGTCAATATGATTGACGGTCGGTAAAATTTTTGTTTAATTTCAAATCCACTCACGTATAAATAAAGTGGCGCTTTAGCTAAAAATTTTTGAATTTTTATTTTTTTAAATTTTTTAGTAAAATATTTGTTTGATCTGTCATCTGAGCTTCATAATGGAATAAATAATAATGCGAAGACTTCGCACGGGTCATGCTAGTATATTATTAAAACTACTAATCTACAATCTTAATATTTTTCAGAGTTTAGTTGAAATAGTAGGGAGGGACACACTTTTTAAGAATCTAGAAACGTATATCGCACCAACTATTGATTTAAATACTAAAAAAAGTTATTTTCAAACTTTTAAATCATTTTTAAGGTTTATCTAATGATACTCGATATACCATCAATGGAAAGTACTCAGTATTCCATACATAATCTAATACACATAGCATTGGATTCATTAGATCATGTATTCCATTATTCCATACAAAATCTACATAGCATTGGATTCATTAGATCATTTATTCCATTATTCCATACATAATCTACATAGCATTGGATTCATTAGATCATGTATTCCATTATTCCATACATAATCTACATAGCATTGGATTAATTAGATCATGTATTCCATTATTCCATACATAATCTACATAGCATTGGATTCATTAGATCATGTATTCCATTATTCCATACATAATCTACATAGCATTGGATTCATTAGATCATGTATTCCATTATTCCATACATAATCTACATAGCATTGGATTCATTAGATCATGTATTCCATTATTCCATACATAATCTACATAGCATTGGATTCATTAGATCATGTATTCCATTATTCCATACATAATCTACATAGCATTGGATTCATTAGATCATGTATTCCATTATTCCATACATAATCTACATAGCATTGGATTCATTAGATCATGTATTCCATTATTCCATACATAATCTACATAGCATTGGATTCATTAGATCATGTATTCCATTATTCCATAGATAATCTACATAGCATTGGATTAATTAGATCATGTATTCCATTATTCCATACATAATCTACATAGCATTGGATTAATTAGATCATGTATTCCATTATTCCATACATAATCTACATAGCATTGGATTCATTAGATCATGTATTCCATTATTCCATACATAATCTACATAGCATTGGATTCATTAGATCATGTATTCCATTATTCCATACATAATCTACATAGCATTGGATTCATTAGATCATGTATTCCATTATTCCATACATAATCTACATAGCATTGGATTCATTAGATCATGTATTCCATTATTCCATACATAATCTAATGCACATAGCATTGGATTCATTAGATCATGTATTCCATTATTCCATACATAATCTAATGCACATAGCATTGGATTTTTTTCACCCCATAGTTACAAGTATGGAGTGCCACCCCTAATATAATTTTTTACAATTCGATTATTTCATTGTATAGCGGTTCGTAGAAGACATATTCTAATTCAATCTATATAGTGCCAATAGCCTTCAAGTAAAGTGATTGTGACAAACGGACAGACAAATACAAGGAAAGGACGAAAGGGTTACGTTTTTTTAAATTTTTGGCTACGGAACCCTAAAAAACAGTCGGAAAAAGAAACCTAAAGGCAAATTTAACTGTTTGATGTATTGTTATATTAAAGCACATATATAACGAGATGTAAAACGAATAAATAGATAAAATTTATTTCTATGAGCTCAAGTAATTTTTAGATCTATAAAGGTTTAGATAAGGTTTCCGATCTGAGGTTGGAAATCGGAATATGAGGTCTCTGTACGGAAATCGTATTACTTGACGAATTAGTTTGGTTATTGACGTGAAACTTCTTTTTCCGTAGTAGTGTAAATTCGTATATTGAGAAACGTGACTGTCACCAAAAGTTAAAACACGTAGAGTTTAGCTTGTTTTGGTTTAATTATTGTTTTAATTCATCTTCATATGTCAATAATATCGAGACAATTAGGATAAAAGTTTTCGTTATATGAACATATGAACACTCCAGAATAATCTATAAATATAATAAAAACGTAACATAGTGAATTCTGTATATGAAAAATATTTTAAAACGAGTGATTGCCGTATAGAATGATAGTAGAAACCAGAAAACCATGTTTTTAGAATCTTCATCTATCTGTCTGTCTGTGTATTAGTTTGTTCTTTAATCACGAATCTACTGCACCGCATCTTGATGAAATATGGTATGATAATAGTTTATAGCAAGTTATATCTGAAGTCAGGGTTTTTTATATCTATAATATACAGATCTGGATATTACAGATATAAAAAAAACACCCTGACTTGACGAATACTACGATATTGGTACTGCTAACGCCATCTATTAGTATTGTTAGTAAACTATATGCTCATAGAGTTCTGAGAATTCAAAATTATTCCTAATAACATTTCTTCCACGCGAACGGAGTCGCGTTGGCACAGTTAGTAATACATAAAAAAAGATTTACTTCTCACACACAACTTTTTTATTCTCCTTTAGTTATGATAATAAATTAAAGTAATTGCATTTTTTCGTTAAATTTTTATTGAGTATTTAAATGTTTGTATTTTCATTGAAATTATGAAAGTTTGCGTTAACAGTCATGAGAGGCTTAGTGAAAGTAAAGTGAGAAGGATGCTGTCAAAGGAAATGTTAGTGAACAAGCACTCAGCACATCGGATTCTGTAAGTATGTATATACTTATTTGCAATTTCAAAAGGTTTATAAGATCCGCAGGGTACATGCGATCGACTATGGACGTTTTCATTTGATAGCGCTATGTGAAAAAAAATAACATGAAGAATTCCGAGCTCTGAAATCTGTGCCGCACTTGAGTTATGCCACAGAAAAGTTTAAACTAAAAAAAATATTGAATTCAAACCGCATAATATTGAAATGATACCACCTATTAGTTTTGGTTGTAATTGGTAAAGTGATTTCGGAGATCTGGCCAAAACAGATTTTTTTTCACACTCAAAAGTCACTGCCAAGCCGCGCGCGTGAACTAGAAAAACATAACTGTCGCGTTAATGTCGTTGCTATGGTTATGTTGTTACGTGGTTGACAGCCCAGTTTACATAGGTTATTATTTTCTGTTATAACGAGGAAAAATGTTCTACTCTTGATCCGTAATAGTTCAATAAAGTTTATGACATAATACGACGTTAGTTGATATAGTATTAAATAGTGAGAATTACATTTTTATTAGTGTGACTCACGCATTGCCTTTTTTAGATGACATTTTTTTTGGTACAATTTTAACCAGACCGTTCATTCCTTCTGGAAATCGATTTGATTTTGAAATTGATATCTGTATTCAAATAGCATACAGATTGCTGTAACTTTGACAAATAGGTTTATAGAAAATAAATATTAATGGGAAGTCAGGAAGGTTGAGGGCATCTATAGGTAGTCCTCGAAACAGAATTGAAAATATCACACTGTTGGTTAAAAACAAGGAGTAGACAGAAGACGTGTGTACGTTTTCGTAGTATTTAGTTTGTAGTTCTGTCATTTAAAGTACTTGCACATTAATTTTTTTTTAAATCTTTCATAGGCTTTGTCAAAGTAACCATATCGGTCTCGTTACGTCTCACTTTCACATCTTCATTTTTTTATGTTGGAAATATGATTTCTACAAACCTATGCCAATTTTTAGGAGCCACACTTTGAGAGTGAAATGTTCGAAACCGAAACTAATAACGGTGGATCTATAAAGTAAAATAAATAATTATATAGATTGCACAATTAAATTTATAATAAAATAAGTTCAACTCTCCAATTTTTAATTCTTGAACACAGTAGCATACAAAGTTTACTTAAATTTCATACGACTTTGTATGGATATATTCTATAGAAGAAACAAACTGACAATCGTTAGTAACACCATCTATTCGATATTGTTGTTACTACGTTCTATTGTAAAAAGGGAAAAGATTCCTCCGAAATCAACGCCATCTGTTTTCATTGTAAAGAAACTGATTAAAAGGGCTACAATGTCAGCGTAGTTATATTTTAGAATTTGCGGCACATTTGCTGTTTTAGATTTTCTTGTCCCACATTCTTTAAGCTCGTATTCTTACGCACTCTACTTCTTACAGTATTCCCAGAAATATTTCGTAATCTCATTGATTACGAAATATAGGAATTATAATTTAAAGTGTAGCGTAGAAGTAATAGAGGAGTGTGTGTGGATCCTTATGAAAGCGGTCGGACATAAAACGTGATCGCAAAACAAACGAGGCGATATGAAGATGCAAAAAAAAAGATTTATGTTAATAGTTATATTCCTGTTTTCGAAAGCTGTCTCATTGTGAGTATAATATAGTTTATTCGCTTTTCAAGGTCAACGCGTTGGATGTTAATGTAAATGGATGCGTCTAAACTGGTCTCTGAGCTAAACCCGTAAAAATTGAATGTAAGTACTTTAGGTAGATATATAATATTCGATATTATTTACGTTCGAGTGACGCTTCGAATGAAGAGAGTACTGTAATCGTTCAAAAATACTAGGTACTTCGAGTTTCGAAACAAAGATTTTACGTTCGATCGATCTTGTTCGAATTCGATATTTAAATTCCGTGATAATTTATTTTTCTTTTTTTCACGCTAATGGTCAATCATTGTTTTTCTTAAAGATTGGTCCAACAATATTGCTCAAATTTGGTTTTTGTTTTTGCCGCGGCTTCGCCCGTTTGATATTGGGTTAATGTCTTTTTTTCAAGAAATAGGTATAGATTTCCATCAGTTCCGCTACGTAGTTATGAAGTAAGAATTATTTTCAACACGATTAGTCGGATTTTACTTGTAACATTCGTCGTGGTGCTGTGAGACACGCCGTGCATGTTGTCGTGCATTAATTGAATAAGTGCATTCGTTGATTAATTGAAAAGTGCATTATTTGATTAACTCATGCATTAATTGATTGTTTGAATTCGTGTCAAAATGTCGTGCATTAATTGAAACCATGCATTTCACGTGTTAAATGGAGCATGTTTCAATATTTTAGAAATTAAATTAATAGCGGGAAATTCGTACACGAACGTATTTGTTTTGCTTCGCTCTGCTCCTATAAAAGATAGCATAATATTTAATTTATCGTTTAATCTAGGGTGTATGCTATCTGTATGGAAAATTTAACTAAAATCTAATGAAACATTTGAGCGAAAGACAGAAAGACAAACAAACAAATAAAGCGAGTGTTTCACTTTTATTATAATAAAATTATTTATATTTTGTTATATTAGAATTATATATATATATATATATATATATATATATATATATATATATATATTATATGAAAATATATAGTTATTGTTTTCCCAGTTTTGTTGTCTTTAAATTTTGTACATAATTTCAGACATTCTTCGAAAAACTGTCTTGTGGCTCAATTTAGAAAAATTTCGACTTTCGGCGTCGGTAACTACATATATATATATATATATATATATATATATATAAATATATATATATATATATATATATATATATATATATATATTTATATATAGTATGTTTATTTCAGGTTCTTCTGTTCCATATGTAATTTTTCGAATTTGATATCGGAATAAAATTTTACAGTCTTACAGTAACTGGAAGATATCGGAGTAATATGGAAAACACTATGACTAAAAACACTTAGTTATCGGGGTCAGATAGTTGGGCAAAGAATAGAACAACTTTGATGAACTATTATTAAGAACTATCATTAGTCTTATCTAGTCTAATTATCATAATACTTATATATATTATGTACTTACCTAAAATAGTTTTCGTTCGTTTAACTTAAATTTTAAGAAATTATTAAAATATCATACAATTATTTAGAGGTTCCACGAAATATATTTTGTTGATTATTTAATATGGCAACCCTCACACATTTATTTTGGTTAGATTATTTTGAAAGTTTAGTTTTGACATAACAGTTAATTGGTTTAATGCGCATCGCTGTTAAATGATTTGTTATTTGGTTTTTGTTAAATGATTTGTTATTTGTGATATCAAGTGAGTGGAATTACGAATATGTCGTTTTTTAGTGCTGGTGGAACATGGTATTGTATATGCCGAATACCATTACAATAGCTCTGAGAATGTATGTTGAACGTTATCCGACAACCAAGTCTAGTTATTATCAATGCAATACAGAAGAATAAGTCCATCATTTCAGTGATATTGGGTGATACTTCTTGAACAATATCGGAAATAAGGAACAAAATTGGCTAACTCATTTTATAAGGGGACAAATTTCGAATACCAGACGCATAGCGTAGATAATTTAAGTCAAAATTATTGTCGTCGGTTGCGAAAGTGCGGAAGTACGGGGGAGGCACTTAACACGGAAACGGAACATAAAATTTAAAATGTAAATACATTCTAAAATAAAATAATTTGTGTTTTAATTACTATGTACGCGTGTTTATAAAACTAAACTTTTTGAAACGGATAAGTGACATTCATTTTCATTTTAACACTTGACAGTTTGCAAAGTTTGCAATAGGCATGCCACGTTGCCAAACTGACAGTATAATAGTTATAGAGTGTTGATAGTGTAATAGTTATAGGGTGTTAATTTAAACATAATTATGATTTCATACGAAATTTAAACTTTCATTATTTCATTAACTAGGCGATTAATTTAAAAAAATAAATATACATATTGTTGGATTGATTAATGTGACAAGTGTGAAGTGACGAAGTTTCCTTTATTTACATACTGTATGTTGCTCGAAGTTATAAACTTATTACATTTATAAACTATTACAGACATTTTATAATAGAGTTACAAACTATTACAGAAATTTTTTTATAATTATATACTAAATAACAAATTGTCGGATTACACATCCTTAATTTACATACTGTATGTTGCTCGAGGTTATAAACTATTACCATACCAAATTGCATAAAAATCCGACCAGTAGATTTCGCGTAATCGAAGAACAAATTAACAGACAGACGGACTAAAATTCTAAGTTTTCTGGTTTCTATTATCATTCTGTACGCTAAATCAATGTATGTTGCTCGAGGTTTTAAACTTATTACATTTATAAACTATTACAGACATTTTATAATAGAGTTACAAACTATTACAGAATTTTTTTTATAATTATATACTAAATAACAAATTGTCGGATTACACATCCTTAATTTACATACTGTATGTTGCTCGATGTTATAAACTATTACCATACCAAATTGCATAAAAATCCGACCAGTAGATTTCGCGTAATCGAAGAACAAATTAACAGACAGACGGACAAAAATTCTAAGTTTTCTGGTTTCTATTATCGTTCTGTACGCTAAATCAATCACACTTTTTAAAATATTTTCCATGTACAGACATCACTCTGTTACAGTGTTATTTTATGTAAAGCTTTTCAGTGTTTCCCTAACTTTTTCCTTACAGGAGATTCTCTTTATGATAATGAAATGTTTAAATATAATTATGGTTCAAAAGATGTTGGAAAATAAAAAAAAATATTTTGCTATTGAAAAATAAATTATTTCTCAGTAATGAAGACCCATATCGTTATAGATTACTTTCGTCTTATATTTTCAAAAGGAAGAAAAGAAGAAAACAATTTTTGATACCAACACCTGTATAAGTATCACAAAAATCATCATATATATTAATACGCTAAGGTTAAGATGTTACTCTCCCTTTTTAGAAAAAACCTCACAACTAATCCACATAAATTATATATCATTTTATAGATAATTGCTTGCTCTACCGGCATCCACAACTAAAAAAATTATTATTGCTATTGTTTTTGCAAATTAATTAATTATTAAAATTATATACACAAAACAGCAATGCTGCCATCTAACGGCTCAACGTCAATATGATTGACGGTCGGTAAAATTTTTGTTTAATTTCAAATCCACTCACGTATAAATAAAGTGGCGCTTTAGCTCAATGCTTTTGATACTTGCGCCTCTATATGTCAATTTTAGTAATATATTTGTTTGATCTGTCATCTGAACTTCATAATGGAATAAATAACGCGAAGACTTCGCACGGGTCACGCTAGTACATTTATAATATAAACACGATATTTTTTTTATAAATAGTAACTTTGATTTAAGAAAAAAAAACTGTACTTACAGTGTTGTCAGATTGTCTTAACCTTATTAATAATTTAATTAATAAAAAAATAATACACAACTCGATGAACTTGTTTACTTATGTGAGCATTAATAAATTGCATTTTGAGGAAATATAACAATTTGTATATGTTTCAACAATTTCTTTTATTTATTTATTGTTTTTATTCCTCATTTTTTTTCTAAGACAGGTCAATAGTCTAGGGTTCCGATATTTAGGGTGCTGAGTTCTAAAAAAAATGCGGAAAGAACAAAAAATACACATTTTTTTTATTTGTACGTTAGTGAGGATTATGTCATAGTACATTTTATTCTTGCATCAAAATTATGTAAATATTGCATTAGCATCAATAATGGGGTCAATGAAATTAAGGAAATTAGGGTTTTTTCAAAGGAAATTTTAGTGAATAAGCACGAATCACATCAAAGTCTGTGTGTGTATGTACGCATGTATCTATGTGCGACTTCAAAGGCTTATACGATCTCATTAGAGCATCCGATTGAATATTTTCTCATTTGTACGTTAGTGAGGATTATATCGTTGCAAAAGTACGTTTTGTATTTGCATCAAAATTATGTAAGTATTGCATTAGCATCAAGAATGGGGTCAATAAAATTAAGGAAATTAGGGTTTTTTCAAAGGAAATTTTAGTGAATAAGCACGAATCACATCAAAGTCTGTGTGTGTATGTACGCATGTATCTATGTGCGACTTCAAAGGCTTATACGATCTCATTAGAGCATCCGATTGAATATTTTCTCATTTGTACGTTAGTGAGGATTATATCGTTGCAAAAGTACGTTTTGTATTTGCATCAAAATTATGTAAATATTGCATTAGCATCAAGAATGGGGTCAATGAAATTAACGAAATAAGGGTTTTTTCGAATGAAATGTTAATACATCAAGAATAACATCAAAGTCTGTGTGTATATGTACGCACGTATATATATGCGCTTCCAAAGCTTATATATTATATCTATATCTATATATATCTCATTAGAGCATCCGATTGACTACAGACATTTTTATTAGGCAATGCTCAGCGGAACGAACAAAATGATAAATTTCCGCGTTCGGAAATCCGCCCGCCTTCAAGTTATGCTACCGAAAAGTTTAAACCTATAATCTATAAAAACCTAAAGAAAACTAAGTGGTTTGGTACCGAATTAATTGCAAGTTATTCGTACTGGTACGTCGATAGTACCTAATATTTTCAGTTGTAATCAAAAAAATTATTTCCGGAGGTAAAGCAAAAATGTTTTGCTTGTCAGTTATTGCTGAATCATTGTTTTATAACAGTCATGAGGAGTTGGAATCAGCTGTCGTCAAAAAAAAATCAGTTCGCTCAATTTTTTTTAACCTAGACCAAATTTACTTTCAATTTAGATTTAAAACGTTACTAAATGCCATTTTTATGAAAGTTCTGTCTGGCTTTACTCCAGGCCGTTCATTTACGGACGGGTTTCGTGTCTAGATTCCAACAAGTTTTTGATTGTTTTAAAGTTTTTGTTTTGATGTTTCATGCCAAAACGTGTTCGATTTTTTCATAGTGCAGCGTCGCGTTTGCGGAGGGCCCGCACCATCCGCTTACCGTACACGAGCGGTTTGAACATCGGGTTGCGTCCGACGGATGGCGGAAGTTTAGAGTCACCGAACGGCGAAAGGACAAGTTATGCTAGGAGAATCCATAGATATCTCCGTAGCTATTCTTTATAATACTGCCTTTTATCGTTTGAAGTCTTTATAATATTAATAAATATTAAATATTTAATATTATCCGTTAACCGCCGTCCATAATAATTTCGTCGACAGATGTGGGTCATGAAGTCAGAAAAAGACTTGAAATAGCTCAGAAGCTCTCGTTCGTCTAAACTTATAAATATAGGGCGAAAAAATCCTTCCCAAATATGGAATCTCGCTGAAATATTTTTGGTTACTTGAGACGGTGCTCCGAATTGTAGCATGAATATGTTTATTTATTCCTGTTTCCTAGCTCAATCACACTAATGGCTATTGGCTTTCAAAGTAATAAATAATTTACCACTCTCATTTACATTTTCCTATTATTAAACAGATCGGAGACATCGCAGGCGTACAAAAAATATAAAATTGGACCAAAATGGTTTTAACCGACTACAGCAGAGGAAGGGTTATGAATTTCGCGGGCTATGTATGTATACATGTATGTGAGTAAGTTTATTCCCTCGTACAGAGTAAACTAAAGTGATTTCAACAAACAAGGTATTCTTAGATTCGTCTTGATCCAGAGAATGTTTCAGAATGTTTCATTGTGTAATGTTATGAATTTCACAGGCTATGTATGTATGTATGCGACTAAACTACTAAAGAGGTTTCAATAAATGAGGTGTCGTTAGATTCGTATGGATCCAAGGAGTGCACTAGAGTGTACGAGTGTAAAGTTATGAATTTCACAGGCTATGTATGTATGTTAGTTTGTCCCCTCGTACAGACTAAACTACTAAAGTGGTTTCAACAAATGAGGTGTGCTTAAATTCGTCTTGATCCGGAGAGTACCTTGGAATATATAACGTTATGAATTTCGCAGGCTATTTTATAAATTTCGCATGTGTATGTTAGTTTGTTCTTTCGTACAGACTAAGCTACTAAAGAGGTTTCAATAATGAGATGTCTTTAGATTCGTTATGATCCAGAGAGTATCTTAGGGTAAATAACGTTATGCTTTTCACAAGCTATGAATATATGTATTTCGTACTTTTCAGATATTTTTTCCGTAATCGGGTTTTAGTTTTTTCTCTTTTTTCTCAATTATAGAATAGATTTACCCAAGCGTTGGACTTGTGGAAGTACTATAAGAACAACGGTAATAAAATGTGGTACAAACAGTACTGAGTAATATTACGTTGAATGATGTGAGTGAATGATAAACAGGTGAACCCTGCAAGATATACATGCCAGGAACGTAAAGCGTTATTAAGATTAAGGGGTTATCAAAATAATGGTTTAAGAATTATAAAAAAAGCTTTTGAATATGAGTTATATACAAAAACTTACCATCGGAATTAAAGGAAATTATATCTGACCATGCCCATTATAAAATCTAAAGGAAAACGACTTAAAGACCTTCGTCTCATCAAAATCGTGGAACGTCATACAGATCTACTTCTATCTGACAGATCTTCAATGCTTCTATACTGTTGCAGGCAATGTTACAAGTAGACGTTTCATTTGAGGATCTTACATAATGTATAGTGAAATATGTTTTAGCATACCATCCCGTATACGTGAAGGAAGCGGGAATCAATTTTTTTTCAAAAAGTGAAATTTAGGACCCATTTTTTTCATTTTTAAATCTCGTTTGCGAAATATAGGTTTTATAAGGTTTTTAGGTTATAAGATTTTGAAGTATCATGCCAGGTGTATGTCCTACCTCTAATTTTGCAAAAGAATATTAAAAAATAAATACATCATTTGATTGGAACTTTCAACTAAACTTATTTCGATTAACATGGATTAACAAATTCAAGGGATCCGGTTCCACATACCTAACGAACTCTATTCTCCGCAAGACCAGATCCGGCGTTAACTCCATCCTTGTGCGTAAAAAGCACTTGTACTTTAATATTTCCAGGTTTGCGATATTTTAAGGAATGTGGGAGAAATAACAAATTATAATTATCGGATTTGTCACGACGAGTTGTTTGTAGATTTCGTTTGCATAATACTTAGCGGGAATTGCGCAATACATTTTGTATCATCGGGGTTTGTTTTCTTTATGTCACGAATAGATCCATGACCAATAATAATGTGTGTAGGAGCTTTCGCACATCTTGATGCTAAGACAAACGCCGAACTGGTGACTTGGTCCTGAATGCGAAGTCACACCATGTAGAATGTAAATGTTAAGAAATTGTTTTAGAAAAATTGCAGCGAAAGTATTTCTGTTTTGATACAGAAATGTTTAGAAAATGTTATTATAACCAACCAATATTTGGTTGTTTTCTGATTATACCTGAATCCTTTACCGTAATTTCCTTTTTTATCCGGATTAATGGATAAGTTCGATTAGTTAGTATCTTTTGTGATTTGTACTGAGAATTTGTTTATTTCAAAATGTTAAGCAATTTCTAGATTATTTATTCGTTACAGCTGTTGATGTTGATGACAATAAATATTTCTTATCATAATGACAATAAATATTTCTTATCATAATGATCATAATGACAATAAATATTTCTTATCATAATGATCATAATGACAATAAATATTTCTTATCATAATGATCATAATGACAATAAATATTTCTTATCATAATGATCATAATGACAATAAATATTTCTTATCATAATGATCATAATGACAATAAATATTTCTTATCATAATGACAATAAATATTTCTTATCATAATGATCATAATGACAATAAATATTTCTTATCATAATGATCATAATGACAATAAATATTTCTTATCATAATGACAATAAATATTTCTTATCATAATGATCATAATGACAATAAATATTTCTTATCATAATGATCATAATGACAATAAATATTTCTTATCATAATGATCATAATGACAATAAATATTTCTTATCATAATGATCATAATGACAATAAATATTTCTTATCATAATGATCATAATGACAATAAATATTTCTTATCATAATGATCATAATGACAATAAATATTTCTTATCATAATGATCATAATGACAATAAATATTTCTTATCATAATGATCATAATGACAATAAATATTTCTTATCATAATGACAATAAATATTTCTTATCATAATGATCATAATGACAATAAATATTTCTTATCATAATGATCATAATGACAATAAATATTTCTTATCATAATGACAATAAATATTTCTTATCATAATGATCATAATGACAATAAATATTTCTTATCATAATGATCATAATGACAATAAATATTTCTTATCATAATGATCATAATGACAATAAATATTTCTTATCATAATGATCATAATGACAATAAATATTTCTTATCATAATGATCATAATGACAATAAATATTTCTTATCATAATGATCATAATGACAATAAATATTTCTTATCATAATGACAATAAATATTTCTTATCATAATGATCATAATGACAATAAATATTTCTTATCATAATGATCATAATGACAATAAATATTTCTTATCATAATGATCATAATGACAATAAATATTTCTTATCATAATGATCATAATGACAATAAATATTTCTTATCATAATGATCATAATGACAATAAATATTTCTTATCATAATGATCATAATGACAATAAATATTTCTTATCATAATGATCATAATGACAATAAATATTTCTTATCATAATGATCATAATGACAATAAATATTTCTTATCATAATGACAATAAATATTTCTTATCATAATGATCATAATGACAATAAATATTTCTTATCATAATGATCATAATGACAATAAATATTTCTTATCATAATGACAATAAATATTTCTTATCATAATGATCATAATGACAATAAATATTTCTTATCATAATGATCATAATGACAATAAATATTTCTTATCATAATGATCATAATGACAATAAATATTTCTTATCATAATGATCATAATGACAATAAATATTTCTTATCATAATGATCATAATGACAATAAATATTTCTTATCATAATGATCATAATGACAATAAATATTTCTTATCATAATGACAATAAATATTTCTTACCTCAATTATCTTCTAGCAATAAACGGTTTCACATCAAAAGAGAGTGCTGCCAGCATCTCGTCATTCATTAATCGTCTGAAACTGTAATTTCGAGGTGTATTTTTTATCAGGGATGTCAAATTTTCCTCACAGACCAAAAACTTATATGGGAGAGGAAGATATTGTACAAGGATATTTTGTATAAGATAACTAACGTTTTTAATATCTCATATATGTATGTATAGGGTTACCATTTAACAGGTATTTGTCGCATTTGACAGGTCCTTAAAACTTGGGGCAGGTGTGCGGCCGGCACTGATTAGAGGCGCGTATTTTTAAAATTGGAGAACCTCTTGTTTAATATCACATATATGCATGTATAGGGTTACCATTTAACAGGTATTTGTCGCATTTAACAGGTCCTTAAAACTTGGGGCAGGTGTGCGGCCGGCACTGATTAGAGGCGCGTATTTTTAAAATTGGAGAACGTCTTGTTTAATATCACATATATGTATTTATGGGGTTACCGTTTGAAAGACGTTTGTCACATTTGACAAGCTCTTGGTACAGGTGTGCGGCAGGCACTGGTCAGAGGCGCGTATTTTTAAAATTGGAGAACGTATTGTTTAATAAAAATACATTTGAAGGCAATATATTTTCATACCTGTTAGTTTAAAAAAAGCCTAAAATTCTAATACTGGAATTCATAATAATTTTTTATTAATTGCAAAAGATAAATAATCCCTAATTTTTTTCATAAATAATTATAAATAGCCTATAAACAACAGAGAAATCAGTTTAATTATCGGTCGTTAAACGTTATTATATTTTTAATTACTTGCTTACTACATTCATGTAATGTAATTTTTCACGTGTGTTGTATATGTACGTTATTCTAATTTAACTAAACAATAAATAAACGTCGATCAATCGATACAATCCCGGTATCGATACAAAGGGATCTCTATGCATCTCTATTCCATCTCTCAATAACTCATAATCTATAATAATAATTTGTGTGGGTTGGACAAGTGTCACGTAAACAAACAAACAAATCTAGGGCGCCACAACAATACACAGGTTCACCGCGCCAGCAAGTCATGTGAAGCGATACCACTCGATAGGGGCTCGAATTTGACCCAGAACTTGCGGCTTATCGCCGCCGCGACCTCGTCTGCAACTCGACCCGACCGCTTAATGAATTTATTGTTTACATCCGCCCGGGGCACTTTCCTTACAGCGTACGCTCCAGTTTGCTGATAATCCTCAAATGGATGTGGGTTAGTCCGGAACGCTCTAGAAGCTTTTGATAACTAACAAAAGCGCCATTTAACACGTTCGGGGCATTGCTACTATTTCAATTTGCGCCGAAACGTATTCGTTGTTTTTACTTAATTTTTTTGAGTAATAAGTTTTTGAAGTAAAACTTCTTTACACACGCTTGACTTGGGGAGTAAGCTGGTGAATGCGTGACGACAGCGTTACGAAAAGTGAGATCGGACGAGGCGAACGGAAGTTGAGGGGGAGATATGTTAGTGAAGACAGAAAGAGAGAGAGTTACGTTTCGTATATTACTGTAGGGACAAGAGAGAGAGGTGCGAGCACACATTTTCTTTCTCTCTTCCTCTCATAGCCAGTGCATGAAATATATATATATATATATATATATATATATATATATATATATATATATATATATATATATATATGCGAGTTTGCTAGCGTTACGCGAACGGTGATTTTTTTATTATTTTGTTCAATATATTAAATATTCTACGTTTAAAGTGAATAAAATTGTAAATTCATTTTAAAGTTCATATTTTGTTAATTTGAAGTTTTACTTCAGTCGTGTGGTCTAAAGCACACTCGTTTTTTATAATAAGTCCATAGATTAAATAAAATAGAAATCAGAATAATTTTCATATTTTTCCTCCCGTCATCGAAATACATATTTCAGCGTCAACGAAAGGGTTAAGCGTCTAGCAATGCACCGAACGCCGGGCGCCCTGTGGCAACATTTAAAGCGATTCGTGATGAATTTATTTGCTTTTGAATATTAAGCGATACCAGTTTATTTCACAAAACGGAAAATCGATTATACGAGTATTTCAATATTTTTCTATAAGTATTTTTTCGTGGAAATTCTGTTCATAATAATGAAATTTTTTAAATGTAATTATTATGAGAAAATGATAAAAAATAAATTATTACCATCAACAAAAGCTTATAACCTAACTAATTTAAAAAAAAATTGTGCGTGTCAGCTCCGACGCGCGACTAGAGTTCACTTCTTAAGTATAATTGTCTTGGAATGTATAAAATAGGTAACAATATCATTAAATATAAATGGAAAATTCTTTAATAAAAAAATATAATTATTTTCAAGGAAAACGCAAATGTACAAGATCAAATTTATACAACAAAATTAAAAACATTTAGTAACGTCAGACTAAGAAGTTAAAATTAAAAGAGGCTTTAATTTTGTAGGATGGAAGACACCAAATATTCACACATAATGACATTTAATGATTACATCTCTGAACTTCTCATTTTACTCCTCACAAAATTTCATACCGGACACTATATATGAAAATCGATTCTTAAGGAGTAAACTCCAAAAAATCTTATAGATTGTTTTCGACTTAGGTTTTTGATAGGAAGGTGAAAAAGAATTCTTACTATACTAAGTAACCAGCACGCTGTCCAGATATCATCATCATATATATTAATACGCTAAGGTTTAGATGTTACACTCCCTTTTTAGAAAAAACCTCACAACTAATCCACATAAATTATATATCATTTTATAGATAATTGCTTGCTCTACCGGCATCCACAACTAAAAAATTTATTATTGCTATTGTTTTTGCAAATTAATTAATTATTAAAATTATATACACAAAACAGCAATGCTGCCATCTAACGGCTCAACGTCAATATGATTGACGGTCGGTAAAATTTTTGTTTAATTTCAAATCCACTCACGTATAAATAAAGTGGCGCTTTAGCTCAATGCTTTTGATACTTGCGCCTCTATATGTCAATTTTAGTAAAATATTTGTTTGATCTGTCATCTGAGCTTCATAATGGAATAAATAATGCGAAGAGTTCGCACGGGTCACGCTAGTTAATTTATATTAAGGTAGTTGTGACGTGAGAGTGAGATCTAAAATTTATTTAAAATTGTTTATTGGAAATTATTTTTAAACGTTATTATAGCCTCATTTTATATCGAGTTAGTTTATTAGAAAAATCGCACGACGCGTTTTTTAAATAAAATGAAAATGCGTTGAATTACTACTTTTCCTGTAAAGTTAACTCGATAATTTTGAGAGCGATTTTTCCCAAAATTATATATATACACACACGCCAAGGTTTAAGGGCTTGTTAAATGTGACAAACATCTTTCAAATGGTAACCCCATAAATACATATATGAGATATTAAAAAATTATTATAAATTCCAGTACTCGAATTTTAGGCTTTTTTTTAAACTAATAGGTATGAAAATATATTACCTTCAAACTTCAAAACATAATTACCCATCGTTTATAGTTCCCCGTGGAGTAAAAAGCTACCCCCCCCCCCCCCGTATATTTTTCAAAAATATTGTAGGTAATACCCTAATACAAACTTGTTACAAAATTTGAAAATATTGATGAAAAAAAACTCTCTTCTGAGATGCAATGAACGGAAACCTAGCATATCCAAGAGGAAACCGGTAGGAAATAGAGAAGGGAAGTGACCATACTGTCTCGTGTACAGATATCGGAGGATCGTCTTTCGTACACGTTCAATGATCATGCCATACTTGGCTTCGTGTTGGCTCCACATAATTCTAATCGGCTCTGCACAAATCTAGGGTGCACCAATGAAGTAAATATGATCGATCTAAGTCCGTGTCGCATTTCTTTGTGTAGATATAAAATATCGAAGTATCGTATGATGGTTGTATCGACTCTTTATCGAATCGTGATCTACTTTAGATATGTCCCCTACGTAATGTAATATAATATTGAAGTGAACTGACCCGTCACGCTCGGGTCGGTAGTGACGTTGAACCGTCACACTTGTGTCGGTGACGCTGTATCTAACATGGAGTTAGATTCATTTATAGACATGGAGTCATTCATTGTCTAACATGGAGTACATCGTTTCAAGAATTATGTTTTATTTTATTTTTTTTTATAAAAATATAATTTATTTATAAAACTTCATCCTTCACGCGCTCGAGTTATACTCGGTATATAAATTCCACGTCTATATTCTCTTTGAACTTTCGTATATGTTCTCTTTGGAAAAATGTATTTATTTATGATGTGGTACATTTTGTATGTAATTATAAATTTTTCGTAAATTAACTGAGAGCCTATTTTTATGTATTTTATTTATTACGATATTATTTGGTGTCAAAGATAAAATATGATCAGTTGAATGTTCACTACGTTATTTTGATTTGTGCAAATGTCTCCGTGAATGTATAGGTAATACATGACTATTAATAATGTTATTTGTTTTTGTCTTTTAATTTTCGTATTGAAAATTTCAAACAAACACATTTACTTTAGATGCGTTGAGCCATTTTTACTAGACGAAAATCTTATGGGTTCGCGTCACCGACATGTTAATATTAACAGTATATCTGTAGCTATGAGTTTGGTGTATTACGCTTGGACAGCAGTGAAAGTAAATAAGATGATTGCTCTGGCACCATACTGGCGCACGCGCAGCGGCTGTGTAGACATACACACATGTATACACCAATACCTTGTTATATAACCCGACTGTGTGATGTGCGCGTTGGACGCTTTTTGGCTAAAGTCTTGTGAGTTCAAGAAATTGACTACGCGGAAAGTTCAATGTGTGTATACTGTGCATTGTTTGAATTGTGCTTTACTTTGATTATTATTTTAATTAATCGTAGGACCACTGTGCAGTACAATACTAAATATGTTAATAATTTTATATAGAAAAATGAATAAATACTTTTAAGTTTCCACTTCTGTCGACAGTCCCCATGACTGCCTATGTTTTTTTTGATTTTATATTATTTCTGTGTTTTTCATATTTATACCAACGTACATTTATTATTATATACTTCGTTTTGTAAGCGTAGTTAATTAAAGTTTACTAATAATTTGCAGTTTGCCACAGTGCTTGTTTTTCTCACTTGATAAAATAATACTATTTGACCTAATAGATCCAGAGCGTAGGTAAGAATTCTTGTGCACATTATTCATATGCGTGCACAGTGACCCGTCTATGTTTTTTTTATTTTATATTAATTCTGTGTTTTTCATATTTATACCAATATACATTTATTATATACTTGGTTTTGTAAGCGTCGTTAATTAAAGTTTACTAATAATTTGCAGTTTGCCACAGTGCTTGTTTTTCTCACTTGATAAAATAATACTATTTGACCTAATAGATCCAGAGCGTAGGTTAGAATTCTTGTGCACATTATTCATACGCGTGCACAGTGACCCGTCTATGTTTTTTTTATTTTATATTAATTCTGTGTTTTTCATATTTATACCAATATACATTTATTATTATACATTTATTATATACTTCGTTTTGTTAGCGTAGTTAATTAAAGTTTACTAATAATTTGCAGTTTGCCACAGTGCTTGTTTTTCTCACTTGATAAAATAATACTATTTGACCTAATAGATCCAGAGCGTAGGTTAGAATTCTTGTGCACATTATTCATACGCGTGCACAGTGACCCGTCTATTTTTTTTTATTTTATATTAATTCTGTGTTTTTCATATTTATACCAATATACATTTATTATTATACATTTATTATATACTTCGTTTTGTAAGCGTAGTTAATTAAAGTTTACTAATAATTTGCAGTTTGCCACAGTGCTTGTTTTTCTCACTTAATAAAATAATACTATTTGACCTAATAGATCTAGAGCGTAGGTTAGAATTCTTGTGCACATTATTCATACGCGTGCACAGTGACCCGTCTATGTTTTTTTTATTTTATATTAATTCTGTGTTTTTCATATTTATACCAATGTACATTTATTATTATATACTTCGTTTTGTAAGCGTCGTTAATTAAAGTTTACTAATAATTTGCAGTTTGCCACAGTGCTTGTTTTTCTCGCTTGATAAAATAATACTATTTGACGTAATAGATCCAGAGCGTAGGTTAGAATTCTTGTGCACATTATTCATATGCGTGCACAGTGACCCGTCTATGTTTTTTTTATTTTATATTAATTCTGTGTTTTTCATATTTATACCAATATACATTTATTATTATACATTTATTATATACTTCGTTTTGTAAGCGTAGTTAATTAAAGTTTACTAATAATTTGCAGTTTGCCACAGTGCTTGTTTTTCTCACTTGATAAAATAATACTATTTGACCTAATAGATCCAGAGCGTAGGTTAGAATTCTTGTGCACATTATTCATATGCGTGCACAGTGACCCGTCTATGTTTTTTTTATTTTATATTAATTCTGTGTTTTTCATATTTATACCAATATACATTTATTATTATACATTTATTATATACTTCGTTTTGTAAGCGTAGTTAATTAAAGTTTACTAATAATTTGCAGTTTGCCACAGTGCTTGTTTTTCTCACTTGATAAAATAATACTATTTGACTTAATAGATCCAGAGCGTAGGTTAGAATTCTTGTGCACATTATTCATATGCGTGCACAGTGACCCCGTAATATTTTGTATGATGTCACTTGTCGCAAGCATTGATTAATTGGCGGTGGGCTTGTGTCACGCAATCCAATTTATGCGATGTGATGCTGATTGCGAACGAATGAAGTGATGTGGGTATTTTCCAAATTGGCGCTTTTGCTCCATCATGCATCGCCTCTACAGTTTCACCGTTTCTAGTGCGGTTTGGGAGAGAAAAGTTAATGTATGTTATGTGTAAAATATTATATATCCTGGATTTTTAGGGTTTCGTCCTTCAAAAGGAAAAAAGGAACCGTTATAAGATCACTTCGTTGTCCGTCTGTCTGTCAAGACCTTTTTTCTAAGGAAGGCGTGGAGGTATCAAGTTGAAATTAATGTCAAATACTTAGGTCAACGGTCCCTTGGAGATGTAAAAAATCAGCTTCTAAATCAACGCAATGAAAAAGAAACTTAAAATACGGCTATATATGCCGCATATTTTGATACTCGCAAATAAATGAAAACCTATAGGGTACTTTCCGTTGACCTAGAATCATGAAATAAGGCAAGAGGCAAGATCTAACAGTAAAAAAACATCGGAAGTTTGTTAATTTGTAGTTATATCACATAAAAAAGTGTGAAAGATGTAGTAGACAATATATTTTCGTAATAAAAAATGAAATTTATTTAAAAACTTTAATAGGAATATTATGTATCATTAAATTTTTATAATAATCTAAACGTGTACACAATCCTTGTAGTGCGAGTTCCACTAGGGCTTGAGAGGTTTTTTTCCTATTAATAACACCCCCCCCCCTAACTTTTCAACTAATGTCTGTCAAATTCTGAAAAAAATACGATAATAGAACTTAAAATAAACTTTCAATGAAAGGTTTGAATAAAATATTTTGTGTAGTTTTTGAGATATGGGATATTTCGGTACCGGGCGTGGCAATAACTTTGTTTTTCAAAATACAAACTTATAAGTTTAATATTGTTGATTATTTGAATGAACCAATTGTATTCAATATATCTTTTTCATATCTTATCCCGTTCTCGGGACGCTATTTCATTGTTACCGCAAGGGTTAAGTTTTTGCAGTATACGCACACCGGACGCCGTACGATTTCATCACAGCGGCATACTACGCTACGCATCCAACCCCTTGACGCAACATAAACGTTACGCATTGCATATTGAGCGGTGAAGTATTGTTTCGCGATTAAACTGGTAATTCTATGTTTTTATAACTTTATTTATATGGTGGTTATGGTTACGACAAACTTTTATATATTATTATGACTGAGAAAATGTGGTGAATGTGTGAAAAATAAATTGTTTCTCCATAATAAAGGCCGAAATAAAAAAATAGGTTATTTTTGTCTTATATTTAGGGGAAAATTCCAAAAAGGTAATGAACATTTTAGTGTCTTGTTAAAATCGACAACATTGTATGTTCTCTGCTTATTGACTACGACCATGTGCTTACATGGAATACCGAACGAATTTTACATTTGTAATATAATGTCGTTTACAAAAACCCTCAACTCGCATACCAAACATGCTGTAACAGATGGACTTTTCACTGTATTTATCTGGTATTTCGGAAAAGGCTATCTTGATTTTCCTGTAGATGATGGGCTGAATATCTACGTGGAGGTATGATTCTTAAACTGAGTGAATGCTATTTGAAACATTGTAAGGCGTTCAAAGTGAATTTTCCACAGACCGCTCGTATTGTAAGCCCAAATGTGAATTAAAAGCTTAAAAAAGCTCGTTTCGTATATAAATTGTATTGATGTCTGACTGTATGGGCTCTACGTTTCTGTTGTTACACCGGTACGTGGAAAAATATAGGCTCGTGTTGCCGTTCATTTATTTAGGCCAGTTTTATTGACATTTAGTTTATAGCGTGTTAGCTCCAACGCCTGACTGGAGTTTACTCCGTAAGTATGATTATCTTGGAATATATAAAATAGATGTATATAAATATAACACTGTATATAACTATAAACATCAATATCATTAAATGTAAATGGAACATTATTTAATAAAAAATGCTGGCAATATAATTATTTTCATGTAAAACCAGATGAACAAGATCGAATTTATACAACAAAATTAAAAATATTTAGTAACGTAGACTAAGAAGTTAAAATTAAGAGATGTTTTAATTTTCTAGGATATAAGACGCCGAATATTCACACATAATGACATTTAATGATTACGTCTTGATATAAGCGAACAATAGTAAACTATTTGTGTCACATTCCGTCATTGCGATTAGGCCATAAGAAAATGCCAAATAAACATATTGATACCTCACTCTAAAGTTGCGCGGATAGGCCACCTAACAGTTACACTTTTTTAACGCTCTGAACTTCGTACGATACGAACCTAACGCTTACACTTTTTTTAACGTTCCGTACTTCGCACGCTCTGAACTTCTGATTTTACACTTCGTAAAACTTCAAACCGGCGCTATATATGAAAATTGATTCTTAAACATTAATTTCCAAAAAGCGGAGAAAAAATATATGACTGATTTTGTAAAAATAATGGGACGATTTTAAAGCAAAATATATGCGAATTTCGAACTCAACGCCAGTCCATAGACAATGCATTATAAAATGGCCAATAAAAAATGGGTAAATTCATAGGTAAATTGTTTACAAGCTATTGTCGATTTCGATCTTACTCATAGCGTTTAATAAATTTTGGATAACGATACTCATTCTCAAAGCATGGTTTTTTTACATACTTGACAGCTATAATTTGTTAAGTGTCAAAGAACGGTCGCCATCTTGAATAATTAATTCTCTCGATATGAACCATAAGCAATGACTTGCGAATAATCAATATATTGCGGATGGGGTTACTCTTTGGTACCAAGTAAACAAATTGACATACGTTCTATATCTCTCAACCTTCCGGCTCGAGAATTTTATAAAAGTATTGCCAACTCCATATATTTCATATTTATCTCTCATGAAATTTTCGATAGGAGGATAAAATATAAAAAAAATTGTTTGTGTACTTATATACGCGCGTTAGGTTTTATACTTCTTTGGCATAATACAAGACTAACTTTATTTAGAATGCAAATTAATAATCGAAATAAAATAATAAAAAGACTAGTGCATGATTATAAATACGGTTAGTAAAATCTAAATTCAATCGAATAATTAAATTTTAACTAATTTATCCCTAATCGTCGATCACACAAAATTCGGCGGTATGAAACATTTTTGAAAATATTCAATATTCCAACACGTATGAAGTCCACATCCATATATTCTATTTATTACACATTATTTACTTTATAATGTGTTGAAATGAAATATTTGATATAAAACAGTTTTAATTTGACATAGACAATATTCCACCACCTTTCTATAGTGATGCTTAAAAAGGCAGAGGAACATTGGTGCTATATAACAAATATTGTTAATACTATAAACAAATATTGCAAATACATGTTTTGTACTTACACGAACCAAACATTTATATATATATATATATATATATATATATATATATATATATATATATATATATATATTAATACGCTAAGGTTAAGATGTTACTCTCCCTTTTTAGAAAAAACCTCACAACTAATCCACATAAATTATATATCATTTTATAGATAATTGCTTGCTCTACCGGCATCCACAACTAAAAAAATTATTATTGCTATTGTTTTTGCAAATTAATTAATTATTAAAATTATATACACAAAACAGCAATGCTGCCATCTAACGGCTCAACGTCAATATGATTGACGGTCGGTAAAATTTTTGTTTAATTTCAAATCCACTCACGTATAAATAAAGTGGCGCTTTAGCTCAATGCTTTTGATACTTGCGCCTCTATATGTCAATTTTAGTAAAATATTTGTTTGATCTATCATCTGAGCTTCATAATGGAATAAATAATGCGAAGACTTCGCACGGGTCACGCTAGTATATATATATATATATATATATATATATATATATATATATATATATATATATATATATATATATCAATTACAAATGCCAAAAAATAAGTCCATATTGCTTTACTAATGTTAATACTAGAAAAAGGTTTGCAACTGTTGAACTGTTATCTTGCTTTGTTTACAAAGATTCTCTTTTAGAATGGAATGAAGTATAAACACCGTATTTTTTTATGAATAAATAAAATATCTTTATACAACGCACTATAACATGATTAGACATTATAGAATATCATTCGATTTGTTACAATGTGTACGTTATGAGGACTTGATCTGAGAACAACTTTTGTTTGTTACTTGTATATTTATAAGAGTATTAAGTAATTAAACAATTAATTGTTGCAACTGTAAATATATTGAAAACGAGGTAATCATCCACTTTCATCCATTCCCACTTTATATAACATTAATCGTATATATGTTTATATAAAATAACGTTATTGTTGAAAGAAGGACAAATGAAAGAGCTACACCTTCTCTCGCCACGCAGATTTAAAAAGCAACTTTTGTCTGTTACATGTATATTTATAAGAGTATTACGTAATTAAACAATTAATTGTGCAACTGTAAATATATTGAAAACGAGGTAATCATCCACTTTCATCCATTTCCATTTTATATAACATTAATCGTATGTCTGTTTATATAAAATAACGTCATTGTTGAAAGAACGACAAATGAAAGAGCTACACTTTCTCTCGCCACGCAGATTTAAAAAGCAACTTTTGTTTGTTACATGTATATTTAAAAAAGTATTACGTAATTAAACAATTCATTGTACAACTGTAAATATATTGAAAACGAGATAATCATCCACTTTCATCCATTCCCATTTTATATAACGTATCGTACGTCTGTCTATATAAAATAACGTCATTGTTGAAAGAACTGTAGATGAAAGGGCTATGTCTGCTCTTGGCACGCAAATTGAAGAAGCAACTTTTGTTTGTTACATGTATATTTATAAAAGTATTACGTAATTAAACAATTAATTGTGCAACTGTAAACGTTACCAATCCATAAATATTCGTATGGAGAATATATATTTTAAATATGTCTATGGATCTGCCGCCTTACGAGAGATGACAGTAGGTAGTGAGAGGCCATATTGTTTTTGCAAGTCATTGGCCATTTATATATTCAAGTTGTAAAAAAAGATCGCTGATACATGACGATGTTAACCGAGTGTATTAGAGCAGATGTGTCGTTTATATTTATCTAGATTATTGTATCGTTTTCGATTTTGACTAAATTTATACTTTTTGTAAACTTAGGTATCAAATTACAAACTGCGATGCTGTTATATCGATTGAAGCCAAAAATAATTAAATTAAAGACAAAAATATTTAATTTTGACGAATTGTCTTTGTTTGAAAGTTTAGGGTTCAACTTGGAAAGTGAGGTCGTAGTAATTGCGGTGAAAACTTAGGTATCAAATTACAAACTGCGATGACGCAATATAGATTGAAGACAAAAATAATTAGATGAAAGACAAAAATATTTAATTTTGACGAATTGTCTTTGTTTGAAAAATTAGGGTTCAACTTGGAAAGTGAGGTCGTAGTAATTGCGGTGAAAACTTAGGTATCAAATTACAAACTGCGATGACGCAATATAGATTGAAGACAAAGATAATTAGATTAAAGACAAAAATATTTAATTTTGACCAATTGTCTTTTTTTTTAAATTAGGGTTCAACTTGGAAAGTGAGGTCGTAGTAATTGCGGTGAAAACTTAGATATCAAATTACAAATTGCGATAATGCTATATCGATTGAAGACAAAATTAATTAGATTAAAGACAAAAATATTTAATTTTGACCAAACGTCTTTTGTTTGGAAGATTAGGGTTCAACTTGGAAACTGAGGTTCTAGTAATTGCGGTACGATTCGGAACTTGCCTCGTTCCGACAGAGTGTTCCATCATACTTGCCAGATTCACCTGAGCGAGAGATGTAGAGACAGTAAATAGGTCCAAATTCTGAAGGCTGATGAGATCGTCAGAAAAGCTTGTAATAAATAAACTTACAAAAAACATTATCAATTCTGGTGCGAGTCGGGACTAGGTAAAGCGGTGTTCAACCGTACTTGCCTACTTCATCTGAGTAATATATGGCATGACGGTAAATAGATGTAAATTCTAAAATTATTTAATTTAAAGTAAATTGAAGGCAGACGAATACTAAGAAAAAGCTAGTATTCTTAAATAAATAAAATCTAGAACATCCAGTACACTTAAGTAAACAAACAATCTTAATTGCAGAACGAGTCATAACTTTGTAACACGTTATTATGCCGTGTAGACAAGCTACATAACCTGATTGATAGACGGTGTGACTGTAAATTTATCTAGGTTTTAAAATTATTTAAGTTAAACTAAATTGAAAGCGTTCGAAATCGCAAGAAAAAGCTAGTAGTTTTAAATAAGCAAATATGTAACCATGTTTAAATAAGCAAACATTGCAGAGTGAATCAGAATTAGGTACCTAACACGACATTCTGTCTTACTTGCCTATATAACTTGAATGATAGATGGCATGACTGTGAATAGATCTAAATTCTAAAATTATTTAAATAACGAAATCACAAGAAAAACTGGTACACTGAAGTAAGCAACATGGTTAATTGCAGAAGTAGTCATAACTAGGTAACACGGTTTTCTGTCGTACTTGTCTACGTAACCTGATAGATAGATGGCGTGACTGTAAATAGATCTAGATTCTAAAATTATTTCAGTTACACTAAATTGAAGGGGAACGAAATCGCAAGAAAAAACTAGTACACTTAAGTAAGCAAACATGGTTAATTGCAGAACGGGTCAGAACTAGTTAACATGGTATTCTATCTTACTTGTCTACATAACCTGATTGGTAGATGGTGCGACTGTAAATAGACCTAGATTCTAAAATTATTTAAGTTAAACTAAATTGAAGGCGAACGTAAGAAAAAACTAGTACACCTAAGTAATCAAACATGATTAATAGTAGAACGAGTCAGAACTAGGTAACACGGTATTCTGCCGTAATTCCTTGCCTCACCTAAGTTATAGATGGCGTGACTGTAAATACATCCAAATTCTGAAATTATTTAAGTGAAACTAAATGAAAGGTTTGCGAAACGGCAAATAAAAGCTAATACATTTTATAAATGAATAAGCAAATGCACGTTTAATTGCGGAACATGTCAGAACTAGGTAACATGTTATTCTACCGTAATTTCCTCGCCTTACCTAAGTTATAAACTGCATGACTGTAAATACATCCAAATTCTGAAATTATTTAGGTTAAACTAAATTAAAGATTCGCGAAATGGCAAATAAAAGCTAATACATTTTATAAATAAGTATGCAAATGCACGTTTAATTGCGGAACGAGTCAGAACTAGGTAACAAGGTATTCTGCCGTAATTTCCTTGCCTCACCTAAGTTATAAATTGCATGACTGTAAATACATCCAAATTCTGAAATTATTTAGGTTAAACTAAATTAAAGGTTCGCGAAATGGCAAATAAAAGCTAATACATTTTATAAATAAGTATGCAAATGCACGTTTAATTGCGGAACGAGTCAGAACTAGGTAACAAGGTATTCTGCCGTAATTTCCTTGCCTCACCTAAGTTATAAATTGCATGCCTGTAAATACATCCATATTCTGAAATTATTTAGGTTAAACTAAATTAAAGGTTTGCGAAATGGCAAATAGAAGCTAATACATTTTATAAATAAGTATGCAAATGCACGTTTAATTGCGGAACGAGTCAGAACTAGGTAACATGGTATTCTGCCGTAATTTCCTTGCCTCACCTAAGTTATAAACTGCATGACTGTAAATACATCCAAATTCTGAAATTATTTAGGTTAAACTAAATTAAAGGTTTGCGAAATGGCAAATAGAAGCTAATACATTTTATAAATAAGTATGCAAATGCACGTTTAATTGCGGAACGAGTCAGAACTAGGTAACATGGTATTCTGCCGTAATTTCCTTGCCTCACCTAAGTTATAAACTGCATGACTGTAAATACATCCAAATTCTGAAATTATTTAGCTTAAACTAAATTAAAGGTTCGCGAAATGGCAAATAAAAGCTAATACATTTTATAAATAAGTATGCAAATGCACATTTAATTGCGGAACGAGTCAGAACTAGGTAACAAGGTATTCTGCCGTAATTTCCTTGCCTCACCTAAGTTATAAATTGCATGCCTGTAAATACATCCATATTCTGAAATTATTTAGGTTAAACTAAATTAAAGGTTTGCGAAATGGCAAATAGAAGCTAATACATTTTATAAATATGTATGCAAATGCACGTTTAATTGCGGAACGAGTCAGAACTAGGTAACACAACTTAACCCGTCCTTTCTTCATTTCATACGGGCTATCGTTATTTTCTGTTGCCCAGTTGGCAGAAGGGAATGTGTGAGAAAAAAAACGTAAGAAATATTGCCGACGGTGATTTTTTCTCTGCGTCCGCGGCGGGAGGCGGCTGGCCTTGTGGGTGTGAGATTTATCGCGGGCGACCCTGCGAGCAACGACCGCGCGCCGCACTAGCACGCGGGACGCGCGCGGTCGCTACGCGACCGACCGCTAGACGTATGTTTTAATTATCACGTGGCTATTTAATTTTACGTAAATTTATCTGATGATATGTCACAGATGGTTATTTATTACGCGGAAACCTTGAAAAACAATGGGATTACATTCACCTTTGAAATATACTAGAAAATTCATGGATTTTTATGAATTTTCTGGAATGTCTACCGTATATATTCAAATATTCGCTGGACATATATTTTGACTATCACATGGCTGTTTAATTTTACATAATTTATGTGATTATTTGTCACAGATGGTTATTTATAACGCGGAAACCTTGAAAAGCAATGGGATTACATTAATCTTTGAAATATCCTAGAAAATTCATGGATTTTCATAAATTTTCTGAAATATCTACCGTACATATTCAAATACTCGCTGGACATATATTTTAACATGGCAGTTTAATTTTACGTAAATTTATCTGATGATTTGTCCCAGATGGTTATTTATACCTTTGAAATGTACTAGAAAATTCATGGATTTTCATGAATTTTCTGGAATATTTACCGGACATATTCAAATACTCGCTGGACATATATTTTAACATGGCTGTTTAATTTCACGTAAATTTATCTGATGATTTGTCACAGATGGTTATTTATACCTTTGAAATATACCAGAAAATTAATGGATTTTCATGAATTTTCTGGAATATCTACCGGACATATTCAAATACTCGCTGGACATATATTTTAACATGGCAGTTTAATTTCACGTAAATTTATCTGATGATTTGTCACAGACGGTTATTTATACCTATTATTATACCAAATTTCGTCAAAATCCGTCTAGTAAACATCGCGTGATCGACGAACAAATTAATAAACAGACAGAGAGACAAAAATTATCATTCATTACGCTAAATCTATCACTCTTTCTAAAATCTTTTCCATGTAGAAAATTTATTCTGTAACAATTTTAATATATATATGTGTGTGTGTGTGTGTGCGTGCGTGCGTGCGTGTGTGTGTGTATAATTTCTAGATTTTCTTTATTCTTAACAAAATAATGGAATAAAATAAGAACACAATGCGTAGTGCACAGCTGTACTACTGTCGAGGAAAGCTTAGCAGACCATACAAGGAACTAAATTTCTGTACCATCCATTCTATTTCAACATTAATATGTACAATATATTTAAATTTATATTTTAATTTTTTTTCTTTCTTGCTTCTAAATTTTTTAATAGATACTATACTCGGACAAGTGTTGACTTCTGGCGTGTTACCGAGGGTATAAAACTTTGTTACCAACGAAAATCACTTCACTACTATTTTCAAATTCTCACAATTTTCCAGGTGGACAGCAGAACTATTTTACAAACCCTATGAAAAGGGTAAAAAGACTTGTTTTTTAAGTTATTTCATTCATTAACAAAGAGTTTTCATTTGGAAATCCTGGAAAAGTCATGAAATTTTATATTTAAAAAAAATTTGATGTGAAGACCATAATGTAGAAGTGAAAACTTTGGTAACCAATATATCTTTACTGTAATTCTTGAAAGGATCCACTCCACGTTAAGACAGTGAACTCGCTCCACCGATGCCGAAGGGAACCGAGTTTTCCCGGACAATACAGTGTACATTCAGTTGCTCACTTTTCATCATTTTTGAATTGAAACTCGCTTGGCCAATGCCGAAGGAAGCCGAGTTTATCTGATTCAGCGCCACCGACCCGAACCTGACGGCTCAATTTTGTTCACTGCTTGGAAAAAATGTGCAGGTTCGCCTAAATAAATTTTCACTTCAAAAGTGCAACAATCCTGAGGTAAATTGATTTTTAACTGATGTGTGAACAAGATAGAATTCTCCAAAGGCACAATTTGCCAAAAGCTGGATCTCATCTGCTGAATGCACATCTTCATCATGCAGACCTCAGTCTGTTCTATTTTCACGGAAGAAATAAAAATTATTAAATAACTTAATTAAGATAATTTTTTAATTTTTCCTAGCATGAGGAAATTATATATATTTCTTAATTTTATAGTTTTATAAATAGATCAAGATGAATAAACCTATTAAAATTAAAAAAATACATACATAATATTGTTGAGGTCTAAACCAGTTCATCTAAAATTATATATCATATAAGAATTAAACATGGGTAGACAACCATTCAAAAAAATATTTTTTTAATTTTACGTATCGTGTCAGGTATCATCCGAAAGGGTTTATTATGAGGAATATAAAAATTTAATATAATTTTTTCCATAATTTTAAAATGCATAATTAAAAAGATATTCGAAAAAATATGAAAAATAGTGCACCAAGACCTCACCCCTTATTTTGGAACCTACTGAACCAAAAAACATGAAAAAACTTGGTTGATAAAATCTGAGTAGAAGATTACAAGAAAACTATACAAATTATCATAGATTTTGACCTTAAATATTTTAAATATGCACCATAACTTTTGAAAATTGAATATTGTAATTATGTCCAAAGGATAATCCCACTAAAATATTAACATTTAAAAAACCCGAGGGTACTCGACCAAGAGGTATGCCACCCTCTAGATGGATGGATGACATCGAAAAAGACATAAAAACTTTGAACATAAGTAATAGGAAACAAGTCGCAACTGATAGGAGACGCTGGAAGGAGCGCTTAGTAGAGGCAGCCAAGGTCTACGAGGGGCGTCGTGCTTGTAAAGAAGAAGATGTACACTTAAATATTTAAAAGTGCCTAAATGTGTACAGAACCCTTGCTCATACTTGACAGAATTTTTTCACACTTTTAATAAAGTTCATTAGACACAACTAACAATGTCAAAAATTCAGGAGAGAAGATAACATGACAGCCATAAGCTATATAGAAGAAATTTATAACTATAGAGACAAAATTACTAAAATGTATATAATAAAGAAACTGTTAGCAACACCGTATTTTTGAAATAAGATGAATGTACCGAATCTAATGGGGTTTATAACATTAAGCAATGCAGTTAACCATAAAATGTTAAGCAATGAGACTAACTACATGGTTGAAAATTGTTGTAATAAATTAGTGCTTGTGAAAGCCAAAGCAATAACAGCATACACAGGTACTCGATAGCGAGGAACTGTATAAGTATTGTTTTTAAATGTATTAAATAAGTAGTTATATATTTGTATAAAAAAGTTAAGCGTTGAAGATAAAGTTGGGAGTCAGAAATAATTCAGTAAAAAATAGCAAATTCACTTCGAGTTGGTATTTCGATAGATATCGTTTTCACGAATATATATTTACCTCTTGAGTAGAAATACATTAATTATATTTTCCTGTTAAATCACTTAACAGACGATTCTATTTAGTAACGTATATTTTTGTAGCAATTAGTTAATTTTTGCGTCAAAATGTAATTTAAAGGAAATAGTTTTAGATGTAAATTCAGTTTTTCGGGTTTACAAAAAAAAAATACAGTGATAAACTTTATCTCAAACGAATATTTTCAATTTCACCGTATACTTATCATCAAAACGTTTTAAATATCTCAAAATAATATTGAAAATGTTATTACATAGATTAATCAATATTGCCTGATACAAATTTTAATATTGGCTTTAGTTTTCGGTACCTTCCCATTATATTTTTAATTTTTGGCACACTTATAATTTTGGCCAAAAAGAAAAGCAGTTTTTGACCAAAAGTGAAAGAAATTGAGGTCTGTTTTTTAATAGAATTTTCTAGAAGTTACCTTACATATTTTTTTTCAAAGAAAAGTCAAAAAACTTAATAAACACCGGCCCTGCAAGTGTAAAGGAAGTTTCTTCAGTCGTCTGTTTTTTTTTATATTGTTGATGTAGCTTAAACAAAAAAGTTTGTTTGAGAGTGCTAATCAAATGTTAATATCTAGAATTTTTTCCGCTTTTCAAACCAACAGTTGAAAAATATGAGAATTGGACGTCAGTCGATACTTCGCAAACATAGCAAACAGAGCCTCAAAGAATAAGGCAGTCAACCTATCAAGTAGGGTATTATCGGAAAAGATTTTCCAATGATACTGTACACAACAGGCTGTGTGAAAAATTTTTCAATTTTTATTTTAAATGTACATGAAAGCATAAGCAGAATTTCTAAATAGTGCGTAAAAAAATAATTTTCAGTATTTTTAAATTTTCTGAACTTGTAAAATTTAACACCTATCGGTGTAACATAAGAAAGCTATGAAGCTGTGACGGAAGGACCTGGTGAAATCATAAGAAATTTTTAATTCACTATGGAGGTCTTAAAAGTTATAATTGTAATGAAACAAAGACATTTTTAAATATAATTGCTGTTATAATATTTTTTTCTATTTTTAGAGATTTGAATATTTCAGTTATCAATATTGAATTTAGGCAGAAGATATACCCGTCTTTACCACTAGCGATCTGAAACCTACCATACTGGAAACTGACCGCACATCGACCTTTAGTGGATGGCATCTACGTTTACATTAGCAGCACTTTATTCAATTACACAAAGGCTGCATTGTATTGTACTGCACTGTACTGTACTGTTTACATTACATGCACTGCCCGTGTTATGCAAAGTTATCATTCGACAAGCCAAACTTGTTAAGTAATTCTGTGTAATGAAGAATATAATTCGCAAGACATTCTTGTAAACATTTTGAGTCCTTATTTGAAATATATGTTCAATATCTCATATAACTATATATATATATATATATATATATATATATATATATATATATATATATATATATATACATATATATATATATATATATATAAATATGTATATACTAAATTAAATATGCATTGTTCCTTACATTCTAGTTCCGTAAATGAAATAAAATAACATACAGTTTGGAAAAATGTAAAATTTAAAAAAAAGTACTATAAAATCTGTAAATTATATAATTTTTTAAAGGACTTTATTACATGTTATTCATGTACTTTATTGTACAATTTTTTATAAACCCCAATCCGCAGTGTTCCAGAGTTAACGAAGAATTAAAAAAATAACTAAAAAATAAAAAGTGACACTTTTTTAAAAAATTGAGTTATTTCATAGCCTGACTTAATAATAAAAAAATTATTTAATGGAAATTTGTAGAATGTCTTGAGAGATTACAAAAAAATATTGAAGCGATAAAAAACTAATAAAAAAGCGGTTTTTATTAATTTCAGAGATATTTTAAAAAAATTATTTAATGGAAGTTTGTAAAATGACTTGAGAGATTACAAAAAGTATTAAAGCGATAAAAAGCAAATAAAAAAGCAGTTTGTCTTAATTTACTAGGTGTTTTAAAAATTTATTTAATGAAAATTTGTAGAATGTCTTGAGAGATTACAAAAAAGTATTGAAGCGATAAAAAGCTAATGAAAAAGCAGTTTGTCTTCATTTCTGAGGTATCTTAACAAAATTATTTAATGCAAATTTGTAGAATGTCTTGAGAGATTACAAAAAGTACTAAAGCGATAAAAAGCAAATAAAAAAGCAGTTTGTCTTAATTCACTAGGTGTTTTAAAAATTTATTTAATGAAAATTTGTAGAATGTCTTGAGAGATTACAAAAAAGTATTGAAGCGATAAAAAGCTAATGAAAAAGCATTTTGTCTTCATTTCTGAGGTATTTTAACAAAATTATTTAATGCAAATTTTGTAGAATGTCTTGAAAGATTACAAAAAAGTATTGAGGGTATAAAAACAAATAAAAAAGCAGTTTGTCTTAATTTTAGAGGTATTTTGGTTGTTCTAACTGCTTCAGTTTCTTTTTGAGAATCGTTAGGATTAGAATTTTAAGATTACAGAAGGAAAAACTAGTTAGCATTTCTACTTTCAACTGCAATTTCCCACAAAAAACTGCCCAAACTATAAGAATTTCCCTCTAGTGTGACGCATGACAAGTTGAAGGATATTGTCGCTTTCAACAACGAAATCGGTTCCTGTATTTCTTTAAAATTAATATTTTTATCCATAATAATATTTTGAATAATAATTTTTTTAATAAATAATTATTCTAAATATTAATTTTCTCTAATTTTCAAATAAACTTATTTGATTTTAGATGAACTGGATTATAGATGGCTTCACCGGTTTCACCATATGTGTTATTTGAAATTAACAAAAACCATTAATAAAAAAAAATTATATCATTACTTTTTCGTGATGCGCAATGTTTTTCTTTTGTTTCACTAATAATAACTTTCAGCAAGATTCAATGACTAAAAATAATCGAAATTCAAAATGTCGTGGATTATTATGGTCCAACTACAATGATGCTGGATCAAAGAGGGCTGCATTGGTTTCACCATATGTTTTATTTGAAATTTTCAAAAACCAATAACAAAAAAAATTATTTCATTACTTTTTCGTAATGCGCAATGCTTTTCTCTTGTTTCACTAATAATAAAGTGGTAATGCGTTTGTATTATGACATGCATTGCTTGCTTACTCAACATGCGTGCAGTGTTCTACATTATCAATGTCAACTAATATTCACATTCTCCTTGCATAATGTGTTATTGGGCTTATATTGTGTTTAGATGTTATTCTTACAACATATATCGTAAGCAAACAAACAAATACAAAACAAACATACTTACTTTCTAATGATTGCCAGTGTGGTCTCATTGTTTTTCTTAAAAATATTGAATTAACACGAGAAAAATATTAAGAGTGAATTGAAAAATTAATTTTGTATGTTTTTTTTAACATAATTTCCACTTACAGTTTTGAAATTGATTTTCACAAAGCTATTAATTCCATTAATTAATTTACCTTTACACAAAGCCAATTATTAATTCCATTAATTAATTTACCTTTACACAAAGCCAATTATTAATTCCATTAATTAATTTACCTTTACACAAAGCCAATTATTAATTCCATTAATTAATTTACCTTTACACAAAGCCAATTATTAATTCCATTAATTAATTTTTCTTTACACAAAGCAAATTATTAATTCCATTAATTAATTTTTCTTTACACAAAGCAAATTATTAATTCCATTAATTAGTTTATCTTTACACAAAGCCAGTTATAAATTCCATTAATTAAACAGTATTACTTTTTATATAACGTCATCTGTCTGAAAGTCTCAATAACACAGGGTTAAGGGAAGAACTTTAAAATATAGAAATAATTCCAAAATTTAATATACATGTGTCCCTATCGTCTCCATGCTGTGAAAAGTTGTTAAACGTTCACAAACTTTATGTAAATAAAATTTTCCGATTTTTGAGAAAATACATTTGCTAACATTTAGCAGCATTTTATTTATTTATCTACTTTAATGTATCTAATTGATACATATGGTGGACTTATTACTACGAGAGCAATCTCTTACAGCCAACCTTAACACCAGTCCAGCCCCGTTCGACGAACGGCCAGTAATCGAACCCGGGTCCCCGCCGTGTACCGCATCGTCATAGGCCGTATGCCTCGTGATCAACCCGACACACCACGGCGACGACGGCATTTTCAATTTCATATAACAAAAAATAATATCGTATCAGTTTAAAAGCAAATATATGTTGTTCTTACAGCCTTTATAAGTGATTAATGTAAATTCATTCTGATCCCAGTTTGAGAATAATTCGTTGATTAATGTAAATTCATTCTGATCCCAGTTTGAGAATAATTCGTTGATTAATGTTTTCATAAAGATACTAAATAGTAACTAAAAAACCCATCTAGCACGAGTGGAACTTAACACTACAAGGGTTCAGTACACATTTAAGCATTTATAAACATTTAACGGAACTTAATAATCATATTAAACTATTTACAAATTATATAAAAAAAATATCTTTTTTATATTATATAATTACAAATTAACGATTTTTGGAATTTTTCCTTTGTCTATGCTGTGAGACTTTATTTTTTGCCGAACTTCATGATTTTAGATCAACAAGAAGTACCCTATAGGTTTTTATTTGTTTGCGAGTATCAAAATATGTAGCATAAATGGCCGTATTTTTGTTTTGCGTTGACTTAGATGTTTGATTTTTTTACAGCTCCAAGGGACCATAGATCTAAATATTTGATATTAATTTCAACTTGATATCTCCACACGTTCCTGAGAATAAGGGTCTTGACAGGTGGATAGACAGACGGACAATGAAGGGTCCTACAAGGGTTCCTTTCTTCCTCTTTAGTTACGAAACCATAAATATGATTTAAATCTAGAAGAAAACGCTACAAACTGTGAATGTGGGTTTAAAGAATATATTTGTATTCGTGTATGGTAAAATTGTTGCATTTTAGACGATTTTATACTACCATATTATCTTTCTTTTAACATTATTGAAATTCTTCTCTCTTCCTCTGCTGTACCAGTTTTTGACGTCAAAATCACTGTTTTTGAAGCGTTGAAACCACTCACGGCACATTCTTTCGCTAATAGTGGGCTCACCATAAGTATTTGAAAACATTTGACGTGCATCAGCCACAGATTTTCTTCTGTTGAAACAGAAAATTAAAACGATGCAGACACAAATCGAGTAATATGTCAATGAGGTTTTGTTGACAGATGCCTAAGGTTATTCTATGATCTATTTATTTCGACCACCATTTACTGCTAAAATCATCTATAGGAAAATGGTAGAAGTAAAGTTGTACACCTAATATATGGATGTATGAACATACCGGCTGTACATGATAAACATATTCTCATATTGACGTATTCTCATATACACTGATTTTTTAATAAATTCTCGAAAAGAGATTATAAAAAACTAAGAAAGTAGTAAATTTAACATAATAAACAATCATTATAGTCACGTCATTAATTTACAAATCTTGTTCTTTACTATAACAGAAACTAGATGTTGTTACATTGTTTGAATCATTATGGCAGATATGTATGGAGACCCTTTTTTGTTGTATATAATACATGAAAATTATAGCAAGCCTTGGTTATTATATTTAATAAAAAAAGTTTGTAGAAAAAGTTTCTGTAAAGTTTTGTACAAAATTCATTATTCACAATTAAATGAAACTACGTGATGTAGTATTATTTCTACTTTCTTTAAGTTCTTTACCACGACCTAGGTTTCGTTGTAATACAACATCTTCAGGTGGCCAATCTTTGCTAATAGCCTACCTGACGGTGTTGAATACAACGAAAATACAACGAAACCTAGGTCGTGATAAAGATCTTAATGAAAGTAGAAATAATACTACATCGCGTAGTTTCATTTAATTGTGAATTGTATGGTATATTTAATAATTATTAAAACTTCTGTTGAAATGAAAATGAAAAATGACAAATTATAATAACAAAACAAATTATAACTTGCATGCATCCCACGTCACTGAATGACAAATAACCTTCCAATATCGGTGTTTATTCAGGTTTCAAACCATTTCTGTGAATTCAGTATGTTTACTTAGCTACGAGATATTTATGCTCGCATAGCCTGTTGAATGTATCGGGTACAGGCGTTTTATTGTCTGGTAATAATTATGCAATGGTAGTACCATCTAAACTTTAAAAGGGAATTAAAACGAGCAATTTTGAAAAATTATCTTAAGTATAATTCAATTTGGCAATGTACGTCTAGTAATCGCAATAGATATATATATTTTATTATATATTTTATGACAGACGGAGCTGTCATAAAATCTTATGACAGCTCCGTCTGTCATAAAATCTTGAAATTTGCAAAAATATATATATTAAATATACTCAATTGCAGCCATTAATATGATTATATATAATCGTTTTGAATTAAAAAGTGTGTAAAGAATTAAATCTCCCTAATCTTATGTGCACATCTAAACTAGCATTTTATTTATTTTTCCAAGCGGCTTAAAAGGAATTATTATTCCAAGCAGCTTAAAAAGAATTATTATTCCTAGCAGCTTAAAAAGAATTTTTATTCCAAGCAGCTTAAAAAGAATTATTATTCCAAGCAGCTTAAAAAGAATTATTATTCCAAGCAGCTTAAAAATAATTATTATTCCATGCAGCTTAAAAAGAATTATTATTCCAAGCAGCTTAAAAATAATTATTATTCCAAGCAGCTTAAAAAGAATTATTATTCCAAGCAGCTTAAGAAAAATTGTTTGTTTATAAAATTAAAAGTTTTTGAATATGTTTATTTTTTTTTTATTTATTTATTGTCACAGTCATGGTGCGTTGGGTTAAACACAGACTAAAGCCTTTTATGGTGCGCCCTATGGGGTGTGTAATTAAAAACTAATGTGATATTTGTAAAAAGTAATATTTGTAATCGCACAGCTAAAATGACACACACCAGTGACGGATAGTGCTGCGAGAAGTTACGTACTGCAATGGCTAAAGTATCCGTTCAGCATGAGAATTATCTACATT
This sequence comes from Druceiella hillmani, assembly GCA_039881145.1. Taxonomy (NCBI): domain Eukaryota; kingdom Metazoa; phylum Arthropoda; class Insecta; order Lepidoptera; family Hepialidae; genus Druceiella; species Druceiella hillmani. The sequence continues at coordinate 10,958,909 of JAYKKI010000071.1, read as the reverse complement.
ACTTCCAATTATACGCGCATTGGTAGAGACCTGTGTCCAGCAATGTATGAAAATAGCCATTTAATCTTGGTTTAATTAATTTTTTTAGCAATTTGGAGAAAAAAGTAGACCCAAATCATTATAAAACACAGCGGTTGAGAATGTTAGATATTGGTTGGTCTTATATCCTAACATTCCCACGCCACTGTGTACTATGTGCACATAAATATGTAATTTTATATGCACTTTATCTGCATAAAAAATAAAATATATTGATTACACTATTAAATTAATTTAAGGCCATTATTCAAAATAATGATAAAAAAATAAAAAAATCAATAATGGAAAACAAACATAATAAATTAAAAAAATAAGAAATACAAACAAAATAAAAGGTGAATATAAACTTTAACATCTAACGATGAAAGCAATTGTTGAAATTAGTATTGATTTTAAATGCAGAAATGTAATAACCATGTTATTAAAATGTTATTAGGTTTGAAAGAGTTAATGTCCGTGTAATATCCGAATAATCGACTGCTTATATTGGGCTGATAATCTACCATAAATATCAAGAGAGTGAAACATCTCGTCACAATCGTCGGAAAGCCTATAAAGTAGCATGTGGACACCGACAATGATGCGAGTAATGATTATGTAGAAGAGAGCGATGCAACTATTCGCTCTCCCAGGCACATGAAACCACAACTGCCTTGCAATGTTATGTCAGCTGTGACAAATATTGTAGTGTACCATTACCTCAGTTCAGTATCCTTGCTATGTAGCATGGTATTTTTAAATAAGAAAACTGCATTAACATTATCTTTTTTATACGTATTGCAATGTGCATACATATCGGTTTCATACCTGTTCAAATTTATCAGTATATATACATTCTGTGATTACAACAGCACACTCAATTTGAGGTCTATAGAGGATACCGTAAAAGCTCTATAGAGGATACCGTATATTCTTATTTGCTTGTAGCAGGAATAAACGAACATACAATTAACAAATAATCACCTTCTTTATTAATTAGATTGATAAGGTAATGGCATTCCAATGTTAATTATTTATTTATAACCTAACAATAAATGTTAATTAAAAATAAAAACAGAGATAAGATCTGAATATAACAAGACCTGAATACTGTCTCATTCAATCATTATAGGAGTTATAGTACAATGTACTAATCAATTTTATAGGTATGGTCTTAATACATTTGTTTGGCACAAAGTAGTATATGTACTTATTTTGAAAAAATATTACCTTTATTTTTCATAAAGGATAAGTGTGTAGAAGATATAAAGACTAAGTGAGATAAGCAAAGATTTAAAAGAAATTAACCATATTGTAATATATATAAAGATCATTGTATAATATGATAGACGTCTAACTTGACAAGAGATAATGGGATGATAATTAATTTGTTTTTAATCATTAATTGATTAATTAATTGTAGTCAAATTATTATAAGCATTTAATAATTGCAAGGCCAAGTATTAGAAGGCAGTAGGAGTGTTAATAAACTTTAAGCACTTTGTATCTGTACAATATGGATTTGACCGTCCGACATTAAATGAAAACCCAGTCAGCACTAGTTGTCATAAATACTTTAAAGTAGTGAAATAAACAATAACGCCAAAAAAAATTTTTTTTTAACAAATGAATAGCATTTTAATATAAAGACGTAAACACCATTTGTAATATTTATGTCATTGACTATAGCAAAACGACTACAGCGCACGGTTGTGGTTTGTAATGGTTCCATTTGTCGGTACCGGTAGCAAAGTAGCGCGGTAACTTCATTAAATACATAGTGTTGGAAATTACAAACTACTTAAAACTACTTCTGTGACTAAACTCCTGAATTTTGTTAATTGATTTTTGGTGTTTGGTTGAGGAACTCTGTATGGTATATGAGGATTCATTTAATGTCGAATAATCAAATCGACATGTTATATAAGAAAAACAAACGACTTCTATTAAAAAATCATAAACGAAATTTTATTTTAATCAGACTAAACTAATTGTGACACATAAATGATTCGATTACGTTTGTGGCATTATGAATTATGGAAAATAAAGAAAAAGACCTGTTATGTATACATTCAGATACATGTATAACATATGCATATATACTTTTAAACATTATGGGATTTAGAGTTATCGCTGTGTGTTCAGTAATCTGACCCTGTTTTAGGGTTCCGTACCCAGGATCCGTATCCAGGATCCGTACGTAGGAAGAAAGGAACCCTTAAAGGATCACTTCGTTGTCCATCAGTCTATCAAGACACTTTTTCTCAGGAACGCATGGAGGTATCAAATTGAAATATCAAATACTTAGGATAAATTGATAATATCAAATACTTAGGTCTACGATCTCTTGGAGATGTAAAAAAGTCAATTTTCTAAGTCAACGCAATAAAAAAACCCTAAAAATACCCACATTTATGCCACATATTTTGACACTTGCAAGTAAATCAAAACTTATAGGGTAATTCAGGCTCGGACTGGGCCAGAAGGGCCCGGGTGGCTTTCAACAAACCTGGAATAAGGGTAGGTGGGATACTATACTATTATTAAGTAAATATATTTCTTAAAAATTACATATAAAACCACATCGTATGCCCTCAAAATGGGTGAATTCATTTAGAAGATATCGCCATAAAAATTTTTCAAAAAAAGTGCTTTTCCAAAATAACTTTGAAATATCTTGATGGAGCAATATTGTTGAATACACATTAATTCTTATACAAAAAACAGCATCGAATGTCCCGATTCAGTTAATCTCTCGGTAAATATTGTTTTTCAGAATATATAAAAAAGCGAGAACAAGAGAACAGATAACCTTTAACTCGAAGACCTCAATAATTATGACCAGAAATATTTTTGAGCGCTTTGAGCTCAAAAATAGGGGAAAGTTTAAGGCTCAGAGTCAACAATTTTTGAAATATTTTCGTTTCATTTTTCTCTGTATAAACTATTTTAGATATAAGTTGTCAGGGGGATAGGTAGGGTCGGGGGCCCGTGCAGGCTAGGACCCGGCTGGCAAACGCCACCTCGACCATATGGCATATCCGACACTGGGATACTTCTCATTGACCTAAAATCATGAAATTTGGTATTAAAAAATTTATAAAAGAACAGCAAAGACATTTATTATTAACAAGACTGAGCAACTTGCTAACTTCTTATATTATTACCTGGCTTACTTTTTATATGCTTCAAACGTATATAGGTTAAGCAGGAATGTTTAGGCATGAGGCAGAACAAAGCATGATCGATGGAAGTGTAAATGTGCCTAAAAACATTGGATAAAACAAGACTTATTTGTACTTTGACTCTAACATGAGAGACTTTGTTATACAAATAAATTTTTGATGTCAACAACGTCAACCTAACCTGTAACCTGTTTAAAGAAGTGCGAATATTTTTTATTAACATTGAGGTACACTTGACTTTATCTAAACAAAAGCCACTATCCAAAAACGGTGAATATATTTGCTTCGTTATTATAATTACTTTTGTTAATTATTAGAATTTCATTATTATAATAATAGTGTTGTTTCATTATTATAATTGTTCATTATTATTATAACAACTGTCGTCGCCGTGGTGTGTTGAATTGATGAGTTGATCACAAGGCATACGGCCATTGATGACGTTACGCACCGCGGAGACCCGGGTTCGATTCCCGGCCGTTTGTTGATGGATGTAATAGTTGACTGCAAGAGATTGCTCTCATAGCAATAAGTCCGCCATGTGATACATTAAAGTAGATAAATAAATAATTGTTTGAAACCGACTGAACATATGAATTAAACAAAATTTGACATTTTGTAATGCGTGTATAACCTATGTGGAAAAAATTACTTAGGAGTTTATACAAATATTTATAATGATATTGATATCAAGATAACAGTTTGTTAAGACATACTAAGAGGAAGACAAATATAGTATTCAGGTAACAAACTAATGTGGAGTTTCTCAGTGACTAAGGACTCTAAAACAATATGCTCAATTTATTAGCATGCATTTAATATGACATCAATCCGTCGATGATATGCATTGTCGTTATCAATATGTGAATTGTGTTAACGTGATAAGTCGCAATTCAATTTTATCATTCACGTCCTAAAGATATGTAATGTGTACAAACGTTTTATCATAAGTGGAATGATTGTGCGAAATTTTATCTATCATCCATCATTACGTCATGGAAAGGGCGGGTATTATATGGTTATGCTATTTCATAGAATCGTTTTGTTATACGCCGCCTCATATATTATTTTTATTTACATTTATAAAGTAGTTTTTTTTATAAGGAATATCGCAAACAATTTATAAAATAATAGAAATCTATTTAAGATTAAAATTAAGAATGCGCCGAATATTTCGTAATCATTCGGTATTCGGCATGTTGGCGTAGTTTTATGTGTTGTATATTACCAATTTATTCATTTCAATTGCCGAATGTAACCTAAATATTAAACTTGTGTCATTTTAAAACCTAACAGCCTTAAAAGTTACTGAAGACTTTAAAGTACTTAATACAAAGACTTAAGGTAGCGTATAAGCATATAAATAATATTTAACGAAGTTTTATTAATATAACATATTGTATTCAACATTTCGCTACATGGTTTAAGCAAGAGCAGAAATAACGAAAAATAGTGTTTTTAATTAGAATTAAATTAAAATTTATAATTTAATTTGTAATATAATTTTACAAGTAATATAATTTTTAGTTTATAATATAATTTAAAACATAGTTTGAGTGACTGTAATTAATTAACTAAAAACATAGATTTGAATATGTGATCAATGTTAACCAATATCAATATAATAATAATGAATATATTGCTTATTTATTTATTAGAAAAGTTGTATTTGTAATTAATTCAGGTATGTTACGATGATGAACTAGCAGACAGATCTATCTGCTAAAAGTCAAATTTTATAAATATTTCAATTAAATATTAATTTAATTAATTTATACATTATGTTCTTATTACATTATGATTTAATCTGCATTGAATCTAGATATAATCTCGTGGCATACATAATATCTATATATGTGGTATACATAATATATTTATATATCTACCACATCCACAGCAGTTGCACAATTAAAAAAGTCATGACCTGTGTAAATTATGCAGTCAGGTGATTGTTAATGAACGCTCAAATATTGATAGATAAGGCGGGCTTGCTTATCGGTGAATTATTGAAAAGAAAACTTATCATGACTCGAACCATTTGTCGGGAAAGTACTAGTTTGATAATAAACAATTACAAATAATGTATCGGACGAGTATTTTAATCATCTGATATTTTACATAGAACACCTGGATATCTTCAGCGAAGTGATTGTACATGGGGATAGGGTGAATGTCAATATTTAACCATCAGTTACCAGTGCGAGATAACCAATGATAGTGTGATGTACTGATATCCTGTCGTCTTTTTTGCTTCATCTAACTCAATGTATGCTCTCATATTTGTACTACTATTTTTAGAAGTCCTTGCAGTGCCGCTACGTCACTTATACCACACTGAAGAGTAGTATAATATCACGTAGTGATATACTAATATTTCTATGTGAGATCTTTTTTGCTTCTTCTAATTTAATGTATGCCCATATGCCATATGCGTACATCTACTTTTAGAAGTCCTTCCGGTGCCACTACGTGATTTATACCACACCGAAGCAGTGTTCCACATAGAAATATTAGTATAATATCACGCAATGATATTAGACTGATATTTCTATGTGACATCTTTTTTGCTTCATCTAATCCAATGTATGCCCTCATATGCGTACTTCTATTTTTGGAAGTCCTTCCGGTGCCACAACGTCATTTATACAACACCGAAGTAGTGTTTCACAAAGAAATAGTAGTATAATATTAAGCAATGATATTCTACTAATATTTCTATGCGACATCTTTTTTGCTTCATCTAATCCAATGAATACCCTCATATGCGTACTTCTATTTTTGGAAGTCCTTCCGGTGCCACAACGTCATTTTTACAACACCGAAGTAGTGTTTCACAAAGAAATAGTAGTATAATATTATGCAATGATATTCTACTAATATTTCTATGTGACATCTTTTTTGCTTCATCTAATCCAATATATAATAATATGCGAACTTCTATTTTTGGAAGTCCTTCCGGTGCCATACGTCATTTATGCCACACCGAAGCTGCGTTCCCCATAGAAATATTAGTATAATATCACACAATGATATTAGACTGATATTTCTATGTGACATCTTTTTAGGTTCATCTAACCCAATGTATACTCTCATATGCGTACTTCTATTTTTATGAGACCTTGCAGGAACGCTACGTCACTTATATCACACAATGCATTTCAGTACCACATAGAATATATGTTGCATGTAGCAGGAGAAGTTGGCATAAGGAAGTGGAGGTGGTGGATATTTTCTATATCTACTGCAGCAATAACTCTGTTTTTGAGATATGGGATATTTTCTATATCTACTGCAGCAATAACTCTGTTTTTGAGATAAGGGATATTTTCTATATCTACTGCAGCAATAACTTTGTTTTTTCACAGTGTCTTTGAGAATTACAAACTTATAAGTTTAATATTGTTTGGTGCTGTAGAACCCTTCGTGCCCGACTCAACTTGGCCGGTTTTATTATTTTTATTATCACAGTCACACTTTTTTCGATACAAAAATTCTATAGTGATAGAAGAATCATAATTATGTTTGTTAATTTTTATATATCAAATGATATCTTCTATATGACTATCTGACATCTGAACACCTCTTCTGACCATCTTTTTTTATGAAATTCTAAATAAATATTTCACAAATATTTCAAGCTTGCTGCTCACACGTTAAGTATTCCGTAGTAATATTGTTTATATATAAAAACAGGACTAAAAAGAAATATAATGCATGCATACAAGTTTTATTATTATGACGCAATAAGAAAATGCCAATTGAGGTTCAATTTATAATTATTTTATAACTAAACGAAAGTATGACAATCATTTTTACCATACTAGATAAGTGCGATGTTATCATACAACTTTATAATATATGTGTATATATTTGTAATCAAGTCTCAGATAGCCAACCTTTTTTAAACAATGACATAGCATATAGGTGAAGTGATAAAAATATGAAAACGTAAAGCATTTATTTTTTTGGAATGTCAAAAAGCACACGATGAATCATTCAATGATTTTTTATTTCTTCCTTTCAATTTCCACATTTGCCATTTTCAATCAAATATTCATTTTCTGTGCACTCAAAATGTCTCAGATGCCCAACCTTTTTTAAACTATGTATGCTAATGTGTTTGGAACTTTTATAAAAAGGTTGGTGGTTCTAGTATATTTTATCATAAGATATAAATAGCCTAAAATGCGTTTGGTTAATTATAATTAATTCCAATCCCTCAAGTACAATACGTTAAAGAAAATGTATTTAAATCGAAATCAAATACAGACTCTTTATACGTTGTTAATTCATCTGGGCAACAATTTATTGACATTAAAATCTAATTCACAATTAAATGGAACTACGTGATGTAGTATTATTTCTACTTTCTTTAAGCTCTTTACCACGACTTAGGTTTCGTTGTATTACAACATCTTCAGGTGGGCTATTAGCAAAGATTCTTTTATCATTGTCAAAAACTTAAAGAAAGTAGAAATAATACTACATCATGTAGTTTCATTTAATTGTCAATAATGAATTTCTACAAAATTAACGCCAAATATATTCAATAATTAAAATCTAACTTTGATTGTCTATAGCATTTAATAATAGGTGATGAGAAATGGGCTACACATGTTATTCAGACAGGTAAATGTCTATTTGTTTCCAAAACAATTTCAGTACTCGAAACTTATTTTTGTTAATTTTTCAGTCTAAACACCAGAAATATAATTCTGAGTTGCTTATGAAATATCAAGGGCATTATTCATTAAGAGTTGCTTCTGGAGAGATCTACGATGAATGGAGATATTTATGGTTAGCAATTAAGAAACTAAATATTCAATAATACTTCATTATCTTTACAATGACGCTAACCACTTGTCACAATATATATTTAACAAGAATTATAGGAGTTGTACTGAGTCTGATTAATACATCCGCCTTATTCACTCGAAATTATCACTTGTTAAGAACTCTAAGCAACTATTTACTTACAGAACAAAAAATTCAACAGTAATTTTTTAATATTAATTCACCATATTTTTTCTCTGAATATATTTTTGTGATATTAATATATGTTAATAATCTGATATTAAATATATTATATATAATACATATAATAAAATTCTAACGGAGTGAATTCTGTACATAGAAAATATTTTAAAAAAGTGATTGATTTAGGATATAGAATAGATAGATAGAGAAGCCAGAAAAACTTTTTTTAGAATGTTTGTCTGTCCGTTTATTAATTTGTATGGATATCATGCAAAATCTACTGTACCGATTTTGATGAAATTTGGTGTGGTAATAATGTATACCCAGGACCAAAAAATAAGAAAAAAAAATTTTCCTAATTACATGTGAACGAAGTTGTAGGCACAGTCGTAAGAACATTAAATATTGTTGTACATATTGTTATATGTTTAATACAAGGTGAATATTGATTTCTCATGTTTATCATGAATTAAACAAAAATAAACATTAACTCTATGTTTCATTTAATTTCCAATTCATATGGCAAGAACATTAAATATTGTTGTACATATTGTTATATGATTAATACAAGGTGAATATTGATTTCTCATGTTTATCATGAATTAAACAAAATAAACATTAACACTACGTTTCATTTAATTTCCAATTCATATGTAATTGCCTAATTCATAATAAACATGAGAAATCATTACTCATCTTATATTAAAATATGTACATACAATTATTTAATATAATTAATATACATATATAACATTTGCATCAGCAAATTATTAACATTAAATATTGTTGTACATATTAGTTATATGTTTAATATAAGGTGAATATTGATTTCTCATGTTTATCATGAATTAGAGAAAATAAATATTAACTTTATTTTATCTTATTAACGCTACGTTCAATTTAATTTCTAATTCATATGTAATTGCCTAATTCATAATAAAAATGAGAAATCATTACTCATCTTATATTAAAATATGTACATACAATTATTTAATATAATTAATATACATATATAACAATTGCATCAGCATCAAATGTTGTCAATCTTAAAGAAGCAGCATCTGCAAAAACGCACGTCAACAACAACCTGAGTACAGATGCAATGCCACAGACTTGTAGGTAAAAATGGTTGTCCATATTCCATTACTATTTGGCACTCTTGTGAAAAAGTTTAGTATGTTTTTTAAATGATTCATTGTTTACGTGAATTGATGTAAGCGCATAAGCAATTTGAAGCTCCTAATATTGAGTATGTCACAACAGATGTGCACAAAAACTTATTCAGTTTATGATACAACGTTTATATGATATTTGAAACTCTGGTAATTATAACAATGATAAAGCGCACATGCACAATGTTTAATTAATTTTGGAGGACATAACGTAGCATATAAATGGTGAATTAGGATGCGAGACGTTATACGCATATATAAACCGTTTATATAACAATGGTAAAAAACTGGTTACCATCGAACCTTTGTCTCGTCAAAGATTGACCCCAGTGTGGTTTTGGAGTGAAGATGATCAGCACAGTGCAGATAGTGGCCAAAATTTGGCTGCCTGCATTAAATTTATTTATAAGCTTCAGTTTGAATATTGATTCTAGCTTACATTGCTAAGACATCACTCACTACCAGTATATCATCGCATATAAATTTAAACGGTTAGTTATGTGATTAACTATAAAGTATAACAAAAGAAATAAATAGTACAGTTTGTTACAACAATTTTTTCGCAGCAAAGCATGTAAATGAAGTGACCACCACACAAAGTGGTCACTTCATTTACATTCATTTTTTATTATTTGTGAGGATATTTCAATTTGACTATTATTTATAAGCTCCAATTTGAACAAAAAATACTACCATGGTTAGATGGCACTCTCACCAGTAAATACTGGCATATATATTTATACTGTTATAAAATATGTTCGACTGTAAAATAAAACAACAGAATTAAATGTCACAGTTTGTTGCAAATAATTTCTCACAGCGTAGCGTTTAAATAAAATGACCACCACACAAAGTAGTCACTTCATTTACACTTATTTTTTTATTATTTATGAGGTGTTTCAATTTGACAATTATTTATAAGCTGCAATTTGAACAAAAAATACTACCATGGCTAGATAGCACTCTCACCAGTAAATACTGGCATATTTATTTATACTGTTATTTATATGTTCAACTGTAATATAAAACAAAATAATTAAATGGTACAGTTTGTTGCAAATAATTTCCCACAGCGTAGCGTGTAAATAAAGCGACCACCAGACAAAGTGGTCACTTCATTTATTCTATGAGAAACTTTTCATTTTACAATGGTTTCTAAGGTTCAATTTGAACAAAAAATGCTACCATGGTTAGATGACACTCTCACCAATAAATACTGGCATATTTATTTATACTTTTAGTTATATGTTCGACTGTAAAATAAAACAACAGAATTAAATATTACAGTTTATTGCAAATAATTTGTCACAGCGTAGTGTGTAAATAAAGTGACCGCCACACAAAGTGGTCACATCATTTAAGCTGTGAGAAACTTTTAATTTTACAATGGTTTCTAACACAAAATACTATCAGGGTTAGATGGTATTTCCTACAGTAACTCTTGTTATATTAATTTATGCAATTAGTTATATGGTTGACTGTAAAATAAGACAACAGAAATAAATAGCCCAATTTGTTGTAAATGTTTTCTCGCAGCGGAGTGTGTAAATGAATTGACCGTCATACAAAGTGGAAAGGAAGGACAATAGTGGCAAGTACATGAGTTTAGGTATGTCAATAGTACCACAGCAGGTAGCTATTTACTACCACATAATTATTAATTTGGAGGTCTCAAGTTTAGGCTGAATTTAAATTCAAATCGAGTGTTTCTTTTGACGATGGTGTAGATTTAATCTACATTTACTATGTTATACTGGAGTTTGAAATTATTATAAAACATAATACTTTTCTAAACCTAGTGTTGCAAATATTTTTGGTGACAGTTTTAGTCTCGCATTGGGCTAAATAGTCATATCATTGTCCTCGTTATTAAAAAGTCAACTGATATAACACTTATCATCTTAGTTTTAGGTTCGTAGATGAAAATTGTCAAAAAATTATGAAACTGCTTCATAAAAAAGGTTAAGAAATGGTTTATAATTATGTACTTAGTCTAAATGTGTATCAACATCTGAAATAACATCGCATACAACATTTTTTCAATGGCTTTGATTTGAAATTTTAATGGACTTGATTTTGATAATAAAGTTTGAGATACATCAAGGTTATTTTTGTTAACCACAGCGCGATGCATACATAATACTAAAGCCCATTACTTGGCAAAAAATTCCATATGCACATTCTAATAATTAATGTGTAGAGATATCTAGACTAGAGAATTTACATTATGAATGTTGGGTAAACATTTTATTCTAAATGTACAGTTTATTTTAGTAGGAATAAACCAACAAGAAAAATTTATAGCTATACGATTGTATATGAAACGTAAATGAAAAGACTGAAGTTTTTCTTTGTGCAGTAGAACAAACAGTATAAATAGATATAGTCTAAATAAGAAGGCAGTTACAGAATGAGAAATGAGTCGACATCAAATAATGCAGGTGACACAGAACTGTAATTTTAGATGTTAACTCATTTGCGACAGATTAAGTGATGGTTGACTGGCGATTGTCAGGGGGAAGAGGAAATAGCCCAGACCAAGGCTAGGCCTGCCTTGATCGGATTAACCATTCACTTGCAGGCCAATCATGCTTTGCAGATCTATCTGTAAGAAAGAATGAAATGAGTACTGTTTATGTGTTGGACAAGGTACCTGTCACACTGTGCCTGAGGAACAGAATTTCTTTCTTGTTTCTTCTTCATATTTAAATTCGTTTTTAAAATGAATTGTTTGTGTAAGTATGGTAACATTTAAGACAGCAAGTTTGAATTATTCATCCAATAAAAAAAATTGCATTTTATTACCGACAATTTTTAATCGAACGAGCAGTCTGTAGTTATGACAGACAGAATTTTCATCAAAATTACATTGAATAATGTTTAAAATTTAAATGTAAAGCAAATTTGGTCTTTAATAAAAAAAAAAATTTAAGCGAACTAATTTTTTTTGGCAATTCAAACTCCTCATGACAGTTATAAAACAATAGGGATTCAGTAATAACGGGCAAACAAACAATTCTATTTTTTCCTTTACTTCCAGATATGCTTTTCCGATTATAACGAAAAACTATAGATACCATCTATGGACCAATATGCATAGCCTGCTATTTGTCTAGTTTCAATCCAACTAGTTTTTATCAAGTGCTTGTAGGACATTGATTTAAACTTTTCTGTGGTGTAACTCGAAATGGATTTCTGACCTCGGCATCTTATCGTTTTATTCGTTCTACTGAGCATTATGAAATAAAATAAATCCATGGCCAACCGGATGCTTCCTTCAGATATTATAAGCCTTTGAAAGAACACATATGTACATATATAAGTACACAAAGACTTCAATATGATTCATGCTTTCCACTAAAAACCATCATTCTTTCACTTTACTCTCTCCAGTTTTCTAACTCAAAGTATTTTGATGAAAATATAAATTAATAATAGTCAGTTTTTTTGTAAATATGAATTGACTCCCTAAAAAATGTTCAATATACAAAGATGTTTTTGTTAATTGAATGAATCCACAGTCGATTTGAGACATCTTAATCATCTACCGTGTTAGCGTGTTCTAAGAAAGTGTGATTATAAAGATAATTAGGTGTTGAAACGGTTTGGCTGTGCTGAATGTTTGACAGTGTAACTTGGCAAAAAAATGATTATTAAGAGAAATTGGAAACTTTGAAAAGCAAAAAAATACGATAGATAGAGATGTATTCCATTCCACCTTTGCTGCTTAATCCAATTATGTAAACTATGAAATTCAATAGTATCTCCATATCCATAATTCTTAAAGAAAAACTTTGTTACTAAAATGGATATATTCCAAAATAAGATATTGAATCTATGATCTATGCCAGTGGTCCATGAGTCGTAACTGTAACCATGACATGCAAAAAACAGGCAAAAAAGGTTCTGCATGACTGGCACGCGATATAACATTTTTTATGACAATACATTATGTTATTTTATGTAGTCTTATGATAAAACTTTATTAGTTTCGCAACAGCCGTGGGAGGTAGAGGTGTTACTGGCGCGTGTGCAAGTCTGATTGTGAACCCGTGAATTGTGTTTGATAAGTTCGATATTTACTGTAAAAGAGAAATCATCTTCGCTATCAGTTTTGAGTTAATTGGTGAGTTACATTGCTAAATTAATATTGTTTTTAAAGGAATCTTTATTTTTTTATGTAAAGTTTTTTAATGCTTTATTCTTTTATTTTGTATTAATTAAATATATATTGTTATTAATATGAACAAATTCTGTAAATATAATTTATTGTTTTCTTATAAACTAACATTTAATAAACACTCATCAGATAACTATTGGTATTAATAAATACTTAAATTGAAAAATAAATAAATTATACATAAAATTAAAAGATTTGTGAAAAATAAATAAATATTATATTCGATTTAAGTAATATTTTCAATATTTAGTAAATAATGTATTCATAAAATATTGGATATAATAAATTTTTTCTTATAATTAATTTTTTCTATAAAAAACCAAACAATTAAAATACAACAAAAAATTTATATGAATCAGATTACAGAGTACAAATACAAAACATTGTAAAATATTTATATTCAATGGTACTTCTGTATTTATGACGATAAAAAAATGAAATGCTATTACATTTTTTTAATAATCCATTCAATATTTTAAAAAACACGAAATAGTGTGAAATTATATGTAATACAAATTATATTTTAGAAATAAATGTTATTTCATAACTACTGTAACTGTTTAAACAAAATTTAGCAAGTCATAACATGACTACAGTCAAAGATAAGTGAGATATTCGTTCATAGATGTATACGATTCACGTTCAAGGCAATCTTATTCAATGATAGTGCGTCCGCAGTCCTCTTTATCTGGTATTATTATTAAAAAAGTAGCCTCGATTAGGTATTTTTAGGGACGTTTTTATTTTGTTGATAAAAATAAATAGCAATTATATAAATAATATAAGTAATATTATAATTATATAAATATATTGATTGACGTTAAAAAAATCTAATAATTTTTTGGAGTTATGGAAGAGAAGCGGCAAAGGGGAAGACCCACCCCTTAACCCATCTTAAGTACTTCGAGCATGTGTGCTTATTATTTAGGACATTTTGCTTTTATTTAAGAGAAATGTTTTTGCCATTATAGAGAAAGAAAAAAAATTTTGTACCTATTGAGAAATGCATAGAATATTAGCTTAAAGTATGTCTGCGACAATTGCATATAATTACCATGATGGGTTGTTGGTCTGAATAATATAATTTTAAGTGTGATAAATATGTTTTATGATTTCTTTTTTAATATATGAATTAAGAAAGAAATATTGTTTTTCTTAAGAAAAACTTTATATAATATGTATTTATATATTTTCAATTACATTAATATTAATACTTTCTTACTTCAATGTAATTTCGAAAGTTACAACTTGTTTGATTAAAGTTTCACTCATCCGTTTAATTGTTTCCTATAAGGTACGATGTTACAAGTGTTTGGCTGCTATGAACCTATGCAAGAGACAGGAAAGTATGGGTAGAATTCTTTCGTGATAAATATCAATATTATACTTTGGCAATTAATTTATAATTTATCAAGGAGTCAATATTTATTTAAGTATTTATTGTATTGTCAAACTACAGATACAACCACTATATCTGTATGTAGCAAAGTGATTATGATGATTAGTTATGTGGCAAACGGCAAAAGATTGTTAAAACTATTAAGTATTGCAAAAAAAGTTTTTTACACAAATAAAGCCAGATTTTTGATAATTTAGGTGCTGATAAGTATATGAGTAAGTGAGTGAAAAATAAATAAAGTATAAAAAGGCTTAAATATAGAATTATTATGTCTGATAAAAAGTTAAATGACGATTCGTTATCATTTTTTATGTACTTTCATATCCTTGAATTAAGCAGCATGACTTGTTTAAAAATGAAACATGATATTTCAGTCTTGACTCGGGTACACTAAAAATTAGTTAGGTTTTTGCTTCACATCTCTCGAGAAAAAATAAAATGCTTCCTTTTTTTTGTGTTCGGGGATAAAATCAAAATTATTTAAATATAATTTGTTGCTACAATTGGCACTTATGACAACAATCAATTAAGAAAAAAAAATTATGCATAAACGTAGTGAAGAGTGACTACGACTCAATTGTTTTTTTTTAATTTTCAGTGTTTTTAATTATAACTTTACTTCTTTTTATTGTTTTTTATTTATTGTTTTTTCCATAATCTATGTGGGAATTTTTTTTATATAGTTTATGTTACATAATTAGGTTACAAAAATTATACCTTATCTTTTTTCCTTCCAATCTACTTGCAATTCATTTAGAAAACTATATATCTTATAATCATTAACAAAAATAGTAATATTATTATGTTTTTCTATATTATGACATGTTTCGTCATATTGTTCTAGCTTTTTCCAGCTAAACTTAAGTTCTTTAGTCTCAAGGTATTACTATTTCTAGCTTTGCCGAAACTTAGTCTATCATTGTTTTTCATATCTGCTTTTATTTGCCGAAACTTAGTCTATCATTGTTTTATTTGCCGAAACTTAGTCTATCTTTGCCGAAACTTAGTCTATCATTGTTTTTCATATCTGCTTTTATTAATTTTATGAATCACTTAATCATTAATTTTCTAAAGAAAGTATCTCAAAATATTTATTAATTCTTCGCCTTTTTTACAAGCACAACAGGAACTGTTGCTTGGCTGCCTCTACTACGCGCTCCTTCCAACATCTCCTATTAGTTACGACTCGTTTCCAATTACTTATGTTCAAAGTTTTTATATCTCTTTCGATGTCATCCATCCATCTCTTGGTCGAGTACCCTCGGGTTTTTTTAATGTTAATATTTTAGTAGAATTATCCTCTGGGCTTCTCCATGTATGACCAATCCTACAGATTACTCGGGTAATTTGTGGTTGTCCATAAAGTTTATACAGTTCAAAATTATATCTGCTTTTCCATCTACCCTCTTTTTACACTGGGCCAAAGATAGCTCTGAGGACCTTTCGCTCAAACGTGTCCTGTTATCGCTGTGTGTCTACATTTAGGGCCCATGTTTCGCTTGCTTAAAGTAGGACTGGTAGAATTAGTGTTTCAGAGATTTTTAGTTTAGTCTTCTGACTGATGAGTTTAGAGCTCTGTGCATAAATGGCTACACCTTTGAAAAAGTTGATGAATTCAAATACCTTGTGACAGTAATTAAAGACAAAAATAAATGAAGAGTAAAAATTGATAACAGAATTAAAATGGGAAATAAATATTTACTAGCGTGACCCGTGCGAAGTCTTCGCATTATTTATTCCATTATGAAGCTCAGATGACAGATCAAACAAATATTTTACTAAAATTGACATATAGAGGCGCAACTATCAAAAGCATTGAGCTAAAGCGCCACTTTATTTATACGTGAGTGGATTTGAAATTAAACAAAAATTTTACCGACCGTCAATCATATTGACGTTGAGCCGTTAGATGGCAGCATTGCTGTTTTGTGTATATAATTTTAATAATTAATTAATTTGCAAAAACAATAGCAATAATAAATTTTTTAGTTGTGGATGCCGGCAGAGCAAGCAATTATCTATAAAATGATGTATAATTTATGTGGATTAGTGTGAGGTTTTTTCTAAAAAGGGAGAGTAACATCTTAACCTTAGCGTGTTAATATATATGATGATGATGATGATTACAGCTCGCACAAAAATGTCATGTTATTATTTCACTATTTCTAAACGTACCGTGAACTCTTTCATTATAATACCTGTCAGCTTTTAATAGAATATTTTTTTAATTAATTAAAATTTCTTAATTAAAACTCCGCCGTGGCATACACGTACTCATAAAAAGTTGAATTGTTATTCGATTTGAAATTACTCTTAGTAATAGATAGTGTCTGTGTCCATCACAATATCTAGCACCTGTCTCACCGGACTAATCTGTGCAAATTTTGCTATTTGCAGGTGTTTTATAAATATTGGCAGATGCTGATTCTTGTAATTTTATACCATTTCAAAAAAATTATGAAAACTTGTTTGCCAGAAACATCTCCAATAATTTTTCTTATTATACATTATTAGTTTTATATAGGCTGAAGAATATTCCATAGCCGATTTTTCAGGGAAAAATGTAACGAGGGGAGGTGCCCTCTTGCCAAAGCTTAATTAAGTAGCTCACGTTCGTACTGTAAAAGCAAGGTGTGGCCCAGAGAGCATTGCAAGACATTGATTAATGCTTTATAAGACTAATGGTGGCCATACACAATACTGCCTATTGTACAATCGGCATGACGCTGCAGGCTTGATCCTATTGGCTTGATGAAACCAAAAGAATTTAATTTCAACTGTTCTGTCAAGTATAACTGTCATGCCGATTCACACCTACACACGGTCCATTCTACTTGATCCAATTGGCAGCGCCATGCCGATTGGACGATAGGCAGCATGGTGTATGACCACCATAATAAATTAACCTGCTTTATATACCCCGCAATATAATTTTACTGCCTCGTTACAAAACACATATGTACAATCTTGCGTTTCGCAAGAAATTAAATACGGTGTGACTACTATTCATTCTTATTTATTTTATAAATCTAAGTTAACAGTACTTTGTTTAATTTAATGGAAGATACTCTTTTGCCAAGACTTAATTAAATAGCTCAAGTTGATACGGTAAAAGCGGGGTGTGGCCCAGACAGCGCAGCAGGGCAGTGATTAATGCTTTATAAGACCAATAAATAAACCAACTTTATAAACCCCACAATATAATTTACTGCCTCATTACAAAAGACATATGTACAGTCTTGCGTTTCGCAAGAAAGTAAATACAGTGTGACTGTACCATTCATTCTTTTCCATTCATTTATTTTACCATTCATTTATTTTATAAATCTAAATTACCAGTACTTTGCTTCATTTATAAATATGGATAACAATGTTGCCACTAAATGCTTTTGATCATCAAAGGTAACATTTGCAAAGTTGGCACTGGATTGTGTATATAATTCAGAACAATTATTTCTAGTTTACGATCTGTCTGTACGTGTGTTTGCGAGTTCCGCTCAGACTATATTATTTGTAAGCTGGAAAATTGTGAATAGTCTGCTAGTAAGCTGCATAGTGGCATTAACGCCTGCAGATGTTGCAGCTGCGGACTAATGGATGTGGCTGCGAGCCAATGGGTTTTATTAATATTGTTTTAGTAAACTGTTTAATATTAAAATTATCAATATGTTATAAAGTTTATATATAAATATATCTATCCTATTCTTACTATTTCTAAATATAAAGACATCAAAATGTAGTAAACTTTTGCTTCATAACAAAATTTTGACAAAGAATCCAATAGTTTCCATAGAGACCTTCCTTTTATCTATTTC
The DNA here is from genome assembly GCA_039881145.1 of Druceiella hillmani. NCBI lineage: Eukaryota > Metazoa > Arthropoda > Insecta > Lepidoptera > Hepialidae > Druceiella > Druceiella hillmani. The sequence continues at coordinate 10,940,163 of JAYKKI010000071.1, read as the reverse complement.
ATTAATTAGAAATGTTTTCTTTGTTGCGTGTAAAATTGTCTTAATTACCATGCGAGGGTAATTAAAAAACTTCTGTATTAAAAACATCACACTGAAACTATGAAGCGGTGCAAAATGCCATCATCACCCTCATGCCACATCTAAAAACCCTTGGTTGACATATTTTCACTTTTTTGTCCAAAACTTTCTGTAGTATTATCATCAGCCTATAACTATTCATTGCTGAATAAAGGTTTTCTCTAGGCATACCATCATACGCGATCCTCTGCCTTCCGCGTCCAACTACTTCCCACTGATTTTTTTAGGTCGTCGTTCTATCTGATTAGATGGCATCCTACACTGCGCTTCAAGGTTTATGGTCTCCACTTAAAAATTCATCTGCCCCATCGGTTTTCAGGTCTGATATTAAGCGTTAGACAACTACTTTGGTTCTCCATCGGACTTCCACATTTCGGATTTTAATACTTTAGAGAGACATTGCTCTTTCTATCGCTCGCTGTGCAACTTTAAATTTATGGACAAAACTGACCGTATATATTGTGATCAACCAAAATTACATGTAATGCCAAAATATAGTGTAGGCTATTGTATTAAGGCTCCAAACTCTCACCGGGTTCCGTGTTGCTATTTAGATTTACAAAAAATTACCGCACAAACAATCAATCGCAAAAAATTTACCTCGTTATTCTTAATTTGGCCATAATTCAATAATTATTTTTCAAAAATGATATTATTTTCAATTTTTCAAAAAAAAACTTTTTGAAATAATGCAATATTATTAAGTAAATTCAAGTTAGGTTGTTTCTCAACTTAATGCATTTTTATTTTTTGTATTTTTTTTACAAATGATTGAAATTTTCAAGTTGATTCTATTGTGGTACCTATGATATATGCATAATAAAATGTTGGTTAAAATAATCCTTTTTCTGTAAAAAGGAATAATAGTCTTTTGTCATACACCCGACATAGCTGAAAGTAACACACTCATTCTCTACCGACATACTATATATCATTTACCCACACACTTTTTCCAAGTTATGCTACCCAATACACTATAGGTTCCATTCTTCAAAAGAAAGAAAAGGAACCCGTATAGAAACAAGATGGTCTGTCAAGACCCTTTTTCTCAGGAACGTGTGGAAGTAGCGAGTTGAAATTAATAGTAAATACTTAGGTGTATGGTCCCTTGGAACTGTAAAAAAATCAAGATTCTATGTCAACGCAATTTTAAAATACGGCCATTTATACCACCTACTTTGACATTCACAAATAGATCAAAACCTATGTCCCATTGACTTATAATCATAAAATTTGGCAAGAAGCAAGATCTCACAGCACAAATAAAGGAAAATCCAAAAATTGGTAATTTGTGGTTATATCAAATAAAAAAAGTTTTTTTTTAAATATGCGCCTTTGAAAGGTATAATAGGCAGTATATTTTCTTTCTAAAAAATTAAAATTTTGTTAATAGTTTATTAGGAATATTATGTACCATTAAATGTTTATAAATAGCTAAAAGTGTACAGAACCATAGTGCGAGTTCCACTCGTATTTGGCGAGTTTTATTTTCATTGCCATCAATATTCATTCAACTATTTCCCGCAAAATGATCAATCTTTGATCAAAAAATCAATTCTTCATTGCAGTTTGGTATGTATATATCTCTGCCTTATCAATAAAACTGACAAATTTATCTCGCTTCATTTAATAAGATATACATTCTTAAGACCAGGATTCAAAATTATCAAGATAATTCATTTGACTGATAATTATCTGTTGATTACCAGAAAATTATGTATATAGTGTTTAATATAAAAATTGCACTTGCCCTGCTACATTTATTTAAGTCAATTCTTCATTGCAGTTTGATATATAATTTCTGCCTTATGTATAAAACTGACAAATTTATCTAGCTTCATTGAATAAAACATACATTCTTAAGACCAGGATTCAAAATAACTTTAAGTCAATTCTTCATTAAAGTTTGATATATAATTTCTGCCTTCTGTATAAAACTGGCAAATTTATCTAGCTTCATTGAATAAAACATACATTCTTAAGACCAGGATTCAAAATAACTTTAAGTCAATTCTTCATTGCAATTTGATATATAATTTCTGCCTTATGTATAAAACTGACAAATTTATCTCGCTTCATTGAATAAAACATACATTCTTAAGACCAGGATTCAAAATAACTTTAAGTCAATTCTTCATTAAAGTTTGATATATAATTTCTGCCTTCTGTATAAAACTGGCAAATTTATCTCGCTTCATTTAATAAAACAAGCATTCTTAAGAAACAAGAAAATTATCAAGATAATTCATTTAACTGATAATTATCTGTTGATTACCAGAAAATTATGTATATAATGCAGTGTTTAATATAAAATTGCACTTGCCCTGCTACATTTATTTAAGTCAATTCTTCATTGCAGTTTGATATATAATTTCTGCCTTATGTATAAAACTGACAAATTTATCTCGCTTCATTGAATAAAACATACATTCTTAAGACCAGGATTCAAAATAACTTTAAGTCAATAATTCATTAAAGTTTGATATATAATTTCTGCCTTCTGTATAAAACTGGCAAATTTATCTCGCTTCATTTAATAAAACAAGCATTCTTAAGAAACGAGAAAATTATCAAGATAATTCATTTAACTGATAATTATCGGTTGATTACCAAATAATTATGTATATAATGCAAAGTTTAATATACAGTTTTATTATAAATGTTGAATGAAGAAAAAGATTTATTTACTGTTTATAAATTTTATTAAATTATACCAAATTTTTATATTATATAAATTTTATTTACTGTATGTTATCGGAAAACATTTTTTCAATTAGGGGGTGATTTAGTCAGCAAATCATGATAATTATCTTAATAATTATATTGGGTAATTATCGCTTCCATTTTGTAGAATTCTTTGATTTTCTGTCTTTTATTTGACATTTTCATTTTTTGTGATTTATAAATTCGTGTTAAGTGAATATAGATGGATAATTTAATCAAATTTATCCTACTGCCTGAGATAATACGGAGAGAACGCAAAAACTCTATAACTTATTAACAAATGTGTTGTTTTGTTACTGTATTATACGATAGATTTACTTTAACACGATAAACAATTGTATCGCTTGAATTCACGTATTAGTTTGGTTTTAACCTACTTTACATGAATTTGCCGTGATATTATTTGTCACTAAGTATTTTATTATAATATGGTTTCATTGTCCACAGATTGCGAACTGTGATCGAGTGAATTGATATAGTATCAATTCAGCAAAAGGAGGTGTTTTTTGGTGGTGCAAAAATTGAGGAGTCAGTGGTCTGCCAAAATGAGAGACTACAGTGCGCCATGCCAGTGCTGCCTGTCTGAGGACAGAGTTTATAAGGATGTTGTGATAATAGGTGAGTACAAGTTCTTGTTAATGGGCATTGTTTGATTTGATGTTATCGGCTAGCGTACTCTTCATATAGAAGTATATGGCCTAGTAATCGTAAGGTTTCTTATATATGGCTATTCTAAGTAACCATGTGCATGAACGTATTGTTATTTATTTAATACTTTTGTCTTTTCAAAAAAGTTTTATGCAATTTACACCATAAGCAAACAGTTAGAAACACAACACATTACCGATTAGTCAATAAGACAACAAGCTATCAACGAAGGAGTAAAATATGTCAAAATCTGATGCAGAACTCATCAGCAAATTGGGAGATAGAGAGCAATTTTTGTCCGATGAAGAGGAAATGGCGACCGACCATATGCAATATGAAATTAGCATCAAAATTGGTAAAAACGTTACCAATTAAAGTAAAACGTTACTCGTATATACACAATCTATACATATTATAAAACTAACAAAGTGAAATCTGTATATAGAAAATATTTTAAAGAGTGATTGGTTTAGCGTAAAGAATGATAAAAGAAACTGGAAAACCTGTTTTTAGAATTTTTGTCTGTCTGTCTGTGTGTCTGTTAATTTGTTCTTCAATCACGCTAAATCTACGAAACGGATTTTGATGGAATTTGGAAATTTTGGTATGGCAATAATTTATACCCTCGGGCAACATATAGAACACTTTTTATTCAGTAATTACAAATTAAAAAACCCTGACTTGGTAAATATGACGATATTGCTACTGGCCATCAACGCCATCTATGGGCGTTTTTAGTAATCTTTATACTCATAGATATTGTAAAAATAAACAAAGGAAAAACAGAAAAATGATAATTCATTATTCATTATTACCAGTAACTTTTCTTATTCCGAATTTTACACGAACAAAGTCGCAGGCACAGCTAGTGTACAATAAAAGTTAATGGAAAATGCACATTATGGAAAGTATGTTACATATACAATATATGATAAAATAGTTACGAGGCCACGATTATAGTAAACCTTTATGGTTTTATGCTCAAGTAGCTTGGTCATCATACGCAATAGAAATTATTAACTTTATTACTTAATTAATTAACAGCGACATATCTTTCTATCATAACCAACTATCATACATTAGTTTAACAATACTCCATTAGATGGCGGTATTTATTTAAATTTTAATAAACAGTCTTAATTTAAGGACGCATTGTATTTATATATTACAATGTTATTGCTATTTATCATACTCTAAGGCACTCACTTTGGTGCATCCCGGGGAAAAAATGTTTGGAGGTTTTGAAATGCGTAATATTGCACAATTTCTGCTGTGTGATGCGTCAACAAAATTATCAATTACCTAATGAATGTAATAGGGAAATGATGTTCATTATTACAGAACGTGCCGTCAATCAGTAAATACATCGAAGTGGGAAATGCATCACCTCGTTCAGTCTATCCTTAGCTAAAATACTGTAAAATATATTGAAACTTTTTATACCTTCCATTATCTACCATAATTCATATGATTCACACCAAAAGCTATTGTGGTTATTAAAAGTACCTAGAAGATATTCTTTAACACATGTCGCTGGAAATGTATGGAAAAAAAATTGTGACGGAGACACCACTCCATTTGTAATGAATTCCAGTCATACAGAAATCGTTGTACTCAATGTTATATAATGGAAGAATAAATTTGGTACTTTAAAAGCAAAATATGTTACACAATATGGTAATGGAAGTACTTGCGAAGTCAGTAAAAAAATATCGTATGTATTGTTAATGGTAAATTCATGAGAACACTTAAGTTTTGCCAACGAGCCATTAAATATTTTGCCAATACAATAATACCTATAAATATAACTTCTGTATATCTACATACACATATAAAATGACACATCTCTTTGTTTATCTGTCTATCTGAAAACGACAAACCGAATAAATTGCGAAAACATATATATGTAATATATTTAGGCAATTTTTAAAACATAATGGTATGATTATAAAATGAAGCAAGTACGTATCGGAACTTGCACAAAACAGAGTTCCATAATTGTCTATATTGTTGATGTAAGTTAACAGAAATAATTTTAATAAAATTTCTAATCAAAGTTCTAAAATTTTTCTAAAATTTTAAACTGTGGTTCGAAAATTAGAGGGAAGTGTGGGGGATAATTGCAGAGGACTCTGAAACATAATATTTGGCAACCGGGCCTAAAAATGAAAAAGACCCAACTAAATCTTAATTTTTATTTTAAAAGACTTACCCTATGATATGTCACACAGTGACTTGTGGGAAGATGAAATTTTGCATCCTCATTTTAAATGGATAGGAGGTATGAATATCAACAGTTTTTTTTACATATCGACTGAGATCCCTATCAGCTTGCAAAGTATAATGCTAATAGTCTAAAACTTCAAAAACTGTGAGGTGGTGACTGACAGATGAATGGATGGACAGACAGACAAACAAAATAGATCGATGAGAAATGATAAAAGGTCCTTCTAAGCCCTAGATTCTCAAACTTATTTCACCTACCGCCCCCCTTGAGAACTCAATCATTTTCTAGAGCCCCAGAATTTTTAACTTCACAACTAACATAATTTTTCGCTCCTTTTTGTATCAGTCATCACCCTTCTAGACCACTTCAACATCCCAAAAATTTTTCCTGGGTTTTTACCACCCCCCTGAAAGTCTCCAGCGCCCACAAGGGGGCGCTATCACCCACTTTGAGAAAGACTTTTCTAAGCGTTCAGTATATAGCATACCAAATTAGATTAATATGGAGCGCTAAAAAGAGAAGACATGTTATGGAAATATTGCTAGTTTTTATTTACTATTCAGTATCTACTGTCTTTAATTAATTATTATTAGTTCTATATTAATAAGTTATAAAAAAATTTTAATTTTCGTTTAATAAAGATTTCACCTAACTCACTCTACACAAAGTATTGATTTCATTGAAATAGATTGGTACTTTCATCAGTTTAACTCCCAGAATATGTAATGATACTAAACTTAAGACCAACGTTTCCATGTTTAATATCTATAGACTAGATTATAATGCATTATTTTTGAGTTGCGGCTTGCTTTATATAAACAAACTATGGGAACAGTACCAGTGGAATCCCAATCCAATCGTAGTAGTAACTAACAAATGTATATCAACAATTAAATATTGCTGATGAATAAGCACATTATTTAAGAGAAAATTAAAAATTTTCTCAACTATCAATCAACTATATTTGTTTATTATTTCTGCAAGCTTAGAAAACTAAGTATACAGTGGCAGACATATTGCTACAAGAGCAATCTCTTACAGTCAACCACAATGAATTGGAGGAGAACATTAAGTGCTGTGGCTGACTGTAAGTGATTTTTAAACATTAATTCAACTAAAAAATAAAATATATAATATTATGTGGTAATAAAATAATATTAATTAAAAACTGAAACAAAATGACACTTTAGGAGTAGGGAAGGACAAGAACGGGTTATAATGGAAAGGATTAGGATCTGCCAAATTATGATAGCTAATGTATGTCTATGTATTTTTTGTGTCCCATTGAAATGTTTGCTCTTTTCAGACTTGTAAATTTTTTTATAATCTTCTTAATCAGTCCTAAAAATATCATCTTTGGTCTTACTCATTTCCTTCCCGCTCATTTCTTTCATATATAAAGGTTTTACGTGAAATACCTTTATTAAGCGTACCTCGTAGTACCAGATAACAAGACCTAAGTATGTTTTTTTTAAACTATACCTTTTGTCAGAAATTATCCTTTGTTGTGACTTGAAAATTGAAAACAGTTTTTTAAAATCAATGTAACACTATCAGAAAATGGAATACCATTTATAATGATTTGAAATAAAAAAAATATTTTTTATCCTTTTTGGGAAAAAACTGACGAGAAGAACTGTAATTCAACTAAAAATTTTCTCAAACTCAAAGTTTGGATATTTATTTAATCTATCTAATTCTCTGAATAATGACCACAAACTTTGTTCAATATTTTGAAAAACGTCTCAAAAGACATTCACTTTGAACTCAGTTATTTTCTTACGTACAGGTAGTTTTAATGCTTTCGTCGCTAATCGCTTATCGTCACCGCTTCTATGCTTCGTCGTTAAACATGAAGTGAAAGAATCTAAATAAACTGAAATACACTTTATTTATAATAAATTTAAATTAAATTTTACACATATCTTTTATTTTAGGTTTTAATCATGTTTTCATAATATAGAAATTTTGCAAATGTATCGTGTTCCACTCGGCTAATCAGATACGGCATGGTCATTGAATAATTCTTCACCATTACGAGCAGTCACATGGATAAAAACCTAAATATCAGGAAATATATTTTTATGATAATGAACCTATAAACATGGTTAACTCATAACGAGGCAATGAGTTAGCATAAACTCCTTAATTTCCGCCTATGAAACCATATACACCACCAGTCACGTATGATTGAAGTGCATACTAAGTATTACATTGTTTGTTATCTCTACTGACATTTTGAACCACATTCAATAATATAATGTATTTGCTCTTTAATACATTGTACAATTTTTTCAACTGTTTATCTGTTCGATAGGTCGTCTTGCGTTCACTGTGCACTTGTTGACAATCTGTCCCCTGGCATTTCTAGTATATTACAATCCAGTACAATGTTGCCTTCCGCTGGCTCTTTAAACCAGTGATTCTTAACGATTTGACTAAATTTTTGTCTTACCATGGATCACCATCTCTTTGGGTAATACAAATTATTATAATGTTGTTATATAAATAAAACATGTATAAATGATAAACAAACATCTAGTATGATTTTTGTGACTGAATACTTTTTACCAACTGCTGAATCCTTGATTTGATGCTATTCGAAGCCAAACGCATGTTGACTCATGTGTTGACTCGTTGCCATTTATTTCATAATTTTATGATAGCCTTGTGGACCACTTCGGGTATTTTCGGGGACCACCAGTGGTCTACGGACCACCGGTTGAGAACCACTGCTTTAAACCTATATAATAGCTACACAGAGATACTTTTCAATTAAAAAAACTCTCATATTGGCTATTGTTCTCTTTTTTTCTTCATTTTTATGTTTGCTATAAGACATTAATTTTAATGAACGCTTTGTTGACTCTAAATTTACATAAGCTCATGAATTTTTCAAGTCTTGTTTTATTTGCAAGACGATTTTATTGACAATTAGAATTAGAGATGGGAAAACGTAACAGGATCTCGACAAATATGGGAATATGTAATTAGCAAAAATATCCATTTGGAGATAAATACAACAAGACATTTTATACACAGCGAGACAAATACATAAAACAAGAAAGTGATAATCTTTTTTTTTATTATGAAATTTTGTATTACTAGTTATGGATTAATTATTTTGCTTGAATTATTGAAAATTTCATAAAAAAGAATAAGAAATAAAGTAAGAAGAAATTACAGAAATCATACGTGATTTACTTATCCGGGCATACGAATATTTTTTTAATAAAATGCATTTATCTTTAAAAAAGTTATATTAGTAAAAAGAATAAATAGCTTAATATTACCTAATAAATCATTCAAGGATTAAAATCCTTAAATTGTTTTTAGCATTTTCAAATTAAAAAGAAACTTTTTATTTGCAAATTGATATGTAAACAACCAATCATGCTCACCTTTATTTCTAATTGAGGGCTGCGTATAATGCAATAAATTTTGCAATTGTTTAATGATTAATATCTCAAAAAAATAATTGAACGAGTGCAAAATTAAATCTAATATAAAATATTAGTCATGATTTAAGTGACATACCTCACAGGTAACATTTTGTTTTAAAATTTCTTTCTTTTAAATTATTAATCATTAAACAATTTCAGAATAAATTTTTTAATACACAAAAATTCAAGTTGTCAATAAATTTAGAATCTTATTAAATGTTTGAAAAAAATGGAGTGTGGCTGTGTCATGGATACGGCCGTGTTGTTGTATGTGAATACGTCTATGTAACACATAATTTCAACCGCCCCAGCTGCAGATGTACTGGCACCGTTGTTGATCCGCTCGGCTGCATTCATTCTTTTACGTTCCCGGCACTGCTGGACTCGGTCAGATGGTGTTTTATTTTACCATTTGATTGTTCTTGAGAAGCCCTTTCCAGCCGTATACGATCTCTGTATTTGGTTTTGGCTTTTCGACGTGTATAGACCGACATTATATATTTTTGATAATGTTTTTTTATTCTAACACCTTATTATATTCACTGTCACTATTTTAAACTAATGTTTTATATAAAATCGATAGATTTTGATGACAGCTGACGATTAAAACTTACACGAACATCGTAGCCTTTCCGAATTAAAAGTTATACTAATTGCAAATCTTGATACGCAGCAAAATAACCTCAAAATGGCGGCGATTCCCCCTCCACCGCGCGCGATGCGTCACTGTTCTCGCTTATCATATCTTTCTTCGAATTCTTTGATCCTTTAGCTATCCAGTGGTATAATTTAATTTTTGATGTAGAGGATAGATTTGAAACTGCAATGCCAAACTGTATCCCCCGATTTGTTATCATTAGATTTTTTGGATTGCCCCCGTATGGTAGCAAATTTAAAGAAGTATTCACGTCAAAATAACCTGTTAGAGAGACATAACACATACCCAAAACCAAAAATAACTCCATTTTAAAAATAACTCCATCTTAAGGTTTCCACAATTTGGACCGAATATTTTTGCCAATATTCCATGTGAACCCATGCACTGTTCAGAATACTTCGCACAGAAATATTTTCAACACTTTGCGTGAAAGTGAAAGGAACGAAAAGTGTAATAATGGCACTAATTTGAGAGTATCTTGATAATCTTACATTATTAATCAAAATCCAGTAAAGTCAAGAAAAAAAAACTTTTAGGATACAAAATAAAGAATGAAATGCTATTTGGAAACTATATTTGATGACAAACCGTTAACTATTTATTTTCTATGAACATGGTAAATTACTTTTAACCACGATTTTCCTTTATATCTCATAATGCGTCACTTTCATGCACAGATAAATTTCCCTGTAAGCCAAAACACAAAATTCAAATTGCTTACGCTAAAATGTGCCTGAAAGCGAGTGACTACAAAAGGCCCATTGTTCTCGTGTTAAACAAATTTCTCGTGTGTTGTTCTACCTTCTGGGGACTTATACCTGTTTATGTTCTTATTTTACGTTTCGTTTTCGTTCGGTCATGCTGTAAGTTTGCTTTATACGTGAAAAAATTAATTTATGAATGTTTTTGTAGAAAAGATACTCAAATTTCAACCAGGGAACTAGGTACAGTGTTATAGAATTAAAATAATTTTCTATTACACTGTAGCATCTATGATTACTTTAAAAAGTGCTTATTATACTTTAAAAAAATCTGTAATTACATTAAAAAGTGCTTATTATACTTAAAAAATCTGTAATTACTTAAAAAACTGCTTATAAATATCTGTTATTACTATAAAAAGTGCTTATTATACTTTAAAAAATTTGTAATTACTTTAAAAATGTTTATTATACTTTAAAAAAATCTGTAATTACTTTAAAAAGCGCTTATTATAATTAAAAAAATCTGTAATTACTTTAAAAAGTGCTTATTGTACTTGAAAAAAATCTGTAATTACTTTAAAAAGTGCTTATTTTACTTTAAAAAAATCTGTAATTAGTTTAAAAAGTGCTCATCATACTTTAAAAAGATCTGTAATTACTTTAAAAACTTCCATATAGAACACCTTCACAAATTAACTAGGACTAAAATTGCAACCTTTGTGTCTAACTTTACAATGAAACTTTGCTATAGTCTTCAGTTTTTCTTTCGTAGTTAATATAAGTACTAATTCATATATATAATCAATAAAAGCAGGTATCTAAAGATGACTGGTGTTTTACAAGTGTCAAATTATGTTTGACTTCTTATTAAAATTTCGCAGCCAAATGGCAAAAACTGACTGGCGAGTCAGACTCGTGCACGAAGAGTTCCGTAGCGCCAAACAATATTAAACTTGTAAGTTTGTATTCTCAGAGACACTGGAAAAACAAAGTTATTGCTCCGGTCAGTACGGAAAATGTCCCATGTCTCAAAAACTACACAATATATCTCATTCAAACCAACTTTGATTGAAAGTTTAGTTTAAGTTCTACTCCTTAATTTTTTTTAGAATTTTACACATGTTTGTTGAAATATTTAGAGGGGGGCACCCTTTTTAGGACTTTGGAAGCGCATATCTCACCAACTATTGACTTAAATAAAAAAAGTTATTTTAGAACCTCTATATCATTTTCAAGACCTATCTAACGATACCGCATACGCCTATATGCATTGAATTTTTTTCATCCCTCAGTTACATTTATTGAGTGCCACCCCTATTATATTTTCATAATTCCACTATTTCATTGTATAGCGGTTCATAAAAGACACCTACCATCCAAATTTCAATGGTAGTGAAATACGGACAGACATGATAGGCAGATGGACAGAAAAATGAACTAATTATTTTATTTTGTCTTTATGGATTAAATTTTTTTCTCACAGACCCCAGCGAATGGAATTTCATTGGAGTAGTTCTTAAACTGTGATCAAAAATGTATAGAAAATTGTTTGATAAGACATTTCTTTCATACAATATTACACTATGAAAGAAACGTTACATCAAAATATTTTGCAGTGCTAACTACAGCTAAGTTTTTAATTGTATGTATGAGAAATTTGAATAGATCAGAACAATAGAATTCAATGAGCAAAATTATTATGGCCATTTTGTCAAAACTTCATAAATTAAAGAAATATGGCAGCAAAGCTATTTGTATTATGTATGTTTACTAAAAGCTGTTTGTCTTGTATAGTGTAAGTATTGCTAGCCAATATATTATTTAGATAATGAAAAATTATATCAATAGTTGTAAATATTTAAAAATTTAAACTTTAATATGTAGCTACGTATGTACGGAGTTCTTGTAGTGTGCATTCTATTCTTGTTTAGCAGGTTCATGATAACAGCCTTCTCGGCATTGTTTTTCCACCATCATAACAGTAAATTGTTGAAATAAATCCTTTAATTGGTTTATCCTTAAATTGGTCTGTGAGGGAAACATATCGAAGTTAATTATGTGCTTGGAATACTTAGTGGAACGTTGGTATGGTTGAAAGAGTCTAATTTTAAATGATAGTATAATTGTGTTAATTTATCCATCTAGTATGGCATTCCATCCTTTCTGATTAGGTTGCTGCTGGGCAAAATGGGCGCAGAGTTTTTTTTATTTTGTTGCTCCGAATTAATAAAACTCTATACCCAGATTGAGTACCATATACTAAAATACTGGACAGCACATCCTTTAAAGATAAAAAAATTTTGTCACTTAACTCCTGATTCATCAGAGATTTCCAACATTTTGGTACAACTTGCTTCCAACAGTTTACTTCTGATTTATATTAACAAGAGGAATATTCAATCTTTTCCACCCACCCATTTTCATAAAAGAATTTTGTCACTTAACTCCTGATTCATCAGAGATTTTAAACATTTTGGTACAACTTGTCTTCAACAATTTACTTCTGATTTGTATTAACAAGACGAATATCCAATCTATCCCACCCGGTTGCCTCTAACAAGCGAAACGAACCGAAATCAAAATTTTTTCATTTTGACATATCGCCAGTAATTACTGTTAAAATTTAGACAAAGGTGGACATTGTATGATATGAGCGTAAAAGTTGTTTCCACATGGAGATGGTAGTTTAATAAATTGTCTTTTATCTGGTTATCATCTATTGAGTTAATGCGGCAAAATGTCTTTATGCCTTGTTATGATATGTAATAAACATAACACATTTCCTTCAATTATTGCTCGTGATTGCCATTACAGGAAAAGTACATAATAAATGTCTTAATGACTTTTTGTCTTATTGTGAACCCATGTCAATGACTGAGTGCGGCAGACAGGTCAATGCAACATTATTTGTGTCACAAATTAGGTAATTAAAACCTAAGTGTCAATAAAGATGTTATTAAAAGATTATATGAATGAGTCGCTCCACCAACAATGTGGCTTCATCTTGATGGAATATCTCCCCTAGAAAAATTGCTTTGATTGATACGTGATTGAAAATTATGTTTAAGAAGAAAACAAATGGGAAAATGTGTTACAATATAGCTGGGTTTTTACTAAGAATATCATAACTATGCTGTGGGAAAATAAATAGTGAAAGTAAATAGTTTTTCCCATTTTCCATCTCCGCTTAGAAAATTTTCCAGATATATCCCATAGTTGCAACAGTTATTTTGATCATATTGACGATGCAAGTATACTCTGTGCAGTCATCAATACGATTCGCTAGAGTTACACCGCATTAAAAACAATAAAATGATTTCATTATGTAATATTTATATGTGTATTTATTAATGATATTAATTATCTTTTAACATCTATGGAACTGGCAATAAAATTTAGAGAAAAAATCAAAATTTTTTATATTTACTTACAAGGTTCTAAAATTTTGGAATGTTTCTGTTACAAATATGTTCAAAAGAGAAAAACAAATACGCATTTGATTTTGAATGCCAGAACTAAGGAAGTGAGCTGATACAGCTCGCTACAATGCAATTTTTAAATTAAGGAAACCAGATTATATCACTGTAATGTAAGAACTGAAAATTCTCATCTAAACACACAATCTACAGAAACAATCTATGATAGTTTGAGTTATTGAGCCAATGTTTATAAATTTATTTTGAAATCTATAATTTTATAGTCGCACTGAAAAAAATGTAACAGACAGAGAAAGTGTAAACATTAGTGATATAAAAGGATATAAAGTAACGTAAACCAAATTTTTTCTATCAACTGCAACCCGGTTACCGGGAGGTTTCCCCATTTAACCCTTTCAACAAATTGTTTATCCATCACAAGTACTGCTTAAAGAATGATGTTTTTTGGATTTGCTGTATTAAATCACTGTGTGGGAAATTGTTTTCCTACACAGTGAATCAATATAAGTAATATTGGTCTAAATTGTCTAAGGTTCTACATTCTAATATTGATCTAAGGTTGACATTGTCATATTGATCTTAGGTTGACATTCTAATATTGCTTTAAGGTTGACATTCTGATATTGATCTAAGGTTGACATTCTAATATTGATCTAAGGTTGACATTCTAATATTGATCTAAGGTTGACATTCTAATATTGATCTAAGGTTGATATTGTAATATTGATCTAAGGTTGACATTCTAATATTGCTTTAAGGTTGACATTCTGATATTGATCTAAGGTTGACATTCTAATATTGATCTAAGGTTGACATTCTAATATTGATCTAAGGTTGACATTCTAATATTGATCTAAGGTTGACATTCTGATATTGATCTAAGGTTGACATTCTGATATTGATCTAAGGTTGACATTCTAATATTTATCTAAGGTTGACATTCTAATATTGATCTAAGGTTGACATTCTAATATTGATCTAAGGTTGACATTCTGATATTGATCTAAGGTTGACATTTTAATATTGATCTAAGGTTGACATTCTGATATTGATCTAAGGTTGACATTCTAATATTGATCTAAGGTTGACATTCTAATATTGATCTAACGTTGACATTCCAATATTGATCTAAGGTTGACATTCTGATATTGATCCAAGGTTGACATTCTAATATTGATCAAGTTTGACATTCTAATATTGATCTAAGGTTGACATTCTAGTATTGATCTAAGGCTGACATTCTAATATTGATCTAAGGCTGACATTCTAATATTGGTCTAAGGTTGACAGCTACAAATCATTGATCTTGAGAATTGGATAATCCTATGGTTTAAGACAAGATATTTGTGAATTCACATCAGTGGCGCACAACAAAAATTAACATATCTAACTCTATTTATTGATGATTCACCATATTAATTCTGGTACTGATAATAAATAAATTAAAAACACATTTACATCCCCAGGTAACGGGCCTAGCGGTATAATAACCTCGTTTATGATGTCAGGCCAAGTGCCGTACCTGAAGCAAAACATTCCCGAGGATATACCACTGGACGAAATGTTGGCGGCGCGGCTCAGAAATGAAAGGAAGGATAGACCTCTACTAGAGGCCGATTTGATGGATCTGGCAGAAGGGCTCGAGGGAAGGAGTAACAACCCTGTTTCGCTGTTGGTGAGTAGAAATGTTAATATTATGAAAATGGCCTCTAATGGAATATTATGTCTATTTGGTAATCATTCCCTCGCCGCTGAGGAATGTACCCATTGTTCAGGTGAATTTCGACAGTTTTCTTCCATCACATTGTTAAACATAGGAAATGAAACAGAGCTTTCTTCTTGTGATATAAAGGCATTTTTCGTCCCCTTTTTTCAGCAACCTTTTGTATAAAACCGTATAAAACTATAACCTATCTAAGAGCACAGGGTATCTATCTATTAGTGGTACAATTTAAATAAAATTGGCCAGTTTTTGATATTACCTTGAACAAACCAACTTGCAAACTTCTTTATTATATTAGTAGAGATAAAGGAACGTTGGTATCATAGTGACTTTACACCTTTACAATTGTTTATTCAGTTTGATAAACTTTGTTTAAAAGCAGACGTTACAAACTAAACACATTATAAATTATGATAGTACAGCTGATAAAAATATAGAGGGAAAGGGGGGTGAAAAAATGAAAAAGATACGATACTATCAAATTTGGAATTTCAGATATCGTAATTTTTGTAGATCTGTTTCGTAGATTAAAAATCTGTTGTATCAAATTTCAAAAGTGGTCTATAAGTTAATAGTGTAAACTCTTTAATTATTTAGAATCTACATTATGTTTCTGTATTTATAAGCCCACATCTTCATTAAAATTTTCACCCATTATTGTTGCAACATATCGCCGCACCTAACACTTTCTGCCAAAAAATGTTACCATATGGTAACGATTTTTGGGTTCCGTACCTCAGAAGAAAAAATGGTAAATGGTCTTATAAGATCATTGACATATCTTGTCTGTCAGTCTACGAAATATGATTTTCTCAGAAACTAGATGACGTAAAAGCTTCACATTCCACATAATAATGCATTTTACTAAATCACATATTTTGCAATAACTTTTTCAAAATATTTGTATAAGATAAGAAAGGGGATAGAACAAAGTACTCAAAAAAAATTTTCTTAATCTTGTACATCATCTGGGGTATCAGTTTAAAGTTGATAAAATCTTATAGAATATTACAGGAAAGCTGTATCGATGATTTTAAATCTCAGAATTTTTGGGAAATTTCACATTTGTGAAAGATAATCTACGTGTTGAAAAATAATATTCATTTTTAAATGATTAAATCATTGCATTGATAACACTTCGTTCTTGAGTTTAGTAGCGCTTTGTACTCCTGATTCCTACGTGAAAGAATGGTGTTGTAGTGTATATTAACTGTTTTTAATTACTATACCAGCTGTAATTATTATACAGTATTCACCTGTCTTTCATACACTCACGTTATTCAACGCAGTATTGCGAGATGCACTAAGTCTTCTCTCAAATGGTATTATGGAGGTGCTTAGTGGTTCTTGACTGATTGGTAGATGATGTTTATTCCAATTCCTGTATGTTTCTGTCTCATTCATTATTATTTTATAACCACTTCTTCCTTTCTTCCTCCACATACCAGCGGTTTGGGTAAATCTGTAATTTGGGCATGGGGTTTTTAAGGGTTTAATAGAAATACTATATATGCATAAATGTGTATTGGTTCCTGAATATCACAGTGCGAGTTTTACTTGTACTTGACAAAATTTTTTTCAATTATGGCACCACTGCGACAAATGTTTTGAAACTCTTGATCATAGATGTCATAATTATTTAAATCAGTGCTATCGAATAATCGCTGTGTTGATCTCTCAAGCTTAATAATAATGATTTATATAATGCCTACTTATATTTTAAATCTAAAAGTTAGTGTGTTTGTTAGTGTTTTCTAACTCTGCAAGCGAGTAACAACCAAACTTAGCATGCATAAAGTTCGCACGTGAAAAGTGAGGTCGGATGTTTGTTCGCAATCACGTCGAATCGGTTGGATAAATTTTTACAAAATTTTGGTTTAGGCATAATTAACAATTTATTTTAATAAAAAGCTTGCTTTTAAACTTGAAAAATAACAATTCCCATAAAATGTTTTTTTTTCTGAAAAATACTGGTGTAGTACTACGACTTATCAACAGATAATGCATGTTAATTCGGTTGTGTTAATGCGATTGTGTATGTTAATTCGGTTGCTATGTATTTCGAGAACCTAAAACCTGCATTTGAACCTTCACTGAAAATCCACATGAGTGAAGCTGCAGACAAAAGTTAGCATTAAACAATTGTAACATCCATCTTAATTGTGGGAATTTATTACTTCTGTCAAAAACCGTCAAGTAAATATCGACTTAAAGCTACACACACTTATATCAACTAAATTTTTCCTGCACGGTGTTTCTTCTGTATCTATTAAAATTGAGTCGAAGTAAGATAAATCGTATATTATTAAAAAAGCTACGTTACAAACGTTAGTCCACTATCTATCTACATGGTAACTAATGACAATTTAAATAATGACTGATTGACATGCCATTCCCACTCGGTCGGAAGATGCCGTATTTTATAGATAAAAAATATATCTAATCGTATACTTAGTGGGTGTTCATTACTTATTAACACTTTTGAAGCAGACGTTTAATGAAAGAATGTTTAAAAGACCTTAATTTGTATTGGACGTTAGAATATACAGTTTACCTTATTCTGCACTCTGGTAAAGACAAATTATAGGAACAGATGGTGAAAAAGATTATGGTACATTAATGTGAAGGATTACGTTTCTTTTTATATATATAATTTTTGTACTAATTTAGTAACTAGTGTTAGTTACCCGATTCCCAACCTTTCTTGAACTGTCACCTTCCATATAACATAGGGGATGTATACACTGTAATCATAAGTGCTCTAATTATAACAGCATCAAGTACGTTGGCCTAAACCTATCTACAAAATCAAGCAGCAGAAATAAAGCAATCAAAATTTGTTCAATGGATTTCTAGATGTGAAGATACATATGAATAGATGTTGATTGACTGGTATAGACTCAAATTAACCCTTATATCAATACTGAGTTGTTACACCGTTGTTCAATAGCTGGAGTATCCTGGTTCTCTTATGGTATTTTCATACAAGAAGAGGTTTATAATAGCTGAGGAATTTTATCTTCCAACTCATCTTATTCAGGAATCACAGTGGGATGGCCCACTGCCTGAGATGCTGTTATTCTATAGAAATCTAGAGGAGAATAGAACTGAATGCGTCACTTATAATTGTCAGTTTCAAACTAGACTTAACTTGTAATGGACGTTATTATATATTGTGAACACTGTGTGTATTTTGGTGTTTAAAATTATAAAGTTTGTTATGGGGGGAAAATAGTTATAAGTAATGGAAACCACTAAGATTGCGATTGAAAGCATCTATGGAAAACCAATGAATCCCGCATGCAGAGAGACTACATCAACTGAGTCTACTCAACAGACAGATTTCACTGGACGAAAAGTTGTTGTAGGATCATATTATATTTGTTACCAGGGTGGGTGTGTGTACAAAAAACGAAGAAAAATGCGAGGCTCGTGTAAAGAATGTGCAGTAAACAATAACAAAATGTGATGAATATTTTCAAGAATAAATTCCATATAAGAATATTTTATGTATAATTTATAATAAAATTTATAAAAAAAGTAATTAAAAGTTAAATACGTTTATTACGTTTATTTGTATATTGAATAATATGTTTTACCCCTAAAAATAAGCTTAATTATTTATTACTTTGCAATTTAGACTTGTTAACTTTTTACATGTTGGTATCAGGGTACAATACCCCAGGTATTGATCAAGTAGGTATTCGACTTTAGCTTTTAAGTTTATTTATTTTTTTGGATATTTAATCATAACTCATATAAATCGATGTCAGTTGACTCAAACAACGAGGATCTGACTGAATTTGATGATTTTCTGTTAAATACAAAAAATATGTAAGTAAAAACATGCAAAAGGGTACCCGGGTGTAAGGGTTAATCACACAATCAAAATTAAAAAATTAGTCACGTTGATCCTATTGTCAGTTTATACTGACAATTTACTGAATAGATGGCATTTTTACAGGTGGTTAATTAAAAAATTCTTGACTGCCCTAATTTTATTCCATTTTATTCCTATAAAATTGTTCTTCACACAACTGTTTATGCCATCATTTTAAAAATAACCTTCCAACTGTACCACAACTTTTTTTTTCCTTTTTTTAATGAAACTTTTGCTGCACGCTATAGTCATTCATCTTTTTTAAGATCTACTAACTCATAAAACGACAAACAACCCAAAGGCTATAAAATCTAACCTAACGACCTTCGATTAGATAGTACGATATCGTCCAAACAAGGTGTGAACCGGTTCATCTCACCAACTCTATTTGTAAAACCATTCTACTGATAGCGGAAGCTATATTTAAATTTGCTGTCTCACATTCAAGATTAACCGGTTACAAAAGAGGGGGCGCCTTGAACCTACTGTTTGCTCTATCACGTTAGTGCGTTCTGATAGTTGCAATTAGCTTATGATCCCGGATGTGCAGTTACTCGCGTAGCACAAAGCGTATCAATTTGAACTTTAACATACAACCCCCCCATCGACATATTTACGTTTTATGAAATAAGAAGATCTCTTGGTATTGGAAACACCTGTATAACTCTGTTCATCTGTTAATTTTATTTTGTCGCTGGAATTTTCAAAGATAACCACCGCTATAATAAATTGTAACGAAAAAGTGTTTTTATAATTTGGTTGTCATCTTTTTTATGACTAAACTTCCTTATGGGTTTTTTCTATGTCGCTTTGCAACTTAGTAAATGAAGCAAGTTTTTTGCTAAGCTGATTTAGTGCAAATGTTTTACATTTAATTTTGTGACTTCAAATTATATAATAGAATATTTATAAACTACAAGGATCAACATATATATATATATATATATATATATATATATATATATATATATATATATATATATATATATATATATATATATATATATATATATATATATATAATATATATATATATATATGTTGATCCTTGTAGTTTATATATATATATACATTTTTCGCCTTAACTTTGGAACTTATAGAAAGGTTAATCAAAAATTCCCAGTATAAACAGATGAAAGTGTTCTTGGTTATTAATAATTAGCACCAAGCCTTGAAGTGCAAGACATGAAAGTAAATATATTAAATCAGCATCCTCTTAATTTATCTAACCTGACTGAATACCAGAAAGGTACTGCTAAGCTGCTAATGAAATGTCAAGGGTGTCTTTTCAGTTGCTTCTAGAGGAATCTAGGATGAATACAGAGATTTGCTGTCAACAATTAAATCAACCAGTTGACAAACCAAGTAATCAACTAGACTGAGTATATTTTCTCTGTAATAATGCTAGACCATATACCGCAGGCTCGTCAAAATTTACATGAGCTGGGCTGCTTTCTGCCAGTATATTCACCCGACATTACACCATCTGATTATGACTTGTTCACAGCTCTAAGCAATAATTTGCAGAATGAAATATTTGAGACTATAAAGACGTCCAAAGAGACCTTGTTAAACTTTTTTAAACCATGTCACCACATGTTTGTGTTAAAAGTATATTGAAAATACCAAAGGTAACCAAAGTACAGAGAAAAGACGATGCATATATAATTTGATTTGTTTCTTGACATTTAGATTTTAAAATATATTTTTCGGGTTAAAATCTTATGGCCAACCCAATAGCTCCGACTTGCTTAATAGAGATACGTCTTGGTTTTCTAATATTTAAATTTTTCAAAGGGTAAAATTTAGAACCCCTATAGTATCAATGATTTTTTTAAGGCATCTGTTTGCCTGCCTGACTGACTGTAGGTTTTTATATTTTGATATAGAAATGCCCTGCAAAAGAACTTAGAAAAAAAAATTACCAATTTAAAAAAAAATCTTGTATTTAAATGAGCAGTATCAATATAAAGCAGATACATATATCAAAATCTATATCAGGATGCACAATCATGCAATTTTAAAATAATTTTTTTACCAATCGTGGCTTTAAAAAAAAATTATGCATCACAGTAGTTCTGAGTATGGTTTTTCGCACCCAATAGAGATATATTACAGACTTTGTGGTTTGAAGCTATCAGGTATGTGTTTTTAGAAAATTCCTTGTAGTGAAGTTAGGCTCCTGATGTCAGAAACCCAAAAGAGTTGTGGGTATATATAAATATGTATATATAATAATAAATACGTTCAAATATATATGTGTGGGGTCTATATTTATGTACATTATGTATTTATTTATGGACAAAATAGAGCAAAGGCCAGAGTCTGCTTTTGCACTGTAAAGTTGCAAAAAATTCATATCTTTTGTATTTTTATGAAAAAATACGAATCCCTTCAAGTATTATTCTGCTTCTCTGCTAATAAAAATCCTTATATCTATATTATAATACATATTCATGGCATATACCTGCTGTCGTCATATATGTCTGTAAAAAGAAATACACTACAGTCCAATGGTCTCGCATGCCGCTGTTTTTCTATTTTTGTGGTCACAGGTTTTTATCTAAATATTCTGTTCATTTAGGATTCTAACAATCTACCTAGGTTTGACTTGCAATCTATACTATATATTTATATATATATATATATATATATATATATATATATATATATATATATATATATGTAACTAGACAAGCTTGACTTTCACTCAATTTTTACATAACCTATATTCCTCCAAATTCAATATATTTTGTAGGTAAGAAATGAGGCAATTTGTTATTTGTATATTTATCCGTTTTGCTTTTTCTCACCAGATGGACAATTTGTTAAACCCATGCGCGGACCTCAGTCTCGATGTTCCATCCTTAGTCGATTGGCGGTTTGAACCAGAAAAACAGGTGTGTAATTCTCATTTTATTCACATACCATTTCTTTTGACACAGTGAAAAAAAATACAGAAGAAATTGGTAGATTAAATATCACATCAATACACTTAATTATTATAAAATTATTTACGAACGAACAAAAGATTGAACTGATAACCACCTATTTTTTTTATTGAAGTTGATTAAAGCTATTAAGGCTAGACTTCATATTTGTTATGCCTATTAAGTACAGCATATCTAGCTCAAAGGCTATTGAAGTATAAATGTAGGTAGTCTGATTTCCGAACTATGAACCCGTAATGTTCCAGAATTTTTCTTCATTAGTCATTAGCGAGCCGTCATTTTGACATTTCACATGATTAATGATTACATTATTTTGAATATGGAACATGAATATTTGAATCATAGACTATATTAAATAATAAATTAAGTCTATGGTTGGAATAAACTAGTCTTATTATCTTAACTTTTTATTTTATATGTATATGTACGTAATCATTTCATTACTGTAAAAGCTTGAATAATAAATTATTGAATAACTTCTTATTTGCTATCTGAACTTGTAGTAAAATTAAGCATCATTTTTTTAACAAAATTTTTATGACAATTTTCTATTATGTGTTTCGTTTCTCAATATGTGATTAGTTTATGATTAGTTATTATATATTTTACAGACATCTTTGTTTCCTTTGGGAATATTGCTTTTTTCACCAAGTGAAATGTGGAAGATATTTCAAATTAATTACAATATTTTAAATGTGCACTACTTCGCAATTTAATATCAAATGACTTTTTGGCTCTTCGCTACTCATTCAAATGGTTTTTTGGAAAACTTCAGCTATGAGTCTCTCATAGTTTTAAACGGGAAACTGATTATGTGATGCAATTGGTATTCTTCTTAACAACTAATAGAATGTAATTTGTCTCCACAGATAGACCACATAGTCCTAGGTACAGGCCCACCAGGCGGCTCCTGGCACCGTTTCGAGGCATCCCCCCGCACTGTGAGTCCAGCACGCTGGCTTGCTCTGCCGCCGCATCAAGAGCTGCCAGGCTATGCGCCATTGGAGCGAGCTAGGGCGAGTGATGTGGCGGCATATTACGAGAAGTACGTGAGGGAAATGGGGTTGCAGGTAAGGATATTGGTCAGTAAAATTGTATGATATGGTGCCAGCCAGAGAGACATAGTAACTTGTGCTTTTTATAATTGTATAATATATAAATCTGGTAAAAAAATTGTCAATTTCATCGTTTCAGTGTTCCATACAGAAGGTAAAAACAGAAAATTTGTAATTTCACTACCGTCTTTTTTAAAATCGGAATTGTGTAACTATAAAAACTGACATTTTTGGTAAAATTATTGGGTTTGATGACCCAAAATTATTTCGTTTTTAAATGTTTATATTTTTCCCCTCTTCATGTGGAACATATATGAAAGCTGATATAATGTTGAACTCATTTATATATGACAAAAGTAAAAATAAAGGTAGTTATTTAAAAAAACTGCGCAGTATGCTTATCTTCCGAGATCTTAATCGAAAGAAATCAAAAAATTCTTATAAATATTACAATGAGATCAACATAGAAGAAAAACTACAGGTAAACTTCTAATGATAGCCAAAAAATAATCAATAATTAAAACAAACTATGTAGTAAAATGCATCACTAAAAATTATCGAAAATTTTAGGTCATTTAAACTGTAAAAAAAATTTCTTTGCAAAAAAATAATCCGATTGAAATGAAAAATATGCTATTATAAAACTGAAATTTTATTGTTTTTAAACACATTTTTATTTGAATATTTTAGTAATATTTTATCTACAGTTTTACAAATTAAATGAAAAATAAATAAACACGTAAATTTTTTTTAATTATAACATAGTCCGAAATGAATTTTTCTAATAAATTCTGTTAATTCCCTCTTACAGTACAGGCCATTTCTTTATTGTCAAATATTATTCTTATGTCAAATACCAAAACTCATTGAACGATCGTACAAATATTTACATACTAGTGCTGTTCTAAAAAACCCTCCTTTAAAAATGTATGTCTCAATATTGTTTCTTTTTAATTTCTTAGCCAAAATAACTATTTTTTTAGTTTTCTATTTCGAAAAATGATTTAGAAATTTTTTTTATCCGTAATTCTAAAGGACTAATAACTAAAAAATATCTAAAGAATATTCTAGAAATTACAAAATTTTAGCTTTAAATTGGCTTTTCATCAAAATCAAAACGATTTTCAAAATTTTCAGTGGTCCTTTAATTTTACTTAATAGTGTATTTAAAAAAAAATTTTCATGTGTTTTTTATATTTCCATTATATATCCAATCAATATAATGTTGATACAAAACAATAAATTCGAATGCAGTAGTTCTAAAGATTGAACGTGCATCACACATCACAAGTATATGAATGTTTCGTTAACTATCATGAAATTTGTTTGTGAAACCTTTGTAACATTCACTTTTAGTAAGGCGCAGTCTCATTGCGCAAGATTTGATACAATCCAGATTTAATTTTTTTTTTGTAACAGTAACGCAGTGAAAATTTGGGATAATCCAGTTCGAAAGAACCAAATTGGCTTTTCGTAGAGATTATATTCATGTCGTGTAACACCATTTGTTACTTGACAGCAATAGCTTAGTGATCAGTAGTTTATTACAAAGTCAGTTTAATCTGCAATTATATTTTATTTCTATTATGTTAACATTAACTGGATCTATGACAGATTTGAACGTTATTGAAGTCTAACATGCAGATTTTATTCCATCCGCATCACACAGATTGTGCGTCTGTACCCCGTAAATTTACAGATATTTTTAATAATATTTTGATCAATTTTGTGAAAGTACTGTAAGTTACTCACCACTAAGTAATAAAAAAAACTAAATACTTATAGTTGACACAATCTAATCAAATAAATAAAAAAACATGGGACTTCATCAATACATATTTAAAATGTATATAAAAATTCTGCAAAATTCATAATTTGGTGTGCCACAATAATTTTGTAACGGCTCTGATTTTTCGAATAAGTTGTAATGGTCGTACAGTCGGAATGGATGAATAACAAAAAAAATTATAAAATCGATGAATTGACAGTATAACTAATAATGTAAAATTTTACTATTCCAGCGTTATTTCTGCAGTGGTACAATTGTGACATCGGTGCGCCGTTTGAGCAGCGACCAAGTATCTCCGTGTACAGAAGGTTGTACACAGAAGGCCGTCTGGTGTGTCTCTGGGTAATTATATGCTCTTTTTAATATAATTATAATTTTATTACCTTTGATTACAACAAAAAAATTGTTGCATATCAGTAACAGCGTTAAAAAAGAAAGTTCACAGTTATCATATACTACTTCTAGAAATAGCTTCGTTCAAATTAAAATAGATTTTTTATGCAATGCAATTACTACCTCTTTCAGGTCTAAAAAATTTCATAATATTTTAATAAAATACCCATTTTTCCGTCAATATCCCAAAGTCGGAGAAGTACAGTTAACGGAAAAAAATTAAGATTTTACACGAAATTTTGTAAATTACTAATGGTATATACATAGCAATATATCTAGTATAATCTTTATTAAACTTATAATGATCCATTATTTTAATGATGCAAATTTAGGGAGAGTGCAATTTTTTCTTAAAAGTTTACAAAGTTTACTTACGCCCGTATGCACGACACATGGTCAGGACTCTCAGTTGAATTTAATGACAGTTAAAAACGTATTTTGATATGGATACTTTAGGAATTGAACCGTGCAATATGGTGCGGTCGGTAAATTTGACTGTTATTCCGACTTGACTCACAGTTAATGAGGAACAGAAATACATTTTTTACTGTCAGTAAGTCCGACTGACAGTCGACCGTGTGTGATGCATATGGGCGTTAATGGTTTTGTATTAGTATTGATAAAATAGAATGAAAGTAAATAAATTCTAATGAAGATAGTACCATAATCATCTGCAGTATTTTTCGTTACATATAGTATTTTAAGTTACTTTAGATAATTTTATTAAGAAAAATATGAAAG
This sequence comes from Druceiella hillmani, assembly GCA_039881145.1. Taxonomy (NCBI): domain Eukaryota; kingdom Metazoa; phylum Arthropoda; class Insecta; order Lepidoptera; family Hepialidae; genus Druceiella; species Druceiella hillmani. The sequence goes on along the minus strand of JAYKKI010000071.1, from coordinate 10,913,712 downwards.
CTACTCTTCATACGGTTACGTTGCGTAGAATAAACACAAAAATGGTGACCGGTTAAAAATATTCATAAGTTGTGCTTTTGAAGATACAATTTATTTTAAGCGATTTTTATGTTAAATACGTTTAAGAAAATACTTTGTATATAAATTTGAATCTTAAGTGGAATAGAATAAGTAATTTAATAAAAAAATAGTATAATGCAGTAATAGAAATTTGTAATGAATAAACAGTCGTAAATAGTGAAGAAATTAAAATATAGTAAAATATTGACTTTATTTCGTATAATTTTTTTAAATTAAGTTTCATATCATGTTATAAATATCATAGTTACATAGATTCGTGATTTTTTATAACTCAACCTATTGCCTTTCGCAAATGGTAAATTTTATGCGTTATTTAATTAAAAACCATTTCTTTTCAAGTAAACAATTTTCATTTTCATAAAAATTAACTAAAAAACTTTTGTAATGTAAACATTTTTATTTTCAACAAAATTAATTAAAACTGTTTTGTAGCCCTTGATGCAAAGGGTTCATCACAGATCACTTGTACTGGTTCATCAAAGATCACTTGTACTTGTGTGGCTTTAGCAATGACTTTGTTAATTATTTAAAATTAAAACGATCCAAATATTTTAATCATATTTTGCTAATAAACATATCGTGTTATTATCTGTTATGTTCCAGAAACGTAAAACTTGTTTATACAAATCGATGCAAAACTTTATTGTAATAAAATTACAAAATTTATTTAAAGAAAGTATGACATTTTAAACAAGACATGTTTTTCTATGCAATTTATCAACATTTTTATATAATATTATGCAACTTAAATGGTGGTTTTGCAACTACAAGGATTATTATTTTAAAACTCAATGGCTATTGCCTAATTTCAATCTTAGAAGTTAATATCAGAACATAATTCTTTGCATAAAAGTGTTTTGAAGAATTTAGACACAAAAAGAAAACCATGAGAGCTGTAACCAGTTTTGTGTTGAATGTTACCGAGAGAAAAGTATGTCTGAATTTTAAGAGCCACAGCACAGAGTTTTTTATAAGGGAAGGAATTGGGTGAAATAGGTTAGGCCCTTATATTGTTGCTTTCCTTGACATGACAACAAAAATAGACCAAAAGTACGTTTTTGAGATATATTTTTATTTGATTCGGGAATTTTATCAGATACGATAGTCGCGAGGAGCGCCCGTTCCGGTATACTTGCTCACGTGTCGTTCTGGCGAGTGGGGCGAACGATTTACCTAACCGGCTTGCGGGACTTACCTTGCCTGGTGCCATATACAACCTTTCGAAGCTGGATGCTGCTCTAAACAGACTCGGTGGAGTGGTACGCAGTGGTAGGTATCTCGTATGTCTAGTAGACAATGGTATTTGCTTACAGGATGACGAAAATGAAAAATGGTAGCAAAAAAATGACAGCTTTTTTGTGCACTGACTCAATGTTTATAATTAACAATTTTCATGTATTTCTAAGGAAATATGAATTTTTTTTAAAGTTTAAGGTGGTTTTTTTATAGTGTGATTTTATCGTCTTTTTTATAGTGTGATTTTATCGTCTTTTTTATAGTGTGATTTTATCGTCTTTCTTTCTGTGTACCTTATATCGTTTTAGTAATATGGTATTTACAACTTGTATAAAAAGATATCTGATAAATATAAGTCAGTGTGCAATAAACTTTTATTTCACCGTTAGAGTGCCGACGAGCGCACACTAACTAAATTTGCCACGAGCATGATGCCGCTCGTGAAATCAGTTACTGTTTTCCATAGCATGCGAACGACCTCCCCTATGCACGGTAGGGGAGGTCGCTCGCACGCATCGCTAATTTTTTATCTTTCTACGTATTACATCAATAATAATTGAAAACAAAAATAATGTTGTGTTTTATAATTTACCACTAAACACCGAAACAAAAATTGTCCACTAGTTAGAATGCGTGATGTCAAAATGCATCACACAAATCATAATCCACTAATAGATGACAACATCGAGTAATTGTGTTAGCAAGATGGCGTGATCTCATTTCCATGTACTAAAAATGTCCATATTTATTTGTCTATGGGCTAATGAAGTTGCCGCGAGTGCGTAGAAACTTAGCATATGCCTGCTATAATTAATTAATATTTGTAAAGGAAACAACTAACTTTGAATTGTATCGAGTTGTCATTTGTCATTAAGAGACGTACTGTTGTAACGATTAGTTAATAGTTTTGTATAAATATATGTAGTAATTGTGTGAAAGAGGCGGAATCTTCCCTTTTCAATTTTGGGGCATTGTGATAACATTGATTTCACGTATCATACGACTAAGTATTTTGAGACGAAGCTTTGCATAATTGTAATAAAGTTAAATTTTGAATAATTTCAATACCTTTAAAAATTGTGAAATACCCTATTTGACGTAGGTATAGGCCTGAAACTGATCTTGCTATCATACAAAATGCAAACTTGTAAAAAAATTAAATGTGATACGATATAACCTCACGAAATCTTAACCCAAAAACGGCCTTATATTCTAGTCAAAATCACCAGCACCGGTCAAATATTACTTAAAATATTCTAACAATAGTCAAATATTACTCAAAATATTCTAACAATAGTCAAATATTACTCAAAATATTCTAACGATAGTCAAATATTACTCAAAATATTCTAACAATAGATTTATGAAATGTTTGCAGAATCGTTTCCTCCAGCGCTCGTCATAGGTTCGGGTTTGAGTGCGGCCGATGCGCTCGTCTCCACACAAGAAGCTGGTCTTCCAGCACTACACGTCTACAAGCCGACGGCCACAGCTCTCAGAGGATTGTCTGCTTCGCTGTACCCCGAGTATCATCATGTAAGCCTTAAATTAATATCCAAATAATACTTTTTCCAAATCTATATTTGAACTGTGAGATTAAATTCATTCAGTTCACATTTTTTGTTATCAATTTCTACTGAAAATCTTTTGGTTTATTGAATTTTTATCCGTTTTGAAAGTATTTTCTATGTTTTAATGTAACTTAACCGGCTTGTGGAACTTACCTTGCCGTAATTTCAATAAAATTTTATCCCACCAATTTAATATTATCATTAATTTTTTTTCATGTTGTTAATAAAAGCAATTTCTTTCTTACCCTTTTCAGATATATAAAATGATGCAGGAAGGTCCATCAGTTCATCATTCCAACTACTTTGCTCTACCTGAACATGCTCTCTTAGAAGTCACTCTACTGGACCAAGACGACATGAGCACTGATATAAATGCAGGACTCTCGAGTGACACGCTCACTCCGAAGCGAGTCAAACTCGTCAATTTGGTCACAAACGAGATCGTCGAAACGACGGTTTCCCTTATAACTATTTTAGTGGGGTCAAAACCCGATCTGCATTTTTTACCAGGTAACTTAGATTTAAATTTTATTGACAACACTGATGATAAAGAAAATGAATCTGAATCTGTAAAAGTAAGTGATAAAAACGATATTTGTATCAAATGTCATTATAATAATCAGCTGTTTAACGGCGATGCTAAAAAACATAGCAAAAGAAAGATGTCCGACCTGTCAGAGTTGACAGTCACTGTTAATAATGGCAATAATAATAATAATCCACGACCATTCTTCTTGAGAGCTCATTGGCATAACCTGAAAACGGTTCTAGGGCAGGGCATTCAGATTTGCAAGTCAAAGTATTTAGATAATAATTTGACAGGTGTTCTCGGGTATAACTGTCGAGGTGGTCCAAAACCCTTAAGCATTAAGGTCAATAATAGATTCATAGAAGAGAATCGAGTTGTAGATTCGGACGAGATATGTAATTGCTATTGCTCGAGGAAGAAGAAGGCTGATCACAATCTGATGTCGGTTCAAACAGGTGAAGTTAGCGGATTAGGGTTCGGAGTGGATCCAACAAAAGCTGTCGACTGCAGATCAAACCCGATAGATATAGATAAGATAACCCACGAAGTGAGAAATGCACCACACGGTATGTACGCACTGGGACCCCTGACTGGAGACAATTTCGTCAGGTTCATTCTGGGCGGTGCATTGGCGATTGTATCACATATCTGGAACGAAAAAAGGAACGGTTTCGGTATTGATTGATGTACTTCTCGGCGAGTTGGTGGTACTGAGGTTTTTTTAATTCTTGTTATTTCTTTTCAAATGTGATAATGTTTTTATTGTATTAATTGTCAGGGAAATAGATGTGATGCACCTGGTGCGTTTTATTGCCTATTGTGGTAAGCGAATACTTTTTTGACAGTTTCCTTAGATTAACATTTTATCAAACATGTTTATCATGAAACAACTTTATTCAAAGTCGTTAAATTCCATATTTTTTGCGATCTCTGTAATTAATTTTAAAAAAAATTGTCTCATATTTATAGATCAAAAATAATTAACAAGGTATATGTCATAGAAGCTGTCAAAAATAGTACAAGCAAAAAATGTCAACTAAAAAAATCAATAAAAACATGTAAATTATTCTGTCAAACAGAACATACTTAGACTGTCACTTTTTTATTTTTGCATTTACAAGGTAATTATCAAATAACTGACAAAATTATTGTAATTATTTATTAGACTTAAATAGAATTTTATTGAATAGAATGTTCAGTTTGCGTTATTTATTAATATTAATGTTTTAATTAATATGCGTTTCATGTCTCTCAATTGTGTCAGATTTTATATTTTGACATTTGTTTAGTGTTGCCAGTTTATTAATTTTGTATAATTTTTTATATGAAAACTTTGATTTGCCTTAATAATATCCAAAAGCAATAGCGCTATTGAAATCTATTTATTGAAAAAAAGTTTTATTTAATGGTGAAATTTAAAAAAATATAATTTTGTTTCAGAAATAAACAATTGAATTTAAATTTAAATTTTATATTAAATATTCTTCTAACAAAACTAATTTTTGAAATATCACAAATTGGCAAATACTTTATACATTTTGCAGCTTTTAATGGTTATATTGTAGAAGAAATGAAATACAAACAATAACTTTCTGTAAAATGATTGTTTTTTTAATTAATTTGACTTGCAGATTTAATGTGAAAAACCATATTGCAGTTGAAATGTACAAGTTGATTAAGTATTTTATTTTAATTTTTTAATGGGATTAATTTTTTTTTCATTGATTAAATTGTTTTCATACGGGTGTTCTCTATTCATTTGGTGTTTTAAACACCAAATGAATAGAGAACGCACATATGAAAAAATAGAGGTTAAATATACATTCTAGAGTTGGCTTTCAAAGATTTTTAATCTATTTGTGTATCTAACCTTTAGATTGAATTACTTTCACAATTCTAATATTATGATAAAGACAGAAAATATAATAATTCATTATTGATAATTACCTCTGCCATAAAAAATTATGTTTCAGTATTTTCTCCCATAATAAATAAAATTTTTTTTAAATTTTTTGCACCCCTGGTCCAATAATTTTGTATCGATAAACATACTTTGAAGATAACGTAACAATACGAATAAATCTATATAAAAAAGTTGTTAATACAAAAAATATTATATTTAGAATAATATAAGTAGGTATTTGAAGTCTAACTATAGAAAGCATACAAAAGTGCTGTAACCGAAATTATTTATAAATCATGCAATTAGACACAAAGACACTTAATTTTAAATCAATAAATTGTAATACCGACAAACTGAAACAAGATCTTCATAACAATCGATGCGGATAATTTATTTTCAAGTACCATTTTTAAAATGGTACCATTTCGTAAATGTAGTTACCCAATTTTGACAGAAAAAATTGTCGACTAAAATCTGTCATTCACTGTTTATTGGCTGAAACCCCGTTTTTGAAAATAAATAGTAAATTTTAAGCTACTAGCATAAACATAATTATTAAATATTTAAAAAACATTAACCCTTTTTAATTCTTCTTGAAGGGACAGTTTATATTTTCTCTCATTGTGGCTGGCCACTTATGTAAGTTAGTCAAACTGTCAAGTTTTATTTTTAAATAAATAGATGATTTTGGATATATTAATCTCCAAAATGCTCTCTGATCATTTTTTTTAAATTTTTACTTTCAGTATTTTATAATTGCTTTAAGTTTTTTTTAACTACTATACAAACCAGTGTCTGACGGCCAGTATAAGTTTTAGCTACAAATTTGATTGGAAATTTTAAATTCACCATTACATTTGTGACTTGTACCTTTCGAACTGCTATTTGAGTTTGAAATAAAGATATAAATTATATTAATTTAAGTGCAATTGATGTTAAGTAGCGATTTTTAACACCGTAGTCCACGCGATGTGGTTTCACGGTAGAATCACGAGTTTCGCATGTTTACCAGTAGTAGTGCGTTATTTTTATTATTGTCTGCACTGATTTATGATTGTGAAGCGATATGCACTCGTGGTGGCGGGACGCCTCCTTTAGCTGGATTTATTGGGAATGTTTTGAATCTATAGATGTGCAACATGTGTATAAAACTGATAAAGTTTGTTAATTCACATAGTAACAGTGATTTAAGAGTTATTGAAATTAAGTGCATTATCACACTAAGTCGTCAAAACTTAAACGATAGATGGCAAGAAAGCATAGATAAGAACGTGATATATCAAACTATGATATGTTTGATTACAATTTTAAGGAAAGCTTGTTAAAGATATATTTTGACAGTATGGCAACAAGTGCAAGACGCACGTCATCACGAGTGTATTTCGCAAATTAATTATGTAAAGAATCACATTGTAATGTCGCTCTCAGTTCTCAGGTTTTTATAAATTATATTTCAATAAAAGTTCAGTTTATTTGATTAAATTGTGTAAATGTGGTTTTATTTATAGATTCTATGAATTCTGTTATTATTTTTCTATATGTAATATGGTTAGTTTTGAAGAAAATTGAATTTTAAAAACACAAAACCATGCAAACGTCTTCAATATCGAAATTCTAAGTGGCAAATGGATAAATGGCAACACTAAGAAGTTCTTTGAAAGTAGGATTTATTGAATTTTTTGTTGTTGAAGTTGTGTTAAAAAATAAAACAAATATATTTTGCTTTAAAGCCACTCTATTCCATTTTCAGTTATTTATATCATTACAATTTTTGTTTTTTGTTTCCGCATGGGAATTTGTCATATTTCTTACTAGCTGTGCCCGTCACTGCATTTGCATAGGATTCAGAGTAAGAAAAGTTATTAGAAATTATTTTGTTTTTCAAAGCTTAAGTTTATATTATTTTATTATAAGGTTTACTAAAATGCTCATAGATGCTATTGGTAGCCAAACCGGTTTCACTGGTTCTGATCTCATTGAAAAGTGCATCCAAATCAGTTCAGCCGTTGCCGCATGTCATTAGCATGCATAGCAAAGATGAAACAACATGCAAAGGACAAACCGTTGTTTTATTCTTAGTGGCATGTCCTTAATAGGTAGCTCTTAGTTTTTCTTAAAAAAATTAATCTATAGACTCAGTTTTTTATAATATTATTATTTGTATAGATTATATAAAATTTTCCACAATTACAACTGTGACAAAGTCCTAAGCGAACACAAAACATAGAAATTACTATTTCAAAAAATGAAAAAAATTTGGCTTTAATTAATTATTTACACAACGTATTGCATCTGTAAACACATAATGAGCAATTTCAAAAATTAAGCAACTCAACTGGGCAATGGTTAGATTTGTTACCCTTTTGTTGTGTCAAAATGAATTTAAAAAAAATTACTGAATATGCTTTGAATATACTTTAAATATTAAAACCCAATAAATACAAAGAACGTAAAATATTTGTAATATTTACAGTCACGATTAAATGAAACTACGTGATGTAGTATTATTTCTACTTTCTTTAAGTCCTTTACCACGACCTAACATCTTCAGGTGGGCTGTTAGCAAAGACTCTTATTGTGTTTATATATAAAACTAGCGTGACCCGTGCGAAGTCTTCGCATTATTTATTCCATTATGAAGCTCAGATGACAGATCAAACAAATATTTTACTAAAATTGACATATAGAGGCGCAAGTATCAAAAGCATTGAGCTAAAGCGCCACTTTATTTATATGTGAGTGGATTTGAAATTAAACAAAAATTTTACCGACCGTCAATCATATTGACGTTGAGCCATTAGATGGCAGCATTGCTGTTTTGTGTATATAATTTTAATAATTAATTAATTTGCAAAAACAATAGCAATAATAAATTTTTTAGTTGTGGATGCCGGTAGAGCAAGCAATTATCTATAAAATGATATATAATTTATGTGGATTAGTTGTGAGGTTTTTTTATAAAAAGGGAGTGTAACATCTTAACCTTAGCGTATTAATATATATGATGATGATGATGATATGATGATGATGATGATGATGATGATGATGATGATATGATGATGATGATGATGATGATGATGATGATGATGATATGATGATGATGATGATGATGATGATGATATGATGATGATGATGATGATGATGATGATATTTATTTGAAGTAAAATTAATGCACAATATATATGAGAGTTCTAATTTTATTTTTGTCTATTAAATGCATTTATAACATTAATAAATGAATAGATGGGCATTCTGCCAAATGAACACTGCTCAATATACAATGAAAACACAAGATATTAGTTTACGTATATAAATTTACGAGGTTGGTCTGAAAAGTTTCCGACCTAACATAGATACAAGACATTTTTTCTTTAAATTTATTTTTATTTGTCTACACAGTTTCCTTGAAAGTCTAGACCCTTCTCACAGCGATGTTCCCATTTCTTTAACTCGTCCAAATAGTACTTGGCGTCTTTCTCTGCAAAATAATTGTTTACGAAAATGTTGGGCCTCCTCATTTGACAAAAATCTCTGTCGTCCGAGCGCAATTTTTCGATTAGTGAACAAAAAGAAGTCGCTTGGGGCTAGATCAGGTGAGTAAGGAGGGTGATCAAGCAGTTCAAACCGTAATTCATGGGTTTTCGCCATAGCAATCACTGAGGTGTGAGACGGTGAATTGTCTTTGTGAAACAGAATTTTTTTTTCTACAAATGCTGTCAAATAATGATGCGTAGTATGCTCTTGTAATGGTTTTTCCTGTTTAAAGACAACCCAAAAAACAATCGCCATCACTTTCCCAGAAAATGGTTTTTGCTCTTTTTAGAGCTGATTGTCCCTCGCTCCACTGTTTCACTCCGTTTTTTTTACAGTAATTAATCGACGCCAAAATTCTGCTTATTGCGCCTAAACTGCGCCAACAGAGCTTTGGAAATCTTCATTCAAACACATTTTTGGTCTAACATGAGCAAACACGGCACCTGATGTGCGGACAGCTTTCTCATGCCTAAATCTTTATTTAATATGCGACAAACATGTTCTTTGGACATGTTCATAGCTTCTGCTATCTCTCTCACTTTAATTCATTGGTCGATTAGCACCATTTGGTGAACTTTAGATGATGTTATCATCAGTGGTTGCAGGTTTTGGACGTCCCAAATGTTCATCCATCTCCCAAGCTTGTACAGCCATGTTTAAATTCAGCTGCCCAAAATTTCACAGTGATAAATGATGGCACAGAGTTCCCATACACAGCGACCAACTCATCTTTGATTTGCATAGGCGTATTGCCTTTCAAAAACAAATATTTAATGACAACTCGATACTCGATTTTTCCACTTTCACAAAAACACATCGACTCACCCAAACGATTATCAAAATGGCTGAAATTTTGGTGAGTACCTTTCAAAAGATGCGCAACCACATTCCCTAGCTTTTATTGACGAGTACTGCCATTTTCACGTTGAGGTCGGAAATTTTTCAGACCTCACTCGTGTAATGTCTCCTCAGAAGATGTTTATATTTGAAGCGATATCTATAGCAGTGAAAAACAACCTTTGAATTTATAAGCTATCTTTAGTATAGCCTTCAGCTCTTCCAAATTCTGTTTTGTGACTGACTGTGCTTGATCAATGACAATACGTTGAGATTTTTGTCAATAGTTTACATACAAACATTTATTGTGACACAATGAACTTCGACGTGGTTTTTTTCAGTTTTTACTCATTATCAAAGGACCATTTCAAAACCGACTGGTTGATTCACATGAAAAATCTACAAACTCACGTGTCCTTACTTGTTGCAATTTTCGAAGTTCAGCTCCTTAGAAACAAGCCCTAACGAGATCATGCACCCAATATTAACTAAAATATGGAAACAAACTTATGAAGTTGCAAAGCCTGAAAAATGATTTTCCATCACTCCATTTCCTTCACTTTGTCCTGTTTTTCCTCGGTTGACTTGAATAAAATAAGTCTTCAATTATTTTTTCAGCTTCTCTGAATGCTTTGTACCATTTATATGCTTATTGATTTCAATATACCTTAGGGTCTTTTCCAGCATTTTATACTATTCAAAGAATGTAAAGCAAACCCTTTTTTCAATACTTTTATTGATTTTAAAAACGGCAAAGCACATGAACTTATCTTAAAAATTAAACCAAAACTCTCTAATTATTTTTCGTTGGTACCAACTTGGAGCGACTAGACATTTTTCACATATTTTATATGGGGTTTCTGAATATGTATCTGTTTATCGCACAGAGGCAGAAGGTTGAATATTTTAAAGGCTATGAAGCAGTAACCCTTGGGATTTGATACTTTATACTGAAAGAAAAAAAGTTTTGGAAACAGATACAATAAATCGATTCTTTAAGTATTTTTTCATTTAAGGTATGGAACCTTAAAAAGTATATTATTGATTTATTACAAGACAACTCGGATTTAATTAAGTTAAAGCCTTATTTTAAAATAAAGCTTTTAAGAGACAATTTTAAATTAATTAATATTAAGTCAAATAAAATTATAATGAAGGGAAATTAAAAAAATTAAAATAAAAAAAGTCTGTTAATTTTCTCAAGAACATTTATATATTTTTTTGCTAAATCATATTATAAACCATCACTGAAAATGCGTATTGACTTTCTATCAATATATATTATGGTGTAGTGGGTATGGCAATGTTAATTATTTATTTAATATGGAATCCTATAACCTGTATAAAATTGAAAGATAAGTCTTGAAGGGCGTTCTTTGATTTTTGATACAATGTGTCTCAAAACTCGTCTTCCTTTAAATTCTATTGTGTAATTTTTTTTCAAGAATTTGAATGAATTGATGAAGAAGAAAGACATTTTTTTCTGTTAAATGTCTCTTAAGATCTGTATCCAACATTTTGAACTCTTGAAACCGTACTGGATGTAAAAATTTTAAATGATTCTTCAATGTAGTTTTAAAATATCCTTTTCGAAAATATCCATCTTCATAAATTGTACATTTTGGGGCATGTTCAGTTTTTTTCTAAAAAGTATTACCAGATTGAACATGTTTTTGATTAGATATTAATGTTTTATATATTAACAAAATATTTTCTATAATAAATACCGAATCCCTACTTTCCCGTCAGCTATGGCTCCCATGCTCCTCTTGTCAATTTCGTTCGTGTTTCAACAGGTTTATGGAACTGTAGCGCAGTTCTGCAAAACTTGCGAAGAGCGGAAATAAAAATCTAAACTTTTGCCTAATTTACGCATTTGTAAATATAGAAGTAGTGGTCTGTCATCACTAACATATACATGTGTAAATTTTAAATATTATTGCAGCTCTCCATAAAACAAAAAAAAATTAAGATTTTTTGTGCATTGGACATTCCAGTGAGAATAAAGAATACAAACTTTTCAATTTCTATTTGTGTTGTAAAAAATGAGTTTTTATTTGAAGTACATGCAATCACTTGTACATAGGAAAATAATTAAAAACTAGCGTGACCCGTGTGAAGTCTTCGCATTATTTATTCCATTATGAAGCTCAGATGACAGATCAAACAAATATTTTACTAAAATTGACATATAGAGGCGCTAGTATCAAAAGCATTGAGCTAAAGCGCCACTTTATTTATACGTGAGTGGATTTGAAATTAAACAAAAATTTTACCGACCGTCAATCATATTGACGTTGAGCCGTTAGATGGCAGCATTGCTGTTTTGTGTATATAATTTTAATAATTAATTAATTTGCAAAAACAATAGCAATAATAAATTTTTTAGTTGTGGATGCCGGTAGAGCAAGCAATTATCTATAAAATGATATATAATTTATGTGGATTAGTTGTGAGGTTTTTTCTAAAAAGGGAGTGTAACATCTTAAAACCTTAGCGTATTAACATATATAATGATGATGATGATATATATATATTTTATCTCTCATTCCTCATAATTATTTACTATGTATCTGACGTGACGTTACTGTTGAGTACCTGATGTGACGTTACCGTTGAGTACCTGACGTGACATTGCTGTTGAGTTAAATGTTGTGTACCTTATGAATGAAATCCACATTCGTGACATGTTTAAAACATATTTCTGTCAAAATATAAAGTTTTATATTTCATAGCCATTATATGCAATAAAATTACTTTAAAATGCGTACAATGTTACATTGTCAAGTCTTCACTGATTACTTTCTGCAATATTCTGAAATATTTACTATTTTTTCCAAGCCGACAAAATACAAAATCCTCCTTAGTTAAATTGTAAAAGGTTTCACATCTCGTGTAATTTTTATATATAAATAAAAAAAACAAATTCAACATGAGTCAGTAGTTATTCTTTCATTTTAAAAATACTTTTGGTCCAACACATACTAGTGCTTGTTTTTTAGTGTTGAGAATTGGACTTCCAGCTTGTGCTTCATTCAAGCCAGCCACGGTGTCCATATGCCTGATCTCATATTTAGACACAAATACCATATAATTACCTTTTCAATAAACCAAATATTATGGCCGTTATCATGATTTTTACGTTTTTTTTTCATTTTAAATTTGTATACATTTATTAAAACAAACCTTTACGTACATGTAAAATTAAACGTTTCTAGTTTAAGCAATTTGGATTTAAAAAAATTACGACAGGCAGTCGAACAGTTAGGCTGACACGAGACTGAAATATGTTTAGTCTTCATCAATGTTAGAATAGAACACCAAAAAGTGTAGTTTTGTCGGTATTCATGAATATGTTAATCTCGCATTTAATGTAACTTTATCTAATATGCATTATGTCATAGATAATTTCATAACTTAGCTTCTGCATTTTATCACTATAATCTTATCATCATCTCATAAATTTAGAACTGTCCTAGGGCAATCTTAAAATGTTTTAAAAGTGTCACTTTAAGTAAATTTTTCAGACTTATTTGCTTGTAGATGTCACATTATTTATAGCAATGCAATTAAACTTTTAGAACATGTCAACAACAAATTTTTTGATAAAAAAAATAGGAACTGATTTCCTATAAAGCGATTAGGTTTTTCTACATGTTTTTGAATTTTGGTCCACCTGTAGTCAAAAATAACTTAAAAGTAATTTTGTTGTAGTAAGATTTCTCAACAAGCATTCCCTAAATTTTAATAAATAAATTTAATTAACTACGCAAAAATTAATCAAAAACTATTATCGAGACCAAATTTGAAACGAATATAGTCGTCGGGTCTTAAAATTGTTGGAAGAAAGTTTAACAATTTTTATATCTCGAAATATACAAGTATCATATCATTAGGTCTTCAACTGCGTATAATTACTTTTGATAAGTATGCGTTGGGCCGCCGCTATTCAAAGTCGCTTGATTTATATGGTACTACACAAATGTACACAAAAGTGGGATAGTGATTACTATTAATTCTATTATTGATAACTGTTACAGTGAACTGTAAATGAAAGGCTGATTTCAATAATTTCAATAGTTATTGCTTGATTGTTAAAAATATTACTTTATTAAAATTTAATTTGATATTTTATAAAATTTCTGAATATTTAATGTATCATGGAAATATCTAGAAAAGACTAGGAGGATATATGTATGTAGAATATTACTTTCATGTGGGAATGTTAGGATATAAGTTAACCTTATTGTCAAAAAACTCTTATTTTGTATTTCACTATGACTTGTATCTGTTTTTTCTCCATATAATGTGATAAATAAATAAATAAGTGATCACTTATTTTTACTTTTCAGGTGAACTTTTATACAAACCCGTTTTTAATTTTTTTATTTTTTTCTTCTATCGTATACATTACATATGAGTCCAAAAATGTTTTCACATTTATATCTATCTGGGCCGTAATGTTTTCAGGGCGTCTAACATTTTTCTGATTATCAACAGCATGCTCAAGTTATCTGGATCCTTGTTTTTTTCCGATTCCTTATTCAATAATGGTAAATTTACCTATCTGGTAAATTTACTTAAAGTTACACATTTAAAATGTATGAAGCTTGGCCTTGTCTCCGGTTACTGTTATTTAGTTGGTACTTGGGTTGGATTGGAATGCTAGAACATGGAAATAGGACAACAGGTTATCGAATATGTAGATGAATACATAAATTTAGGACAGCTAATATCAATTAGGGAGCAATACTCAAAATAAATAGACAGAAGAATAACCAAACACTTGGAAACAATATTCGTGAATGCCCATCTCTTGCGTGTGGATATCAATCTTGGCCTGCTACGAGCAAAAACAACCAAAAACTTGCAGTTTGTCAACGCAACGTGGAGCGAAGTATGCTATACATAAGGCTACAGGACAGATGGATGACTTCAAAAATAAGGAAAAGAACAAAGGTGAACGATGTTTTACAAAAAATAAGAAAACTCAAATGAAGCTGGACTGGTCACATGATGAGAACGAACAATGGACGAAAGATGTAGTGGAATGGTATCATTGAAATGGGAAAAGACAAAAAGGATATCACATCAAAAGATGGGAGGATGATTTACCAAAAGGATAGAGAAGGTTGGATCGGAATAGAGATGAGTGGAAGACAATGGGGGAGGCCTATGTCAAGGGGCAACTTGACCAATAAACTGGATGCTGACGAACATTTTATCTTGTAAGATCTGATATATTACTGTTTACTCTATGTAGAGTATAAGTTAAAACTGTATATTAAGGTCAGTGAATAAGTCTTTATTATTATTATTAAGCTTGGCCTTAAAACTACTCTAAGTTTATGAATAGACGATAAGATTATGGTGACAAAATGCAGAAGCTAAGTTTATCTTATCTGTGACGTTATTAATGCATGTTGGATAAAGTTCCATTATATTTAAGATTAACTAAGATACCGATTAACATACATACTAACACAACGACACTTTATAGTGTTCTATTCTGACATTGATGAAGATTAAACAGATTTCAGTCCTGTGTCAGCCTAACCATCCGACTGACTATCGTAATTTTTTTAAATCCAAATTGTTTAAACTAGAAAATTATAATTATAAATTTATACAGCATGTGTCGAACCAAAAGTATTTTTAAAATGAAGAAATAAACATTTTAATTTCTAAAAATTAATTTTGGGTTACCAAATCAGGTATTTTTTTGGAAATTATATTTTGAAAAATGAAAAAATGTTTTGACCCCTGCCGAGTCAAAGTAAGCTTATAGTCAGTAGAGTTCAGATATACCATAAGTGAAATATTCATTACATGGACTTCCGTCAATGAGAAGATTGAAAATTGCACCGCTTTATCGCCGAAAGTGTAAATTGAAAATATGTGGGAAAAATCTTGGTTATTTAAGACGACCTCAAGATTGATGGAAAATTATAAACAATCTTCTCTATTACCAGTAGCATACTAGGAAATTACAACACAATTACTGATAATAGCGAAAAAGTAAGTATTTCTTTGAATTTCTTACAGTGCAACGTTTTTAAATGATTTTTTCATTATTTAATTATTCATCGAGTTGTTAAAATGTCACAATGACTACTGACATAGAAAAATAATCATGCGACCCCGACCCATATTGAACTTTTTTTTATTTTGTAATGGATGTGAGATATGAAACCTTTCTCAATTTAACTTAAGGGGAGTTTCTATTTTGTTGGCATGGAAAAAATATCAAATATTAGAGAATATCTCAGAAAACTATCAATAAAGACGTGACGATGAAACTTTGTACGGATTTTAAAGTAATTTTATTGCAATTAGACAAACAGCCACACTTTTTAGAGCCATAGAAGAAGCGCAACAAATTAAAATGAAGTTTATAGCCACTGTTGGTGGTGGTATTTCCAGACTCACAAAAATGACCTAAAATTAAAAAATTCTACTGGTTTTGTGATTTGTATATATGTGGACATAAAGCTGAATCGAATGATGATATAAATTAAGAACTTTTTGAAAATACATTTTTTTCAAATGGCCATAACTTCCTCAAACATTTTTTAAAAATTCTGACTCAATTTTCCCCATAAATAGTGTGTATTTATGGGGAAAATTGAGTTAGAATTATTATAATTGCATAAATATATAAATAATAATAATTGCATAAAATTCAATCAACTCGGCTTGCTTATTCAAGCAAACAGCTTCCTACAATTCTTTACTCATAAATAAAAAATAAAGGTAACTTAAACACCCCTTCCAACTACAATATAGGGATTCATTTTGAACAAATTTCAGCTGACGTCCAAAACATATTCATTAACCGTGGAAATAAGAAAAATTTCCCTACTACTGAATCCTTTATTACTTTTTCTGGGAATGTGTTGACTAATAATCTTGCTCTTTCTTTATATATTAAAATCATTTTAATTTTCTTAATAAAATTTTGTAATGAACGTCATGACGTTTGCTCGGCTGAGCTCTACACAGCTGTAGTAAAAAAGATTGTCGACAGCCATGGTTGATAAAATTAGTATTTTGAATATAACATAAACATTATTAATTAAGACAGGTCGAAGAGAATATTCATTTTCGAGAACACTCATTTTTCTAATGTTATTTTCGATTCTGCATTTTCATTATCAAAAGAAAATGCTAGGTTTACCTTGAAAAAGGAATCCCAGTTTTTCTGTATGTTTTTTTTATATTTCGTCTGTTGTAGCCTCTTCAATTGACTTTGTGAAGTCATTAATTCCGTTTTCCTCTATTTCACCAGTTTCCATTTGAATTAGCGTTTTCATTAATGCACACATCTTTTGGCATCGTTGGAGAAACTTCTCAATGCTCTTGTATTGAGTTTTGTTCTGTTTTCGGAAAATCGTTCAATAAATTGGAATTTGTCAGTGCAGATCCACCTTGAAGATCTTTATACTGTATTTTTGAAAATTCACAACAATGAATTGGACTTTTATAAACTGGTAACACGCGATGTTTTTTGTCGATAAAATAGCTTTCAACATGACTTGTTGTATAGTCTATTCACATATTCCATTTCCCAGGTAAACATGCTGCAGACCATAATAGAAATCCATGGGCAATTGATTTCACGAAATCTTCTATAAAATGTTTATTGAAAAAACCGTTGGCTCAACGACCCTTTCATCTATTTCCTCAGTAGATAATTTAATATTATATATCCATTTTTGTACGATAGACCTAGGTTCTGCATCATTTTCAATATTGTCGACAATTTCTTTGCTTTCTTTGTAAATTTTTAATTTTTCATAATTGTTCGTGTTGTATCTATGATTACTAATCAGTAACTCCAATTCCTTCCATACTTAAATACACTCTTATCATTTCGTAAAACTGAATCTTGATATTCATTGTTGCAAACTACAAAAATGTTTTTTAAAATTATTTCAAATTTTTTTTATATCTTGAGTATCAATTAACAATACAATGCAAAATATGAAAAATATGAAAAACTGCTATAGTTGATTTTTATTTTTTTTATTTTCATCAAATGATGATATCTTTTATATGCATGAAACTTATAAGCATTAAATTATGCTTATAAAAACTTATAAGCTTTTATAAGCATGAAATTGGAACTATTAAAAACACAAAATTTATCCTTTTTTATATCTCGAATGAAATTATCAAATTCGTTGTCATATCTCATGTTTTTGATGGTTTTTATCACATCTATTTTGTTTACGAATCATGGCTGCGAATGGTATAGTTGAAGGAATGCATCGAGTTCTTGACCTACGTAATTGATTTTTTAACCAATTACTCGATCCTGCTGCATCAGCTTCTTTTCCAATTCTGGCAAGCTTGTCTTTTCACACAGGTCTTGTCACGTCTTCATGACTTGCATCAAAAACTGTCCCTTTTGTTTTAATGCGAAGAATTGCTGGAAATTGTTCCAGTTTAAGATCCATATAATGGATTCTTGTGTTTTCCACTTTTTTATGGCCCCTGAATTGTCATATGGTAATTGGCATATGGGCTATTGTAAATTTTAACATTTTAGAAGTAATGCATACCACTTTAAAAAATTCTTCAGCAATATAATCCGTCGGTCCCCATCATTTTAAGACACTATAACTGCGACCTTTATAATTATCCATTTCACTTTCGCATAATAATTTATACATATCTTCAGATAATTTAATTTTATATTCATCCAATTGTATCGTTATCATTATCCATCATCGAATTTAATGTTGAATTAACTGAAAATGATAATCAAGCTGTTTCATTTAAAAAGACATATGAAACATTCTGTTGATACAGTGTTGTCCATATTTGCCGGCGATTTCGATTTGCATTCACGGTAAACCGCTCGAACATTCCATTTCCCTGGGAAATGCTTATTT
Source organism: Druceiella hillmani (assembly GCA_039881145.1). Taxonomy (NCBI): domain Eukaryota; kingdom Metazoa; phylum Arthropoda; class Insecta; order Lepidoptera; family Hepialidae; genus Druceiella; species Druceiella hillmani. Next base: position 10,895,124 of record JAYKKI010000071.1, on the reverse strand, counting down.
CTACCCACACCAAATTTATTCTTACACATATGGATTGTGATGGTCAAGGATGAGATTTTGGATCATTTAGTAGTCAATTTAAATACTCTTTTACAATTGACAGACAGCATGGTCATGGACAAAATGGTACTTTAAAAATATGTGTAGGTTTTCTTGTGTTATGAAGAACCATTTTGTCTTTTATAGTTCACATTCATTAAAAACAGCAATTATTGTTACAGAATCGCAGCACTGATTGTTACAGAACTGCTAGAAGCGTTATTTCACATTATTTACTGAATACCGAACAGCTTGCAATATTCACTGAACACAGCACCGATTATTTTGCAATATTCACTGAACACAGCACCGATTGCCACAGAATCAATAAAAGCGTTATTTTGAGTTGTTCAACGAACACAGCACTGATTGTTACAGAATTTATAGAATCGTTATTGTGTTTTATTTACTGAATACAGAACAGACTGCCATAGAATCAATAGAAACATTATTTTGTGTTATTTACAGAATACAACACTGATTATCACAGAATCGATAGAAGCATTATCTTGTGTTGTTCATTGAACACAACACTGGATGTCAAAAAATCGATAACAAAGTTTTTCACTCAATGGAGCACTAATCTTTTTATGAAATCAATAATGCACAAATGGCGCTCAGAGATAGATCAATACTGAACTTTCGTTTATACGGTGCAGTTTTTATATTACACTTGAAGATGATAATTATCATTACGAGAACATTTTTCAATGGTTAGGGGGTTGGTTTTACAATACTTGGTAGGTGGATTTAAGTACTTTGTTTCTAGAAATATAGAGTAAGAGAAGGAGAGATAATAAAATAATAATAGTTACATGTCAGAAAGATTTTTTATTACAGAGTCAAAGTACTATAATATATATATATATATATATATATATATATATATATATATATAAATTTATATATATATGTATATGTATATATATATATATATATATATATATATGTATATATATATATATATATCTTTGGCAATTATTGTAAACTTCGTGTATATTGCATGGTTTGGTGATAATATTGTGAGTATGCTTAATAAGAAAAATTATTGCTTCAACATCTAGTCCATAAGTGTGTCAAGTTAGCGTACTCACTACCCTGATACTTTTATTGGGTGCAATGTATGCACATTGTGGTTTAATTGATTATGTTTTGAATAAAATAATACTGACCATTGTTCATTTTAGCTGACCAATTATCAATAGATGATTTCCTATTGAGCGTAGCTTTTATTTTTTCTCTTATTTTTATTAAAGATAAGGTTACAAGCACTAAAATTCCAATCGGATATAGTAATTTATTTTTTATTTGCAACAAGATGAGGTGCTAACATTTTCCAATGATCTTGAAAAACTTTGCCCGTTAATAAAAATGTTTCTATCGCTGACCAATTAATGGGTCAAATTGACCTTTTTTGACCCTTTTCTAACCTTTCAGACAGTATACTTGTTTTTATTAAATTCACAATATGAGGTGCTAACATCATGGAGCCTTACATGTTGGGGATACTATTCCATATTAGAGGGATACTGTTCCACGTCAGGCATTCCATGTTAGGGATACTATTCCATGGTATTGATAGTATTCCATGTTAGGGATACTATTACTTGTTAGGGATACTATTCCATATTAGGGATACTGTTCCATGTTAGGTATACTATTCCATCTTAGGGATACTATTCCATGTTGGAGAAACTATTACGTATTAGGGATACTATTCCATGTTAAGGATACTATTCCATACTGGGGATACTATTCCATGCTAGGGATATTATTCCATGTTAAGGATACTACTCCATTTTAGGTATACTATTCCATATTAGAGATATTTTTCCATGTGAGGGATAATATTACATGTTAGTGTTACTATTCCATGTTAGGGATACTATTCCATGTTAGGTATACTATTCCATGTTAGAGATATTATTCCATGTGAGGGATAATATTACATGTTGGGGATACTATTCCATGTTAGAGATACTATTCCATGTCAGGAATACTATCCCATGTTAAGGATAATGTTAGGTGTTAGGGATACTATTCCATGTTAGACATATTATTCCATGTGAGGGATAATATCACATGTTGGGGATACTATTCCATGTTAGGTATACTATTTCATGTTAATGATATTATTCCATGTTAGGGATATTATTCCATGTTAGCCGTACTGTTCCATATTAGGGATACTATTACATGTTAGGGATACTATTCCATATTAGGGATACTATTATATGTTAGGGATACTATTCCACATTAAACTTACTATATTTGGGATACTATACCATGTTAGGGATACTGTTACATATGGCGAATATATTAGACCTTTTTAATATTTGCCATCTATAACTCGGTACTTTTGGCCCAGATCGTGATAAAATTCCTTGAAAATGATATCTTCGAAAAATCCACAAAAGATTAAGGCGATAGATATTTATTTAAATTTAATAATACCGAGTCAAAACATTTCGGTTCCAGGTGTTTATTTTTTACGGGAGAAAGGAAATGGAAAGAGACGAAGAAGATATTTGAAAACCACGTTTTCATGAATTATTTTTGTAATATAACAAATAATATAAGTCCGAAATACTCCTAATTGGGATTTTCCTAATATTCTTTTGATATTGTCATTAACTGACTCCATTTAACACTTTAATAAATAAATTTCAAGAATGTGTCCAATTTAAATATTACACACACGTTTTTCAAATTGAATTTTATTTAGATTTACGACTATTTAATAAATAAACAATATATACACTTTTACAGCGAACGTGCGAAATCGTTACCGGCAGCGCGGCGCCAAGTTACACGTGTAAGTAGCTTACATTTATGTACTAGCAATTCGCCAGTTCATCATTGTACTGGATAACTGAAATTATCATATTGGAAAAAAATTTACACACGCAAGCTGAAGGAAATTATAAAAAACCATAATTTTAACCAATTATGTTTTTTTATAATTATACTTTTTTAAACGGTTTAATTATGGTTTTTTATAATTACATATAAAGGCACGAATGGAAAATTCAGTATACGACATTTTGAGAATAGCTAAACGTGTGTAAAAGATCAAGTAAAATGTATTTATTTCCGAAGTTTGTATTCGAGCAATGGTATAACAGAATAGAATGCGATAAGAAGAATGTATTTATTTCCGAAGTTTGTATTCGAGCAATGGTATAACAGAATAGAATGCGATAAGAAGAATGTATTTATTTCCGAAGTTTGTATTCGAGCAATGGTATAACAGAATAGAATGCGATAAGAAGAATGTATTTATTTCCGAAGTTTGTGTTCGAGCAATGGTATAACAGAATAGAATGCGATAAGAAGAATGTATTTATTTCCGAAGTTTGTATTCGAGCAATGGTATAACAGAATAGAATGCGATAAGAAGAATGTATTTATTTCCGAAGTTTGTATTCGAACAATGGTATAACAGAATAGAATGCGATCAGAAGAATATATTGATTTCCGAAGCTTGTATTCGAGCAATGGTATAACAGAATAGAATGCGATAAGAAGAATGTATTTATTTCCGAAGTTTGTATTCGAGCAATGGTATAATAGAATATAATACGAAACTTAGAATAATTTTAGCTAATAGAATGTCACTATAAAAAAGTACTCGTGATATATGTTATCTACTTAGAGACAAATATTTTAAAAGGTTCGTGTTATTATAAATATTTACAAACGAATGTGTGATACGGTTAGAGTTGCCAGATGTCCTGGATTTCTGGGAATGTTACGGAATTTGTGATGTTGTCTCGTGTCCAGGAATGTAATCAGTTTATTCCGGAAATTTAAAAATTGGGATAATTCTTAAAAATTGCCTTTGTTCGCATTTTTCGTGAACCTTTATATACCATAATTGCATTGCGTTTTATATTAGTTTGAACAATTAAAAGAACGGAATCGGATGATCACGGATCTAATCGAGGCATAAATTGCAAAGAGTCTTGCTCCAGAATTTAACAGTCGCTATTCAAAAATCCCGAGGGCAATAAATCGATTAAAATAACTAAATGAAAACATGAAGATAATAAAATAAATGTTTTTGTGATTGTCAAACTACGAAAGTTAAGTTCCCAAGTTAAGATTAATTATTGAAAGTTAAGTTCCCAAGTTACGATTAATTTTCTTTTGGTAAACATTTTTTTTATATAAAATTATCATTATTTAATGAGAAAATAAACTTTGTTAAAAAGTTTATTTTATATAGTCATAGAAGATAACTTTTTATTTATTTTTATTGATATGAATGTTTTATTGGGTTCAAAAAAACGTTTTGTTGAGTAAAACTATTTTTGACGTGAAACGTCTCTCATTTCAGTCAGAGGGGGGGGGGGGGTCATTGCAAAAACCATATTTAACGAAATATGACTAAATCGCTTATAACTTTGGAAGCATAGCACCTACCGGCATCATTTTAGTACCATAATTTAGAGAATATCAGAATTACTCAGTAGATCATATGTCGCTGGATTAAATGGCACTGCAGTTGTGTGCACGACTCATTCGAAAGTAAATGTATCCTCCCGCGCTGTGTTTAATAAGTGATTACTCAGGAGTACATTGATCGATTCGAGCGGGAGTGGTCGCGTTTAACAGAGCTCAAGACGTTATAATAGGTGTGATACATAAAATACATACTTGTGACCATTAGAAGTTGTAAAATTTAAAAAGAGTATTGTTTTATGTAGAAATTTAACGACTGCTCTAGTATGACGCCAACGCGTGCGATACATAACGTACAAAACTGGCGTGCTAACAGACCTGGTAGCAAGACAGAGAGATTCCGGCCCTCGACGATCCGCTTTGACCTCAGCGAAACGTGTTTGTCTACACAGGGATACGTGTTAGATTGAACCAAGTGCAGGAACCACAGCTATCTACGAGTGGGGCGGGTTCAAGCGGCGTAAGGCAGTCTCGAGCACCACTATTTGATGTAATTGTGGCTGCCATGGTGGCAGAGAACGAGACCACCTCATCAACATCCGCAAGAAGGAGCCAGGCTACACCAGACAGTAACAGTATAAGGCCACAGTTAGAACAGATAACGTGTGCGCCGGGCTAATGCCGATCGAGGAGAGGCTCCTTCTCCCAAGGTTGCCGTACATGCAGATACAATTGCGATATGCAGAACAATACAGCATTGTGGGACAAGTAATTAATATTCCGGTTGACGTAAACAACATGGTGCAAACTCACAAGTGCGCTCAAGACGTTTCACGTACTCCACTGCGGCTGCGCCCCCTAATACAACCTATCCGCCTTTTTTTCATAAACCACTATACGTTTAGTATGTTGATTTTTACTGTATAATATAAACAATAGGTAATAAAAGTTACTTGAATGAGGTTTTATTGTTAATTTTACCTTAAATTCCACCTAGTTCTAAACTGCATCCTGTAGCAGGAATATCAGGGAAAAAACTATTTTTACATATGGCAACCCTGTTTCTAGGCCGGCGCAACTACGGATACGGATACAGTTTCCATAGATAATATTTATATATGTATGTATAAATATATTTGTCTCTCTCACACTCGGGACACATTATATTGTTTCTATATTTTCAAGCTGACGTTTTAAGCTAAGCCGTTTTATTAGGATTTGTTTCACATGAAATTGTTTCTAAATAAATATGATTTATTTAACAGTCGAAGTTACGTGGACATGTTACAAATTTGAACATATCACGCGTAAGTTCGGTTATTTTTATTTGTATAACGACATGCAATCATATTAGCCGCTACAAACTTTTTCCGACAAAATTGTCTATTTAAACACGGTCTCCATCAATGCCTACCGTAGGCAGTTGATTTGAACCTAGGACACTCTCTTGTTTAAGACGAATCTAAGGACATCTCATTTTTTGTAATCCTTTTACTAGTACTAACTCTGTACCATGGAACAAACTAACAGACATACGTACACATATACACACACACACGCGCACACACGCACACACACACACACATACACACACACATATATATATATATATATATATATATATATATATATATATATATATATACATTCATAGCCTGTCAAATTTATCACGTTATATACTCTAGGGCACTCTGTGGATCAAAATGAATCTAAGCACACCTCATTTGTTGAAAGCACTTTAGTAGTTTAGTCTGTGCGAGGGAACAAACTTACTCTAACTAACTACATACATACAGAACCTGTAAAATTCATAACGTTATGTAGCTAGGGACCTCTATGGATCAAGACGAATCTAAGAATACCTCTTTTATTGGAATCACTTGAGTAGTTTAATCTGTTCGAGGGAACAAACATACATAAAAAACATAGACTGTTAAATACATAACATTTCCTCTGCCATAGTCAGGTAAAAAAAAGTATAATAGTACACAGTCATTGATGGGAACCAAAACGGAACATAAAAGGGAAAAATTCTGAAATAAAATACCTTTAAAAAAACGATTTCACAAAGTTTGGTATTAAAAAGTAATTAACTCAAAATAGGTACCTACTTTTCGCAATAAATAACTAACTTACTCATTTTTGAAGTCGGCGCCAGCACTGTCGACCAACTTAAATTTATAATTTAATGTAATGTTGAATGTAAATTTAAAAATTTAACTTCTAATGTACTCACAATATTAAATAGATTCATAAAGGGCTTATTTATAATATAAAATTTTACATTTCTTTAAACTGATCGGCGGTGCTGACACCGACTTCAAAAATAAGTAATTTAATTATTTATTGCAAATAAGTAGGTACCTATTTTGAGTTAATTATTCTTTACTTTATAGTACCTACTTTTCTGAAGTCGATTTTTTAAAAGGTATCTTAGTTTAGAATTTTTAGTGATTAATATATTAATATATTATATATTAATATATATACTATACCTAGTATCAATTTATTTTATTTCTTAGAATATTGTATAATTATTAAATACAATGGGCAAAAGCTAGTGTATAAATAATTTAATCTTTGTCTAAAATTAGTTATGAACAACGGATAGAAATGAAACGATAGCATTAATCGCCAGTGGTTAGCTCTTAGTCGTTAAGGAGTTCCGTCCAGCGTATCGGAAGTCCAATATCAGATTTCACAAAGTAATAACTAAGTAACAACTAACCAATTGCATACATAATGAATCACAATTGATTTACTGACATTCTTTAAGAAGTTGCTTTATTCATCATCAGAACTTGTCATTAAACTCCGACCTGATCGATGGTGCAGTTATTTTACAAATAAACAACTACCAGTAGTCAATATCTTGAATCACGTCCAATTTACTAATATCCATTAATGAGTTTCGTTGTACATCTCAAGAACTCATAATCAGACCCTGACCTGGTCGACGTTATATTTATTTCGTAAAGTAACAACTACTATTAGCACATATATTTAATCATGGTTGAGTTACTATCATCCGTTAAGGAGTTCGATTGTTTATTTCCAGAACTTATCATAAGATCCTGACTTGGTGAAAGGTGTAGTTATTTTGCAAAATAATAACTACCTGTAGCAAATATCTTGAATCATATTTAATTTACTGTCATTCGTTAAGGAGTTCCATCGTTCATTTCCAAACTTCATCATCAGATCATCATCTTATTTAAGTGGGACCACCACCATATTACCCCCTTTCAAATAAAAAATAATCATCGCAGTCGGTCCACTCGATAAAGAATTATCGCTGAACATCCAAAAAAAGATTCCGACGAATTGTGAACCTCTTCCTTTTTTTGAAGTCGGTTAAAAAGTGTCACTAAAAAGAATAAGATGAAAAATATTCATCAATACCTATTAGAAGCAGGTATGTTTGGTTTTATGTTCGTTGGAGTTGATAAACTTAGGAACTATCTAACGGATTCAAGCAAAACTTTAATAGTGTTGCGTATTTTTGTGTAAATGAAATATTTTATCTTCTCCGTTTTAAACCAAGAAGTGATAGTAAAATTGGCAGAACCCTGAAAAAACGGCTCTCCCAATGTTTATCCGTAAAAGTGCCATGATTTTTTACTCATATATATTTAAAAATGCCAAAGAAATCTTTTGTTTTTGATGTCACTTACCCTTGTCTCGAAAAAAACTGTATGTCTTCAAAAATTATGCAATTTTAATAATTTTTTCGGTGTTTTCTTAATAAAAACTTGTACGAGGATAATAAAATACAAAGAAAATTATGGAAATATATATTATGAACAAAAATTACAACAAAACCTGAAATCAAGGTCACATCGTATTTTCGCAGTCCGGTACATCCTCCGTATCAGCAAAATAATTGTTATCGTCACTATTATCACTATCACTCAAAATTAGCATTACGCCAACTTGTGAGCGCACCACAATGTCACTCCCACTATCACTTTCTTCACAACTTGAAAAACAATCATTTTCACTCAAATTATTTTCGTATTCCGACATTATGGGTTAAACATTTTAGATTTTTTAGTATAATATCTGTGCACGTAATAAAATGGTAAAGATACCGTTCCCGTGAGCACGTCACTCAAAAGCCACCGGAAGGATTAAAAAAACTTTCCAATTTCATACTTAATTTCATATCAGATCCTTGATTAACAACTGCAACTGTAAAATTATCAAAATTATCTTAAATCTTCTACTACCTAATTAATTAACAGATTATTATTTAATTAATTCACACCAACATCCGTTTCTTTTTTAAGCAACCGTTATAAACGTGTAGTTTTGTAATTCTCCACTTGACGGTGGCAGCTACTTTATTTTTAATTTAATAACGCCTTTATATTTATATATTTATGACTATTGTAACTACAAACATATTCCAAATATCGTAACTATTGTAATTACAAATACTTTCTCTCATATTCCAAATATCGTAACTATCGTAATTACAAATACTTTCTATCATATTCCAAATATCGTAACTATCGTAATTACAAATACTTTCTATCATATTCCAAATATCGTAACTATCGTAATTACAAATACTTTCTATCATATTCCAAATATCATAACTATTGTAATTACAAATACTTTCTGTCATATTCCAAATATCGCAACTATTGTAATTACAAATACTTTCTATCATATTCCAAATATCGTAACTATTGTAATTACAAATACTTTCTATCATATTCCAAATATCGTAACTATCGTAATTACAAATACTCTCTATCATATTCCAAATATCGTAACTATCGTAATTACAAATATTTTCTATCATATTCCAAATATCGTAACTATCGTAATTACAAATACTTTCTATCATATTCCAAATATCGTAACCAGTAAGGTTTATACGAGATGCGATTATTCCTTGTTGCACACTTCTGGCAAAGCTTTGTCTTGCGTGCACTCCAAAGATTGAAACTTTAAAGATCTAGAAACGTGTAATAATGTGGTATAACTTTTCGAATATGAGAAGTGGCCAAACTTACTGGCCAATGACACCTTTGAGAATCACGAAACTCTTACTTAAATAACTTGTTAACATACCGAAGACGTCTGACAAAGATAAAAATAGCCTAATGAAGTTTTTGTTTATTTTCGTTAGTATTTGGAGAATTACAGTTAAAGTAAAACATCGCTCGCTAATCAGGTCGTGTAACGAAAATGTGGCATAATAATGGAGTTTCTTCAAATATTCATGCCACGTTTGGACCATCAATTATTAAGAACAAGAAATACGAGAAAAACGAAACAGCATACCTGCATAAGAATTCGAATTAATTTGAAATTGAAATGGGACACGAAAAACCATAAATAATTTTTTTTTACTTTTTCCACTATGCGGATTCGACACACACATAATATCATACACCCTTAAAGGTTATCGTTCTAGTTTGTACAACTAACATATGTTTAGGACTATTAACAGTATTCCCATTGTAGACCATATATTTTTAACAGATCCAGATTTCAGTACTTAAATGCTACGACAATATATTTTATAGGTCAGTTAGTACCCAGTATCAGGAATAGTGACATCGGTTCAAAACAAAGTGAAAAGAGGTGAACCAAGAGATCAATGAGATTTCAACCAAATCTTTGCTGGACTTAAAATACTAATTTCAGAGTACAATGCAGCAAAAATATGTAACACAGTAATAAAAATACAAGTTAAATGAATATATCATACAGTAGTTTAGTAGTTAATATTTTAGACAGATTATATAATTAATAAATTATTATAACACTTTTTGAATCTTGACTATAATTGCATTAGAAGTTAATTAAATATCATGCGCATCTGTATGTTATTATAGAACAGACAGACAGAGTTGTAAAAAGCAAACACCGCCATTGATCACAATAGGTTGAAATTAAAAATTTATTTTATTATATAAAAAAAACAGGTATGCAAAAACTAGAGATATAACTGCTTCCTAATTCTATAAAAATGGGTTGCAGTAGCTTTCTAGTTCTGCACTGGGATTGTGCATTGTAGCTATCTAATTCTACAAAAAGGGATGCAGAATTATCTAGTTCTACATTACACTTGGGCATTATAATTATCTAATTCTACAAAAAGGGATGCAGAATTATCTAGTTCTACATTACACTTGGGCATTATAATTATCTAATTCTACAAAAATGAGCTGCAGTAGCTTTCTAGTTCTGCACTGGAATTGTGCATTGTAACTGTCTAGTTATACAAAAAAGGATGCAGAATTGTCTAGTTCTACATTAGACTTAGACATTATAATTATCTAATTCTACAAAAATGAGTTGCAGTAGCTTTCTAGTTCTGCACTGGGCTTGAACATTGTAACTGTCTAGTTCTACAAAAAGGGATGCAGAGCTGTCTAGTTCTACATTAGACTTAGGAGTTATAATTATCTAATTCTACAAAAATGAGTTGCAGTGGCTTTCTAGTTCTGCGCTGAGCTTGTGTATTGTAACTGTCTAGTTCTATAAAAAGGGATGCAGAGCTGTCTAGTTCTACATTAGACTTAGGCATTATAACTATCTAATTCTACAAAAAAGCAATGCGGTAGCTTTCTAGTTCTAGACTGGGCTTCGGCATTTAAAATGTCTGGTACTACAAAAATCAACTTTCATTTTCTAGAGTTTACAAAAAATTTGTTTCCTGATCTAAAGACAGTGGATCACAAGCTTTTATTGAGGCCTCCAATTTTAAAAGGCCACAGCGTTCGAAAAACTCAAATGAGTCAGGTTTACAGTTTAGTCTTTTTAATTCTGCCGTTCACTCCGTCGCTGTACCTTAAAAGACGTCAAAACCAAAATCTCGAAAGGTGACAACTTGAACCGGTGTGAGTCAGAATGTGGGCGGGGGCCCGTAAAAGGAAGGCGCTGCGCCCGCGGGGTCGTGCGGGGGCGCATGTGGGTGCCGATTCCTGCTCATGTCGGCGCGAGGCGATCAGGTGCTCCAAACAGTTTAATCTTGTCAACCGGTAACCTTTAGAAAGTTTATAATTTTGATGAACTGTTTGTCACGTAGGAAATCGGTACAAAAAAGCTATGAACCTTCATGCATTTATTAATCTATTGCATATTTATTACAGATTTTTACAAAAGGGACCGAACCTAAGGAAACTGTACCTAACGATGAAGGCATGATGATATAAGACGCAATGAATCTATTAGGATAACATGAACTGAATGCAATAACCCTCAGTATATCACATTCCCTATTCTGGCAGAAATATGACTTGCCATATTTCTATACCATGCTACTACTTAGTGGCGTGTCAAGGTATACACTGATTAATTTGTCACAAAGGTTTAGCAAATAAATGGTGTTCACAAACTATTATCTATTTATCCGGCATAAAATCGGTACTACTTTACTAAAAAAGACGTAATGTAAGACTTTCTGTTGTCTCTTGAAATTAAAACGGGTAATATTATTTCCCTTCGAAATTCGGGAGAATGTCCGGGAAAATGCGACACCCACCCGATTTCTTTCTTATTTAGCCAAACAATTCCTAGCACTAAGTACGCGTTATAAATATTGGTTATATGTGAAATAAAAACGAATACGTATAATGAATTTCAATCAACTCGTGCTACTTTATTATTTAATTAACTATCTATTATTATTTCATTATAAAAAAAAAATTAAGAAAGGCGATGCATTCGTTTTGACTACAACAAAGGAGTTCTACAGCCCTGACACAATCATGCGTCACAATTATCAGTTAAAGATATTTTTCTGTATCACAATTTGTCAAAACGTGGATGAGATATGTTATGATGAAAAGAGCATTAAATGACTTTTACATACTTAGCCTATAAAGAAAATTAAACCTTCAAAATAAACACAAAAACAAATTAGATTTTCAAAAAGGTTAGTTAAGAGTTAGTAAGTTAGAAAAATTTCAGTGAAGTCTGAGCACTTAAACATTATTTTTTTTTAGAAATATAAATCTGCCAAAATTCAAGGTTTACCCGTTATAGTAAAGTTTTTTTTAACGTTCTAAAATAAAATTAACTAATAAAAAGGTTAAATTTTGAAAACAGGAGTTAACAAAAGCATTTAGTTACCTCTTAGCAGCAAGATCTGTGGATTCTGTGGATTCGTCTAAGGAAATAAAATAGTATAGATTAAATAACAACTTTCATTTCGTTACGATGAGAGACAATATTGTTAAGGATTTAAAAACAATTTTGAAAACCTAACTTGATAGATATGAAACAAAAGATTCTGTAACGAGAGAAGCGTCTAAATCGTTTGAGTACACCTTTGTAATGATAAATACAAATTTAATCATGTTGCACAAATTATTTATAATAAAATGATAATGAAAAATAACAAAACACTTTATAAAATAACAACTGACTACAGCTTTCAACTAACCTTGTTTTCGTCTTATGATTTTTATTTACGTGCCTGTTTTTATTTGTTTTTAACTGTTGCTATTCCGTACGTCAACAGAAAAAAATGCTTTCTATTTAAGATTGGGTAGACATAAATAATTAACTAGACAACATTGTTTTTTTTATTTTGACCATCTCTGAGCATTAAACATTAATCATTAAAATTCTATTTCTACTTAGATAACATAGGTTTTTTTGTGTCAAATTTATGAATGGTTCAAGCAATCTTGACAGTTCCTTTTTGGCTAACTGATAGACCAAATATCTTGACTCAAATGTTGAAGTCTTTTAAGCAGTTTAACAAAAGAAAATTTATGAGATATCAACAGAGCTCGGTGATTTGAAGTTGAAACGTATTTTCAATAAACAAACAAACAAAATTCACATTTCGAAAACCATTCATTACGTTCTAGAAAATTAACAGAAAGTACTGTAGACCAGATTTCTGAATCTAAGCGAATCTCAACTGTATGACGGCTCGTTATCGTCCTAACTCTCTCATGTTCTTTATATACATTACAATATTTTAAACACAGGTATTCAAAATTCACATTTCGGAACCCGTCCATTAGATTCTAGAAAAATACCAGAAGGAACTGTACGACCAGATTTCCGAATCTAGACCAATCTCAACTGTATGACGACTTGTCCTAACTGTCTCATATTCTTTATATATATTATAATATTTTAAAGACAGGTATTCAAAATTCACATTTCGAAAACCATTTATTACGTTCTAGAAAAATAGCAGAAAGTACTGTAGACCAGATTTCTGAATCTAGGCCAATCTCAACTGTATGACGGCTTGTTATCGTTCTAACTCTCTCATATTCTTTATATAAATTATAATATTTCAACCACACAGGCTTTTCATCTCGCCTCCAGCTTGCTTGCGTCTTTTTTCAGAAAACCTACACTAGTTTCTCATCGAAGACATTATGCTATTTTTTATAGCTAAACTATTCATCACATCAAGGGATAATCTAGATTCTAACATCAGGAGACAACCAAAGCCATCTCCAAAAATTGTATCTGTATTAATTTCCTTTAGTTTTCCATGTACGTGTGTATTTTTCATTAATTTCATTTCCTTCTACCAATATATTAAATTCCGGTACATTTTTGAAGAAATTATTATGGTTTTTTTTTGCTAAAAAGTTTCGTTAACTTGCTTCGTTTCTATAATTCTATGCAGTTTACCACGTGTCTTAATAACCTACTTTATCATGCTCGATAGGTTGAGATTGCTATTTTATTAAGTCACCCTCACATTGTTTTCTTCATATCCTTTGTTAAATTCAGGTACATTTTTGAAGAATTTATTATGGTTTTTTTCGTTTCGTTAACTTGCTTCGTTTCTATAATTCTATGCAGTTTACCATATGCCTTAGTAACCTACTTTATCATGCTCGATAGGATGGAATCGCTACTTTTGTAAGTTACCCTCGCATTGTTTTCTTCACTCAAATTATGTAAAATTAATTTTCATTAATTTAATAGCCTATGAAAATCTATAATTACATCATAATTATAGGTAGCATACAATTGTACGTGTCAGCTTCGACGCGCGACTGGAGTTTACTTCTTAAGTACAATTGTCTTAGAATGTATAAAATAGGTAACACTGTATATAAATATAAATATCAATGTCATTAAATATAAATGGAAAATTCTGTAATAAAAAATGCTGACAATATAATTATTTTCAAGGAAAACACAAATGAAGAAGATCAAATTTATCCAACAAAATTAAAAACATTTAGTAACGTCAAACTAAGAAGTTAAAATTAAAAGAGACTTTTTAATTTTGTAGGACAGAAGACACCAAATATTCACATATAATGATATTTAATGATCTTAATATAAACAAACAATAATAAACTATGGATGTCACGTTCCGTGATTGCGATTACGCCACAAGAAAATGCCAAATAAACATATTGCTATCTCACTCTAAAGATGCGCAGAAATGTCGCGCGGAGAGCCCACCTAACGGTATCCTTGTTTTAACTCTCTGAATTTCGTACAATCAGAACCTGACAAGTATACTTTTTAAGGCTCTCAACTTCGTACGCTGTGAACTTCTGATTTTACTTCTCATAAAATTTCATACCGGACGCTATATATGAAGATCGATTTTTAAGGAGTAAACCCCAAAAACTTAAACGTACTATTATATAACTACTTCATTTAATGCACCACGTATACACTATTACAACGAGCGTACGATAACTTCTATTCGGACACAGGTGGCGTTGTTATGTAACTACCCTTATCAAGATTTATGTATTGACGTGGTAAATCGCTGGTTCGTTGTAATTCGCTACAACTGAAATATTCGTATATGTTACTCGTAGATAAGGAATAGTGTAATGGAAAAAGTGAAAACAATGTATGAAATAAATTTTGAGAACAAAGCTGCGGAAAAAGTTGTGTTTATTGTAAATTTTTACAATAAACACAAGCTTTCCTGTAAAAATGTATGTTTATTGTTGTTTAATTTTTTGCAATTGATGTGTTATTGTTATTATAGAGTTTATTTTTGATACTTTCTCTTATTAATAATCAATTACTATAAACATTTATTTAATGAAAGATTATTATTTTTGAGAGAAAAATTATTCTCATCAAGTAAAAATTATTGAAATAATAAAAAAAATGTATTTTGTTTAATTTGTATTTTCCCTTTTTGCTTCAATATTTTTTCAATATACGCTCCAATGATTTTGTGAAAACCTTGGCTTTATCAAGAATTCAAGTCAGGAAAAGTCATTAGAACAGAATAAATTTTCCCAAAAGGAATGAAGGATATAACCCAAGTTTTAAACAATCATTTTAACGTGGAAGAAACTGGTGAGGTGCACGTTGGAACACATGTGAAGCAGGATTCTGTAATTGTTTGTTACTATAATAGATATTATAGTATTAAAATGTAATTGAATATATTGATATTTGTAATATAAGTCAACTGATAATTTTAATCGATAGTTCTATTTAATAATAGAGTAAGTTAACAAGGTAAACTGCAGGGGATTGTAGAAACAAAACAAGTTAACGAAATTTTTGACGAAAATTATAGTGTAAGTTTACAAGGTAAACTGCAGGGGATTGTAGAAACAAAACAAGTTAACGAATTTTTTTACTACAGTAATAGAGTAAGTTAACAAGGTAAACTGCAGGGGATTGTAGAAACAAAACAAGTTAACGAATTTTTTACGACTGTGATAGAGTAAGTTAACAAGGTAAACTGCAGGGGATTGTAGAAACAAAACAAGTTAACGATTTTTTTTACTACAGTAATAGAGTAAGTTAACAAGGTAAACTGCAGGGGATTGTAGAAACAAAACAAGTTAACGAATTTTTTACGACTGTGATAGAGTAAGTTAACAAGGTAAACTGCAGGGGATTGTAGAAAAAAAAACAAGCTAACGAATTTTTTTACTACAGTAATAGAGTAAGTTAACAAGGTAAACTGCAGGGGATTGTAGAAACAAAACAAGTTAACGAATTTTTTACGACAGTGATAGAGTAAGTTAACAAGGTAAACTGCAGGGGATTGTAGAAACAAAACAAGTTAACGAATTTTTTTACTACAGTAATAGAGTAAGTTAACAAGGTAAACTGCAGGGGATTGTAGAAACAAAACAAGTTAACGAATTTTTTACGACTGTGATAGAGTAAGTTAACAAGGTAAACTGCAGGGGATTGTAGAAAAAAAAACAAGCTAACGATTTTTTTTACTACAGTAAAAGAGTAAGTTAACAAGGTAAACTGCAGGGGATTGTAGAAACAAAACAAGTTAACGAATTTTTTACGACTGTGATAGAGTAAGTTAACAAGGTAAACTGCAGGGGATTGTAGAAAAAAAAACAAGCTAACGATTTTTTTTACTACAGTAATAGAGTAAGTTAACAAGGTAAACTGCAGGGGATTGTAGAAACAAAACAAGTTAACGAATTTTTTACGACAGTGATAGAGTAAGTTAATAAGGTAAACTGCAGGGGATTGTAGAAACAAAAACAAGTTAAAGAAATTGTTTACGACAGTAATAGAGTAAGTTAACAAGGCAAATTGCAGGGGATTTCTTTCAAAAATTGTGCCTGAATTTAACACATTAGTGGAAGGAAATGAAAATAATAAAATATTAGGGCAACAGTAATTAATTCTATATATTTCAGGTGAATGCATAGAAATGTAATTGAAATTAATACAGATACGATTTTTGAATATGGCTTTGAAATGATCACTGAGGCTGGAATCCAATGATTCTCGTCAAAATGGCGTCTCATAGTAACCAAACTAAGCTTTTTCATTTAAATTTTAGTCTCTGCCATTTTACTTCTTACTAGACAAGACGGACAAACGAACGCACGTATATGACAACATTATTAGGATGCTTTGTTTCACTGTGGAAAACTGAAAAGAAAAGAATGCAAAAAAATATTAGGAAAATTCGTGATAAAACTAGAAAATAGTATTAACAATAAATCAATCTTCCTTCTAAGTAAATTTCGGAGAAATATACTCAATATATAGGTATTTTTAAAAAATGGCAACTTTCGTGCAAAAGAATTTTTCATTACTCATTGGAAAAAAGAAAAACACCGCCTATCGCAAGGCATCTTCGTTGATCATTTATTTCATAATTTGATAAATACTTCGTTGATAAATAATAAAGTAATTCTATTTTTCTGTGCATTTACTAAATAAAATTTCAATAATCAATTATTTAACCGTTTTAGTGCCATTGTTTTTTACTCTCTGTTTTTGATGTCATTTACCCTTGTTTCGAAAAAAACTGTATCTCTTCCAAAAATTATCCAATTTTAATAATTTTTTCGGTGTTTTCTTAATAAAAATTTGTACAAGGATAATAAAATATAAAGAAAATTATGGAAATATATATTGTGAACAAAAATTATAACAAAAACTGAAATCAAGGTCACATCGTATTTTTGCAGTCCGGTACATCCTCCGTATCAGCAAAATAATTGTTACCGTCACTATTATCACTATCACTTAAAACTTGCATTACGCCAAATTGTGAGCGCACCACAATGTCACTCCCACTATCACTTTCTTCACAACTTGAAAAATGATCATTTTCACTCGAATTACTTTCGTATTCCGACATTATGGGTTAAAATTTTTCTTTTCCTGTATCCTTTTTATATTGTAATTACTAATAATATTATAATTTGAACTTTATGTAAAAATGTACGCGTAGAAAAATAAAAAATTAGCGTTGCGTGCAAGCGACATCCCGTACCGCGCACTAAACAGCACCTGTTTTCGCGAGCGCCATCGCGCTCGTAGTAAATTTAGATGGCGCTCATCGGCACTATCGGTTAATATCCATTTCCTCTCAATAACGTCTTATATCATGTTTCTATCAGAAGACATATAGATTAAAGTATAAAGCGAAATTTGTAGCGCCATTACAGAGACCTTCAACTTTAGGAGCAGAAACGGTAGAAGACTTGTTTCCACTGATCTCGCTTACATTGAATTCATTTGCCCTATGTCTTCTCGTATATTAACCATAATCTGTCGTTGACATCAAATTTAATCTGATGGTCGAATTGGATAACAATTTTCAGTACGGAACGCAATTAGCTAACGAGGGGGTTAATGTAAAAATGCGGGTAAATCAATAAACGACTCCCTCAATTTCCTGCTAACGTTAAGGGTGGCCAGTTTTACGACTTGCTTACTCACACGTGACGTTAGGATGCATACACACTAAACCAATGTTAACCGTTATTCCGGAATCAGAATAAAACTTCGGGTCGTGCAAACAATTAATTTAAAAACAATTTGAGCGCGTGCACTCAGTGCATGTGAGACTTATTTGGCGATCTAAACATCGATTTGTATGTATATAATAAGGGGTAAACTGCAGAGAGGGACAGAGAGAGAGAGAGTACACTAAGTTTAAGTCCATAGATTACACTAAATCGTAGAAGAATATTTTTTAATACTATACATTCATAAAAGGTAATAAAATTACATTAAATGATGTGAATATCTAAAAACTTCATATAATTTTATATAGATAATTCATATAATCTAAAATCTTCATATAAATTTACATAGACAATTATCAATTAAAAAATAGCCGCGATGCCAGTACCAGAACACGGCTAAATGCGACTGAAGCAAGTTGAGATGTATTGCTCCTGTTGCA
This sequence comes from Druceiella hillmani, assembly GCA_039881145.1. Taxonomy (NCBI): domain Eukaryota; kingdom Metazoa; phylum Arthropoda; class Insecta; order Lepidoptera; family Hepialidae; genus Druceiella; species Druceiella hillmani. The sequence continues at coordinate 10,876,067 of JAYKKI010000071.1, read as the reverse complement.
AATTATATTTACGGCAACTATATGCGCGGGTTTATTGCGGATTTATAAATAAATTAAGTACATATGTTGGTAGACTTGTAACGGATGAAGTACACGCAATATTAATAATAAATCGATCGTAAATAAATAAATCATTTAACAAAATTTTGACAGTTTACTTTGACACACATAACGTACAAAACAGCTGATAGCAGTATTGAGTGCCAGTTTTATTTGTTTTCGTGCATGCCTACACTCCTTGTCTTATTATATCGTGTCCATCTGTCTCTCTCGCTTGTTAGCTAAGGACATATTTTCCGTCCTTCTTCCGACAGATTCGTTACATTCAGGCGTTACAACTGAACGTTGCATAAAAACGTTGCACGAAATTCGACTTTGACATTTTATTCTCATCGCGTCCAAAGAAATTTCGCTTCAAAAATATATAATTTTACGCTATAAAATCTTATTCGAATAATTTTAAGATCATTGTCAAAACAATGTTAAAGTCATTATAATTAATTAGGATTAGCTAATTAGAACTAGTTTTGGGTTGATTATATACGTAGTTACATTTTATAGATAAAATATTAAAGAATAAAAGCAAAATATTGTGATTTTTATGACTTGTATTATCGGCAAGAGTGATTAGAATTAGTTGCCAAATTCCATATTTGTTCCGTTATATTGAATTATTTCATTTGTAAGATTTTAAATGGTACTATTCCTCAAAAATAATATTGAGAGTCTTAATTGAATATTGCATTTTTTTTATTATTTTACACCATACTCGTACCTACTCATAAAAAAAAGTTGGTACTGTTGATTTTGTTTAATATTTCCAAATACTTAGTTACGTTTCTGTTGGTTTAAGCAAAAATTAAACAAATTTGTAGTGACATTTTTTCTTTTAAGTCGAAGAATACTGATCCCGAAATTTGAATCCAATATCATCTGATATTGAACCTCGTATTTGGAACAAGAGATTATGCAGCTATTCTAGCTATTCGATAGCAATTACTAGCAAAGTTCGTACTTTCATGGAACACCGCATGCCGTTATGCTATTACTGTAACTCTTTATTACGATTTAACAGTAAAATAGTTTTAAACTAAATATTATTTTTATATAAAAATAGGAATTTAGCGCTATATAACTGGCAAAATGATAATTTCACTTATTATAAAACGCAACGTTTCTCCATCTTATTTTATTGTGTGTTCTCGTATAATTCAGGAACCACTGATTTAAGTTTCGTTTAGCTAAATAATCTTGCGAGGTTAATATCTTTATTTTATGTAAACAATTTAATAATCCCAAAGTTTTTAATGTAATTATGCGTACGTAATATAAAATCTTTCCTGTTATGTTTATGCACTTTACTAAAATTGCCAGTAACTTCATGTATTTAGTGCATTATAATATTTATGCGTGATTTAGAAACTAATTAGAATCGAAAAAAAATTCGAAATTAATTCCGTAGAATTATTTTCGATTGAGAGTAATTAAATTCAATAATCTTTGATAAATTGTTACCAAGTTAGATAAATTGTTTATAATATTATTGTAGATAAATTGTTAGCAAATTGAAAAAAAAAACAAAATCTATATCATTCTTTTAAACTTATATACTTTGATTTTGTCCTACAACAGAATATTTTAAAAGCCCTATGTAAGCGCAGTATAATTTTCAAGATTTGCTTTTGGAGCTGAAACCTCTAAATGCATTTGCATGTAAACGCTGAACCACCGAATGCATTCATTATGATGTAAAGAACATATTTAACTGTTTACGCGTTTACATTTACATGTAAACGCTGAACCACCGAATGCATTCATTATGATGTAAAGAACATATTTAACTGTGTACGCGTTTACATTTGCATGTAAACCCTGAACCACCGAATGCCTTCATGATGATGTAAAGAACATATTTAACTGTGTACGTGTACGCGTTTACATGCAAATGTAAACGCGTACGCGTTTTTTGCGTAATTTAACTGTGTACGCGTCTTTATCGGCGTATAAAATGCCCACCCAAGCATGCGACGTAGCACTACGCAGTAATAGTCAATATTCGTTGGTAGCATAGCATTGTTCGCGCCATTTAGCCGTGTAGAAAAATATGTTAAGTAACAACATCAATATTGTAGAGGTTTTTTTATTTTATAACGAATCCTTGTAACTCTCTTACGTTTATCATACAGCACAGATATACAGCTTTTTCTTCTTTTGAAAGCAAACATGCGTTGCAAAAACTCGCTTCTTATAATAAGAATAAATTTAATTTCCGGCTTTAAATAATCAAAATACGGATACTCACTCGATGCCCTTCTTTCTCTCTCGCATACAAGCACACCCACACACACATATGGGTACCTACACCAATGCCAAGTCGAAGGTACACATATGGGTACCTTCGACTTGGCATCCCAAATAGTAGAGCAGTATTTTGGAAATTGATTTCAGTTTGGAAACAATATTATACTGCAAAAGTTGCCACTAAATACTCATATTGTATACTTTTTTATACTTATTTCTCCATTGTTAATGCTAATATTATCCTGTAGTACCCAAAATGATTACGAACTTACAAAGGATTCAATAACATATAATTTACAAGAATCGAAACAGATATATCTAACGTATAATGAAATAAATACTTTCATATATATATATATATATATATATATATATATATATATATATATATATATATATATATACGTGTTACCTAATTAAAGTCCTAATTGTTTCATGCCTTTGAATATTATGCCTGCACTTACTTTCCTACCTTCGTACTAAATTTTCTAATTGCTTCATGCCTTTGTATATACCTTTACATACTTACCTACTAACTTGTTAATTTTCTATTTGCTACATACACACACCTGCATATAATTATTGCCTACCTCTCCATTAATTTCTTAGTTGCTTCGTGCCTTTGCATATACCTGTATATACATGCTTACGTAACTACATACTCTCTTAGCCATTCCATTTCTTCACATATATCTTTATATACTAACCTAGCTATTTAGTTTTTTGCTTACGTCAAGGCAAGTAAAATGTGTCCAAACTTGAAATCACCTGGAAAGTTTATGTCCCCACCTTTCACCTCCTTTATCAGACTCTAGTAATTACTTCTGATCAAAAAACTGTTCAGACAAGTGAAATAAGCCAAAAATTGATGAATCATCTTTATCTTTAAGAAGTTTCTGTAACTGTCTTCTGGCTTAAACATCAGCCTCTAACCATCTCTCAATCACACCGAACAATAAAACCATTGAGAAAGAATATCAAAATATGATAAAAAAATTGGACAAGAAATAGCGAGATAAGCTACATTGTTTTTCTTTGAAAATACATTATCTGTAGCTTAACAAAACTTCGCATTCAGAAAAGATATTTCTTTAGAAAATACAGGCTTTATTTAGAATTAGTAAAGTTAATGGCTAAATATAATCTTAATCATTTAATATCTAAAAAATAGAATAATACTTAATAACACACTGTATAACAGCTACATTGGTCAAATTAAGAAAATAATATAATATGTCCACATCGAGAGTACATTGTCGAAATTCAATAATCTGGCTCAAGTTTTTCCTTGTACTTAGGGTTGCCACCTTTTTTTGAAGGTAAAATAGTATTTTTTTCAAACCATTGCAAAAAATATAGTACTATTGGGAAATTCAAGGAAAAAAATAGTACACATTTATTTTTCCACCTGTATTTGTTATTAGTCTTAGCTTTGGCTAATAAAGCCTTATTTGTATTTATTCTTATTGTCATATTACTATATTGTATTTTTAAAATAATTATAGGAATCTGAGCAATTTAGATCCATATAAAAATAAATTAACATTTCGTTTTTATTTAAATTAATAGAGGCCCTATTCCTTTCTTCTCGCCATTTTAGATTCATTACGGCAAAAATTATTTCCGTAAAAGCGGAAGTTGCAGGTAGGGAAAGTAAAAAGGAAATAATTTTAAATATATTTGTTAAATTTGTATCCGAGTTTTTAAAGAGCATTTTCCATTTTTCAGCAGTATTTTTAGATTTAAACAATTGTTCATTGCTTATTTTTGAAATAATTTCATTAACCATATTTATTTCTGAATGCAAATTGTTGACAGTAATATTTTCGTGTATTAATAATTTTCGTGTTTAAATTCAGAAATTAGCATTGATTGAGCCAATTAGTTGGGTTAAAATCAAATCGTTTATTCAAATATATTAAACTTTGTTCAATAAACAACAAAAGGTTACTATGAATCCTACTTGAAAGTTCGGGAAATTTTTCTTCTCTTTTATTAATTTGTCTATTTGTGTCATATCCAAAGAAATGGTCCGTTTTGCGCTGCTCTAATTCATCCTTTAAAGTTTTCATAATATGTAGACATCTAAAATGGTAATATTATTTTCTTTTAGCAACTTCACAGTTTTGTTGAATACATACAAAATATGACTGACAAAATGAAAATAAATTTCAATGATCCTTCTGTTTCATCTAGCAAAAGAATATTTTGCAAGATTGATAGGCAGTCATCCTGTAGACTAAAAAAATAGTTTCTTATGGGTAACCAATTCAGGAATATGTTATCAACACAAGGCAATAAAGAAAGCCATCTAGTGCCTAGATGCATTTTCAGTTCAAGCCATTCCCCGTCGACGTCATCAGCATCACTTTCCATTTTTTTATTTTTATGGCACAAAATAAACACGCGTAACCGGTTTAACGCTCAAAAAACGGTCGCACAGATAGTAAATAATGTAAAAGAACGGTCAATTTGAAGTTAACGTTTACTTGCCGTGACGTGTAAGCAACGAACGACGTGAATGCGTTTCGTTCTGAAATTCCCAATGCTGCGTTGCGGATGCGTTCCAGTTACAGTTAATTAAAAAAACTCGAGAACTGAATTACCGATGAAAATATAGTATTGTTCGTACTATATTATTTTTCTATAATATATAGTACAATTGACTGAAATATAGTACGATACTATATAATATAGTACGGGTGGCAACCCTACTTGTAATTAGGCAAAACTGCCATCGATATAACAGATACCATCCTACTATAACTAAGTATTGATATTCTATAACATGAGCTCAAAGTTTCGACAATGTCACATCGATATCATGTTTATGCAGTGAAATTTAACAAGAAATCAAATCCTTTAGCTTTATTTACATTTCCATGTGTTATTTTTTCTAATGTTTTAGAAAAACTACATTCTTTACTTTTCAGTTTCAAACCCAGATCGAAAATACTTTCAGAAAAAATGGAAAAAAGCATAGAAAGATTTTCAGACACTCGCTGCAGTGATCACTGTAACTCTGTTACAGTTGTGAAAAAAATGTGGAAACAATTATGAACACTTTGAAAGAAATATATGATTCCTCTAAAGAAAATTGTTATTTCCGCATAATGTAACTTCATATTTTTAACTTATTTAGAATTCTACCACACGATTCTACCAGAAGGGAAACTGATGCAAAATAAATTATGAACAGCGAAAACTTTTCATGATACAAGTTAAGTGGAATTAAAAGTTCTGCAAGGAAAAAACACCATCGTCAAAACTGTATAAACTTTTAAATTTAAAAAAATATAACTCAATTGGCATTGATTTTTAAAGCCGTAGTAAAATAAAATTCAAAAAGAGCCAACCCGGAGAGCAATTATATAATGTAAATCTAAATCCACATGCGAAATATCGTAGATCAATGTTTGAATGCTTAGATCGTTTTCTTCAAGAACTACTTCTAGGATCCTCCGCCATGAAAAGCATTTCAAACATATTTAATATTTTACAGACCAAATGAATTAATTGTAAATAAAGACAATAATGTCTAGTCTATAGTGATTTTGAAAAAAGACATAACTATAGGCTAACATAATAAGACATAACTACCGCCACAATATCGCCAAGGAGGCAGAAGCAGCAGATAAGACATAACTAACGCCACAAATATCGCCAAGGAGGCAGAAGCAGCATAGAATGCTAATTTTTTTCTTTATTTCATTGCTGAATGGGACTCCACAAAAGTGTTATATGATACATCGTCAACAATACTCGTTGCCACTAGTTGATTAGTGGAATACAATGGGCAAGTATTTTTAAGATAATAAGAAAAACTATTCAATAGGAAATGCTTGGTTGGTAGCTCATTGCTGAATGGGACTCCACAAAAGTGTTGTATTATACATCGTCAATAACACTCGTTGCCACTAGTTGGTTAGTGGAATACAATGGGCAAGTATTTTTGAGATAATAAGAAAAACTATTCAATAGGAAATGCTTGGTTGGTAGCTCATTGCTGAATGGAACTCCACAAAAGTGTTGCATGATACATCGTCAATAGCACTCGTTGCCCATAATTGATTAGTGGAATAAAATGGGCAAGTATTTTTGAGATAATAAGAAAATCTATTGAATAATAAATGCTTGGTTGGTAGCTAAAATAGTAGCCAAGTTTTTTCGTTTTTGTTCAATTAGGTGCAAAATATTAATTTTCCCTGATAACTTTTCTCATTTTCTGATCAATGCTGCAAGCTAATGATTTTTTGAAATCATTTTTCGGTTTCTTAGATTTATTGTTCCAATTAATATGAGAGCCAGACATCCGAATTCAATTTCTTATATCCGCGGACTTTTTTTTAATGATGATCATGCTAAATCTTCCAAAGAAATTGATTCTTCATTTTATTCATTCAACTAAAAACATTTCGTGTGTTCAAACACTGAAGAAAAATTTAATATGCATCTTGATCCTATGCACTTGAGTGGTCTCAACAGGAATCCGTTTTCCAGGTATGTGACCTTAAAGACGTAATAAGAAATAAATAACTTATGATCTTACTTATTGAGTAGACTCAAACATACATTTCATTTTATACTTTTTGATAATTTGTGTCTCAACGGATGAAGGATTTTTTTCTAAATTTTTGTTTATATAATTTCAATGTTGAATAAAACAGAACTCACGAACTTTGCTTGTCAACGAAAAAAAATATCTACAGATTTAGATTTTATATGTATAAATACATATATATAAATATATATATATAAATATATATTTATATATATATATATATATATATATATATATATATATATATATATCTTACTTTATTAAAGTCCTAATCGTTTCATGTCTTTGAATATGCCTGCACTTACTTTCCTACCCTCGTACTAAATATTCTAGTTGCTTCATGCCTTTGTACATACCTTTACATACTTACCTACCAACTTGTTAATTTTCTAGTTGTTATCAACCGGTTGAGTTTTCTTCATCTTTCGTTTTGTGTACTGTACTTATTAATCAATATCTTTCGTTTCGTGTAATGTAGCACGTTAATATTTATAAATTTAAATACAAAAAATTCAAATTATATACTGGTAACATTAATTGTTTTTAAATTAATTTTACTGCAATCGAACATTTATTTTTTTAAAAAGCGAACTTGTAAATTCAAAAATTGACAACGAGCATATTGGCGATTGAAAAAAAAATGAAAAAGTTGAAAATAATTTTGTAATCCTATTCAATTCTCTTGACTATATTAACAAAACCTTTTTTTCGTCTAACGTTTTCATCCGCATCAAAAACAATATAACTTATTTTATTGTCAATTTTTCTATGTGTGGTGCTCTGAAATAAAATATACAATACCAAGGATGTAGGTGCATGTTAATAAAATTTATATTTAAGTTTTTATTCAAGTTATACAAAAAAGAAACATAAATAAAATAAACATAAATAAATAATTACCTAAACAATTTTAATATTTTGAATAGGTACCTAGTCATAAAAACAATAAATAGAATTTATTTACGCCTGTTTCTATATTTAACTTTATTTAAAACTTCAAACGAATTAATTCAAATAGTAAAATAGAATAATTTTAAAAACGACCAAAACCATTGAATCTTTTTAATTCACTTTTTACAAAAATATTCTTTAATTTCCAAAAGTATCAAAACCAAGACTTAAATACGAGGAATATTAAAATAATAAGTTATAATGTTCGCCCTTCCCGGGTGAAGCCGGGTTATAATCGCTAGCATAAAATATTGATTTAAACTAACAACTTTGCCCGGATGGAGACAGGTTTTTTACAGTTAGAGCGGATATTTGCACAGAACTGCAGAAAACAGGTAGGGTACAAATCGTTTACTGTATTTTTGCAACTACATATTTAATAACTCAGAGAATTAAAATTCAATCTATTTTTTTTTCAATTTCTCTTTACTAAGCGAAGAAGAAGAAGCGAAAGACAACAGGAAGTCAGCCTGAAGTCAAAAGTTGATGAGGCAAGTTCTAACAAAATCTATTTTTTTGCGAATATATATAAATGCAGATAAACTAAACTTTATTTGAGCACATAACATTTTCAAAGAAAAATTATAGATTCTAGATATGCAATGTTCTCTTCCATATAGAATGAGATATCGGTAACTATGTTTTGATTTTTTCGAAATAATAAACAACAACACAACTGAAAAATTTAAAATAGATAGACTTCAAAAAGTGGAAACGAAAGAGTAGGTAAATAGGTATACCTTGTAGAAATAAAGTTTTCGAAAAATCAAACTATTATAAAAAAATCACATTTAAGCCCTTCTTCATTTTTTTAATTAATCTGAAATGACACAAATAAGACAAAGTGTCATTTGTTTGTCTCAACATCTTATTTAATAAATTAACATTAAACAATAAGGTACACATACTTCCTCATCGAAAGCACTTGGATAACACTGACCGTTCCAAAAAAAGAATCCCAGATTCCATTCCAGGTAAGTTCTGTGTCGTTGTAATCTAGTTCCAGTGACAGTTTAAGGTTTTCTTCCAGGCGTCGATGAACTTAGTTTAAGCCTTTCTCTTAGTATAACTCCAATGGGTTTTGCCAAAAATAGCCTATTTATTATTTTCCCTTTAATTTTTTTCACATGTCCAACCAGTGGGTTGGCTCAGTGAATTTTAATAACATAAAAAATATCTGACTTTCTACAGACCACACAAGGCTTTGTATTTGTCCTCTGTCGCCTTATATCATTTGTATTGACACCATCGAGCCTGATAATTTCTTGAATGAAATAAATACTAAGATTACAAATATGTTTTCAAGTTTGGGAGATATTATTAAAAAAATCTGTTATTGAAAATAGAAATTGCAACATGTTGTTCACAATAGACCTAAGTTTTAAGCGAATTATTACAAAAAGCCGTGTTACTCGTAAATAACCACGTATTTATTTATTGCATTAGTTTTTTTTAATGTCTTAATGCCATGTGTTACACATACAGACTTGACTATAAGAACTTTTTGGTTTATTACAATCTAGCGACCCGCCCCGGTTTCGCTCGTGTGCAATGTAGGTACTAATGTGGTGTAATTGTGGAGCGATTAATAATATTACTGTTATTCATGCTCTGTCGCCGCCCGCCGCCACCGCCGTCCATGAACGGCATCGAATACTGAGTTTTGGTAATTTTAAATCTGTGATATCTTGTAAAGTATTAATGATAATGATTTGCTGTGAAGAGCAAATTTTAACTACATTAAATACCCAACGAAATCAACTTATTTAATTAAATAAAGATTAATATAATATTCGCTAAATCCCAGAGTACGCTAAATCCCAGATTACGATATGTCAACAATCCCAAAGACCTTTTTCAATTATTAACCAGATATGTTAATAATCTTATACACATTTTTAATTTTTTAATCAGAAATGTCAATAATCTCCAGTACATTTTTTAATTTTTAACCAGACATTTCATTTTTAAATTTTTAACCAGATGTGACAATCATCTCTAACACTTTTTTCACTTTTTAATCAAATATGTCAATAATCTCAAATAACTTTTTTAATTTTTAATTATATATGTCAATAATCTCAAACACCTTTTTCAATTTTTAACCATATGCATCAATAACCTCAAACACATTTTTTTACCTTTTAATCATATATGTCAATAATATCAACACTTATTTCATTTTTAACTATATGTATCAATAACTTCAAACACATCTTGAACCAGATATGTCAATAATATTAAACAGCTTTCCCACATTTTAACTGTGCATATAAATAATCTGTAAAAATCAGAATAACGACATTTATTGCAAGATTTAGTATACATCCAAGATATTCATCTAGCTCTTGTGACTGATATCCTAATCACATACCAGTTTTGAAAAACGATATCACTGTTCACAACTAATTTAATAAGAACGCCATGTACCTTTAATTTTTTGTATATACCTAAGTATGTACAGAGATATCTTTGTTCTATTCCTAATTAACAGGTTTAATATTCATTATATAATCAATCTAAACAAAAAAAAAGTCTGTTCAAAATATTAAGCAGATTTGATGATTAGAAGCCGAGAAAAATATAATACAATTTATTCGTATATTATAATATTCGCTATTCGTAGTATATAGGTATATGCCATCCCAAACTTTTTTCTGTGTATTTTTAAAATACACAATTACATAGTACAATTTTCTGATATATCTCGTAAAGTTTAGTCAGCGTTAGCAATGAGATCGCCCAAAATTCTACTTTTTTACGAAATATTGACTTTTTTATATGTTCTGCATATATTTTACATATAAACCTTCCGGACGAAATTATCTGAATGATAGTGAAAACCGCATCAAAATCCGTTGCATATTTTAAAAGATCTAAGCTTACAGAGGGACAGACAGACGCGGGAAGCGACTTTGTTTTATACTATGTAAGGATAACAATTTGAAAGGAATTGGAGCGCCCCCTATTCACAATCACGGTTCAGAGACATATGTGTTGCTCAGATACGGTTTGAAGAACTATTTGCGTATCAATTTTTTATTATTTTTGTGATACTTTGGAGTTTCACTTCATGAAATTTCCCTGTACATATAATAAAATGCTAACGAGACTGTCTGTGTGTCGATTTTGATGAAATTTTGCACTCCTATATCCCAGAGGCTCTACAATAGAAATCATCGCGCTGTTCCTGTGGACTAATCAGGTAACTAATAGATTGCCTCTTAATCAGTTAAGAGTAACATCTGTTTGTTTTATTAACAACCATCACAATCGTACTTTTATAATTCTCCACTAGATGGTGGTATTTATTTCATTATTTGTAAACGTTCTTAATTTAATATTGCATTTATATTTATATATTGTAAACTACATTATCAATCAAACTCTAGGGTATCCTCCTGGAATTACTCAAGAGGAAGAAGGTTTGAAGATTTTGAAAAATGTAATAGAGGCAACGCGAAGAGTATACAGAATTGCCAGTTGTCATTAAATCGTTTTCTGTTTATTTAAACTAGATATGTTCTAATTCGAAATATATTTAGTATAACATTTTGCGTGCAGATGTCAGAAGAATTACAATACTTTCGCATATTTTCTTTTAATATGCGGCAAAATTATTAAAAGTTAATATTATTATGTTAATATTATTAAAAGTTAATATTATTATGTTAATATTATTAAAAGTTAATATTATTATTATGTATTAATAGAAGTCAATACTTCCTTATACACGTAAGGTGGAAGCGATACTTGTATACCCTCGCTCCCGGTCGAGTACAGAGATTGTCTGAAATATAATGGACTTGCATTGTGTATGGGTCCTTATAACTTCTTTATATCCATGTCTGTGTTTGTCCGTTTTCGTAGTTTCCATCCGCGTAGACCTATGTTCATGAAATTTTGCTTCAAAGATCTCAATATGTAACAGATTTTTTTTCAGAATTTATTTTTTAATGTACCTGCCTTATTAAGAAGGGGACTGGAAAAAATTAAGGTACTCAGTTCTGTGGCGGGTCACTAATTGTTTATCGTTAGAAAGGTCTTTTAAAATTAAGTTAGATTCGATTTACAAGTTTTTATTGTTGAGTTTTGTAAATGAATAAGCCTTAAAATGACGAGTAGCGCCCAGCCCTACTCCGACCATCCCCTAATTTTTCGGGCATGGGTTGTATAAATTCTAAGTACTCGCAATTGATTAGAATCTTCACATTAAGTGATTTCGCTGACCTTTGCGCGTAACAGTAGAGTAGAATCACGCGATTTCTTAGAACTTGGTTCCTTTAGTCATCGTGACTTGGTAGGAAGTGGAACGGGCTTTGAATCATTTAGAACGTTCGCTAACTGCGTTCTAGAAAAATGGATCTCTAAAGGGCTCTTTTCGTGGGGACACTCAATAAACATGTTGGGTGGAAGCGTTTCACGATAGACATGGGACACTATTAGCGGACCTTTCAAAGTCTCCTCTGTTGTATGTGGGGTGATGTTACGGGTCCTTGAAGGGGCCCTGAGACAACTCAGGTGAAAAAGTATCGTTAGAGTTTCGGTCAATTCGCGTCAACATTTTTAACAGATATTGACACTCACGGAACTCTAATTTGTGGGTGTCCCGATTCGCACTTAGCCCGTTTTTTAATCTAGGCGCCTCGTTTTCAAACAAAATGATCTTCGAATTAGTTTCTTATAAGTATATGTAATTTATGAAACAAAAAATCTTAAAAGTAATATGTAGTAGGTATTTCCAGTTGAAATAATTAAGGGCATGTTTCACTTCCCACTTTGCAGAAAGACTATATTCACTACGCATTGAAGCGGTTCTTTATATTCTCATCACCTATAATTGAAACCAGCTCTATGAATGTTCTTTACGAGTTGCCATGTGTATTGTTGGGTCGAGCGTAACACGGGATTCGCATTTACTGATTAATACTGACGTCACGATTAGAGTGATTAGAAATGTGACTAACTTATTAAAATATGGAGGCTTTAAGGGAATTGTTTGTCAGGAACAAATATCTTAGGATATGTTGGAAAACATCGAATTCATACGATCTGAGACATTTTTAATATTTTTTGTTAAACAACTCATCTTAAACAAAAATAAAAAAATTGGAGAGGCCACAGAATAACAATAAAGACCAGACTGAAGGTTTCTTTAACAGAACGCAGTCCAAACGCCTCGCGCGCAGTAACTTACGGAAGAGCACATATCATCGTTTTTAACTGTTTTTTTATGTGAAACATCTAATGGCGCGTTTAGATGGGAGTTAAAATGCTCTGATGGCAAGACGAGCCTTACCATTTTGCCAGCTTCATGTATTGTCGGCTCTTTCCAACTTAATTCATCATACGACTAGCTTCGTGTATTGTCGGCTGTTTCCGACTTAATTCGCCATTCGGCCAGCTTCGTGTTTTGTCGGCTCTTTCCGACTTAATTCGTCGTGTATTTTCGGCCCTTTCCGACATAATTCGCCATTCAGCCAATTTCGTGTATTGTCGGCTCTTTCTGGCTTAATTCGATCAGCTTCGCGGCTTGTCTGCGATTCGGCCAGCTTCGTGTATGGTCGGTTCTTTCCAGCTCCGTTCCGCCAATGTCGTGTATTATCGGCTCTTTCCAATTCAATTCGCCCAGCTTCGCGTCTTGTCTGCCGTTCGGTCAGTTTCGTGTAAGGTCGACTTTTTCCTGCTTTATTCAGCCAGCTTCGTGTATTGTCGATTTTTTACGACTTAACTCGGCTAGCTTCGCGTGTTGTCTCCCATTCGGCCATCTTCGCGAATTGTCGGCTCTCTCCGACTTGATTCGGATCAGCATTGGTCCTTAGTTACTAACTACACATTAAATTGTATTAAAACCTTAAAAGCGTTATATACTTTAATTTAATAATAACAATAATAATGTTAATAATTCAACTTAAATATACATACTTTAATAATTATTATTATTTATTTAGTATTTATTTACTTTCACAGAGTTAATTTGTTTTTTTTCCTTTTGACCTCATTCAAATGAAAATATTCCAATATAAAAATGTTTTACATCAGAGGTCAGACGTCCCCTGATGAATCCATTTTTTTTTCTTTTACAAAAGTAGTCGTTAGTAAAATCAAAAGTGCACATACAGTTTTTTTTAAATTTTTTTTTATAAATAAACAATTCTAAGGAAAAGATAAAACATCAACGAACAGATGGATAAAAAGAAGCAAGAAAATCCGCACATAACTGAGGCCTAGAGTTTTTGTAGAAATTATTTTACAAAAATTACGCTATTCATCGCGAAAATCATTCGACTTCTATTGTGATAGTTAACCAATCGATGAAAAAGTAATAACCAAAATCGGTCAAGATTTGTGGCCTGTAACATGTCTTCTATATACTATGTCTATATTCTATATATTTCTGTATACATATATATAGATCAACGGATGGAGGAGACCCATCACCTCAGACCATTTAAAATATGTATTATGATCTAAATTCGCATTTAATAAATGCGAATTTAGATTATAACAAACATCCAAAAAAAACTATATTCTAAAAGAACTACATTATAGCAAATTTACTTGAATACTTATAATTACTTCTATCGTTAAACAGGCGGTGCTATAATAAACTAATTTTATAATATTTGTTTGTTTAATTGTTTTTTATGGTTTGACTTGAAAACGACTTATCAGATTGATATTACACATTCACCAGTCTGTCTCTTACACTATCGAGATAGATATAAGATATACAGATATACAATATGTTTTTAGAACCACAATAAGAATTTACCAGTCTCTCTCTTACAGTATCCAGATATATATAAGATATAAAGATAAACAGTATGTTTTTGGAATCACAATAAAAATTCACCAATCTGTCTCTTACATTATCCAAATAGTTATAAGTTATACAGATATTCAGTATGTTTTTGGAACCAGAATAAAAATTCACCAGTCTGCCTCTCCAGAATAAAAATTCACCAGTCTGCCTCTCCAAATAGATATAAGATACACAGATATATAGTATGTTTTTGAACCACAATAAAAATCCACCAGTCTGTTTCTCAAAGTATCTAGATAGATATAAGATATACAGATATACAGTATGTTTTTGAACCACAATAAAAATCCACCAGTTTGTTTCTCAAAGTATCTAGATAGATATAAGATATACAGTTATACAGTATGTTTTTGAACCACAATAAAAATCCACCAGTCTATTTCTCAAAGTATCTAGATATAAGATATACAGATATACAGTATGTTTTTGTTTTTTGAAAGAATTTTAGAAGGCAATGAAATCTATAAAAAACTTCAAGGATATATATATATACATATATATATATTTGTATATATATATATATATGTGTATATGTATATATATATATATATATATATATATATATATATATATATATATATATACACAGTCAAACCTGGATAAGCGAGAGTTCAAGGGAGCACAATATCATTCTCGCTTATAGAGGTTTCTCACTAACTCGAGTTTCTCGCTAATGCAGGTACATGGGTAGCGTTTCTCTCTTATAGAGGTACGCAGCAATAACAAGTCACAGCAAGTACGAATGTAGTAAATATGTAATATGATAAAATTATGTGCACAATATGCATAACATATATTATGTACATATATATTTTTAATAGTGTGTATATGTTACGTTCATTAGATTTCGACATATAAGTACTTTATAAGGGTAGGTATCAAGATGTTTACGAAAACAAAACAAAAATTCATGCACTATGTAATTTTATTTTATTTAGAACTTATTTACACTTAAAAAAAATCCGTCAATTTCGTTTTGGTTTCTGTTTTTGTATTTTGAATGTTTTTCTCTAACTCATAAATTTTGTCGAATATTGCTTGATCAACAACCGCCGCGTATTCAAAGTACAGATGGACCGTCTCCAACCCATTTAAAGCTAGCTTCATTGGAATGATCTTTAATTTTCCGTTTTGACATGATGCAGAACAGAACTTTCCTTCGCAATTGATTAACTATAAACTGAGTAAGTCCGACAAACAGGACGGTACACAGGCACACGTGTCCATTCGAAAAGAATGCGATAAAATAACAACGTTATTTAGTTAGCACGAAATAGAATAGGTACAATATTGACGAGAAAACAATACAAAAACAATGGTAGGAAGTTCCATGAAAGTTAAGAATGAGTCATAAAATAGCAGATGTTAAATTTGTAATTTGTTTTGTTATTTATTCCTCCTAAATAATATAAATAAATAAAGCTGTCGCTTATAGAGGTATAGATAAGTAGCAGTCTCACTTACGGAGGTCCGTGAGGGAAAAACGACTCTCTCTTACAGAGGTTTCTGTTTCTCGTCAATAGAGGTTTTGAGAGCTTAAAATGACGGGTCCTGGCTATTACTCTCACTTATAGAGTTTTCTCACTTATCCAGTTCTCACTTACCCTACGTTAGGTTTGACTGTATATATATATATATATATATATATATATATATATATATATATATATATACATATATATATATATATATATACATATATATATATATATATATATATATATATACATATATATGAATGTAGTGAATTGGGTGCAAGTCTGGTTTAGCGAAAATCCAAATTTCCCGTTTTTTTTCTTTTAAATGATAAAACATACAGAAAAAACGACGTATTTAAAATTAGAGCGCGAACTTCACTATTTCATTGGAAAAAATCGATTTGAAATATGAAAGTTTTATGCTGAAACGCCTGTCCCTTGGTTATCAAACATACATTTCATAACCTTTCTTTACGCGATCGATTTTGCGAATTTTGATATTTTTATTTTTTAGATTTGTTTTTTGTGTGTTTGTGTGTGCAAATTCAGTGTTTCCTGTTATAGTATACACACTATTAAAATAATAAGAATAGCAATTAAGTCAACTGCTTATAGCTTACACTTCCTTAGAAAACCACACTTTTGTTTGGAAACTTTTTTAAATCACTTTTCTTAATAAAAACTAAACCCTAACCTTTGCAGGTACTTCATTTTTTACCTATATTCTTTCAATTAAACTAAAACAAGGGGAAAATTAAACCAGACTTTCTCTGTTATTTGTTGCAATTTATTATTAAAGCTTAATACAAATGGTCAGTTTAGTGTGCTCAGTTTTACCCATCAGTTCACTGTTAATGTAGTATATAAGTGAGAAAAAAATCCATCAAGAACTAGTTATGAAAGCTTGATTAAAAATAATGGTTCTTCATGGTGACAGCTTCTGCTACAGGCACTTAGCAAAAAGCAAATAAGTTTTATGAGGACAAGTTATCCGGATTACGTATTGATTCTAAAACTACTGTTGTTTCTGCAATAAAAGTATAAATGTTTTTAGATTCTCTATCAGCCTGCTCACCCAATTATGGTGGCTCAATAAGGAGTTATGTCAATCTGCTCACCCAATTATGTGATATTACTTTGCTAGAAGAGAACCTGAAATTATACTAAAGTGATCAATTGTAACGACATGACACATCTAAAAAAATCTTTTAAAATCCATGCAAGATTAAAAACACGCAAGAGAACCTGAATTTATCACAAAGGGATTAATTACGACGACTGACACATCTACATTTTTTTTTAAATCGATGCAAGATTAAAAACACGCAGTGCTACGCGAACATTTAAATTTTTGTAATTGTGTTAAGGACTGGCATTAAGGATAAACTCAATTCTTCAATTTTATGATTAGATCGCTAGCAAAAGCTATTCAACTTTTGCGATCAACAATTCAAAGATTTGAAAGAGATGTTTTACTCAAAGACTTTTAGCGTAAATTCTATATCAATATAATAGATTATTCAAAATCATACAACTCAAAGAAAAAAAAACTTTTAAAACAGGAATTTACACATATAGAATATTTGATAAAGTTGACATCCAAATCTTAATTAAAGGGGACAGTGGTAATGATTAATTTACAGTTGACATGTATTTAAACGATTGAACGATTTCATATTAATATTTTTTTTATTATTAACAAAGTTTTTATTTTGATCTTGCACATGTAAGTTACATGTGATTCTTAACTGATTTTAAAAAAGGAGGAAGTTCTCAATTCGTCGGAAACTTTTTTTTATGTATGTTCAGCGATAATTCTGTACTGATTGGACCGATTTAGATGATTCTTTTTTGTTTTTTTTTTATTTTTCATTTGAAAGAGAGTACTTTAGAGGTAGTCCCCATATAAATGTGATGATAATCTAATGACGAAATTCAAAAATTAACAATGGAACTCCTTAACGAATGGTAGTAAATCAACTATGCCTCAATATATTTCCTACGGATAGTTGTTATTTTGCAAAGTAACTACACCACTTACCGGGTCAGAGTCTGATGATAAATTTAGGGGATGAACAATAGAACTCCTTAACGGATATTAGTAAATCAGCTGTGATTAAATATATTTGCTACTAATAGTTGTTACTTTGCAAAATAACTACACCGTCGACCAGGTCGGGGTCTGATGATGAGTTTTGATGATGAACAATAGAACTGCTAACGGATAGTAGTAAATTAAGCGTGATTCAAGATATTCGCTACCGGTAGTTGTTAATTTGCGAAATAACTGCACCATCGATTATTTCAGAGTCTGATGATGCGTTCAGAAGATGAATAATGAAACTCCTTATCGAATAGTACTAAATCAAACGTAATTCAAGATATTTGATACTAGTAGTTTTTACTTTTCAAAATAACTGCACCATCGACCAGGTGAAAGTCTGATGATAAGTTCTGATGATGAACAATAGAACTCCTTAACGGATAGTAGATTAAACGTAATACAAGATACACAATTAAATGAAACTACGTGATGTAGTATTATTTCTACTTTCGTTAAGTTAACGAAAATAGAAATAATACTACATCACGTAGTTTCATTTAATTGTGATTAATGAATTTCTACAAAATTAACGCCAAATATATTTAATATGTGGTACAATATGTTTGCTACTAGTTAGTTTTTACTTTAGTTATTTCTTTGGAAAATCTTGTAATTAAATTTCGGATATGGAGAACAGAACTCCTCAAGTGGTAGTTGTTTTTGTAAAATCTGATATTAGACTTCGAATACGGAGAACGGAACTCCTTAACGGCTAACAGCTGGCCACTGGCGGCTACTATCGCTTCATTTCTGCGTGTTGTTGGTAACGAATTTAGACAAAGAGGAAATTATCTATATACTAGAATTTACCCATGACTTTTAATAATTATACAATATTCTAAGAAAATAATTGAATGTTAGTTATGGTGTGATGTTTAATATTATTAATCAACAAAAATTGTTAAATAAAATATCTTTTAAAAACCGATTTCAGAAAAAGGTAGGTACTAAAAAGTATAAAATAATTTACTCGAAATAGGTGCCTACTTATTGGCAATAAACAACTAAGTTACTTATTTTTGAAGTCGGTGCCAGCACTGTCGACCAACTTAAACAAATTAATAATTTAATTTAGTTTATGAGGTAAATTTAAACCTTCACTTCTAATCTACTCATAATACGAAATAAATTCATAATAGATTCATTCGTATTTATAATATAACATTTTAAATTTGCATAAGTTAATCGACGATGCTGGCACCGACTTCATAAATAAGTAACTTAGTTATTTATTGCAAATAAGTAGGTGTACATATTCTGAATTAATTATGTATTTTGGCCTTTTCACAGAAAAATTTAAAAACTAGTGAAGCGTTCACTTTTAACCAAAGTATACTTAAAAAGTTATTTTGCTGGAAATTATATCTAACAACAAGACCAATTTTTAGTCAACCAGAACACCAGTCCAGTCCCGCCCGATGACCGACCGGGTATCGAACCCGAGTCCCCGCGGTGCGCAGCGCTGTCAAAGGCCATATCTGACCGTTATCTACCCAACAGACCTCGGCGACGAGACTAAACACTCTATTGTATTAATAGTATTTTAAGGCGGAGTCACAATGTACGATGTTTGTAATTTTAGTTTGTTTCGTTATGTTGTATCTCAACCCTAATAAAGCTTAGCATATAGTAGCTAATATTAAGACTTATGGTTAGTAATGTTTCCAAAGTGGTTACTCTTAAGAAAGTTTTAAAAAAATACTAGTAAAATGTTTACTTAAATATTATAGTTATTATTTATGAATCATAATATTCAAAACCTTCATTACAAGCCTAATATCTATATAATATATGCAATTATGTACTTTTATCTATCTGTTTTTATAAAAAAGAAATTAATTTGAAAAAGTCTCCAAATGAAGGTATTTTGTTTATCTTATAGGTAGGGTGTGTATACTGTAATTTGTACGAGTACTTGCGTGGAACGGACGTACTAGGGAATGACATTCCACAGATACTCGTTACGAAATACGCAGCTTTCTGTCCCTATTTTTAATGACTCAACTACTATAAGAAGATAAGAAACGAAGCGATTACGGACGTAGGCAGGCTATCCCGTTCATCATATAAATCCCTTCTTAGGAAAGAATGAAACAAAAAAACGTCGAGCGAAATAACGAGAAACGTCATACTCTTGGACAAGCCAATCATTTTGAAGCCAAACAAATTTTATATACTCATACTTTGTGCTTTCTTCATACTAAATATTCTCTAGTCTGCCTAAAATTACGTGTCGGCACATGCTCATTAATTGCCTGTGAAAGTCTGCTACAAAGGTTTTATAAGAATAGAACAATAACCATTAGATTTTACTTTTGTAACTTTTATTTTAATTTCATTTAAATAAATGAAACACCAAAATAATAAATTATAAGAAGTCCCGGTTTGTAACAAACAAAATATATTGAATACTTTATGATGAGTGTTTACGTTGTGTACTCCTGAATGAACGCCCGATAAGCAAGTATCCGTTCCGCGTACGGCCTAATATTTTGTAACAGGTATATTTACCTAGTATTTTTACATACTCCTTAACAGGATCACCTAATAAGAAAAAATACTGACATAGCGCACCTCTAGTTTATTTCAAATATCAAAGACCCAGAAAAAAATCACTATATACATCAATTATTGAATATATTTGGCGTTAATTTCGTAGAAATTCATTATTGACAGTTAAATGAAACTACGTGATGTAGTATTATTTCTACTTTCGTTAAGTTGAAGAATAACATCAATTTAATTTATTACCCTCACTAAAATATTTGTAAATCGTATAACTCTCGGAAATATAATAAAACCTACACCGCTCCCCTACAATAAACTCACTAACATAAGTAGTGGGAAAACCCATACAAACCCGGCTTCCGCTATTGTTTTTGAAACATATAAATGCTGTTGGATGTTCGTAAGAGTTAATTTTTGCTAACAGCCCACCTGAAGATGTTGTAATACAACGAAACCCAGGTCGTGATAAAGAACTTAAAGAAAGTAGAAATAATACTACATCACGTAGTTTCATTTAATTACATCAATTATGTACATGCCCTATATTATGATATACATACATAACGACGCAGAGCGAAGGCACGGCGTCTTATTAGGAAACACGGTTAGCCTCAGTTCCTTTTCAATGTTGTTATAAAATTATATATCAATATAACAAAACAAATATATTTTAACTAACTTTACCCATGGCTTCGTTAGCGTAGTTACAGTTACAAACTTGCGGGGAGAAATAAACATACAGCGCCATCTGGGTGTCCCAAAATTCACGCAAGATTTGAATTTTGCGCCATTTGTGCGGTAAAGTGTTGCCAACCAAAAAAAAAACAACGTGACAGCTGACAGTTCAGAGTTATTAAAAATGGAGCGCTACACAAAAGAACAACGCATTTTTATTGTTGAGCAAAATTTACAATTTTTAATTATAAACCTGTGTTTTCTGTCAAAATTACTTCTTGAGTGAATTTTGGGACAGCCTATAGAATGATTAAGAGGAATTAAATACCAAGTCTTTATTTTTTTGAATTTATAATACATATGACAATATAAACAAAAATTAATTCTCTCTAAATTAGGGACTAATTGGAGTGATTCAATTGCTTGTTTATATTGCGTATGAAGCGTCTCTAAAAATCACATCGATCCGTTGCTCTGTTGCGACGTAAAAGAAAGACAAACAAACACACCTTCGCACTTATAATATTAGTTAGGTTTAAAATTTTCACTGTCGAACGCTGTTACCACTAGGTTAGTCCAATTGCTTACATGTTATGTCCGTTAGAGACTGATACAAAAATTCGGAGCCTACGTGCAATGAAATAACTTACCAACAAATTGCGATTTCATTAAATAAATAATCATATATTATTACAAACGACAGAACAAGGCAGCGACTACCCTCCCCGATACACACGAGCAATGATCGCGTGCCGTAAGCACGTTTCGCGTGCCACGAACGATCTAGGTCGCTCTCGCTGCGGCTGGGAGCGCACGCACGAGGGAACCTGCTCACGCATTGTCCTTTATGTTGTTCGTACTCACGTCTGACTTGTCACTCAGAAAACTGTGTCACTGGGTGTTGTCATGGGGCCATCCGGAAATTGTGTCACAGATGATGAATGAGAGTTCGAGCTAAGTTTTTTTTTATATAGACTAATACTCACATGTTTCCAATATATTGATATCGGCAAAAAAGTACGGTTCCGATATACGGATATCGGCAAAAATGTACGAATCCAATATACGGATATCGACAAAAATGTACCTGGCACTACAGAAACAGAACATAATATTTAAGAAAGCTGGTATTTTGATGTGAATATCTAATAGCGGGGATTAAAACGTTCTTTGGGTGGGAGTTAAAACGTTCTGGTGGCACGTCGCGACGTGCCATTCAGTCAGTTTCGCGTCTTGTCAGCTCTTGCCGACTCAGTTCAGCCAAATTTCTTGTCGGCTCAGCCAGCTTCACGTGTTATCGGCTAAGAATAAGAAATATTTGGTAGAATTCAATTAATAAAATGGTAGAATCCAATTAATATTTTGCTATTAACAACTATATGAGTAATTCTTATATAATTCGGATTAACATATTTGCTACCATTATTAAAAATGGTTGCTATCTAATGATGTTATAAGGCACGAAGAACGATAGTATTTTGAACGACGCGTGACAAAAAGTCCTTGCGTTTATCAAGCGAAAAAGGAGAATTTGGTAGTTTACGTGAACTTAACTTTGTAGTATACAGGAACTTAATGGTATATGGGAACTTAGTAGTATCTTAGTAATATATGGAAACTTAGTAGTGTATGGGAACTTTGTAGTTTATAGGAACTTAGTGGTATAAGGGAATTTAGCAGTAGATTTGTCTTTTCGCTTTCAGTTCGTTCAAGTAAAAATATTTCAATATGAAAATACAAAAAAATTTAATATTTTCACATCTGCCAGGCATACCATGACGGCTCGCAATTTTTTTTTAAATATAAAATGATAAAATTCAGCGATTAATAATAGGAGAAATGCAAACGATAAATTAAAATTTGTATCCATAGGTAAAAATGATATCTTCGCAAAGGCGCGTATATTATTTTTTAATATACCAAAAAGTGTTTCTAAAAAGCAAACATAACGAAAATCTATAGAAGTATGTAATAAGTTTTTAGAAATGATCACAAAAATAATCAATACCGATTATTTTTTTGCTAATTTGCAGCCATTGCCTAAATTAATTAAAAATAAAATGTCAACTGACATTGACAATCTTCAATGTCAGTTGACATTTTATTTTTAATTAGTTTAGGCAATGGCTGCATATGAATATTTTCCGCTCTTTATGAATTTTTCTTGGCCGTTTTTGACGATCTCGTCAAATCTATGAGTTTCATGGATTAGTATGCATACCTTACTTTTCATAAAAAAATACAATATTTTTCATTTGTCTGATTGACGATTTAGACAAAATTTTCAGGAGCTTATGTTTTTCATTTTCTTTTAATAACAGGGTCATTTTTATTCTTGTAATACCTAGGCTTAACACCATATCTACTTTTGCCAGTTTTCTTTGTAAAACTAACCAAAATATAAACACTTTTGACTGTGACAAAATCACGATTTCCGGAGAATCGCATAATTTTTTTGGTATTTTAAGGGCTACTGAAATTAAATATAATAGTTATTTTATACACGGTGTTCGGGAATAAGTGTCGGACAAAGAAAGACGCTATTCGTTGGCTATAAAGGAATAAATTGTCGTTGAAATAAACTGTAAAATACACCCTTTTTCTAATTGAGTGCAAAAAAAATATTACGCATAACTCTTTTTAACACAACCAATACTTGCCGCTGCGGGTAAGCACCGCACTGCGGGTATCTTCGCGGGTTACTCCCCCGAGCGACGCTGAACGAATCTTGTGTGCGAAAAAGATGACAAATAATTATGAATATTATTTTTAATTTTCCTGAAAAAAGGTCATTTTTTAAATTTTATTTAACGACAATCAACTATTTTTCAGTCTTCCTTTGTCCTACACTTATTTCCGGACAACATGTATATACTTAGATATTAAAAGAGCATAATTTTTAACATTATATACACACTTAATTAAATATGTAATTTAGATCAAGGAAGTCTTATTTATGCCTCAAATCAAAAATGGAATAAGTGCGACTTATCTCCTTCTTTCACTAAAGTCTTGAATCGTTTTTCGGTAACTTTAAATAAATAATGTAAAGCATAAATTTTCAATCGGATTTTCAGCATTTGTCTGCAATTGAACATAAAATAGGTTTCACTACACATAACACTAAGATTTAAACTGAAGCGGTGATGAAACGCTATCATGAGCATGCTCTACATACTGTTTGGCGGTTTTTCTTGTTTAAATTTTTCCTCAAACACACAAAAAGGGTTTCGCTACTACCCACAGGTATGTGTGGCAAACGGCGAAATCCAGCCAAGGGACCTATTTCATGTGGACTCTAGTCTATTAAGTAATTCATTATCTTATTGTTATCGATACACTTATGTGCGTAATTATATTGTTTCTGTAAATATATCTAAATCAATAATAATGATAAAAACAAACGTTCAAATATTAATTTCCTTCACTATGGGGAGTTAAACAATTATTTATCATATTCTCTATATTCGTTTTCAAAATTGATCCACTGGACCTTTCCATTGATTTTTTCATTGATTTTTATTAAAATAACTATCCCCCAAAAATTACACTATGATACAGATGCCCGTTTCGCAAATAGGCACGGTTGGCACATCAAAACTCGAGACATTCTAGAAACTATAGGCATTAGATTTAAGCCCAAAATCTATTTAATAAGATAGATGTGATGATTCTCGTTGTCTATACATAGCAACGTAGGCGTGAGCTAGGGAAAAATAAAGAAAAAACCTCTCGAGTGTGGTTCAGGAAGAGTACGCTAAAGATGGCCAAATCCACAAATGTTTTTTTCTCACAAAATTGTCCAAGTAAAGGCACTTTTATTCACCGTCCATCTAGTAAGCACACTATCCTATTCCAACCACATAATGAGGAGAAGAGATAGCTGGCCAAAAAGCGAAGCAAATGTGCAAAGAAGACAAAATAGTGAGAGGTCTATCCGTCAATTAGATGGTCTAATTTAGTAAGAAGCACTCGATCCACTAAGTTCTAAGATGTGCTGAAAACTATCACTGATAGAAATTACTGGAAACAGATTCTTCGAGCGAGGATACTATGGATCGACCACTGAAAAACGAATATCTATCGCAACGTCATGTCTGGAATGGCGGTCATGTGGACATTGTCACGTCAGATTAAATTCTCAATACTAAAATATATTTATAGTACAAATATAGAATAATTAACATTCTAAAAATTTTTTCACATTTTAAAAAACGTAGATTGGTATAGACATATTATCTAAATGATAATATGGTACTCAAATGCCATTACTTATTTCCCGTGGCTTCGCTTGCGTGGAATTAAAACTTAAGAATAATTTCCTATTTTTATTTTAAATTTTAATAGAAGGTGAAAAAATTTCCAAAAGTTATCCAAATTGGATCGATTGCTAAGGAATTTTATCCAGTAAAAGCAACACCTTAATCACTACCAACCTAACGTAGATCGACTTGCGACTTTCACTTCATATATCGCGTGAGTTGAGTACTTACCTTAAGATAGACCTCTGACGGGTTCTAGACCAAAAATTCATGAGATTAATTTCTCTTGAGGCGACTTCGCATACCTGCCAGATTGATTACCGCTTCCAACTCAGGGTTTTCGTGATTCTGCAATCCCGTGATATGGTTGGGTACTTTTTTTAGCACTTCTGGAATTCGTCCAATATGTATATCACAGTATAGACCACTGCTTCGAATGTACCATGGGGCATTGACAATTATCCGCAATACATTAGTTTGAAAAGTTTGTATTTAATGAAAGTTTGTTTTTCACAATAAAGTTCGTTTTAAACCAATATAGGTTTCAAAATTTTATTGTAGATTCATATTTTATTATCGAACGAAAGTCCGGAGTTTCATCCTGGTAGCCAGATAACTAAAAACTAAATAATTTTTTGGTATACCAATGTAATGTATTCCTATCAATGTTATATTTAATAGTTGTCTTTCGAAGAGAGACAACCGATTTCACTTCTTCAATAGCGTTTTGTAATTCCTGTTTGGTGACTTTTTTGCGGGTAGAACCAGCCTTAGTTTTATATAGTAACGGCGTGACATAAATATCTGTAAATAAAAACAAAAAATACATATCTTTCTATTAAATAATATACGTGAAGGACACTTAAACCACTGATCAAGTCTCCCTCAAGTATTGTCGATCAAGTCTCCCTAACCTCACTTTCATCATTACATGGTGTGTAGTAGAAATTGGATAAATCAGAAGAAAAAAACGCACTACATTCATAAACGTATATGAATTCAATAATACAACTAATAATTTCTGGAATGTCACTGGTTATATGAAGACATAGTATTTACATTTCGATTGAGGGAAAAATATGCTTGCAACGCACTGAATAACGTGCAAATTAATTTATGTATTTAAAAATTAAACATGTTTAATGATAGCGATTTCCAGTTGAATAAACAGAGTTAACTTGTATCAATTATTTATTCCTATATAAAATAAAGAGGGAATAAAGTTAATAAAACAAAAACCTTGTTAAGGCGAGTAGTATTACTACTGGGAGGGTACGCACACGGAGAAATTGAAATATTTAAGGATACAATGTATTTATATTAAACCATGTGAATCATTTAACTAATATGTCCTTCAAAGGCATTAGAATATCGTGAATTTCTCAAAAAAAACTGTATGAAATAAATAATGGCTGTATTTTTCTTATAAACTTTAGGTACGCTTCTAAAAATCTTATTATTTTCCTAATTTTAAATTCAGCAGTTCTGGTAAATGGAAGGGAATGTATTTTTAAATATATCTCTATACATTGATTACCAAAAATACAAAAAACTTGTCTTTTAAACCAGCCTTTTTTAATAATGTTATCAACGGAAATATTTTTGTGATCTCAATTTACTTGTTTTTTTCATAACACGTTACATGAAATTAAAATAAATTAAGTTTTAATTATGAAGATTGATATGCTATGTCATGTTTCCAGTTTAATCTAAAATACATTGTACGGTTTTTAAGAAAAAAAACCACTGTGATAATCAAGTAGACGGACGGAGACACTTAAATAAACTTTCACGTATACTGACGGACACTTGTATTCATCTTTATGTGAAACATCTAATGGTGGGTTTTAATGGGAGTTAAAACGTTCTGATGGCATGTCGCGACGTGCCATTCGGCTAGTTTAGCACCATGTCGGCTTATTCCGACTTAATTCGGCCAGCGTCGGGTCTTGTCGGCTGTTGCCGATTTAATTCGGCCAGCTTCGGGTCTTGTCGGCTCTTGCCGATTTAATTCGGCCAGCTTCGCGTCTTGTCGGCTTTTTCCGACTTGACGCTTTTCTTTCTACTACACCACATACACTAATGTACGTGTGTGTTAGTTGTTACTTAATTACTATAACTATCTGAATATTTGTTTTTTATCACGTTTTTAATAGCTCGCTTTCTTGTCTGTTTTTCTTGTCTGGTACAAATTTTGCAAACAGTTTTAAACTAACTACCCGTTGAGCTAGAGACTTGAAACTTCAAATATAGGTCAAAACTGGATGACAATGCAATATTAACTTAACATTTTCTTATCTGTCTGTTTGTTTATATATTCAGCACGCAGGACAAGCCCACGCGACTACTGATTTCGCAAACGGTTTTAAACGAACTTCCCGTTGAACTAGTAAGACTTTAAACTTTAAACATAGCTCAGAACTAAGTGAAAATGCAACATTAACTTGCTTTCTTATTTGTCTGTCTGGTACAAATTTTGTAAATGGTTTTAAACTAACTTCTGGTTGAGCTAGAAACGTAGAGTTTTAAAATAGCTCAGAATTGGATATCAATACAATATTAACTCGCTTTCTTGTCTTTCTGTTTGCAAATTAAAAAATTTTGTCAATATTGCGGAAAAAAGAAGACACAAAAAAACTAGAGAAACGCTTTTCAACTACACTCAGTTTAATGCATGACAACTATAGACGATGTTAGTAAATAATGTAAAGATCTTAAATGGAACGAAGATCTTAAAGGGACGAAGATCTTAAAGGGACGTATTTTTAACGTTCAGTATGTATTAGGCTAAAGGAAATCATGTAAAAAATGGGTCTCGGATCCAACATTATAAGAGAAGAGGAAACGGGTACAGCCTGCACTCTACACATTCTTAGTTTTATTTATCATAAACGACTCATCGTATCTAATCAACGAGTCAAATTTTTTTATGGGAAATTTAATTATCTTTAATTTTTAAAATAAATTTAATTATAATTAACCTTCGAGCAATAGTCGGATCCAACATTGAAAGAGATGTGAAAACGGGTACAACCTACACTCTACACATTCTTAGTTTTATTTATCATAAACGGCTCATCGTATCTAATCAACGAGTCAAATTTTTTTATGGGAAATTTAATTATCTTTAATTTTTAAAATAAATTTAATTATAATTAACCTTCGAGCAATAGTCGGATCCGACATTGAAAGAGATGTGAAAACGGGTACAACCTACACTCTACACATTCTTAGCTTTATTTATCATAAACGGCTCATCGTATCTAATCAACGAGTCAAATTTTTTATGGGAAATTTAATTATCATTAATTTTTAAAAAAAATTTAATTTTTCAAATTATCATTTTTTTATATTTTAATGTCCGTATAGTCTCGACATTAGTTTGTTAACACGTTGTCTAAAACGTTAAAATAAACACCTAAATAAAAACAAATATGTTTCGATTTTTATTTTAATAGATATTAATGCTTAAAGTAATTGGAATATGTGAAATACAAATGGTATTGACTTTCTTCAAGGCATTCTTCAATATGTATCGTTCCGTTTGTCGGTTCGGTTCAATTTAAATTCATTAATAAAAGATTTCGTCAGTGTTACCATTCTAATATATATTATACAAATATAAAAAAGCACAATATTCTTTACGCTTTGTCACTTAAATTAAATTATATTACAGAGTTCAATACGAGAATAATCGACTAGAATGTGATATTGGCAGAACAGCAAATATGGAAATAAAGTATAAAGAAATGGTGCGTCCTTGTAAAAAACACCATGGTATTATGTAAAATCTTTGGAAGGTTTGTATATTTTAGTAATTTTTTTGAAATATTGTCCATCTGTTCACCTTTTTGATACAGCACAAAACAAAAGCACAGAGATATCTGAATAAGACTTTTAGGGGTTGATGCTTAGACTGATTTTTTTTGGATTCAAATTAAAACCTTTTGTCGGTATCTAATATGCTTTTTACCTGTCTCTGTGTTTTCCTGTTTGTTTGTTTTTGTTTGGAGCATCACACGAAAATGATAATGTTTAAATTTCGAATTAAAATCTGAAAACCTTTTTTGTATTCAACTGTTTATTATTGTCCCTTTTTTGTTTACCTATCTGTTGAAGTAGCGTACAGCACACTAGATCAATTTGAATACAATTTTCAGTAGAATAGTATTCCAGATTCAAGTTAAAATATAACATACTTCCTGTTTTGAATATTCCTTAAGAGACTTAAAACTTAATTTGTTAATATAAATTTTTGCCAAAAATTGAGCGTTTTCAGCAAATTATTGCTTTGACTAATTATTTCTATGTTGTATATCTAATATTCGTTTATTATTATATGCTAATTAAAAAACAATATTTTGCAGTTTATATCGTTGTAATCAATTGATTATACAAAATGTGTCTGGTTTAGTTTGGAATTATACATAGAAATAATTTTATAATGAGAATGAAAAATTGCTTTGCTATTGATCGAAAGCTATAAAAAAATTAAACGCGAGCCGTTACGGGACGCTTAGCAGATATGAAACATTTAAATCTTTTTCCACTATCACCGTAACTCATATCCTAAATTAATAAAATCTTTTAACGTTTAAAGACAATATAATGCAAAAAACAGATTTAAACGAGTAAAATTGTAAGCGTTAGTAAATAAGAAACAATACTCATACACTAACACACACGTAAAGTAGCGTGTGCGTAGTATAGTAAAGAGAGCAGCATTAAGCCGGAAAGAGCCGAGAAGACACGAAGCTGGTCGAATGCCACGTCGCGACGTGCCATCAAAACGTTTTAACTCCCATTCAAACGTGCCATTAGATGTTTTATATCAATAAGTAAACAATAATAAACATAGCAGTAGTGACGCATCTACATTCGACATGTCACATGTTCTCAAGTCTTTATGTGTATAATGTAAATATGTTTTAGTATGAGTGTTAACACATGAGTAGATATCGTATTTTGATACATCATGTATGCTCTAGGCCTATCTCTATTATTTAAATAAATGGCGAGGCTCTTAATCTTAGTGATATTTTTTACTTGATTCACGACTTCAGAAATACGATCGCACGTGTTTAAAACTAGTCAGCCATAGCGGGGTCGTATTCCTCGATAATATTGTGATATGCGATCGCGATATATCTTAGACAGCATACACAGAAATAAACAACAAACAAACAATAACTCAACTTAAACCTTCATCACTCGCAGAAAAGTTTATAACATAAATTAAAAGGTCAGCACCACAGCAAACAAAAACGTGGACAGAAGCTGTCCTAAATAAAATATCAACAAAAAATCATCACATTTACGGAAATAAAATCAACAATTAACAAAAAACAAGGTAAAAAAGACAACAGACAAGCGCGGGCACGCGACCGACCCAAGATGGAGCCTAATTAGCGGATGCGGCGCGACCGATCGAGCGTCACTTCCGGCGTCTATTGTCTGTGACGGCCGCCATTTATATTTGCATATTTCTGTCATCAAAGAACGCGCGTTGAGTGTGATGGCGTGTTTGCCGTCATTTTTTTTCGTCTTAATTACTCGTTTATTGCAGTGGACATTTTTATTTGAATACATTTATTTAATTCGCTATGGTATAATAATTCGGCTTTTCAGTTTATACTAAAGACAATTACTTTGTTGCAATTTAGTTTTTAAAGAAACAAATGGAAAATGTTCTATAATGTGTAGATAAATCGGTAGTTATGGCAAAGTAAAATTTATGTGATAGTTTTTAAGTCAGTTGGGTTTTTAGAAACAAAATGACATAGCTCAATCTCGTTATGGAACTATGTATATAGTACTTAAATGATCCATTTATCGAAATAACATCTATTAGTGATCTATAGAAGTAAGAAGCTGAAGTAAATTTTATTTGAAATTTTTTAAAAGATGAAGAACCAACAAATCAGCGCTTGACGATCGAGAAAACAAAAATAAAATAAATTTGCTTTTTAAGACATAGTCGCAATGTATTATTATTAATACTTAATTTAAGTGGGAAGTTGATGGCATGGAATATAAATATAGCTTACACATGACCGATTTTTTCGTTTTTTAAGACATAGTCGCAATGTATTACTATTAATATTTAATTTAAGTGGGAAGTTGATGGCATGGAATATAAATATAGCTTGCACATGACCGATTTTTTCACTTTTTAAGACATAGTCGCAATGTATTACTATTAATATTTAATTTAAGTGGGAAGTTGATGGCATGGAATATAAATATAGCTTACACATGACCGATTTTTTCGCTTTTTTAAGACATAGTCTCAATGTATTATTATGAATACTTAATTTAAGTGGGAAGTTGATGGCTTGGAATATAAATATAGCTTGCACATGACCGATTTTTTCGCTTTTTAAGACAGTCGCAATGTATTACTATTAATATTTAATTTAAGTGGGAAGTTGATGGCATGGAATATAAATATAGCTTACACATGACCGATTTTTTCGCTTTTTAAGACATAGTCGCAATGTATTATTATGAATACTTAATTTAAGTGGGAAGTTGATGGCATGAAATATAAATATAGCTTACACATGACTGTTTTTTTTCAAAACAACATTTTTTCAAATAACATTTTCCCAAAAAGAAATTTAGTCTTAATACACACGCCCATTAAATATTTTTAATAGTGTAGACACAAGAAACCACACAATGATCAATCCACTTATCGTGACTCTGAAATGATAAATAGTTTTAATTAATTTAAATTCGTCTAATCTAGTCTGTGTCTCTAGGTCACCATTAATGCCCTTAATACGAAGACGGTTCCTTTAAGATGATGGCGTTTATCTATCTCATTTGTTGGAATGAAAGGAAATTTTCAAAAATAAAAAGTTTAATTATATTTAGCTTATTTATCTATTTACACGCAATAATAATAAATTAACAGTTGAGAACCTTTTGATTTCAGTAATTGGAAAGATTCCGATTTTATTATTCATATCATAAAATCCTTTTCAATTTTTTTAAAATGTTTTAGCCACTGATAATAATATCGTAAAAAGGCGAGGGCTAACAAAAATTATAAATACGCATTATGAAACTTTTAATTGATAATTGGAAATGTGTACTTTATAATTACTTGTCTTGTATATAACGGCACTACCGTGTGGGTTAAGTATATACGTAATTAGATTTTGATGGTTACAATCAACATAATTCAATTGTGGGCGTACAGTATTAGTGTTTTTTATTTCTTTTAAATGATTTATTACTCTATAATTAAATTAACATACACAAATAATTAGCATCGATAAATGTTCAGTGGGAGAGAAAAAATGCTAACCAATCATACAGATAAATAAAATTGAATTGTTTATCTGTAGTTTTTCAATTTTCAACTTTTAAACACATTTCCATATTTGGCTACTAAAACGAATATAATATTTTAAAAAATCAGTCATGTCATGTCAATCATGCCTGTTGCTCTGTCTATACGAATGGGTAAAGCTATACAAATTGTACACAGGTTACAGATGGTAATCACAGGACTAATTAAATTTGTTTTAACGTAGTATATTAAACGTGTTCGAAGTTACGATGATGAAAGGGGGAAGAAAATTAAACAAAATCTTCACCACATGGATTGTGCATAGCGGAGAGCTGTAGAAGAATACATGGAAGCGAACAGGAGAACGGGGAGAGGGGCACAAGCCGACCCGCGCAGGATTTAAACTAAACTCATTCAGCCCAATGTTGTATCACGTTACTTTATGAATAACGTAAACGTTCCGGAATTATTAGCCTTTAAGCAGACGTGTTGTATCATCATGCAACCTTTATTTTGACAGTTACATACTTAAAATGTCGCCTTATTTCACTTTACGTAAAGGTAGTATTTATATATTTCTTTCAATAGCTTGGCAAATTTGGCAGTACTAGTATAATTAATTGAGCAAACCGAAAGGCAAACCGTCTAATTTCTTAATAAAAATTATGATATAATTTAAATAATTTCTTTATATAATTGAATTAACAACCAACAAACGTCATTTATACTTCATCTAATAAAAAAAATTTGCTTTTCTGGAAACGCTTGTAAAATTCGTACTCGAGATTTTAGGGATGTCTTGGATTCATTTACGTTACCAAATTGTACTTTCATAAAATATTTTTGACTATTTAAATATATAGCAAAACCTCGACAATTAGTGGCTGATGTTTCAATTGACACGACCGATTAATCTGATTTGACGCACAACAAAATAAAATATCCTATGAAAATGCAACTCCTCTCATACATAGATAAAGTACAGAACAGTCATTGTCTATGAAATAGCTCCGTCTTTTTCTTTCTGCTCGAAAAATTATGTAATGCTTTTCTTTTCCTTGAAGCCATCGAACTTTGACGGAAAATAAAGACAAGGATAACGCGAGTGCGATACGTCATGCTGATTTTAAAGCAAACGTTTTAGCAACCCTTATTGTCTGTGTTAGCTAACGCGTACGCTAAGTAAAGTAAATAGTACAACATGGGGCTGATTGTTTGTATTTAATTTAAAATTGTAAAAATCGTATTAAAACATTGCACTCTGAATACCACAAGGACGAAATGGCGAGATACTGCTAGTTAAAAAATGATTTTTGACTCTGATTTGGACTTCTCCATAAAACAATTAAACCATAGACCGACTTGACTGCGATTTTCAATGACTAACCGGAAATCAGCAATTAAATATGGCTGGGAATTCAAATTTTAGGAAGTTAGGTTAAATTTAAAGAAGAAACATCGAGATTATAAAAATAAATTTAAGCTAATTCATACACCACACAATAGAAATTGCCAAATATATATTGATTCTATCCGCATAGCAAGCCTATGGTGCTCGTTTCCATTTAGTCAACTTAATTTCGCTTTATGTTAAGATATTTAGCTCTAACAGATATTTAACTCTTATTAATCAAATATACACGTATTAACGTAGTTAATTCAAAGTGCTATGACGTCAGTAAATTTAAAAATGTATATGCAAATTATACGTTTAAAAGAAATTGTTTAAGTCATTTAATATAGAGCGGGGAAATCGCCCCATACATGAACAATTCCACTCCTCATATTTCCAAATGAAAATATTAATTTTTATGAAGATGTTTATTTCAATGGGTTTTGATGTAATTACATTATTTATTAGTTATATTAAATTGAAAATATCACGTCGCTTGGGAACTAGCCACTTTTACTTAAATAGAAATACCAACTTCATTAACTTTATGTACAAATAAACCTTGCCGAGTAATCAAGATTTCGCTTATTTTTTGTAGCCTTTACTTTTTATAACCCAGTTCGTGGTTTTACTCCTACTTAAAAGGTTTTTAAAGTTCTGTATCACAAAAGGAAAAACTTGTCAGGTACGAGTGGAACTCGCGATACGAGAATTCTGTGCACATTTAGGCATTTATAAACATTTAATAGTGTATAATATTCCTATCAAAATATTTACAAGTTTAATGTAGAAAAAAATAAATTGCCTGTTATAGCTTTCATAGGCGCATATTGGAAAAAATTTTTTTTTATGTGATATAAGTACAGATTACATATTGTTTTCGTTACTTGTGGCATGAGACCTTGCGTTTTGCCAAATTCTATGATTCTCGATCAACGGGAATTACCCTATAGGTTTTGATTTATTTATGAGTGTCAAAATATGTAAAATAAACAGACGTATTTTTAGAGTTCTTCTTGATTGCGTTGACTTAGAAGCTTGACTTTTTTACAGGTCCAAGGAAATTTAGACGTAAGTATTTTATATTAATTTCAGTTTGATATCTTCACGCTTTCCTGAGAAAAAGGGTTTTGATAGACCGACAGACGGACAACGAAGTGATTTATGAAGATTACTTTTTTTCCTTTTGAGGTACGCAACCCTAAAAGTGGAATACTTTCATGATCATTCACATATCTTTCTTCTATCTGTCAGAGCCGATTTTCGTAGTAAAGGAAGTAGAAGCTTAAAATTTTGGCTTAGTAACAGATTATATTAGCTCGCATGTATTGCACTAGCTAAAATGTTAAATCATTTATATGGTTAATTCAAAGCGGAAAAATTAAGTACTTATTGTTTTTCATATCGCATGGGAATTGTAGTCCAAATAAGAGGGCAAATGGGGTAATTAATTTTTTTTGCATTTCTCCATCCCTCCTCTCTTATTTCCAAATCTACTGAATAAACAGGGATGGTAGAATTGACTAGAAGATTGGAGGATAAAAATAGCAATTACACGCGACTGTATAGTTTTTGAGAAATTCCCAATATATAAAGGCTTAAAGACAAGTTTAAAGAGTAAAAAACAATATTACTATCTGTAAATAGCTTAAAGGAAATATTTTCTACAGATAAAAGTCTATATATGCTATGTGCGTACACCTAGGAGTAGTTCTTCGTAACCCTATTACTAGTAGTTGGCAGTTTTTTTTATTTTCACAAAATTAAGTAAAATAAAAACATGACATACCAAACATGACTTACAAAAACATGACATACAAAACATGACATAAATTAAGTAAAAGAAAAACATGACATACCAAACATGACTTACAAAAACATGACATACAAAACATACCAAAACATGACATAAATTAAGTAAAAGAAAAACACGACATACCAAACATGACTTACAAAAACATGACATACAAA
Source organism: Druceiella hillmani (assembly GCA_039881145.1). Taxonomy (NCBI): domain Eukaryota; kingdom Metazoa; phylum Arthropoda; class Insecta; order Lepidoptera; family Hepialidae; genus Druceiella; species Druceiella hillmani. Next base: position 10,839,737 of record JAYKKI010000071.1, on the reverse strand, counting down.
ACATACCAAAACATGACATAAATTAAGTAAAAGAAAAACATGACATACCAAACATGACTTACAAAAACATGACATACAAAACATACCAAAACATGACATAAATTAAGTAAAAGAAAAACATGACATACCAAACATGACTTACAAAAACATGACATACAAAACATACCAAAACATGACATAAATTAAGTAAAAGAAAAACATGACATACCAAACATGACATACAAAACATACCAAAACATGACATAAATTAAGTAAAAGAAAAACATGACATATCAAACATGACTTACAAAAACATGACATACAAAACATACCAAAACATGACATAAATTAAGTAAAAGAAAAACATGACCCATGAAAACATGACCATTAAGTAAAAGAAAAACCTGACTTGTTTTATCATAGACACGGGTAAAAGTGTAAAAAGTCATAGTTCTGTTGTTTAAGGTGAAAGAATGGGCCATATTCTCGTCTTCAATATTTTGAAGAAATGCACAAAAAATGAAAACCAATTTTAATTAATTTAACTTGTTTATTTTTCATTTGAATTATTTTATTCAAAAATATGTATCTGAAGCTAATAGGATGAGCTAAAAACAACAAGGAAACCGCAATTCGGGTTTTATTCAAAAATGTATATGACATGCTAAAAATAACACGGAAAACCCCAATTCCGTGCTGTAGATTTTTCCTGAAAACGTCTAGATAAAATCATATCATAGTTTGGTATTAAAATGTAATTCAATTACCAATCTCACCGGAAACTGCGTTCGCTTACACTTTGTTTTGCCGCCGCCAATAGATATGGTTGCAGTCCAGCAAATGGGAGTCTAGCTGTGCATTGTACGTACGCTTTCGTACTCAATAGCAACCTAGTCTACTTTAGCACCCTCCATTGGCGTACGTGTATTGATACCCTACCATGACAACACGACGTTAGGTGATCGCATTACATACTCGTCGGGCGCTGTCGCGTTGCCATCGATCTCTGATAGTATATGTCAATATCTTCTGTATAGACTTTTAGCAATGCCTACACATGATCCTACACACGTTTGTACTGTCGCTGGATGCTGTATGCTCGATGGACTAGCTATCTTAAATCGCTTTGAGTCGTTTTCCCACTTCCTTTTTGACTCTGTCTTAGCTCTCATACTTGCTCAGCTTTAAACTTTTTAGTTTTTCTGGAACAGTTTGTAAGTTTGAATGTAGGAGATAATTTCCGAAACTACACATCCGATTTTGAAAATTCTTTCACCAATATTTATATAGAACCTTCAGAATGGATATAGGCTATATATTATCTCGTTAATTTTTTTTCATTTATTATAAAAAAGTTGAATTTAGTAAATTTAAATGTAGGAGGTAATCTCCGAAACTACTCGTCTGCTTTCAAAAGTTCTTTCACCAATCTTTAGAAACGACTTTCAGGATGGACATAGATTGTATATGATCCCGTTAAAAGAAATTTTTGACCAGTTATGCAACGAAAAAACAGTCGAGCGAATACATTTCGCAGGAACGATGCCTTAAGGGTAAGACATATATTGATAGATGATATTTATATTTATATACAGCGTTACCTATTTTAAACATTCTAAGACAATTATACTTAAGGAGTAAACTCCAGTCGCGCGTCGGAGCAGACACGCACAAGTCTTTTTTTTAGCTGTAATCGTTGTTTATGTAATGATCACAATCATTTTTGTACTGAAGTTCACCCGAATACCAAACGCTCTTTAAGGATAGTGATAAATACAGGAACCGTCAGTCATATTTTTATCTAATAAAACTTGCAACATCCGGCCCTGTTAATCATAAACGGATAACGCGACTTCCTGGCAGACTACACTGTCAGTCCTATATATGTCTCTAATTCTGACGACTAAATTGCAAAAACATTGCAAAATTAGAATGTGGTTACATTTCTTTAAAAATCGATTTGATCATCATCGCTCCATTTTCCACTGACAGGGAAGGTGTAGGACCCTTGGAACACCGATTTGCTTTAACTTTCCATAATTACAGACTAGTCTAAATCTATTTTATTTACTTATTGAAGTAAAATTTCTTTACCCACGCTTGACTTGGGGAGTAAGCTGGTGAATGCGGGATGAGAGCGTTACGTAAAGTGTGATCGGGCGAGGCGGACGGAAATTGAGAGGAAGATATGTTAGTGAAGACAGAAAGAGAATGAGTTACGTTTCGTATATTACTGTAGGGACAAGAGAGAGAGGTGCGAGCACACATTTTCTTTCTCTCTTTCTCTCATAGCCAGTTATGTTTCATATATCTAAGACGCAGTGCAAGCCTATTGTCTGTATCACACTGTAGGAGAAAGAGAGAGCAGTGCGCGCGTACATTTTCTTTCTCTCTTCCTCTCATAGCCAGTGCATGAAATATATATATATATATATATATATATATATATATGCGAGTTTGCTAGCGTTACGGTGATTTTTTGATTAATTTCATTTTGTTTCGTTCTATAACAAAGAAATTTAAATCCTATTTAACATACAATAGGTTTTCATAGATGACGCAAGGTCAGAATATTTGCCTCTTTAAATAGATCTTGTACTGATTCTCGGGGTTTCATATTATATATAGCTCGGACTGCTCTCTTTTGCAGAATGAAAATAATTTTGGTATCTGCAGTACTGCCCCACAGCATAATACCGTATGACATAATGCTGTCGGAATAAGCAAAATAAACTAACCTGGCCGTCGCTGCATCAGTCAGCTGCCTAATTTTTTAAACTGCAAACGCCTAAGCTAACCTACTAGCTAATGAATGTATATGAGCAGCCTATTGTAACTTATGATGTAGAGTTATATCCAGGACAGTGGCTGTGGTTACTAATGCTAGTACTTTGTTATTCAAAATTACACTGCCACTAACGTGGGGTACATTAGGCGGTAAAAATTTAATACAAATGAAGACCATTTATGTATTGAATATATTTGGCGTTAATTTTGTAGAAATTCATTATTCACAATTAAATGAAACTACGTGATGTAGTATTATTTCTACTATCTTTAATTTCTTTACCACGACCTAGGTTTCGTTGTATTACAACATCTTCAGGTGGGATAAAGATTGAATCTTTGCTAATATCCCACCTGAAGATGTTGTAATACAACGAAACCTAGGTCGTGGTAAAGAAATTAAAGATAGTAGAAATAATACTACATCACGTAGTTTCATTTAATTGTGGACCATTTATATACTTTATTTAGAGTTTCATTAATATTTGTTAGGTCTGTTTCTTTCCTGTCCATTTTGAAAATTAAGGAGGTGTCATCGACAAAAAAAAACAATATCACACATATCTCTTACCATAAATAGTAAGTCATTAATATAAACAAGGAACACAAATGCACCAAGTATAAAACCCTGAGGCACTCCTACTTTCGTAAAAGATCCTTTCGAATTAGTACCATTAATTTCGATTCCAGATTTGACGAATAGGACTTAATAAGATCAATTGCCATTCAATCAATTCGATCGATCAATTGCCGGCTATCGTCGGGTGCAACCGGGTGCACACGACGATAGCCGAACACTTAGCGTGGCGCGACGAACGACGACTGACGAGCGTCTGTTAAGTTCACTCGTCACTTGCCAGTCAAACTGTTCTGTTGTTACTTATCGTTTATGTTTTATTTTTGTTATCAGTTGCCTTGGTTGGGTTTATACCAAAAGAGAAAAGACACCACAACCTTCCAACAAAAGAAGAAGACAAAGATAAACTGTACCTCAATCATAAGAAAGGTTGGAAGAGGTCTTTGCCGACTGGCAAACGGATCCACAGGAAATAAAGAAACAGGAAATATTAAATTAATAAGATAGGATTATTTTATGTTATATTTTCTTTAATTTTAAATCTGGTTATATAAAGAACTGTATAATAGATCCGAATAAAAGGGCTATATTATTATTATTATTATTATGTTTTATTTAACGCGTTATTTTATGAGTTTGGTTACGGAAAACGGGATAAAACGTGGTGTAGTAAACAAATGATTTCAAATTATTATATGAAAGTTATGGTTAATAGTGAGTGGTAAGGTATTATAATTATAAACAAGTTACATTAGATGGGTTAAAAGCGATGGCAGATCAAGAAAAAGATAACATTTTATTTGAAAAGCATAAAAAAACTGTCGCAAACAAAAACGTCAGTATGGAATCATTTACCTTAAAGCTTCAGATAATCTCTCGGCCAAATGTATACGCTGCAATAAAATACCAAACCATTGGGAGGCTCAACTTCAAGGCTTCACACTTATTTAATAATAGCACATTCTATAGTTTTAAAACACAGTATTGATGCTAATACTCGATGTCAATGAGCAGCAAGTCCAGCAGTACCGCATTCATAGTTTCTTTCGCGGCTGCTAAAGGCGATAAAATACCGAAAAAAAGGACAAATTGGCAGATTATTTTTTTAAATTCGAATTGCTTACCAGAAACGGTTTCTCACATGACATCTGTAGATGGCCTTTCATTCAGTTTTTTTTATTACCTCAAAAGACCAAAAGTAAATCAGGGCACAATATGGTTACAAACAGCCTACATAACCAAAATTGGGTCAAAAATATGGTAATAAAGCACGGTGAAACTGTGAAATTACCTTTATTAAATCAACTTAGGCAACTGAAATTTGAAAGATTTAAAGAGTCTGTAATTCTAGAGGAATGGACCAGTTTAGGTAATGAGCGATTTATGAACGTCAATGTCTATAGTCTGAGATTGATCAATAATTTTGCCAATCTCGACCTGGTGAGAGTTATTGGCTTTTGCCGGCCAGAACATGCTTGCAATTGCTAGAGAAGAGATTGCTATCATTCGAATTATGCCTGAAAGACGATGAAGTCTCCACCACGACTAACGGTGTCTCTGCAATGGTTGCCTTTGGCCGTGATGCAGCACTTTTCCATCAAAATTGCCTTGCTCATAGTATACTGCTAGTAAAATTAGATATCTTGTACAAAAAGGAAAGTCCCCCAAGCTCAACTAAATGAAATAGCAGATGAAGACGACTTTGCTTCAGAAGAAGATGACAACGATGATGCTTTTCTTGTCACTGCGGGAGCGAATCAAAGCAACGAATTTATTTTGTACAGCTTATTAGGAAGTCGCCAAGCTATAATAGAGAAAAATCCTTAAAATTGTAAAACTTTTTAAGAAGTCCCTAAGAAAACACGATGTGCTTTAAAAATACGAGCGTACATTAAAGAGGATATGGTTGATGAGCTTGGTTTAATTTTAGATTGCAGAACATAATGGAACATTTTAGCAGATATTTTGAAAAGAATTGTGACGCTCCGATTTCTGAATTCCAATCCAGAATGCGCTGAGAGATTTAAGAACGAATTCAAACTGCTGGCTGACCTCAGCACAATATTTAAAATATTAGAAACAACTGTCGAAGAATTATGCAAAAGCAACGCTAACCTTAATAACTTCTGACGCGGTTTTTATGTTTATGTTTAAAAAATTAGAAGCTTTGTAACATGAGTCAGTGGCTCGTAAACTTTTTATCGCTTTGAAACGTAGGATTAAGGAACGCAGGTTGTTGATTGCTTCAAAGTTAAATTATATGTATAATCCGAAAACATATTTTGATTCAATGAATAAATATCTCGACGTCCTTTTAAGGCCAGATTACAACTTCAACCAAATGAGACAACATATTGTGGATGTTAACAAAATCGGTAACGATTCAGAATTGATTCTGCGATGTTTCTGTTCTTACAGACGAGGATACAAATGATGATTGCGCTTCAATTCCGCTGAAGAAACAATTAGAAATGGCTGTTATAAAGCAATTGAAAACTCGAGATAATTTATCAGGAGTCATCCCAGCAGACATCGATAATGATACTTTAATCAAAATAGAAATGGCTCTTTAGGAAATTAATGGTTCTAGAGGAAAATTTCTTCATTCGCCCTACGACAACTTAAAAAGTAATCTTCCAACTAGTATAGAGTCAGAAGGAGGTTTTTCTTCACCTTGTTTCTTTTATAATCATTTGCGCTCATGATTGAGTGACATGACTTTAGACACATTATTTTTGCGATCTCATTATAAATACTTCAACCAAAGATTGAATGAATCTCATATCTAAAATATAATTGTTTTACTGATAAAATTATATTAGAATTTAAGTTTTCATGTGGTGATTAAGAAATAAGATTAAATAAGAGACTCAGATCAGGAGAGAAGCAAACGTTTAATAATCAGTCAGAGAGAGTTTTTCTTCATCGGGTTACTTGTGTACACATTTGCGTTCAAGATTGAGTGCAATCACTTTACTTCAGACATATTGTTAATTTTGCGATCTCATTACGAGTACTTCAACCAAAGATTGAATGAATCTCATATCTAAAATATAATTGTTTTACTGATAAAATTATATTAGAATTTAAGTTTTCATGTGGTGATTAAGAAATAAGATTCAATAAGAGAATCAGGTCAGGATAGTAGCAAACGTTTAATAATCAGTCAGAGAGAGTTTTTCTTCATCGGGTTACTTGTGTACACATTTGCGTTCAAGATTGAGTGCAATCACTTTACTTCAGACATATTGTTAATTTTGCGATCTCATTACGAGTACTTCAACCAAAGATTGAATGAATCTCATATTTAAAATATAATTATTTTAGTGATAAAATTATATTAAAATTTCAGTTTTCATATGGTGATTAAGAAATAAGATTCAATAAGAGACTCAGGTCAGGAGAGAAGCAAACGTTTAATAATCGATCAAAGAGAGTTTTTTCTTCATCGGGTTACTTGTGTAAACATTTGCGATTAAGTGCAATCACTTTACTTCAAGCATATTGTTATTTTTGCGATCTCATTACGAGTACCTCAACCAAAGATTGAATGAATCTCATACCTAGGATGTATTTGTTTTACTCATAAAATTATATTTAAGTTTTCATGTGGTGATTAAAAAATAAGATTAAATAAGAGACTCAGATCAGGAGAGAAGCAAACGTTTTATAATTAACTATAGTTTTGTTTACGAGTTTTAAATTATTTTAGCAGTGTTAAAGTCAATTTTATATTCTAATTGGATGTTATTAGAAGTGATAATGTTATTTTTTCGTTAAAGCTGATTAGAAATTATGTTTTTAAGATTTCATCCTGGTCAAAATGTTTGAAGTAGATTTAATTTAAAATTTTAGTCTGGTTTAGGTACTCTTCTACTTTTGTATAGTGAACAGTTACTTTAGTAACTGACTGAAAATAGATTAAAAAAATTGTTTATACTATTGTTTAAATACATGTTTTCTTTGATAACTATTTTTATTTTGATATCTCAAGAGTTCAAAAACTTTTATTTTGATTAAAATTTGTTTTCCCTAAAAAAAATAACTCTTATTATTCCTCTTAAATCGTCTAACCACTAAAATTATCATGAAAAAGTCGATACTAAATTGCTAATATAAATTTGTATATAACTTCTCCAAATCCTGAAAATATTGAAAATGTTGGAATACCAATTTTCATCTGAGGTGAAATTTTGAAAAAATAGACCCCTAGTTCGCACTCACGTACGAATATAAGTCGATGCATTATTCCGACACAGAGTGACTCTTTTGTCGGATACACCATATACGCTACTCCATATCTCCATCACAATTCGGTGACTGATATTTCTTACAACATATAAGTACGACATACAAATGCCTACAATAGTAACGTATCTAATGGTTTTTGGATTATAATTAATCTAACCAGTCATATACGTATATATATATCGAGTATATTAGCTTATGGACTACAATGGCTTGTTGTCATATATCGTCAGAGCTATTACCTTAAAAGAAAATAAAAACAACCAATAATTTTAAATTATATGCAATGAGATATTGAATATATTTGGTGTTAATTTTGTAGAAATTCATTATTCACAATTAAATGAAACTACGTGATGTAATATTATTTCTACTTTCTTTAAGTTCTTTACCACGACCTAGGTTTCGTTGTATACAACATCTCAATCTTTGCTAATAGCCCTCCTGAAGATGTTGTAATACAACGAAACCTAGGTCGTGGTAAAGAACTTAAAGAAAGTAGAAATAATACTACATCACGTAGTTTCATTTAATTGTGAATACCATGAGATGTTAATATTCCATTAATCGTAATTATTCAATAAATAAACTGATAATTAAGAAACTCTGGCACGAAGAATGTCTGGTTCTTACGCTGTATTATACAGATTGTTAGTTAATTATAACAGTAAGAATATTTTTGAAGTTCTCTCGAAAATACCAAACGAAATAATCTGTAACATTTTTTTTGGTTGCATTTTAATATGTAGAATTATTTGATATTTCAATAATATTTTTTATTTTCAAAATTGTATTAGTTATAATTACACATAAACATTTCTTTATCATAAATAAAACCCTAATTAGGTCGTCGAGTTGTACCGCTTTAATAAAGCCTCAGAGCGCATTTTCAATAATTTTTTTTATTTTCAAAATTTTATTAGTTATAATTACACATAAACATTTCTTTATCATAAATAAAACCCTAATCGGATCGTTGGCTTGTACCGCTTTAATAAAGCCGCAGAGCGCCCAGTATGCGGACGCTGCAGGACGCTTAACCCTTGGTTTGACGTTGAAATAGTGTATCTTGAGAACAGAATGCATTAAGAAAAAAAAAATGTTTTTTATAATCTTCTTATTTTGTACTCAACACACATAGCAACTAGCTTGCTATTTCAGCCTGGAAGGGGTTGATTATTTTTTACACTAATAAAAAACCAAGCAGGTATATTCGTAGACACGGCCTTAAGGGTTTTGACTTTTGTTGTTTTTATTTTCTGACTGTGGTTCTGGCTGTGATAGTTAACTAGGATAATTGAGAGCACAGAAATAAGAGATAAACAGACAGACACGTAATAAACATAAATTTATTTATATTAGAATAACGCAGTGGGTTGATTTTTGAGGTATAGGAAGTATGTCGCTCTTTCATATGTCGCTAATCGCATCTATTTTAATTTACACTTTTTGGTCATCTGACGTGGCATTTTTAATTTGTAATAAATTTGTCCACGAAGTAATGTTATATGTTTTATCACTATATTAAAAATAGAAAATGTAGGACATACGTCTGTTCATAATGACGACCTGAAATCACCTGTATGCATGAAATACTTCTTCACTCTCTAGGCGAGCAGAATTTGGGACAAGTAGCTCGTGGTCTTATGGTGATGAATTCGTGGTCATCTTTACCTTGGGTTTATCACTATTAGTTGTTTAGTTCTAAGCTTTCAAAGAGATCGTATACCTGTGTGGATTTTTGTGACGAAACCACAAACCTGATCCCACAGACAAATAAAATAGAAACTATTCAATAACGCGATAAGTTTAAATTGGAAACAACCGAACTACGCACGCAAACAATTATCCGATAACCACGAAACAACACGCCAACAATTATCCAATAACCATAAAATGCCAATAATTCCAATACGATAGCAATAAAACTGTTCCTATTCATTAAAGCCTATCCCATATCCGTCAACGCGCCATAGATCTTCGCGATGATCTATACACGCACTCGGGATCTATATATAAATCATTGGCGTTCTCGTACGCACGCCGATCGACAGAGCGAGACAGAAATAGTCGGTTGCACGATTGTTTCAGTTTGGCGAAGCGGAACGGCCTCTCCCGTTATGTGCGAATAGTTTCTAGGCCAATGCCGGAAGAGCGATCGAGATGTGTATATCAACGTGATCGACGCTCAGGAGAATAAATATCTATGTAGATCATTGTACACTTAACGAGTAGTGTAACTGCTGTAGTTTACATAAATTTAATAATATTTTTTGCGGATTGGTAATAGAGAAAATATTATTGTTTTTAAATAAAATTACGTGGACAACATTGTTAAACAGTAATAATGCTAACATATAATTTCACAGGAAGAAATGTTCGCAAAGCATGCAAAATGATTTCAATGCCACTACTTTCGATTACCTCACTGTCAACCACGTAATCAGTTAAACAGTATTAATACTAACGTATAATTCCACAGAAGAAATGTTCGTAAAGCGTTTTCGATTACCCCACTGTCATATGTTACTACACGAAAAAAAGTTGAAATATAACTTTTCATTCAAATAAATAAACGAAAACAGTAAACAATTTGCTTCATTAACTTACTCTTTTGCTTATTATGTTTATTTTAAATGTGTAATCACGTAATAAGTTAAACAGTAATAATACTAACATATAAGTTCACAGGAAGAAATGTTCATAAAGCGTGCAAGATTATTTCAATGCAAGCACTTTCAATTACCCCACTTATATTTGTTACTAAACGAAAAAAAAAGTTGAAATATAACTTTTCCTTCAATTAAATAAACGAAAAGAGTAAATCATTTACTTCATTAACTTATTTCTTTACTCATTATGTTTATTTTAAATGTTTAATCACGTAATCATTACAGTTACTTACCAATTACTTACCAACAAATTTATATCGTACTTAGGGTTACCATAATAGCTTTTAGAAAATTAAAAATTGTGAACTAAAAACCCCGGATATTTTGTTCGTAACCCCTCACACTTAATCATTAAACTTTTACATTACATAAAAACGAAACATAAATAATTATTTAAACCTGAGCCAGATTATTTTGTCTTAATCAGGTCTTATTTATTACACTAACCACAAAAAAAATAATAACTATGATTGCTTATGAAACAATTTCATGCAATAGGCATAAAGAAATTAGAAAAACCACTTCCCATCTACATCTTTAATTTAAAATCTGAAAATTAAATCAACAGGTAAGACTTAACTGAAAAACTGAAAATTAAATCAACAGGTAACGAAGCTTAGAAATTAAATCAACAAAGTAATATAAATTTCAAAACTCTTACGGGTTTTAAAATTCTTAGCAAATCATTGTAAATTGTTATTTAGTCTTAACAATACAAAATTCGGCTTCCGATCATTGTTTATTTATTTCATTAATTCATGGATTAAACTAATGTGCAAATAATAAAAAACTGCTTTCTTCAAAACTCTAAACACTAACAAATCCCCCGGCACTTTTAAAGAGGTCAGCCTCCACGGAAAATAGGACGGATGGCATCCCTAATCATACTTGACAGCGATTCTTGTTTATGCCACTTTTTAACCGATTATTTTAATATCTAATTGATAATTAAATTCTGTCAAATTTATAACAAGGCTTGCCTTAAATAATTTCTCCCCTTCTCCGTACTTTTTTGTAGTTGGCCTGTAATTCTGTCCACTTCGCCAAAACAAAAGTACACTGACATTATAAGTAATCAATATTCTTGTGTCTGTGACGTCATGGAAGCTCTTTAGCGACATCTATGTTTCTTATACATTTTCCATACAAGTATATTTAATTAAGATGATTAAAAAATTGTAATAAAACTCTAAATTTGTTACACACCATAAAATCAATTTGGTTTGCAAATATTTTTTTGAAAGTTAATTTTGTATAAAACGTTTATTTATTAGAAGTATTGTGCCATAATTATTTTTATTTGCAATAATGGATACGAATAGTTATGAAATTAATTAAATGGCAAATTTAATAACATTTTCTTTTCATCTATCGCTACTGGTATTTCACGCATCTCTAACTAATGCAAGGCAAGCAGAAATGATGAAGCAGCTACAGAATGCTGATCTAATTTACTATATCTTTTTGTTACATTTATTTTCATATATTCTATAATATAAACTTCACACAAAACAAAACAACATTCTTTCAAAATAATCTGATATACATTTTAAAGATATTATTAATTAGCTAAAACCTATCCATTTAAAAACAACAAAAAGCAGCTTATCGATATCGATTAACAGTCGTTACTATTTCTACTGTGCAATAGTCTAGTAACTTACATGAATCAGAATTACGGAAAAGGATAAGGGAATTAATTTTTATATACATACTAACTACGTCATCGAAAGCAACACAGTTTTCAGCAGAGGTTGGAAACTGAAAAACCAGTTTCCATCCGAGACCAGTGGCAACGACCCGGTTTTTTTGAAATAACGCGGCTAACTTTAGAATGAATGAAAGGAAAATTCATCGCAACTTTGTAAAGAAAACCAACACTGGGAATTTCAGAAAAATTATGTGTATCGTTATCAGACATTTAGGGTTTAGTACTTCGTTTAGCAAGTTTCGATGCTAATAAATAATTTTCTCATTATTTCTGTCTGTTTCTTGTTACATTATTTGGAAAGCTATTTGAAAAGTTCAAGTTAATAAAAATATATTTTACAGAGATGCAGAAAACAACAAAGATAATTAAGTCGTGACTTAAAAAGGAATGAATATTTCCTTAAATAATTTTAATAAATATCAACAAGACGCAGAAAACAACAAAGATAATTAAGTCGTAACTAAAAAAGGAATGAATATTTCCTTAAATAATTTTAATAAATATCAACATGACGCAGAAAACAACAAAGATAATTAAGTCGTGACTTAAAAAGATCTGAATATTTCCTTAAATAATTTTAATAAATATCAACAAGACGCAGAAAACAACAAAGATAATTAAGTCGTGACTTAAAAAGGAATGAATATTTCCTTAAATAATTTTAATAAATATCAACATGACGCAGAAAACAACAAAGATAATTAAGTCGTGGCTTAAAAAGGAATAAATATTTCCTTAAATAATTTTAATAAATATCAACAAGACGCAGAAAACAACAAAGATAATTAAGTCGTGACTTAAAAAAAATGAGTACTACCTTAAATAGTTATCACAAGTATCAACATGACACAAAAAACAACAAAGATGATTAAATCGTGACTTAAAAAAAATGAGTATTACCTTAAATAGTGTTCATAAATATCAACATGAACGTTTTAATCAAAGTTGAGAGCAAAGACTATATAAATTAAGCAATTTCAATGTTAGAGATATCCGAATTTTTTGTGTGCGATCAATTTTTTTTAAATCCGCATGAATTCAAAAAGTTCCTCACATTTTTTCCTTTACAATATAGAATAAACGGATGACAGAGAACATTATGGTATAAACATTTGAAGCCACACTCCTTCTCAGTTACATTTTTGATCTTCCATTCTAAATTTCATAAAACCTCTACAATACTAAAACTTGTGCACCATTTTGAATGAATAAATCTGCAATTGCATTGCGGTCACATCTATTCTTTCCTCGAATTTAACATTAAGCAAATAACTATGTCTGCAATCTATGATATTATTCTATTGTACGTCAATTACCCGCCATAACAGGATAAGTAAATATAATGAAACGCAACACTCTATCGTGACGTATTTCTGCCTCCCCAGCCATTCTTCTTTAGACTTCCCACATTGATATTCTCTTCCCTTAATCTGATTCAAGCACGCTCTTCTTTGTCCCTTGTCCTGAAATTGTCTTCTTAGTCTTGATCTTGAATCCTGATTCTTTCTGCGACTAACTATCTTTCATTCTTCTTTTGTAAATTCACATGTTATTATTAATCTAAGTATAACTGTTCCTCAAGTATACGGCCTCCTTTTCTTCAATATTAGTTCATCGCTCATCACTTTTACTAAATCCCCTGACTCTCTTGAACCACACAATGCAGATTACGTAAGAAAATTATCATTCATACGTAAAAGATTTCCTACTTATTAGTATTTTTTATTTTTTTCCGTTAATTGCGTTCTAATAAAATATCTTTATTTTTAATCCAATCTCAAGAAACTATTTCAAAATGGTACTGTGATTTCAGTTAAAAAGATTTTTCAAGGTATTCTAAATAGAAGACTGATATTCAAATTGATAGGAAGTTTCAATTTTTTTTGTTTGATGTTCTTTGAAATATATCTTAGGGGGCGTTACTTGTTTCCTTTTGTCTATTTTGTCTCATATTATACATAGGTTGTATGTAGCTTTATTACCAATATTTCCATTCCACGTTATCAAATTTCCTAAACATACCAATTATATTATTTTGCTTTCAAGCTTTAGAATTAAACATTAAACACCTATCCGTGGTCATAAATTTCCCCAAATATTTTTCCGCAAGTATGTTGATATTATATAATCCCAGCATTTTCGAGAAAAACTAAAGCAATTTGGATTTAAATTTTTAGTAGCTTATTGTAGTAAAAAATAATATCGATATATTATAAAGACATACGTATATCCAATAGTAGTATAGCGCATTTGACCTAGTAAGTTAGGAGATTGAGGATCTCACTTGACCCTTTTGTAGGATCTTCCATCATTCTTTTAGAAAGACGAGAATCTTGTCGAAATAATGATGACTAAATCATCATTAGCCCAATTGCACTTAAAATAAAACTTTAACTGTTGGGTTAAATACAATTTACAGGACTAACTTTGTTTAATTTACCGTACCTTAGCACGTCAATGAAGCGCACTACTTATATATTGAGGTCGCGGCCTTTATAAAATAACAGTCCTATGATCAGACAATATTTACCCACAAATTCCTTTTTCAACCACAAAGTGATTCTGTTTGCCTACCATCTACGATTTTATAGGGTCATAGGCCGGGCCTAACCAAACTGCGGTTGGACGGGTGAATTCGGTGCCACTCGCTGGGCCAAGCAAGGGTCTAGGTTTTTACCGCCCCTTGGCTGGCTGATGACTTCACGGGGCGGGTTTTTCCCAGACTGGGAGTTAAAACATTGTCAGCTGAAGGTCAAATACCCGTCATAATGCACTACACGGGCATTTTGTTTAATTTTTTTTTTAATCACAAACAACCTTACATACATTAAAGTTCGCCATTAGTTTGTGTATTGGCGCTACGTAACTCATTTTTGCGCTTATCGCTGCATTAAAGTAACAAGAGGTAGGATGTAGTTCAATAAAGCTGAGCTTATCCCAAAATTGAGAAACCTAATTTAAAATATTCCTAAAAAATACAGTTCTTAGAATAGTTCATAATTTTATTTTATTTTAAATAAACTTCCAGAATCGTCACATTAAAGGTGATATTTTACATCATTAAGCGATATTGTAAAAAATGCGTTATATTAGAACTGTTCTTAGGGCACGTCATCGTTGCTATTTATCCATTATAAAAAAAACAGAATATCTTTAACAGAATATCTTCAGAGTATCGTAGGTTATCAATATTTTGTCCTCATGTTATGGTGCTATCTGTAAAAAATGGAATATTCAAAATATTTCGCGTTTTCTATTCGTCATAAAAATTAAAGATTCGATAGGCCTTCCTTACTTTCACATTCTTACTTCTTGTTCATATAATATCCTGTTCTTATTTACCTGCAACATACCATTCAATTTTATTTAATCGTGGTGAAGTATAAGGGAATATACAACTTCACTAGTCCCTCAAATTTCTTTGACACCTTAAATAGTCCAGGACCTTAGCGCGTGAATGAAGCACACTACTTGTATATTGTGGTCGAGGCCTTTATCGAACAACAGTCCTATGATCAGACAGTAGTTACCCATAAATTCCTTTTCCAACTACAAAGTGATTCTGTATGCCTACTATCAAAGATTTGGTCTAAAAAATGAGGTGACTGAACTTGCGAAAAGTCATGTGATTTCCAATATAGAAAGAGTTTATTCGGCAATTTCTACACTATTTGCAGAGTATTTCTTAATAAAAACGGATTCGGTCAAAATACAATCGTCAGCCCGATCTTTATTTACCACATCTTGTAAGATTCTTGCTCATCATGCTACATACATATATGATGCAACAGCCGGAGACCATTGACACCTATCTATTGAATCAATTCTGGCGGAATGCTGTCCACCCACAATTTTTTTCTGAAGTTCGTGTATCTTTAAAATACATGATATCGTCTCATTTTTTCTTAAATCCGTGTATATTTATAATAGTTTCTACTTCGATATATAATACTTGATATGGTTTCAAGTATTTATCATAGTTTCTTACAAATAAGCGGTAATCTTACTCGTTACACAATAAGTTTTTGGCTTCGGTTGTCTTTTAATTCCTGACTTTACTAGAAATGTCCATTTATATAAAAATGGATTATCAATTACCGCCTTTTGTAGGCCGTTCGTAGCATTGTTGTGCTAAACGTCTGTTAATTGAGCAGATCAAATGGTTTAATTAATCGAGTGTATCGAAAGAGCTTCGATCTTAAACTGTAGTCTCTAAATATGTTTATGGAATTGTCATTCAACTTAAACTCATTCAAGGATATGTTTTGGAACATATCTTCGGAAGAATGTATCTGATTATACTAGTAGCAATTGTAGTTAGTTATTTACGCAACTAATGTTTAAAAACGCCAACAACGGTGTAAACACATGTTGATTGAGCAAATAAAATGGGTTAATTGATCGAGTGTAACGAATGGGCTTCGTTCTTAAACTGTAGTAAGTCTCTAAATATGTTTATGGAATTGTTATTCAACTTAAACTCATACAAGCTTATGTTTTGGAACATATCTTCGGGAGGATGTAACTATAGTACTAGCAATAGGTAGGTATTTACGCAACTAATGTTTAAAAACGCCAAAAACGGTACAGATACATATGTAATTTATTAAGCTATAGTACCGACTGTGCTGAGATCTCTAGGTATATGTGGATTTACGGTGGAATTGGAACCAAGTACCTACTCATAATAAAACTGTTGTCAGTTTTTTTCTGTTGATATACGAGTTGGTGGACGATTTGCATATTACATAAATTAATTTTATTAACTGTTGTATGACTGTCTCGCATAGATTGAACTGAATCTTGGATCCCATTATTCACCACTTGTTATTCAATAATTGTCCTCTTCAGATATTTTTCATCAAAGAAAAGAACACCATATTTGATCTCCACATTACATGCTCTAAAAAAATATCCGCTTATTTTAGTCATATTTCCGGTTTGTTGCCAATGTACCTCATTTAAACCTATAATTGTACTTGCTCATCTTCCCCTTGATCTTTTTATATAAGCTGCCCATATAATCTCTAGTTCATCCAACCTTTCAATCCTAATAAAAATAGTTGGTTAACAAATGTAATGTCACTTGTTGGGTTGATTTCACCTTTAATAGGTACAGCGGATGTGTCCAGAGGTGGCGTGCTGCTGGAGATAAGTCGAGGCATAAGACTTACTTCTCTTAAAATGTTACACAGCATGAAATTTTCTAGTCAGTCTCCATATTCGTGCCATTTTGGTATATAGCGTCCGCTACGGTATGATGCCGAACCTAATTCTCTCTCGCCAAGAACATTAACGAATCCATAAATTTTTAGGCGAATCTTTTTCTGCAAGCTACCATTTTCTCTAGATCTGCCGTACCTGAGATCTTTGTCTCCAGCTTTGCTGCAGCTGAGGTCTTGTCCCATAACATTGGATTGGGATTCATAATATCTTCCAAAAGACAGCGTTTTTAATGAAGTTTTTTATCTGAGTACACCCAACGAGGATCAGCGTATTGAACACGTCTTGGAACAGTTAAGAAATATTAACGTGAGAGATTCCGGTTATAAAATCCGTTCGCTATTATATTTAATATTTAATTAGAGAATATAATATAATAATAATGGTCGATGAAATACACAAGTACGTGCATTTGCGCGTATAATTCTTCAAAGGCATAGATTTTACAGAATTACGAGTTTACAGTCTATGTGACTGTGGGACGAAACAACTTATAGACAATCTATAGACCTGTGATTTATATAGCATCACATCTTACTATAACGAGTTGTAATTCTTGTACTGACAACGTTTAAATATAAAAAACCCATCTGCGCTAAAGCTGAAAAAAAAGGAACAAGCTTTATTAACACTGTCACCATTAAGGAATGGTTGGTGGGCGGGATCTAATTACGTATGATGGCTCATGCAGGAGGAGTGGGTTCTTTTAAACGACAATATTGTTAATTTTTCATTTTCTGAGGTTCCTTTCAATATTTCTGCAGCAAATTCATACATATTATACACTTCCAAAGTCTACTCGTTACGTTCTTTAATTTGTTACCCCACATGACATAACTTGGTTTAAATTAAATTTTTACTATTTCAAAACAGCGAATTCTATGACTGTCATATTGCGTCATATCACATGGCCGTCATATTGCTTCTTAATACCCTAACACATTCTGTACAACGAAAAGATTACATATATATCTCATTTGTTAATGCCTCATGTTCTGCCGCTTGGTTTCTACAGAGGAATAACGATATTCATATGCAATCATATGTACATCACGTATACATACATATTTAGCCATAAACCAATCTAGCACGAATATAGAGACTTACGCGATTAGTATGCCGTTAGAAGCGCGAAGAATAGTTACATAAAAAAACACTCGCATTATTTTCCTCTCATACCTCTACGATCTCCAGCACCACACCAGCTTTGGACACAACCGCTCTAATGCGTCTGAATGTATAATATTTTTTGAGAATGATGAGACAAAATAATCTTCGATAATTAAGAGTAAATTTGATGTAAAAACAGAATAAATTAAATAATATTAAATAAATGGAATAAAATTAAAGGCGGAATTTTGCAGATGACTCTTATAAATGTTTTATAATACCAGCAACCAGTTATGATAGGCTACAAATGTAAAAAAATTAATTAATGACATTTTAGATAATATGATAGAAATGTATCATAATTATGGTATCGCGGAGGATCAGTTTACTTTAATTTATTCCGTTTGTCTCTAAAATGGGCTATCTTTTGAACTGAGATCTAAAATCTTTTAGATTATATAACATGATCAAAAACCGCAACGCCAAACTAAATCGAGTCTATCTTAAATAGATCTCAAGTAGAATCGGTTTTTTCTTCCCATAACGGTATTATATGTTTAAATTTCTCCAACTTATAACAACACTATACCGTTGGATTTGGTTTAAAAATATCACTTTCTACAAGCGCATACCGTTTTACAAGTTACAAGATATCGGCATGCAGAAACGAACATCGAATTCCGCTGCTACACTGGCACAAGCGAGCGGACCGAGGTCGCAGTTCAGGTTCGACTGACCGACATAAACTTGGTAACCTTCCTCTTTCCCAAAAGTCAATGGCGTACCATTGAATTTAGAAATAATCTAAATGGATTCAGGACAGGTTTTTTTCTTAAAAATTTACTGAAATCATTTTATTTTGTCTTTTCTTTTTAATTATTTACTAAGTCAAAAAGAAAGCTTTCAAATGTCTACCTTTCGAATAAAGTTTATAGAATGGAGTCACGTTCAATTGACATAATGTTTATGGAAAATATTGCAATATTAATTATATTGTATATTATGTTTAAAGTAATTACATGATGTTATGTTGAATAGTTTTAGGCAGAGTGTGAACAGAGCATACTTTCTCTTCTGTCAACTTTGTCAAGTAATATTAAATATAAATATACATAATTATAAATATACTTATTAACAATGTCAGGTAATGATTTGAAAGACATAATTTGATTTGTACTTCTCCAGATAATCTAATATAAATATAAAAACATCCACTTTAGCATTACGCGCTTCAGAAGAAGAAAAAACGAACCATTATAAAGTTACTCAAGTGTCCGCCTGTCCGTCTGCCACTACCGTTTTTTCTCAAAAACCGCTTGGCGTAGACAATTAAAATTTGATATGGTAATAAAAAATATTAACCAAAACTAGCTAAGACAAAAATTGTCCGGTCGAAGGGAGGAAGGGGGATGGGTGTGTGATTTGTCTTCGAATTTGTTTTTAAAATGCCATGTATATTGCGGGATATCATTTGAAAAACTATAATCGTTTAAATAATATTTTTTCATAAGTTGAGAAATTTAATTTTAGAGACACTAGTAATAAAGTAATATGACGTCAAACCAGATACAGAACACCCGATGCACGAGCCAGCCTCGCGCTTAGCCTGTTATATTATTAAATGAAAAATATGTTAAATTCAACAACGCGTTGATCATCAGTTGAATTTGTTACCTCTTTACTTAGCAATTACTTAATAAATATTTACGAAATTTATTTTGTAATAAATAACAAATATTTACAATATATATTGCACGCACGTGGATCCATATTACAGACTAGCATAATTTTAACATATAGTTTTTATTTCAGCTGATAGTGAGGGAAACACAAGCCAAATCGAAAAAATAGACGTTACAGGGTTACAAGGTTAATAATTCCAAAAAATGTCGTGTGAATAAAATGGCATTTTAAGTTTAATTTATTAAGCACATAAGTATCAGTTACTTTAAGTTTAATTTATTAAGCACAAAAGTATCAGTTACTTTTAAGTTTAATTTATTAAGCACAAAATTATCAGTTACTCAACACCCTCAGGATCACATAACGTTATTTTTTCTTCTTTCTAGAGTCATTTATTCAGTATTATGCTTTACTTGAACATGTTATTTAGTTTAATTTATTAAGCACAAAAGTATCAGTTACTTTTAAGTTTAATTTATTAAACGCAAAAGTATCTGTTACTCAACAACATCAGGATTATATAATGTTACTTTTCTTCTTTCTAGAGTCATTTACTCAGTTTTATTCTTTATCTGAGTATGTTTTTTGTCTTCTCGTGTTGATCTTTCAAGTCAATGTTAATCTAGCACGTAAATTGCAAAATATTTTAATTGTCCGTCTATTATTACTCCCATCGTTGTTTTGGGTTCCAGGACAGCATTGGCATTCACTTTCTTTACATCCATACCTACTTCAGATTTATTGGAAATTAACGAAAGACAAAGGGTTCGTCTTAACATCGTTTCGTGAATACCTTGTCACAATATGTTTACTTTTGTAATATGGCGCCGAGTGCTAAGAACAAAGGCCAACTAGTTGTCGCCAGTCACAAATATTATTACCTGCACCTCATTTTGGTCAAGTAACAAAGAACTCATAGCTTTGAAGTTTTGACGAAATTCCAGGTAAAATTTTATAGAAATATTCTTCAAAGTAGGATTTGCTTTCAATATAGAAAAGTATCACATCACATTCATACGTTCACGTCTATGTTCATCTACAGTATACAAGAATTCATTGGCCGAGGGTCGACTAAGTGAAGGATGAGGGTTTAGTTTTAGGATCTGACAATAAAACAAGGAATTTTCATAATCACATCACATCTGGCGCAGCATCACAGTTTCCACGATTTAGAGTCTATTAAATAGGTTAAATGTGTACTTCTAAATTTGCTGTTTTTATTTCGAAGAATAGGTAATTAAAATTAGTAATGAAAAAAATTACAAAAATTCATTAAAAATGAGCGAGATACAAAATTAGAAATTTAATATTAGTGACATATTAGGGAAATCGCTCTATCTCATTCGTCTCTCGTAAAACATAATAACCGTTACTACAAATAACAACACAATTAAGTATCCACGTCCTTATCTAAACGTTAAGTTTAATCTAAACATATAATTAAATTGTAACAGAGTGAATTCTATACATGGAAAATATTTAAAAATTTGATTATGATTGATTTAGAATACAGAACGATAGTAGAAGCCAGAAAACCTGTTTTTTTTAAAATTTTTTCTGCCAGTTAATTTGTTCTTCAATCACGCGAAATCTCCTGGACGGATTTTAATGAAATTTGGTATGGTTATAGTTTATTCCCTCAAGCAACATATAGGATACTTTTTATTTGGATATAACAGATTTAAAAAACATAACTTAATGAATATTACGCTATTGGTACTGGAAACTATATTAACATTTTTAGTACACTTTATGCTCATATTTTTAAGTGTCACGGTTATACAAAACAATATACATTTGTGAATTTCACTCGAACGAAGTCGAGGGCACAGCTGGTCTTTTATAAATCTGTCAACTTGAAAGCTTTGCAATTTGTTCACTCTATGTCAGCTTGTACCTTGAAGTATGAAAAAAAATGAAGGAGATGCTTAAGACGGAGACATCAATTAAAATCAGTAATATCTCCATCTCAAAAGTACAAAGTACAAAAAAATTCAATGTTCCTTCTCATGGAAGTAAAATGTCAGTCAATTTTTTTCGAGAAACTCATCGAGTGAGATGTTATTGGGCGAATTTTCTAAAATGAAATTGGAAAACCCCAAAAGGACCATAAAAATGGTAAATTGAACTTCTAATTACCACTTTTCATTGTCCCGTTTGCTAAAACTCAATTTAGAATGGATGTGAAATGAAAATGGAAATAAAAAAAATCTGACACTCCTTCCAGGTGCCAACGTTTACTTACAACCCTTCGCTAAAATTATTTTGATTAAATTATATTGGCAATTTCAAGAGACGTGTATATGTAAGGAACCCTCGTTTAATTATGTTTCGACTCGCACTAAACCGGTTCTTTGTCGGTTTAGTGCGAGTCGAAACAAAATTAAACGAGGGTTCCTTACCTTAAATTATATAGTACAGTTATACATAATATAACGATTCTTTTTACGATTATTCTTTGTTGTTATGGTCGAAACCAGGGGACTACAAACCTCTAATGGGAAGCCAAACCGACTCCCGGGGTAATCAGTGATAGTATACTTTTTATCACTTCGCTCTATGAAATACAAATAATTCTTGTGATTTCTTTTCTCTCACTCATACATGTAAAAATAGAACGATCGAAAGCGAAACAGATGATTATCTTTTCGCCTCGGCCCAAATTCCACCTCGCTTCTTAGCTGCCAATGCCGTACCCACATAATTTTTTATCAATGACGTCTCCCTTAAGCCCGCCGTGCGCTGGCAAGACGATCGTACGTCTATGTTTGATACTGAACTTGAAATAAACTCATTTATAAAGAACATACATGAACATATTTACGTACTCAGGTCGAATGAATAAAATTATGATGGAAGTTTACAATACATTATATACAACTTCATTTAATACATTTTTTATACAATCCTATCGAAAATATTGAATTCTATAACTGACCCGAACCGATTTCAATAGATTTTGAGAACATCACTTTAAATCTTAATTACATCTTAATCACTTTTGACAATTCTTTGAAATAAAGTACCTTCCAAAATATACAGACAAATACCAATGCGGGAAAACCCTAGTCAAAAATAAAATATCACCCGCATGATCGTGACAGATGAATGACCCTTCAATGAAGGTAGGATATAACTGTCATTTTCGTTTCGACGTACAATATCAAGTTAATCTTAATATGCATGTAGTTAAACTAATACTGTCATGGCTTTAATAACAACTAAATGAAACTAAGTGATGTAGTATTATTTCTACTTTATTTAAATGATTAAACGCGACCGAGGTTTCATAGTATGATAAAATCTTCAGGTGTAAACATACTCGTATAAGGTCGTGGTTAAGAATTTAAAGAAAGTAGAAATAATACTACATCACGTAGTTTCATTTAATTGTGAATATTGAATTTCTACAAAATTAACGCCAAATATATTCAACTGTGAAGTTTGCATTTTTTAATATTGTAAAATTACATAGTCTTTACAATTGTTGCCCGTAGAAACTAAATGATGTAGTATTATTTCTACTTTATTTAAATTCTTAACCACGACCTAGGTTTCGTTGTATTACAACATCTTCAGGTGAACAATTTGTAGATATAAGGTCGTGGTTAAGAATTGAAATAAAGTAGAAATAATACTACATCACGTAGTTTCATTTAGTTGTGCATAAAAATTAAGTGGTAATGAATTTCTACAAACTTAACGCCAAATATATTCAACTGTGAAAATTGCATTTTTTTTAATTGTAAAATTACATACACTTTACAACTGTTGCCCGTTGATGCAGATGTGATCTAATCACTATCTCGTAGACGTGATTTAAGAGAAAGTGATATTACGTATGTGCGAGGAATTAAATCCCGAAGTGACCTCGAAACAAGGCTCCCCGTCGACTACGAATATGTCGGTGAATAAAGACCGGATGGAGTCGACGGTCTGACGCCCACGAGACAAGTGTGGCTAAATGTCATAAAATCAGACAGATTTCTCCTTTTAGATTTATGCGAGTAGCAATGTCATTAGATGATTACATCAACCATGTGTAAACATTTTTTTTCGCTTTGTAGCAGGTTCGTTAAGAAATAAGAAGTCAAATGCTTTGCTGACATGATGCTGAAAAGATTTATATAAGTTCTAAATGACGACCCTATAAATGACAAACTAATTTCAGAATCTAAATTAATCTATAATTATCTAACAGAAAAAATGACTCCCTTAAAGAAGATTTAAGAAAAGATTCGTCTCGTTCTCTTATCTCTTTGGAATGTACCATGTTTGTCAAAACCACTCAAAGGACAAACACACAAAAGGCTAAATATACAAACAAACAAAAATACACTGACTAGGAATAAAATAGTACTTACCCGCACTGTATAGTCAGATGAATGACCGTACTAATTAGATGAAAGTAGGATATGACAATCATTTTGATCTTAATAAATGATACACTTATATGTGTGACAGTTTATTTACGAGTATACTTTGCGTACTAATGTTATATAACACAAATAACACTGTATTTGACGGACTTAATCTAAACTACTACTAAATCTTCAGTTTTATGTTGAATCTGAACAGTTGAAGACATCGTAGCGTAGACTACGAGTAGGTTTGAAGTATTAAATAGAAATCATAATTTATTATAAATTATGCAGGGAAATAGTTTGCTGTTGGGATTTGAACCCGCATTCTCTTGGTTGCCATTCCGTTGTTTACGCGGCTATTAAAATTACAACGAATAAAAAGCAAAATTAAAAATTTTGAAAACACCCACGACGAATGCAGTCGTAATTGAAAAATGATCAAAGAATTTTTTGAAAACCCCCCGACTAAAAGAGAGTAAGAACCCATTAATATAATTACAGAACCAAGAAAATCTGTCGGTGCTGTCATTGCCATTTCTGCTCCCAATATCAATTACATTGTAGCAGCATAGAAAAGCTATTTGCGCACCTAAGAGAATTTCAATTAGTCAAGAACTGATAAAACTGCAAAATTTTAGTTATGGATAAAATTTAAGTTATGGGCAAAATTTTAGTTATGGGCAAAATTTTAGTTATGGGCAAAATTTTAGTTATGGGCAAAATTTAAGTTATGGGCAAAATTTAAGTTATGGGCAAAATTTAAGTTATGGGCAAAATTTAAGTTATGAGCAAAATTTTAGTTATGGGCAAAATTTAAGTTATGGGCAAAATTTTAGTTATGGGCAAAATTTTAGTCCCGACGGATTTTCTTGGGTTTCTAATTAATTATATTGATAGGTTGTTACTTTCTTTGAGTAGAGGGGGGGGGTTAAAAAATTATTTGATCGTTTTTTTTAATTACAACGACTAAATAGGTCATGGATTTTTTCAAAATTTATGCAGAAAACGGTGTCTAATACGGCTAAATGATTTTGGAGATAAATGGAAACATTCGTTTGCAACAAAATGTTGCAGCGCCCCCTGGCGAGCTAACACAATAACAGCTTTCTAAGAACCATCGTCGATTAGACCCAAATATTTTGCAGAAAACCTTGTCTAAATCGGTCAAACCGTTTGGGAGATGAATGGGAATATTCATCTGCAACAAAATGTTTATTTGCGGCGCCCCCTGGTGAATAATCACCGTAACAACTATCTAAGAACCATTGCCAACGCATCACAGAAAACCGTATTTAAATCGGTCAAACCGTTTTGACTATAAATGGGAACATTGGATTGCACACACAAACAAACAAACAACTTCTCACTTTAAACGCATATACCTCCTCCATTCCGTCGTGGGTAAACATATCTACCAACTGCCATATTAAAGTCTCCAACTAATTTAGCAAAGTTTCGTATGACTACCAAGAAATGAGACCTGTTGAATATATTGATATCGTTTGAATATATTGAATCTCCACATGTATTGATAAAAACTTTTATTCAGCTGAATCCAGTCGGAAGACAGCCTTAGAACTTATTGAGGTATTAAAATCAACATCATCATCAATGAACTTATGCTCCTTAAAAAGCTTTTCCCAGGCCACCCTAGAAGATGAAATGGCTCGCCAACTGCGACATTTTAAAGTCTAGTAATCTACGTTCACCATGTTATTCTATCTAGTCCTAGACCTACCTTTTGCCTTTTTGACCGCGGGTTCATTTACAAATACTGTCCTAGTAACTCCCTCCTGGTCCATTCTTATTACGTGGACTTTTCACTTCATTCGAATTAATTTGGAGTGTATTAATATGTTATGCTAGTTGCTTTCTATACAATTTATATATTGCTTTTCCTTCGTTGACATCGTGGAAATATAAAATAGAGAAAGGGGAGGAAGAAAAGAAGTTGGTAATTCTATCTGACGAGCAGAAGAAAGATGAGGATAAATAGCGGAGGATAAATACATATGATGTAAATGTGTTTAAAGGGATAAAATGGTTTTAATAGAGGCTGTCGTTAGTTAAGTATAGATATCGATTGTAAATTTCTTTTAATTAAAAGCTACAAGATAACAAATGAAAATAGAATCAAGTGGGTTGAAAAGATAATTATGATTCTAAGAAAACTATTTAAATATGATTAAGTCATTCAGAACCAAGAAATAATTACAAATAAGGTCAAAAGTCTGAAAAACAGACAACCATTCCAAAAAGAATTACTTAACGTTGAAAAAAAATGACGGCATACGATCAATAATAAATACTCAATAACTGAATGACGCAAGGAAAAAAAATATTAAAATAACCATCGAATTAAAGTCATTTTTTTATTTTTATCTGAAAAATTATCTATGCATTAGTCGTTATTTGTAATGGTTCCAGCCAAATTAAAACAAATTTCGTGGGTCTATTTCATATCAATTTAATAATGAGTTAGGAATAAAACTGCCTTGAACCCATTTAAATCCCACACAAAAAAACCCCACTGCTCAAAGTCAACAGCCCCCTTACAAAATCTCCACCTACCCACAACAATTAAAAAATAACTCGCTCGAGCGCCGCCATAAATACCAATTGTCGTCATTACCGACCGAGCGGTCGCTCGCAGCGGACGTGGGTGCCGCTGTGACAGATATATACTTCAACTTAATTATTATTGTGGCTTTGAATGGTCGTTTGCGGTCGCCATGGTGCCGCCCACGGATCGAAACTGGTTTGTCAGGCATGGTACGTGGCTGAGTACTGTCGGTATTTTTAACATCGAAATGAGGTCGTTGTGACATTTTGAACTTTGTTTACAGGAGCGCATGATAAATTAATCGATATATTTCACCCATTTTCTTTGCAATACTTTCCAATAAACCGAACATGCCTTAGAAATAGTTTGGCGCAATATGCGAATATGTCATATTATTTTACCTGATTAATATAAATTTAAGGTTTTTATAATTTAAAAAGTAATATTTCTTAAAAGCTCCAAAAGCACGTAAAGCTTTAAAAGCACAGCAACATATATTTTGTTTGAGTTGAGAGAGATGCCATATAATCTAATACAACTGTTTATCCCAGTCATTGCGCATACTTCTACAGCCTTGGTAAAAATTGTAAAGAAAAAAATTCTGCCCATTGTAAGTTATTACTTATTCGAAGCTTTTAAAATCATCGAACTTTGAGATAAATTTAATACAAAACATTTTTAAATCTTTGGATCTAATAGAACACACAACAGTTGGCCAGTTTAGTGTAGATATTGCAGAATCCCCTCTGAACCACTTCTAGAGGATTTTTCCAACTTCCTTACCTTATAGCCCTTTAGGTCTCCTTGCATGAGACGTTTTCTCGTCGTTAAAATAAATATTGTTTCATATGCTTGTCGTTCAGGCGCTAACTCTGTCTAGGATATTCGAGAAAATAAATATTGTTTCAAATGCTTGTTATTCAAGCGCTGACTCTTTCTAGGATATCCTAAAAAATAAATATAGTTTCAAATGCTTGTCGTTCAGGCGCTAACTCTTTCTAGGATATCCGAGAAAATAAAAATTGTTTCAAATGCTTGTCGTTCAAGCGCTAACTCTTTCTAAGATAAGTTTGTTGTAAATGGTTTTTGAGAAGTTTGCGAATGTACTTTCGGTCTACCTGGCAGCGGTCAATCTTTTTCAAACCATTCTCTTTTATTCCAATGAGAGCCGACATCCGGAAAACGTTTTACTGCACTTTTCACGGTATATCGGGAAAATTTGACAACTTTTTTAAATTTACGGTTAACACTTCCTTTATTCATACAAAACTGAATTTTCAAGAGTTATCCTTCATTGAATTCATTTTTTAAGCAGCATTACGTAAAAAACAGTTAAACAAATAAATTTTGATCAAGTAACGACCACACAGGAAATCTTCTCACTACGGCTTGCTACGTCAGTGTGAGTATATTTAAAAAAAAATTAAATACCCTTCTTTCACTGAAAAGTTTAATAATAACCAATTAAATAAAAACCAATGAACCAATTAAATAATAACTAGCCAAAGGGTGTACATTTTTTGAAATTTTTCGTGTTAATACAAATTGACTAATATTTAATAGACATTGCTCAATACTTAATAGAGACTCCCTAATAATTTGACCAGCCCTCTAGTTATGTAATTACACATTAGTCGACATAGTTTTCCTGATTGATGATTGATTGAGACATGGCATAGACTTTTCAAAATCCTCTTTTTCCAATAAACAATGAAAACTGTTGTGAATTACCAGTATATATATACGTATCCTCGTTGTATAGAATTATTAAGAAACAAATATCGAAAGACGATTATATTGAAGGATATTAAAATATTACTTTAACAAATAAAAAAATTTTCTTTTTAGAGCTCCATATAGGGTTGCCATATATAAAATCGCTTTTATCAGGACCTTTCTATTACAGGGTGCAGTCGTGAAATTTAAGGCAAAGTTAAAAATAACGTGAAATTTAAGGCAAAGTTAAAAATAACGTGAAATTTAAGGCAAAGTTAAAAATAAATCTCATTTTAGTGTCATCATTTATTCTTTTTTGTTTACACTATACTGTAAAAATCAATACACTATAATTACTAGTGCGCTGCGATCTACCTGCACTGTTATACGGCTTGATGTTTAATTGGATAGTTTTAATTTTGCTCTTTTCCGTAAAACGTTATGAAAATAGAGGTTAATTATAAACCACTAGCGAAAAAATTATAAAAATTAGCATAAGCCAGTTATGGCATTTCAAATTTAACGATAGGGATAAAGTAGGAATATCTACTTGTCTCATTCCCTCTCGTATAATCTATATGCATTGCTAAAAATGACGTCACAATCTAGTATTGCCATCCTTGTCTAAACTTTAAGTTTAATGTTTTATAATTCGGTTACGTTTCAATATTTCTTCACATCATGTCAGATTGTTACTTGAAGTTATGATTTATAAAATATAAAAATTTTTTTTAAAAATATTATAAAAACGTTGAAGCCACGATAGGTTAATAAATAGGTTGACTGTATGAATCCGCTGTTATCGTATTGATCCGTAGTTAATTATAGAATCCGGAAAAGTTGTTATACAAGGCTTTTCAATTTTCTATTGTTACAAATACATGTTACCCTGTTGTCCACATTAACAGCAGATAATTTATTATTAAAATACATTTTCGTCCGTCGATTCTCGACAAACGTTTAACAACTCATACATAAGCGTCCAATACCAGCGGTCACTCGCCCCGCTCTGCTTATAGGCAACCAATCAATACTCCAACAATTATTAAAATTCTCTATAACTATCTACAGGTTAAATATATACCAATGGAGACCGATAGAAACAAAGATAGCGCTAAGAAAATGTTCACAACGCCGTAAGCGATGAAAATAAATACTTCCGGTTACTTATATGTCAATGTCAGTGCAATATTTTTATTTTGAGGATATGAATGCTACAATTTTCAGCCATTTACCGCCCAAATATTAAAAGTACGAACGAAATTAAGAAACTGCTAGAAGCCAACCATTTTACTAACATGAGTTAATTCTCAAATATAAATTAAAATATCTGGCCAACTAATTTCTAATGTCAATACAGGCGTCGTTGAAATCAAATACTGAAACGATAAGAAGCCATTATTCATGAAAATTATTTAAAATTTTACGAAATGCAGAATAGGATACAGATACGTGACAAACGAGAGACAACTAAGGAGAAGTTATGATACTGTTGAACGTGATAATAGATATTTGAAAAACTAAACACTATATTGTATTTATGAATTATTTAAATGCTTTTATGAAATACACTACACCATATTAGGAGACAATAAATTATTTCGAGTCATCGCAAAATTTTACGAAATGCAGAATAGGATACAGATACGTGGCT
Organism: Druceiella hillmani; assembly: GCA_039881145.1. NCBI lineage: Eukaryota > Metazoa > Arthropoda > Insecta > Lepidoptera > Hepialidae > Druceiella > Druceiella hillmani. The sequence continues at coordinate 10,809,450 of JAYKKI010000071.1, read as the reverse complement.
TGTACGTGTCAAACGATAGACAATTAAGGTGAAGTTATGATAATGTTGAACGTGATAATAGATACTTGAAAAACTAAACACTATATTGTATTTATGAATTATTTAAATGCTTTTATGAAATACACTACACCATATCAGGAGACAATAATTTTTTTGACTCATCGCAAAATTTTACGAAATGCAGAATAGGATACAGATACGTGGCTTGTACGTGTCAAACGATAGACAATTAAGGTGAAGTTATGATACTGTAGAACATGATAATAGATATTTAAAAAACTAAACACTATATTGTATTTATGAATTATTTAAATGCTTTTATGAAATACACTACACCATATCAGGAGACAATAAATTTTTTGACTCATCGCAAAATTTTACGAAATGCAGAATAGGATACAGATACGTCACTTGTACGTGACAAACGATAGACAATTAAGGTGAAGTTATGATAATGTTGAACGTGATAATAGATATTTGAAAAACTAAACACTATATTGCATTAATGAATTATTTAAATGCTTTTATGAAATACACTACACCATATTAGGAGGCAATAAATTATTTCGACTCATCGCAAAATTTTACGAAATGCAGAATAGGATACAGATACGTGACTTGTACGTGACAAACGATAGACAACTAAGGAGAAGTTATGATACTGTTGAACATGTTAATAGATACTTGAAAAACTAAACACTAAATTCTATTTATGAATTATTCAAATGCTTTTATGAAATACACCACACCATATTAGGAGACAATAAATTATTTCGACTCATCGCAAAATTTTACGAAATGCAGAATAGGATACAAATACGTGACTTGTACGTGACAAACGATAGACAACTAAGGAGAAGTTATGATACTGTTGAACATGATAATAGATATTTGAAAAACTAAACACTATATTGTATTTATGAATTATTTAAATGCTTTTATGAAATACACTACACCATATCAGGAGACAATAAATTATTTCGACTCATCGCAAAATTTTACGAAATGCAGAATAGGATACAAATACGTGACTTGTACGTGACAAACGATAGACAACTAAGGTGAAGTTATGATACTGTTGAACGTGATAATAGATATTTGAAAAACTGAACACTGTATTGTATTTATGAATTATTTAAATGCTTTTATGAAATACACAACACCATATTAGGAGACAATAAATTATTTCGTCTCATCGCAAAATTTTACGAAATACAGAATAGGATACAAATACGTGACTTGTACGTGACAAACGATAGACAACTAAGGTGAAGTTATGATACTGTTGAACGTGATAATAGATATTTGAAAAACTATACACTGTATTGTATTTATGAATTATTTAAATGCTTTAATGAAATACACTACACCATATCAGGAGACAATAAATTTTTTGACTCATCGCAAAATTTTACGAAATGCAGATTAGGATACAGATACGTGACTTGTACGTGACAAACGATAGACAACTAAAGAGAAGTTATGATACTGTTGAACGTGATAATAGATATTTGAAAAACTAAACATTATATTGTATTTATGAATTATTTAAATGCTTTTATGAAATACACTACACCATATCAGGAGACAATAAATTATTTCGTCTCATCGCAAAATTTTACGAAATGCAGAATAGGATACAGATACGTCACTTGTACGTGACAAACGATAGACAACTAAGGAGAAGTTATGATACTGTTGAACATGATAATAGATATTTGAAAAACTAAACACTATATTGTATTTATGAATTATTTAAATGCTTTTATGAAATACACTACACCATATCAGGAGACAATAAATTATTTCGACTCATCGCAAAATTTTACGAAATGCAGAATAGGATACAAATACGTGACTTGTACGTGACAAACGATAGACAACTAAGGTGAAGTTATGATACTGTTGAACGTGATAATAGATATTTGAAAAACTGAACACTGTATTGTATTTATGAATTATTTAAATGCTTTTATGAAATACACTACACCATATTAGGAGACAATAAATTATGTCGTCTCATCGCAAAATTTTACGAAATACAGAATAGGATACAAATACGTGACTTGTACGTGACAAACGATAGACAACTAAGGTGAAGTTATGATACTGTTGAACGTGATAATAGATATTTGAAAAACTATACACTGTATTGTATTTATGAATTATTTAAATGCTTTAATGAAATACACTACACCATATCAGGAGACAATAAATTTTTTGACTCATCGCAAAATTTTACGAAATGCAGATTAGGATACAGATACGTGACTTGTACGTGACAAACGATAGACAACTAAAGAGAAGTTATGATACTGTTGAACGTGATAATAGATATTTGAAAAACTAAACATTATATTGTATTTATGAATTATTTAAATGCTTTTATGAAATACACTACACCATATCAGGAGACAATAAATTATTTCGTCTCATCGCAAAATTTTACGAAATGCAGAATAGGATACAAATACGTGACTTGTACGTGTCAAACGATAGACAACTAAGGAGAAGTTATGATACTGTTGAACATGATAATAGATATTTGAAAAACTAAACACTATATTGTATTTATGAATTATTTAAATGCTTTTATGAAATACACTACACCATATCAGGAGACAATAAATTATTTCGACTCATCGCAAAATTTTACGAAATGCAGAATAGGATACAAATACGTGACTTGTACGTGACAAACGATAGACAACTAAGGTGAAGTTATGATACTGTTGAACGTGATAATAGATATTTGAAAAACTGAACACTGTATTGTATTTATGAATTATTTAAATGCTTTAATGAAATACACTACACCATATCAGGAGACAATAAATTTTTTGACTCATCGCAAAATTTTACGAAATGCAGATTAGGATACAGATACGTGACTTGTACGTGACAAACGATAGACAACTAAAGAGAAGTTATGATACTGTTGAACGTGATAATAGATATTTGAAAAACTAAACATTATATTGTATTTATGAATTATTTAAATGCTTTTATGAAATACACTACACCATATCAGGAGACAATAAATTATTTCGTCTCATCGCAAAATTTTACGAAATGCAGAATAGGATACAGATACGTGACTTGTACGTGACAAACGATAGACAACTAAGGAGAAGTTATGATACTGTTGAACATGTTAATAGATACTTGAAAAACTAAACATTATATTGTATTTATGAATTATTTAAATGCTTTTATGAAATACACTACACCATATCAGGAGACAATAAATTATTTCGTCTCATCGCAAAATTTTACGAAATGCAGAATAGGATACAGATACGTGACTTGTACGTGACAAACGAGAGACAACTAAGGAGAAGTTATGATACTGTTGAACGTGATAATAGATATTTGAAAAACTAAACATTATATTGTATTTATGAATTATTTAAATGCTTTTATGAAATACACTACACCATATCAGGAGACAATAAATTATTTCGTCTCATCGCAAAATTTTACGAAATGCAGAATAGGATACAGATACGTGACTTGTACGTGACAAACGAGAGACAACTAAGGAGAAGTTATGATACTGTTGAACGTGATAATAGATATTTGAAAAACTAAACATTATATTGTATTTATGAATTATTTAAATGCTTTTATGAAATACACTACACCATATCAGGAGACAATAAATTATTTCGTCTCATCGCAAAATTTTACGAAATGCAGAATAGGATACAGATACGTGACTTGTACGTGACAAACGAGAGACAACTAAGGAGAAGTTATGATACTGTTGAACGTGATAATAGATATTTGAAAAACTAAACATTATATTGTATTTATGAATTATTTAAATGCTTTTATGAAATACACTACACCATATCAGGAGACAATAAATTATTTCGTCTCATCGCAAAATTTTACGAAATGCAGAATAGGATACAAATACGTGACTTGTACGTGACAAACGATAGACAACTAAGGAGAAGTTATGATACTGTTGAACATGTTAATAGATACTTGAAAAACTAAACACTAAATTCTATTTATGAATTATTCAAATGCTTTTATGAAATACACCACACCATATTAGGAGACAATAAATTATTTCGACTCATCGCAAAATTTTACGAAATGCAGAATAGGATACAAATACGTGACTTGTACGTGACAAACGAGAGACAACTAAGGAGAAGTTATGATACTGTTGAACGTGATAATAGATATTTGAAAAACTAAACATTATATTGTATTTATGAATTATTTAAATGCTTTTATGAAATACACTACACCATATCAGGAGACAATAAATTATTTCGTCTCATCGCAAAATTTTACGAAATGCAGAATAGGATACAGATACGTGACTTGTACGTGACAAACGAGAGACAACTAAGGAGAAGTTATGATACTGTTGAACGTGATAATAGATATTTGAAAAACTAAACATTATATTGTATTTATGAATTATTTAAATGCTTTTATGAAATACACTACACCATATCAGGAGACAATAAATTATTTCGTCTCATCGCAAAATTTTACGAAATGCAGAATAGGATACAGATACGTGACTTGTACGTGACAAACGATAGACAACTAAGGAGAAGTTATGATACTGTTGAACATGTTAATAGATACTTGAAAAACTAAACACTAAATTCTATTTATGAATTATTCAAATGCTTTTATGAAATACACCACACCATATTAGGAGACAATAAATTATTTCGACTCATCGCAAAATTTTACGAAATGCAGAATAGGATACAAATACGTGACTTGTACGTGACAAACGAGAGACAACTAAGGAGAAGTTATGATACTGTTGAACGTGATAATAGATATTTGAAAAACTAAACATTATATTGTATTTATGAATTATTTAAATGCTTTTATGAAATACACTACACCATATCAGGAGACAATAAATTATTTCGTCTCATCGCAAAATTTTACGAAATGCAGAATAGGATACAGATACGTGACTTGTACGTGACAAACGAGAGACAACTAAGGAGAAGTTATGATACTGTTGAACGTGATAATAGATATTTGAAAAACTAAACATTATATTGTATTTATGAATTATTTAAATGCTTTTATGAAATACACTACACCATATCAGGAGACAATAAATTATTTCGTCTCATCGCAAAATTTTACGAAATGCAGAATAGGATACAGATACGTGACTTGTACGTGACAAACGAGAGACAACTAAGGAGAAGTTATGATACTGTTGAACGTGATAATAGATATTTGAAAAACTAAACATTATATTGTATTTATGAATTATTTAAATGCTTTTATGAAATACACTACACCATATCAGGAGACAATAAATTATTTCGTCTCATCGCAAAATTTTACGAAATGCAGAATAGGATACAGATACGTGACTTGTACGTGACAAACGATAGACAACTAAGGAGAAGTTATGATACTGTTGAACGTGATAATAGATATTTGAAAAACTAAACATTATATTGTATTTATGAATTATTTAAATGCTTTTATGAAATACACTACACCATATCAGGAGACAATAAATTATTTCGTCTCATCGCAAAATTTTACGAAATGCAGAATAGGATACAGATACGTGACTTGTACGTGACAAACGAGAGACAACTAAGGAGAAGTTATGATACTGTTGAACGTGATAATAGATATTTGAAAAACTAAACATTATATTGTATTTATGAATTATTTAAATGCTTTTATGAAATACACTACACCATATCAGGAGACAATAAATTATTTCGTCTCATCGCAAAATTTTACGAAATGCAGAATAGGATACAGATACGTGACTTGTACGTGACAAACGAGAGACAACTAAGGAGAAGTTATGATACTGTTGAACGTGATAATAGATATTTGAAAAACTAAACATTATATTGTATTTATGAATTATTTAAATGCTTTTATGAAATACACTACACCATATCAGGAGACAATAAATTATTTCGTCTCATCGCAAAATTTTACGAAATGCAGAATAGGATACAGATACGTGACTTGTACGTGACAAACGAGAGACAACTAAGGAGAAGTTATGATACTGTTGAACGTGATAATAGATATTTGAAAAACTAAACATTATATTGTATTTATGAATTATTTAAATGCTTTTATGAAATACACTACACCATATCAGGAGACAATAAATTATTTCGTCTCATCGCAAAATTTTACGAAATGCAGAATAGGATACAGATACGTGACTTGTACGTGACAAACGAGAGACAACTAAGGAGAAGTTATGATACTGTTGAACGTGATAATAGATATTTGAAAAACTAAACATTATATTGTATTTATGAATTATTTAAATGCTTTTATGAAATACACTACACCATATCAGGAGACAATAAATTATTTCGTCTCATCGCAAAATTTTACGAAATGCAGAATAGGATACAGATACGTGACTTGTACGTGACAAACGAGAGACAACTAAGGAGAAGTTATGATACTGTTGAACGTGATAATAGATATTTGAAAAACTAAACATTATATTGTATTTATGAATTATTTAAATGCTTTTATGAAATACACTACACCATATCAGGAGACAATAAATTATTTCGTCTCATCGCAAAATTTTACGAAATGCAGAATAGGATACAGATACGTGACTTGTACGTGACAAACGAGAGACAACTAAGGAGAAGTTATGATACTGTTGAACGTGATAATAGATATTTGAAAAACTAAACATTATATTGTATTTATGAATTATTTAAATGCTTTTATGAAATACACTACACCATATCAGGAGACAATAAATTATTTCGTCTCATCGCAAAATTTTACGAAATGCAGAATAGGATACAGATACGTGACTTGTACGTGACAAACGAGAGACAACTAAGGAGAAGTTATGATACTGTTGAACGTGATAATAGATATTTGAAAAACTAAACATTATATTGTATTTATGAATTATTTAAATGCTTTTATGAAATACACTACACCATATCAGGAGACAATAAATTATTTCGTCTCATCGCAAAATTTTACGAAATGCAGAATAGGATACAAATACGTGACTTGTACGTGACAAACGATAGACAACTAAGGAGAAGTTATGATACTGTTGAACATGTTAATAGATACTTGAAAAACTAAACACTAAATTCTATTTATGAATTATTCAAATGCTTTTATGAAATACACCACACCATATTAGGAGACAATAAATTATTTCGACTCATCGCAAAATTTTACGAAATGCAGAATAGGATACAAATACGTGACTTGTACGTGACAAACGAGAGACAACTAAGGAGAAGTTATGATACTGTTGAACGTGATAATAGATATTTGAAAAACTAAACATTATATTGTATTTATGAATTATTTAAATGCTTTTATGAAATACACTACACCATATCAGGAGACAATAAATTATTTCGTCTCATCGCAAAATTTTACGAAATGCAGAATAGGATACAGATACGTGACTTGTACGTGACAAACGAGAGACAACTAAGGAGAAGTTATGATACTGTTGAACGTGATAATAGATATTTGAAAAACTAAACATTATATTGTATTTATGAATTATTTAAATGCTTTTATGAAATACACTACACCATATCAGGAGACAATAAATTATTTCGTCTCATCGCAAAATTTTACGAAATGCAGAATAGGATACAGATACGTGACTTGTACGTGACAAACGATAGACAACTAAGGAGAAGTTATGATACTGTTGAACATGTTAATAGATACTTGAAAAACTAAACACTAAATTCTATTTATGAATTATTCAAATGCTTTTATGAAATACACCACACCATATTAGGAGACAATAAATTATTTCGACTCATCGCAAAATTTTACGAAATGCAGAATAGGATACAAATACGTGACTTGTACGTGACAAACGAGAGACAACTAAGGAGAAGTTATGATACTGTTGAACGTGATAATAGATATTTGAAAAACTAAACATTATATTGTATTTATGAATTATTTAAATGCTTTTATGAAATACACTACACCATATCAGGAGACAATAAATTATTTCGTCTCATCGCAAAATTTTACGAAATGCAGAATAGGATACAGATACGTGACTTGTACGTGACAAACGAGAGACAACTAAGGAGAAGTTATGATACTGTTGAACGTGATAATAGATATTTGAAAAACTAAACATTATATTGTATTTATGAATTATTTAAATGCTTTTATGAAATACACTACACCATATCAGGAGACAATAAATTATTTCGTCTCATCGCAAAATTTTACGAAATGCAGAATAGGATACAGATACGTGACTTGTACGTGACAAACGAGAGACAACTAAGGAGAAGTTATGATACTGTTGAACGTGATAATAGATATTTGAAAAACTAAACATTATATTGTATTTATGAATTATTTAAATGCTTTTATGAAATACACTACACCATATCAGGAGACAATAAATTATTTCGTCTCATCGCAAAATTTTACGAAATGCAGAATAGGATACAGATACGTGACTTGTACGTGACAAACGATAGACAACTAAGGAGAAGTTATGATACTGTTGAACGTGATAATAGATATTTGAAAAACTAAACATTATATTGTATTTATGAATTATTTAAATGCTTTTATGAAATACACTACACCATATCAGGAGACAATAAATTATTTCGTCTCATCGCAAAATTTTACGAAATGCAGAATAGGATACAGATACGTGACTTGTACGTGACAAACGAGAGACAACTAAGGAGAAGTTATGATACTGTTGAACGTGATAATAGATATTTGAAAAACTAAACATTATATTGTATTTATGAATTATTTAAATGCTTTTATGAAATACACTACACCATATCAGGAGACAATAAATTATTTCGTCTCATCGCAAAATTTTACGAAATGCAGAATAGGATACAGATACGTGACTTGTACGTGACAAACGAGAGACAACTAAGGAGAAGTTATGATACTGTTGAACGTGATAATAGATATTTGAAAAACTAAACATTATATTGTATTTATGAATTATTTAAATGCTTTTATGAAATACACTACACCATATCAGGAGACAATAAATTATTTCGTCTCATCGCAAAATTTTACGAAATGCAGAATAGGATACAGATACGTGACTTGTACGTGACAAACGAGAGACAACTAAGGAGAAGTTATGATACTGTTGAACGTGATAATAGATATTTGAAAAACTAAACATTATATTGTATTTATGAATTATTTAAATGCTTTTATGAAATACACTACACCATATCAGGAGACAATAAATTATTTCGTCTCATCGCAAAATTTTACGAAATGCAGAATAGGATACAGATACGTGACTTGTACGTGACAAACGAGAGACAACTAAGGAGAAGTTATGATACTGTTGAACGTGATAATAGATATTTGAAAAACTAAACATTATATTGTATTTATGAATTATTTAAATGCTTTTATGAAATACACTACACCATATCAGGAGACAATAAATTATTTCGTCTCATCGCAAAATTTTACGAAATGCAGAATAGGATACAGATACGTGACTTGTACGTGACAAACGAGAGACAACTAAGGAGAAGTTATGATACTGTTGAACGTGATAATAGATATTTGAAAAACTAAACATTATATTGTATTTATGAATTATTTAAATGCTTTTATGAAATACACTACACCATATCAGGAGACAATAAATTATTTCGTCTCATCGCAAAATTTTACGAAATGCAGAATAGGATACAGATACGTGACTTGTACGTGACAAACGAGAGACAACTAAGGAGAAGTTATGATACTGTTGAACGTGATAATAGATATTTGAAAAACTAAACATTATATTGTATTTATGAATTATTTAAATGCTTTTATGAAATACACTACACCATATCAGGAGACAATAAATTATTTCGTCTCATCGCAAAATTTTACGAAATGCAGAATAGGATACAGATACGTGACTTGTACGTGACAAACGAGAGACAACTAAGGAGAAGTTATGATACTGTTGAACGTGATAATAGATATTTGAAAAACTAAACATTATATTGTATTTATGAATTATTTAAATGCTTTTATGAAATACACTACACCATATCAGGAGACAATAAATTATTTCGTCTCATCGCAAAATTTTACGAAATGCAGAATAGGATACAGATACGTGACTTGTACGTGACAAACGAGAGACAACTAAGGAGAAGTTATGATACTGTTGAACGTGATAATAGATATTTGAAAAACTAAACATTATATTGTATTTATGAATTATTTAAATGCTTTTATGAAATACACTACACCATATCAGGAGACAATAAATTATTTCGTCTCATCGCAAAATTTTACGAAATGCAGAATAGGATACAGATACGTGACTTGTACGTGACAAACGAGAGACAACTAAGGAGAAGTTATGATACTGTTGAACGTGATAATAGATATTTGAAAAACTAAACATTATATTGTATTTATGAATTATTTAAATGCTTTTATGAAATACACTACACCATATCAGGAGACAATAAATTATTTCGTCTCATCGCAAAATTTTACGAAATGCAGAATAGGATACAGATACGTGACTTGTACGTGACAAACGAGAGACAACTAAGGAGAAGTTATGATACTGTTGAACGTGATAATAGATATTTGAAAAACTAAACATTATATTGTATTTATGAATTATTTAAATGCTTTTATGAAATACACTACACCATATCAGGAGACAATAAATTATTTCGTCTCATCGCAAAATTTTACGAAATGCAGAATAGGATACAGATACGTGACTTGTACGTGACAAACGAGAGACAACTAAGGAGAAGTTATGATACTGTTGAACGTGATAATAGATATTTGAAAAACTAAACATTATATTGTATTTATGAATTATTTAAATGCTTTTATGAAATACACTACACCATATCAGGAGACAATAAATTATTTCGTCTCATCGCAAAATTTTACGAAATGCAGAATAGGATACAGATACGTGACTTGTACGTGACAAACGAGAGACAACTAAGGAGAAGTTATGATACTGTTGAACGTGATAATAGATATTTGAAAAACTAAACATTATATTGTATTTATGAATTATTTAAATGCTTTTATGAAATACACTACACCATATCAGGAGACAATAAATTATTTCGTCTCATCGCAAAATTTTACGAAATGCAGAATAGGATATTCAATATTTTTTTATTCTAACATCTTATTATATTCACTGTCACTCGTTTATCGTAATGAATTCTTTGATCCTTTAGCTACCCAGTGGTATAATTTAATTTTTGATGTAGAGGATATTACAGTAACTGACTGCTTATTTATTTACCACCAGAGGGCAGTGGTGGTACATTGCACGGTTCGTGTACTTTCATATTGCTTGTTTGAACGTTTGGAGTTATGCTATCGATCTATACATTCCCAATTGGCCAATCAGATGCTATAAAAAGCAGCCACATCATATATACCATAGCAGCCACATCATGTATACAGCGACTCTCGCTGTAGCTTTTAAATTAAATTAGAAGGACTTCATTCGTAAATAATAACAATAAAGTGATAATCAACAAAATTAAGTGCGATAACATAATTATAGATAAAAAAAACAGTCGTCAAATCACAAATTCCACAAAATTTTTGTTATTTAGTCTTGTGCTTCTTTGCAGGATATATCACCAGCAAAAGCTACGCCAAAACCCATAACTGCTATTACAGATTTCGTAATTCATATTACAATTAAATACTACAGATAAACACGATATATGCAGATTAAAACGTACACGGATTTAAATGAGAAGGTGAACAACCTGTCAAGCACGAGTCGGACTCGCACTGCGAAGGTTCCGTAAACATTTAGGCATTTATAAACATTTAATGGTATATAACATTCCAATTAAACTGTTTAAAAAATTTAATTTTTTAGTACGAAAATATTTTATTGCCTACTATATCTTACACATGCGCATGTTTTTAAAAAAATGTGTATTTCTATGTGATATAACTATAAATTAAATACTTTGGAATTTTTTTTTCTTGTGCTGTGAGACCTTGCTTCTTGCTAAATTATCTAGATGATTCTAGGTAAACGGGAACCTATAATTGCAAATGTCAAAATATACGTTATAAATGGCCATATTTTAGGTTTCTTCTTGATTGCGTTGACTTAGAAGCTTGATTTACAGCTCCAAGGAACGGTACACGTACACGTTTTACAGCTTCAACGGAGCGTAGACCTAAGTATATGATATTAATTTCTACTTGATACCTCTACGCGTTCCTAAGAAAAAGGGTCCTGACAGACCGGCAGACGGAATGAAGTTATCCTATAAGAATATCTTTTTTCCTTTTGAAGTACGGAACCCTAACAAAACGATGCATATTTCGTGCAAATCAATACCTATATGCACAATGATTCGTGTATTGATACATGTATATAGTAATACACGATCAAAAATCATGGAAATTAAATATCACTTGGAAACTTCATTATACAAGTCACACTGTTCCTTAAAAAGTCATAGGTGATCACATTCTTTGGAAGCATTCAACGTTGTCATCATCCTAATAAGTTGAGGGAGATCTTAATTAATTAATTTATATATATATATATATATATATATATATATATATATATATATTTATATATAACTTTAACAGACTGAATTATGTACATGCAAAATATTTTACTGGACGGATATTGATAAAATTTAGTGTGGTAATAGTTTATACCCAAAGCAACCTATAGGATACTTTTTTTCTTGATATTACAGATTTAAAAAATAAAGCTGACATGGTAAATATTACGATATTGGTACTGTCAACACCATTTATTAGCGTTTTCGTAAACTAATAGAATTCTGAAAACAAATTTAAAAAAGGAAAGAAAATTTTAGTAACATCTTATTCCGAATTCTAAGCGAAGTCGCGGACACGTAGTTAAGATTCAATTCCGTATTAAAATAAAGATCTTCAATAACTCTGTTGAATTGGATGTTATCGAACAGGTCTTTCGAAGTTGTATTGTGATTTCATTAACAATTTTTCCACTTTAAACTATGTTCGCGAATTATAACGTTGAGTTTCAAAGTGATGTATATTAAAATAACATTCTTTAACTGCGTCAACAGTTTCCAGATACGTTATGTTTATTACGACGTATAGGTTTGTCCCGTATTTATTGTGAAGAGGTAACAAATAATTTTAAGAATGACAGCGTGTTGTTCTTCAGGTCTGTTTCTTTGAGTTTGTATCATAATGTGAAACTACCTATGTACATATCCTTCCAAAATCAAGCAACAATAGTTTGACTGTAACTATATAATGTGATTTATTTTTGTGATTTACTTTGGAATTGAAAAGTTTGAATGATTTCATAGACATGCAACTTTGGAACTGAAAACTTTGAATGATCTCATACACATGCAACTTTGGAATTGAAAACTTTGAGTGATTTCATACACGTGCAATGACGTTATATTATATAGAAAAGTCAAAAGACGAGATAATTGTCACATCTCCAATACAACTATTTTTCGTGCGTACGTGCTTTTTTTTCATTCTACATCTTTGAGCATGACGTTATTTGGGGCCATATATTTTGTTCATTTTATATAGATATAATGTGTTTATTGGGTATCACGTCATTGTTTATTTGGATGTAAAGGGCCTGTTAAGTTTAACGTCATTTTCATATAGGTTTAACTTGTCTATTGAATATAAAATCATTATGTACATAAACTACTTCAATAGTGGTCTAAACAACTATTTAGAAGTTAATATGCTGTAATCTAGTGATAATGCCATAATTTTGAAGAATATATAAGCACGTTATTACTAGAACCAATATAAAGAAGTTGATTTCAGGGGGAGTCCAAAGTAGTCTGTTTACGAAGGTAAAGATATAGAAACCAAAGCCAAGTATACAATAACGTAATTTTAATAAAAATAACATACTCGTGCTTTATTAAATTATGTTCAATAAAATATTAATCAAAAAGTGCGCGCTTGACCGATGCCGAAGGGAGCCGAGTTTAACCGATTCAGCAACACCGACCCGAGCGTGATGGCTCAGTTTTATTCACTACAGTTATTTTTTTGGTCGATATACATGTTTTTTTTATTGATTGGAATAGAGGTGTAAGTGCCAAACACCTATACCCCAGTGAATGAAATGTGTGACCAAGGAGCTTGATTTCTGGTGAATCATTTTATTTCTTAAAATATATTTTGTCCTTGTCGCTATGGAAACTGATCGTGTAATAAATAAAATAATAATTTAAAATTTTATTTCTTTCCGTCTTTTGTTTGTCTATAAATCACACGCTGTACTTACTTTTCGTATTGTTCAATATGCGGGCGCCCTTATATTTGTACAAGCAATATATTTGGTCTGGTGTTTGTCACTCCAACATATCGTAAGTTAGGTAGCTCTTACCAATTAGATCAAAATAATTAGTGCAGGTTTCCGTAATAATTCAACTTAGCTCCTTTACTTATTTTTAATTTTCTTTATTTATTTTTAAGTGTATATAGTATTTATGTCTAGTTTTTAATTGTAACATGAATTAAGAAATCGGTAGTAGTATCGAACATCAGCTGGCGATTTTCCCAATAAAGTTACATAAGTTGAAGTGACTGACCTTTTTTGAATTTTGAAGTGAAAATTTTCTTAACGTGCATCTGCGCACTCGCACACCAAACCACTTTTTCTGAGTAGTGAAAAAAACTGACCCGTAACGCTCGGGTCGGTGACGCTGAATCGGGTAAAACTCGGCTCCCTTCAGTGTCGGCCAAGTGAACTACTTTTTGAAGGGCACCAAGCACACTAAAAAGTAGTTCACTTGGCCGACGCCGACGACGATTTAAAAAGTATTTAACTTAAAATATGAAATGAACTATTTTTTGAGACGCATCATAGGCACTTTTTGTTTAATATTTTATTTAAATATAATTTAATATAATACGCGAATGTTATTGTATATAATCAGTGTAATATTTCAAGTATATGTAATCAGTGTTTAATATTTTTTGTTTATAGTTTAATTAATATAATACGCGTATGTTCTTGTATATAATCAGTGTAATATTTCATGTGTATACAGTTAGTGTTTAATGTTTTATTTGAGAGTATTTTAATATGTATAATACGCGTATGTTATTGTATATAATCAGTATAATATTCCAAGTGTCTACAGTTAGTGTTCAATATTTTATTTGAAAATAGTTTAATATAATACGCGTATGTCATTTTATTTTAAAATAATAATCTCGCATTGTTTTTAATTCGCTGAATTAATGTCATTTAACATTAATGTAATACATAATTTATTTGGAATCAGAAGTTTTCACTTCTATCGTGTAATCAAAACACACATTAGAAAATGTTTTTCAATTAATTTGTGTTTTTAAAATTAAAATATATATTTATGTTATATTTATCTATAGTTATGTTACCATACCTATGTTTTCATTGTTCTTTTTTTTTGTTTTCATTTGCTTTTCTGTTTTCATTAAATTACTTCTCAAGAAAAATCATTTTATCTAGTGTGAGTTTGAAGAGTTTCGGAAGGGGGAGTCTTGCTTCCGTAGACCCCTACTTACCTCCAAGTATGCTGTCAAAAACGGAAGTTCTACTTGCGTATGAATGGATATTTTTTATAACACAAGTATAAAAAATATCCGGACACGGAAGCAACTTGAAATTTCACCAATGGTTGCTATATCAAATTTTCAGAAATCACACAAACACCTACTCAAGGTATACCTTCCTGACTCTCGCGTTAGCGCCCGCCTACACACAAAATACAGTGATCTCATTTTCACTGCGTTCACTTCGTCTCTTGGCCTTCACCTGCAATACCCAAGATTTACTCCCACACCCAATCGTCGGTGCCAGTATCGTGAGTCCGGTTATTTTTATTGCACGCCTCTTTTTCGTAACTTCATTAGGTTATATTCAGTTGGATGATTCTAAAGCGGTTTGTCCCACTTTTGGATTATATACAGCACGGCTTTGTAATTTGGGTATATTTGGATGACAATATAGGCCGATGATTCTCAAAGAGAGTGATCTAAAAAGCTCAAATTCAAAAGGTTTGTGTACGATTGAGGTCAGATCATTTAACATTAATAAACTTCTCGGCTTCACCGGTGTAAAGTATTTGTGTTTGTTCTGTTTTATGAGAAAGCGAGTTTTAAATAACACCCACTTTAATAAATCTGATTAATGAATGTAGGATATATAAAATTTGAGCGAGGTTATCAGATCTCACCGTTTACAAAGAAAACCAATTTTTTCTTAGTGACCATGATGAAAAAGAAGGTATTGTCTAATTATTCTAAGATTTGCGATACGAAGTTCTGAAGACTTTATGGACATTAAATTTAAATTAAAGTAACGTAAACTTAACCAGGCTTACTTATTTTAAAATGAAATAAAAATATTTCGATCTGAAATAATCAAATATACAGACGTTGTAATAAAAAGTTTTCAAAAGTTAATTTTTAAAAAATTCGTGAAAACAATTTTATTAAACGAAATATTTCTGATCTATGCAAACTCGCTCGATGAACGACAAGGAATCAGACATGGGACCTGCAGTACTCCATACCATACCGGCACGCTCCAAAATGCCTTTAACATTGAATACCCTTTAAAATCGAAATAAAATCCTGTCAATCACTTTTACTAGCATAATTCGATTATGGAGTGCTATGTCGACCTTAATCAATTATTGCTTTCAAAAGCTGGAAAGTCTTCAAAATGAGTATACACTATATTTTTGATCTCAGAAAATATGATCATATTTCTGAGTTTAGATCACGAATAACACGGATGAATATACATTAATAGCACTATCTGTGCCTCGTTTCACTATTTTGTAACAATTACCTTGTTTTTTTTTAAATACTTTGTAACAATCATTTTTTATCAGGTTCTTTAGATCTTTTGTAACTATTACTTTGTTTTTTAGAAGGTACGGGTCAGTTAAATCTTTTGTAACTATTACTTTGTTTTTTAGAAGGTACGGGTCAGTTAAATCTTTTGTAACTATTATTTTGTTTTTTAGAAGGTACGGGTCAGTTAAATCTTTTGTAACTATTACTTTGTTTTTTAGAAGGTACGGGTCAGTTAAATCTTTTGTAACTATTACTTTGTTTTTTAGAAGGTACTGGTCAGTTAAATCTTTTATAACTATTACTTTGTTTTTTAGAAGGTACGGGTCAGTTAGATCTTTTGTAACTATTACTTTGTTTTTTAGAAGGTACGGGTCAGTTAAATCTTTTGTAACTATTACTTTGTTTTTTAGAAGGTACGGGTCAGTTAAATCTTTTGTAACTATTACTTTGTTTTTTAGAAGGTACGGGTCAGTTAAATCTTTTGTAACTATTACTTTGTTTTTTAGAAGGTACGGGTCAGTTAAATCTTTTGTAACTATTACTTTGTTTTTTAGAAGGTACGGGTCAGTTAGATCTTTTGTAACTATTACTTTGTTGTTTAGAAGGTACGGGTCAGTTAAATCTTTTGTAACTATTACTTTGTTTTTTAGAAGGTACGGGTCAGTTAAATCTTTTGTAACTATTACTTTGTTTTTTAGAAGGTACGGGTCAGTTAAATCTTTTGTAACTATTACTTTGTTTTTTAGAAGGTACGGGTCAGTTAAATCTTTTGTAACTATTACTTTGTTTTTTAGAAGGTACGGGTCAGTTAGATCTTTTGTAACTATTACTTTGTTGTTTAGAAGGTACGTGTCAGTTAGATCTTTTGTATCTATTACTTTGTTTTTTAGAAGGTACGGGTCAGTTAGATCTTTTGTAACTATTACTTTGTTGTTTAGAAGGTACGGGTCAGTTAAATCTTTTGTAACTATTACTTTGTTTTTTAGAAGGTACGGGTCAGTTAAATCTTTTGTAACTATTACTTTGTTTTTTAGAAGGTACGGGTCAGTTAAATCTTTTGTAACTATTACTTTGTTTTTTAGAAGGTACGGGTCAGTTAAATCTTTTGTAACTATTACTTTGTTTTTTAGAAGGTACGGGTCAGTTAGATCTTTTGTAACTATTACTTTGTTGTTTAGAAGGTACGTGTCAGTTAGATCTTTTGTAACTATTACTTTGTTTTTTAGAAGGTACGGGTCAGTTAGATCTTTTGTAACTATTAATTTGTTTTTTAGAAGGTACGGGTCAGTTAAATCTTTTGTAACTATTACTTTGTTTTTTAGAAGGTACGGGTCAGTTAAATCTTTTGTAACTATTACTTTGTTTTTTAGAAGGTACGGGTCAGTTAGATCTTTTGTAACTATTACTTTGTTTTTTAGAAGGTACGGGTCAGTTAAATCTTTTGTAACTATTACTTTGTTTTTTAGAAGGTACGGGTCAGTTAGATCTTTTGTAACTATTACTTTGTTGTTTAGAAGGTACGGGTCAGTTAGATCTTTTGTAACTATTACTTTGTTTTTTAGAAGGTACGGGTCAGTTAAATCTTTTGTAACTATTACTTTGTTTTTAGAAGGTACGGGTCAGTTAGATCTTTTGTAACTATTACTTTGTTGTTTAGAAGGTACGGGTCAGTTAGATCTTTTGTAACTATTACTTTGTTTTTTAGAAGGTACGGGTCAGTTAGATCTTTTGTAATTATTACTTTGTTTTTCAGAAGATACTTCATAATTATTATTTTATTTTTTTCTTATTATACTTTGTAACGACTACTTTAAAAAAACGAAAAAAGAACCCTAACGGGATCACTTGTTGTTCTGTCAAGACCCTTTTTCTCAGAAATTCGTGGAAGGATCAAGTTGAAATTAATATCAAATACTTAGGTCTACGATCCCTTGAAGCTGTAAAAAAATAAAGCTTCTAAGTCAACGCAATTTAAAAACCTTAAAAATACAGTCATTTATACCTCATATTTTGACACTTCCAAGTAAATTAAAAACCTATAGAGTACTTCCCGTTGACCTAGAATCATAAACTTTTACAAAAAGCAAAGTCTCAAGGCACAAGTAAAGGAAAAAATCATTAATTTTTAGTTACATTAGATAAAAAAATATGTTTTTTTAAATATGCCCCTTTGGTAATATATTTTCATTCTGAAAATTAAAATTTTGTAAATAGTTTAATAGGAATATTATATACCACTAAATGTTTATATATGCATAAAGGTGTACGGAACCCTCGTAGTGCGAGTTCCACTCGTGCTTGACAGTTTTTATTTTAAAGATTCTTTGCAACTATTTTGTTTTTCTCAAAGATACTTTGCAATTACTACTTTGTTTTTTTTTAAGATTTTGCAACTAATACTTTATTCTTTTTATAAGATACTTTACAACTACCGCTTTGTTTTTTATCAGATACTTTGCAACTACCGCTATGTTTTTTATCAGATACTTTGCAACTACTAATTTGTTTTTATTATAAGGTTTCAATTTCTATCCACAATCTATGTTCAATGAGCATACATACGCTCGTTTTTCCCAAGCACACTACTCGCATCTAATTTTATATATTCACGTTTACTATCAACTCCGCCAAATTATTGAACAAACTACAGTTTCACATCAGAAAATACAATCAAAATTTATCTCAATAAATCATACATCAGTTTGACATCAGAAATACAATCAGTTTGACATCAGAAATACAATCAAAATTTGTCTCAATAAATCATACAT
Organism: Druceiella hillmani; assembly: GCA_039881145.1. NCBI lineage: Eukaryota > Metazoa > Arthropoda > Insecta > Lepidoptera > Hepialidae > Druceiella > Druceiella hillmani. The sequence goes on along the minus strand of JAYKKI010000071.1, from coordinate 10,789,804 downwards.
CTACTATTGTAATTCAATTTGTACACTCGATTTGACATCAGAAATACAATCAAAATTTATCTCAATAAATCATACATCAGTTTGACATCAGAAATACAATCAGTTTGACATCAGAAATACAATCAAAATTTGTCTCAATAAATCATACATCTACTATTGTAATTCAATTTATACACTCGATCTTTGGCTCACCTGCCTCACCTTTTGCTTAATAAAAGTACGTAACGTCTCTTTATTCCGCAAGGGAAACGTGTCCTACAGATTGGGGCGGAACGAGTCGGTGGGGTGGACTCCCCCAATCATCAAGTGAGCTGGGATGTGTCATATCGATACGAAATATCGATATTACTATTAAAATACAATATTGACCATTTAAAGTTAAATAGATATTGTAAAGCTCTTGGTGTTTGGAATAAGCAAAATTTAGTAGAAATTCATATAAACTCCGCTATCAAATGATACAATTAGCAATTTAAGCATGACGAGCTAATATCTGAAGAATAAGATTATGTTGGACAGGATCGGACTGGGCCAGACAGGCACGAGTGGCTCTCCACAAGCCTGGGATAAAGGTAGATGGGGTAGTATCGGACAATAATGAAATATACATATTATTAATTTTCAATGATATATATTATTAGTTAAATATAGTTCTTAAAAAGTACTTAAAAACAGCGTCGAATGCCCTCAAAATCGTTTAATTAATTTAGAAGATATTGCCATGAAATTTTTCAAAAAAGTGCTTTTCTAAAATAACTTTCAAATATCTTTATGGAACAATATTTTTGAATAGACATTATTTCTTTTACAAAAAACCAGCATCGAATGCCTCAATTCAGTTAATCACTCGGCAAATATTGTTTTTCGAAAACGTAAAAAAGCGCCTTTATTATTTTTCGAGCTCGAAAATGAACAGAAAAGTCATATCCTTGAGCTCGAGGAGCTCAGTGATTACGGTCAAAAATATTTTTGAGAGGTTTGAGCTCGAAAATAGAGGGGAGTTTCAAAAATGGCCTCAGGCCAACCAATTTTTAAATTCTTTCCTTTCATTTCTCTCTGAATATGTATGAACCACTTTACATGTAAGTCCTCAGCCAGGGAGTATGTAGGGTCGTGGACCCGCGCAGACTAGGGCTAGGCTGGCTAACACCACCTCGACTATATGACCAGTCCGACACCGATGTTATATATACGATACGTTGACGATTTTGTTCATAAAGTGGTTGTTTATAACAAAACTAATGAGACTGAAAGAAAAAAATAGTATTTCAGTTCGCATAATTCTCATTAATTAATATATTTCTAAATACTAAATAATGTTAAATAAAAATTAATATTCGACAACAATAAAAATGTAAAAACTATAATATATCTCATTTAATATTCTTGTTTAACAAAATCGACAATAATAACAATGACAAAACTTGATTAATATAATTCTTATTTCAATTCGCGTAATTCTCATTAATTAATATATTTCTAAATACTGAATAATGTTAAATAAAAATTAATATTCGACAACAATAAAAATGTAAATAATATATCTCATTTAATATTCTTGTTTAACAAAATCGACAATAATAACAATGACAAAACTTGATTAATATAATTCTTATTTCAATTCGCGTAATTCTCATTAATTAATATATTTCTAAATACTGAATAATGTTAAATAAAAATTAATATTCGACAACAATAAAAATATAATATATCTTATTTAATATTCTAGTTTAACAAAATCAAAAATAATAACCATGACAAAACTCGATTAATATAGTTTAAATGTATATGACTTGCCAGAAAATATATATAATATAGTTTTATGCCGTACGGAGAACATAGAAATCGCTGAACTCTATCAATCGCCAAGTTTCTGCATCTGCGAAGGATGTATTCAACACATAGTGTGGATATATTCAACACGTTTGAATACAAATAGGCAAATGTATTACTGTCAACTAAAAAGAATAAGCTTGTTAATTTTTAATCGATTCTTATACTTTTTTCTGTTTTATTTGAATAATTAATCCTAATATAATATATTTTACATCGATTATAAAATAAATTATTTTTATTATCACCGATCAATTTAATAATATATCCTAAATTGATATCGGTTCGCGACAAACAAGAAACGCATCTATTGAAGGATAATTCTTTATGGAAATTAACTTTTGAAAGAAATGCTAATTATTTAATGCTAAACTGGCATTACACGCACGTTGCTTATCTATTCTTAACTACAGCTAAAACTAGTAGATCTAAGCAATAACTATAATAATAGCAATTTAATTTTTTCCTAATTATAATAAATTTGCCGCTTTTTAACTTTATATCAAATATTTGATATTAAATTATATATATATATATATATATATATATATATATATATATATATATATATATATATATATATATATATATATATATATATATATATATATATATATATATACTTAGCCGTTAATAGCAAATACTCACAGCTGTATTCTGCAGTTTAAAAGCCGCCGTCGCAGTGGTGTGTTGGGTTATTCTCAGAGCATACGGACTTTGAGGGCGCAGCGCACCGTGGGAACCCGGGTTCGACTCTCTCGCAGCAATAAGTCCGTCATATGTATCAATTAGATACATTAAAGTAGATAAATAAAAAGCAGATGCAACGGAAGTGGATAAATCATTTGTTCTACCATTTATTACTTTGGTGACATTATGCCCTTTTTGAGGATCCTCAATACCCTACAAATACGTTTGATTGCTGCATCCAATCAAACGTATTTGGAGAGTATTGAGGGTGATGATGAGATTGCACTATCGTCGTGTGCTTAGCAGTAATCGATATAGACTGGTTTTAAGTACTTTAAATTTTTAACGGGATTTTTTGACTAAGTTAATATTTTATAAGAATTAAATAAAACGTTTACACGAGCTTACACTCCTTAAACATTTTAAACAATCCAAATAATTCAGATTCTACTTCAAGACCAGTTTCAATTCCACGATTCACAAACTGCGAAAATCTAAAACATAGTTGTAAATATAATATAAAAAATACAACAAAAGCCATGAAAAAGTATTTTCCTTCTAACAAACTTTAGGATCAACTAGTTTCCGATGACAGAAACTTTACCTCGGTAAAGTTTTGTGAATAAGTCATACTAGTAGAATATTGTTGAGGTCATAAATTACAAGTATAATGGGAAGTTTGAAAAATATCAATTCAGAATACAAATGTTACACACTTACGCACTGATACTAGAAAGAGAAGGTGTATTGAACAAAGTCTGTAACCGAATGAGGGTAAAGAAATAAGTCTGTACCGATATCATTCACATGGGATTTAAATTGCACAAAGGCAATACATGGATAGCAAAAGGTCACTATTTCCCTATCTGAGTTCTCTACGTCTGTAACTATTGTTATATCTAAGTATCCTACGTCTGTAACTATTGTTCTATCTAAATTCATTACGTCTATATTCATTGTCCTATCTAAGAACCCTACGTCTGTAACTATTGTGCTCTCTAAGTACCTTACGTCTGTAACTGCTATCCTGTCTAATTACCCTAAATCTGTAATTATTGTTATATCTAGGTACCCTACGCCTATAAATATTATTTTATCTAAGTTCCCTACATCTGTACCTACTGTTTTATCTAAGTTCCATACGTCAGTAGCTATTGTCCTATCTGAATACCTTACGTCTGCAACTATTGTTCTATATGTGTTTCCTACGACTATAAGATCCCCACGCCTGCAACTATTGTCCTATCTAAATACCCTACGTTTGTATCTATTGTTTTATCTAAGTTTCCTAGGTCCGTAACTATTGTTCCATCTAAATACCTTACGTCCGTAACTATTGTCCTATCTAAGTACCTTACGTCTGTAACTATTGTGCTATTTATGTACCCTACATATGTAACTACTGCCCTATCTAAATATCCTACATTTGTAACTATTGTACTATTTAAGTACCCTAAGTTTATAACTATTGTACTAACCAAGTACACTACGTCTGTAAGTATTATCCCATCTAAGTACCCTACTTTTGTAACTATTGTGCTATCTAAGTACTCCACATCTGTAACTGTTGTTCTATCTAAGTTCCTTACATTTGTAACTATTGTTCTATATAAATTCACTACGCCTGTAACTAGTGTCCTGTCTAAGTTGTTCCATCTAAGTTCCATGCATCTGTAACTATTGTCCTATCTAAGTACTTACGTCTGCAACTATTGTTCTATCTAAGTACCCTACGTTTGTAATTATTGTGCTATCTAAGTACCCTACGTCTGTAACTATTGTTCTATCTAAGTACCCTACGTTTGTAATTATTGTGCTATCTAAGTACCTTACATTTGTAACTATTGTTCTATATAAATTCACTACGTCTGTAACTGGTGTCCTGTCTAAGTTGTTCCATCTAAGTTCCGTGCATCTGTAACTTTTGTCCTATCTAAGTACTTACGTCTGCAACTATTGTTCTATCTAAGTACCCTACGTTTGTAATTATTGTGCTATCTAAGTACCCTACGTGTGTAACTATTGTTCAATCTAAGTTTCCTACATCTATAACTATTATTCTATCTAAATACCCTACGTGTGTAATTATTATCCTGTCTATGTTAGTAACTATTGTGTTATATAAGTACCCTACGTCTGTAACTATTGTTCTATCTAAGTTCCCTACATTTGTAACTATTGTGCTGTTTAAGTTTACTACGTCTGTAACTATTATACTGTCTAAATTCCTTACGTTTGTACCTATTGTGCTGTCTAAGTACCCTACATCTGTAACTATTTTTGCATATAAGTTCCTTACATCTGTAAATATTGTTCTATATAAGTTCATTACGTCTGTAACTATTGTCCTATCTAAATACCCTGCATCTATTAACTAACTATTGTGCTACCTAAGTACCCTACGTCTGTAACTATTGTTCTATCTAAGTTCACTATGTCTGTAACTATTGTTCTATCTTAGTTCCCTACATCTGTAACTATTATGCTATCTAAGTACCCAACGTCTGTAACTATTGTTCTATGTAAGTACCCTACGTCTGTAACTATTGTTTCACCTATGTTTCTTACGTCTGTAACTATTGTTCAATCTAAGTTTCCTACATCTTTAATTATTATTCTATCTAAATACCCTACATCTGTAACTATTATTCCATCTAAGGTCCTTACATCTGTAACGATTGTTCTATATAAGTTCACTACGTCTGTAACTATCGTCCTATCTAAATACCCTACGTCTGTAACTCTTCAAATATCATGGTGGTAATACATCTGCGTGAACTCTGAAGAATTATTACAGTTCAGTAATGCTTCCACATTGGATTTATTTTACTTTAGTTTCTATAGGCCAATTCTAGGATTCGTGCAACTTACCTAATAGTTTTAGCACTAATAATGATAATATAGATGTATAAATATTTAAGCCTATATGTATAGTTATGTATATATATATATATATATATATATATATATATATATATATATATATACACACACACATAAGAACATTATACATTCAAACTTGCGAACTATTTCAGTAAATAACGTAGCTCTTTTCTTGCAGTTTATACTTGTTATATACTTATATTTACTTCATAATGTATATAAAGTTAAACAGATGAAAAGAAAATATTTATTTCCCTTATTAAAGGGATGCTGAGGTAATACGGTTTTACTTTTGTTTAAATGTTGTAAAGGTAGTTGATAGTTTTTTTGTATTATATACTTACATGATACATATAAGATGAGACAAAATAATGTTGAAAGTCAGTGCAACAAACCGGTTGACATGTTGTGGCTGTATGGTTGTATTGTTATTATTATTATTGCGTATTTACGCTGATGTAATTCCAGCACCACACGAGCAAATATCCCCTAGCTCCAATATTTCCCCCATCCCCATCAAATGAACGGTGACCGAATCACGATAAGCTACGGAGTATTACTCACCGCCTCATAGAGGGGTGAGTTCGACAACACTTAGGGCTGTCACAATATTCCCTTATTAACGTTACATTTTTTTTCAGAATTTCATACTGCATGACAAAAATACAACACTTACAGAAATAATAATGCGATATTGCGTTTAGCTAGTTGCTTATATGAATCTATAGTCTATACCTTTAAAAAGTCATTATTAAAATAAACTCTACAAATGAGAAAAAAATTAGCAGGACTTTTTTATATATACTTTCGAAATTTTCAAAAACTGAAGTTTATGTCAAAATGGTTAAAAAAGTATTTCTCTAGTCTAAGTTAGTCTATAGTTGCTTATATGAATCTATAGTCTATACCTTTAAAAGTCATTATTAAAATAAACTCTACAAATGAGAAACAAATTAGCAGGATTTTTTTATATATACTTTCGAAATTTTCAAAAACTGAACTTTATGTCAAAATGGTTAAAGAAGTGTTTCTCTAGTCTAAGTTAGTCTATAGTTGCTTATATTAATCTATAGTCTATTCCTTTAAAAAGTCATTATCAAAATAAACTCTACAAATGAGAAAAAAATTAGCAGGATTTTTTTATATATACTTTCGAAATTTTCAAAAACTGAACTTTATGTCAAAATGGTTAAAGAAGTGTTTCTCTAGTCTAAGTTAGTCTATAGTTGCTTATATGAATCTATAGTCTATACCTTTAAAAAGTCATTATCAAAATAAACTCTACAAATGAGAAACAAATTAGCAGGATTTTTTTATATATACTTTCGAAGTTTTCAAAAACTGAACTTTATGTCAAAATGGTTAAAAAAGTGCTTCTCTAGTCTAAGTTAGTCTATAGTTGCTTATATGAATCTATAGTCTATACCTTTAAAAGTCATTATTAAAATAAACTCTACAAATGAGAAACAAATTAGCAGGATTTTTTTATATATACTTTCGAAATTTTCAAAAACTGAACTTTATGTCAAAATGGTTAAAGAAGTGTTTCTCTAGTCTAAGTTAGTCTATAGTTGCTTATATTAATCTATAGTCTATACCTTTAAAAAGTCATTATCAAAATAAACTCTACAAATGAGAAAAAAATTAGCAGGATTTTTTTATATATATTTTCGAAATTTTCAAAAACTGAACTTTATGTCAAAATGGTTAAAGAAGTGTTTCTCTAGTCTAAGTTAGTCTATAGTTGCTTATATAAATCTATAGTCTATACCTTTAAAAAGTCATTATCAAAATAAACTCTACAAATGAGAAAAAAATTAGCAGGATTTTTTTATATATACTTACGAAATTTTCAAAAACTGAAGTTTATGTCAAAATGGTTAAAGAAGTGTTTCTCTAGTCTAAGTTAGTCTATAGTTGCTTATATAAATCTATAGTCTATACCTTTAAAAAGTCATTATCAAAATAAACTCTACAAATGAGAAAAAAATTAGCAGGATTTTTTTATATATACTTACGAAATTTTCAAAAACTGAAGTTTATGTCAAAATGGTTAAAAAAGTGTTTCTTTAGTCTAAGCTATACAAAGGATACCTAAGTATGAAGTATTTTCAAAAATTCGTATCTGTCTGCCTGTTTTTGTCTATAACGAATTCTGAAGCATAATGTTTGAATGGATATTTATGAAATATGTTTCATTGATGTTCATTTTCTTCCATCTCAATATCTCGGTAAGTTCAGAAGATATAAGACAAAGAATGAAAGTAACATCAAAAAGTGCGACGTAAAGTGGGTCGAAATGACTATACATATAGAGGCATAGATATTTTTTTCATAAATTTGTATTTCCTACTACGATCTAATCCATAGATTTTAGTTGTCTAAATAAACTCTTAAAAATATAAGGCATATTTCATTAAACTTTTTGGTATTCGATGAACAACATTTTTGTTGTAAAAAACGAAACAGGAAAATTCATATTACGTATAGGGACATAGACATTTCATTCATAAATTTGTATTTCCTACTACGATCTAATCCATAGATTATAGTTGTCTAGATAAACATTCAAAAGTATAAGGCATATTCCATTAAACTTTTTGGTATTCGATGAACAACATTTTTGTTGTAAAAAACGAAACAGGAAAATTAATATACGGACATAGACATTTCTTTCATAAATTTGTATTTCCTACTACGATCTAATCCATAGATTATAGTTGTCTAAATAAACATTTAAAAATATAAGGCATATCTCATTAAACTTTTTGGTATTCGATGAACAACATTTTTGTTGCGAAATGGGAAACAGAAAAATTCATATTTATAAGGCTTTTTGACCAATTGCACTTGGCGTCTGCGTAAATGTATTATAGAAATGTTTCGCAAGACAACAGCTCCCTCCCCTGTCACCTATCTTACTGTATTAGGTAAATATTTTATATTTATAGCAGTAAATACAATCAGTAAATATTGTATATCTATATTAATATTATAATGAGAAAAGATTTGATTTTTTGCTTTTTTGTTAGTTTGTAATGGATAAACTCAAAATTATTTCACCAATATATTTTATTATATCACCAATATATTTTATGTATATATTATATATATTTTATTTTAAAAAATTGATTTATCCATACCAATATTACAAAGGGGAAAGATTTGATTTCTTCTTTTTTTGTTAGTTTGTAATGAATAAACTCAAAATTATTTCACTAATATATTTTATTATATATATTTTATAAATATATTTTATTTTAAAAAATTGATTTATCCGTACCAATATTATAAAGGGGAAAGATTTGATTTCTTCTTTTTTTGTTAGTTTGTATTGGATAAACTCAAAATTATTTCATCAATATATTTTATTATATCACCAATGTATTTTATATATATATATATATATTATATATATTTTATTTTAAAAAATTGATTTATCTATACTAATATTATAAAGAGCAAAGATTTGATTTCTTCTTTTTTTGTTAGTTTGTAATGGATAAACTCAAAAAATACTGAACCGATTTTAAAAATTATTTCACCAATATATAGCTACATTATCGACGAGCAATATAGGCTATATAAAAATGTTATATAGGGAGTAATATAGGCTATATAAAAACGATAGTTCTACACAAGGTATAAAAAAATCACTTAAAAATATGCTTTCTTCGCGCCCTGCAAAAACTATTGCTATTACATAAAAAAAATGGGATACATATTAAACGTTCTCACTAATATGAACAAAAATGTTTGTGAAACACTATATGCAATTGTTATAGTTATGTCACAATAAACGTTTTTTTGGTCAAATTAGTCAACTACAACACAGATGCGAACAAAAAAGTGATTATATCCGTATCATGATATCAATCGTTATCCAAATCAATTGTTAAATCATTTACGCTGTTTACGTAGGAGTAAATTGTTTTTTGAAATATTCAAATCGGTATATTCATTTTAAAGTTATGTAGAGTGTAACGAATTAAAAATTGTCGCGAATATTGCAAGCCGCTGCATATCAGATAGGTAAACAGAAATGTTACTATCTAAACTAATATTATGAAGTGTATTAATTTAATATTCATGAAAATTGCCATAAGGTAACCCAAGGTATATAATGACATTCGTATCATGTTATTAATCATTTTGCAACTGGATAGTTTCATTATACAAGTTGATTATTTTCATGTAAATTCCTCTTGAAATTTATCAAATCGATTCTGACATCGAAAATTTATACGAAAAAGACTTTTGTTGGCTGTGTTCTAGAGCAATAGTGTCACCTAGGAATGACAATTTGACCACCCAAAAAGTCCCCGGCCAGGTCAAACACTACAAATCGATAGACACCGTTACTGATATTTTTAAATTCACAGGAATTTTTAAATTCACTTAACCCCGCTGGCCTACCACCTCACGAATTATCATTAAAAATTAGAACACCAATCATGCTTCTGAGAAATTTAAGCCCTCCTACCACCATTATCACTGGTCCTGCACTGATTTGCCAATTCCGTTTAAACGACTTCAATTTCCGGTGAAAACTTCTTTTGCTTTAACAATTAACAAGTCCCAGGGCCACACTTCAATTTGATTGGGATTGACCTACGAAAAGAATGCTTTACTCATGGGCAACTGTATGTTGGTCTATCACGAGTTAGAGCTCCCGAACATCAATTTATTTTGCTGCCACAAAATAAAACTACATCAAATATTTTTTATGGGGAAGCTCTAAGATACTGAACTTTAGAAATAAATTTCAAGAAAAAAATTCATTTTTAGCAAATAACCTTATCTTAAAATAGCAACAGAACCGCCGATGGTGTGACTGCTAAAAATTGTAATTGCTATGTTATTATAAGAAACTATTGTTTTGTTCTATTTGTTAGAGCTTAATTCTGTTTTTTTTCTTTTCTATTTGTGCTACGCCGAAGCGGATCACTTTAGTATATAATATTATGTTTACTATACCTACTAATTTTACAAATGCGAAAGAAATTTAGCAGAGATAGATTACGATTGATAGATTGTATATGTATGTAGGTAGTTTGGAGTACCACGTAGACTACTTTTCATACTGATATTTGGGAATTACGCGGGTGAAACCACGGGGCTCAGTATCTATACTAATATTATAAAGATGTAATGTTTGTGAGTGAGTTTGTATGTAGGAGGTAATCTTCGAAACTACTCACCCGATTTTAAAAATTCTTTCACCAGTAGAATGCTACATTATCTCTAAGTGATATAGACTATATTTTAATGGGATAAACGGAACAGCCAAAGTCGTGTAGTCCACGTGGGCGAAGCCGCGGACGGAAAGCTAGTGTTTTATAAATATACAATATTTACTGCTTTTTAATGAGGACAACTTATTATCACATTAATTCGTATTTTCAAAACTAATCAAGGCTTTTAAACTCGTATTAATACAATACAATATGAATCAGCACTTGTTTAGCAGTGAAACTTCTTGAATTTTAATTAACTTTATTATTCAGATAAGTATTCGTAAGTTTCAAAAAATGAAAGAAACGGTCGTTTAGGAAATGGTTTTTTTTTATTACTATTTACCAAATATATTATCATTAACAATGTTTAAGAACAATTAAACATTATTAATGATATCTCAATTATATTTATACATGGTGTCCAGGAATATTAATGATATCTCAATTATATTAATGATATCTCAATTATATTTATACATGGTGTCCAGGAATATTAATGATATCTCAATTATATTAATGATATCTCAATTATATTTATACATGGTGTCCAGGAATATTAATGATATCTCAATTATATTAATGATATCTCAATTATATTTATACATGGTGTCCAGGAATATTAATGATATCTCAATTATATTTATATATGGTGTCCAGGAATACATGTAGGACAAAGAAAGACACTATTCCTAAACGGAAAAATAGTTGATTGTCGTTAAAATAAAATTAAAAAGTGACTTTTTTCAGAAAATTCAAAATAATATTCATAATTATTTATCATCTTCGTACACACGATACTCGCGCACATTGTTCAGCGCCGCACGGGGGAATAACCCGCGAACAGTAGCGAAGACATCGCCACTGCCGGTAAAAACCGCACACCGGGAAAGTATTCGGTGTGTTAGAAAGAGTTATGTGTAATATTTTTTTGCACTCATTTAGAAAAAGGGCATGTTTTACGTTTCATTTCAACGCCAATTTTTTCCTTTATATCCGACGAACAGTGTCTTTCTTTGTCCTTATATATATATATATATATATATATATATATATATATATATATATATATATATATATGTATATATATATGTGTATATATATATATATATATATATATATATACATTTTTAACGCTCGCAGCAATTTGCTGAAAATTTATTTCGTCATATTGATTTTATACAAAATAATAATATAAAGTAAAAAATATGATCATATATACGTTCTGATTTATAATAAAAACTACATGATATCAAATCGTGCCAATGATATCCATATAAAGAAATTAATGTTCGATTAAACAAAGTATTTTAACGAAAAATTAAACCACATTTAACAAAAAGTTTACCACAGAAAAAAATTATACCTTCTGATAGAATCGACGATGTGAAAAGAAAGTTTACAATTGTATGATTAAAATTTTATTAAATTATAGTTTAGCATGGACAAATGCTTGCCTTCATTTTATTTTTTCCTTAAGCGCTACGTGAAGTGAGCTTTCATTTTGATCAGCAAGATTAAAGATATTTTTTGCGAAATAATTACCCCAATTTCCCTCATCGACTCTTCCCATTCAATGAAATACATTTACCAATTAAATATTATAATTTATTTTACCAAAATGGATTTAGGCTATCAACCTCTCCAATTATGCCACATTTGGATTTCTAGATTATAATATTTATATTTTAAAAGGCAATCAATAGTCAGACAGACAGATACCGATAAGTAGTATCTAACACAACAATTCCGCTGTCATCTTTGGTACCGAACATAAAAATGAAACCCAAATAACGTCCCTTTTCTTCTTTTAATCTGTCCGTCTGTTTTTGAGTCATAATCTTTACTGATTGGACTTAGACTGATGAAGTTCAATGTAACTTATCAATGGTGAGATGTACACTTAGAAATTCAGTTCAATACAATTAAAGAAACAAGATACCAAAATATTTAAGCTCAAGATTGAAATAAAAAAAATTATTATTTGTGTATGACGAGCATCTTAAAATAATTTCTAGCTAATAGATTATTGAAAAATAATATTCCCCATTTACTATTTTGAAATCATTTGATTGGAAAAAAAATTAAATTTAATTATAAACGAACTCACAATGATTGTGGAAAAACTATAGCAAATTTTTAATTTCGATTCTTAAGTTTAAAATATAAATTAAAATATACATTTTTAATTTTTTAAATATCGTAATATAAGCCAAAAATACGTCTTGTTTCATTTAACATCTCCCTACTAAATGGAAATTTTTATTGATAATAAATATATGTAAAGGATCCTAGCAAGACTCTTCCTTAATTCGTACTTAATCCGTTTTTAATCGACTTGCTTACTCCATTTTTTATTATTATTTAAATTATTTACAAGAAATTGCAAAATTCAGATTAAACATTGTTTTTTAAACTTTTACATAAATTAGCAATTACAATTAGTGACAACCCTAGCTATGACTCACGCGTAGGGCCAGTACTTCGCGTCGTGTTTCGTGAGTCACGCTGCGCATTGTGCAGGGTTGCCGTGTGCGAGCTTATTTTTGTAAGCGGAATGTTACTTTAGTTTGTCACGCTACTCAAATTGGTTGCTGTTGTTTTTGCGTGTTTACTACGTTCGTATATGACGTGTTATGAAAGTTTATTGCAGAATTTTGTATTTTAATTCCTTGGCTTTTTGCTGCCGAAAATTATGGATAAAGGGGTTGATTATGTACGAAAATACCTCCAGTGGATGTAACAAATTCATTACTGATATGTCAATATTTATTTATTTATTTATTCAAAAGTATATTTAGGAATAAAGCTAATAATGTAGCAGTTGTTTCTTTACATATTACAGGTTTTAAGTCCAAAAAATATCGGAAAAATTGTCTTAGAAATCTCATCGCGTATTTTTAATTTCAACAAGTAGTTAGACGTTTCACATTTGAAGGTATAAATACGTAATATAGATACGTAGAAATTCAAATTGTTAAGCGTGTCACGTATACACGTACACATACGTATCATAAGTAGGTATCCTAGTAGTGACACGTTTCATATATACATGTATACATGCCTATAATAAGTAGATATCCTAGTAGTGACACGTTTCATGTATGCACGTTCACATACCTATCAGAAGTAGGTATCCTAATAGTTACACGATTCATATATGCACATACACATACCTATCAGAAGTAGGTATCCTAATAGTTACACGTTTCATATATACACGTATGCATACCTATCGTAAATAGGTATATATGATATATATAGTAGTTAGAAGTTTCTATATAATATATATATATATATATATATATATATATATATATGTGTGTGTGTGTGTGTGTGTGTGTGGAAATATACACACATACATACATATCATAAGTGGAAGATCGTAGGTAGTATATTTAGGCATACCTATGATATTTGCTCTTTCATGGTTGTTTTTGTTTATTATGTACTCAAATTTTGATCTAGCTGCAAATTATTGCAAACTTAAAAACTGCGATAGTCGAATGCTTGAAACTCATGTACTCAAAAGAGATGTCGATGTTGTCATTCTTATATATTTCTGTTATCTCTTGCCCCCCTTCTACTAGATTGTTATTACTTCTATCAGTTTTATATAATAAATATATATAATTTACTAGAGAGTCTCGAAATGATTCAATGTTATTACTTACATTATTTTTGTTATCAGTTTTATATAATCCATTGGAGTAAAAATAAAAAGTATCAATTACTATAAAGTCTCTAAATGATTCAATATTATTACTTATATTATTTTGTTATCAGTTTTATATAATAAATTGGAGTGACTATAAAGATATAATTTACTATGAAGTCTCTAAATGATTCAATATTATTACTTATATTATTTTGTTATCAGTTTTATATAATAAATTGGAGTGACTATAAAGATATAATTTACTATGAAGCCTCTTAATGGTTTAATGTTATTACCTATATTATTTTTGTTATCAGTTTTATATAATCTATTAGAGTGACAATAAAAATATAATTTACTTCGAAGCCTCTTAATGATTCAATGTTATTGCTTATATTTTTTTTGTTATCAGTTTTATATAATCCATTGGACTGACAATAAAAATATAATTTACTACGAAGTCTCTTAATGATTCTTAATGATTCAGTTTTATGTAATCCATTGGAGTGACAATAAAGATACAATTTTCTATGAAGTCTCTTAATGGTTCAATGTTATTTCTTATATTATTTTCATTATCAGTTTTGTATAATCCATTGGAGTGACAATAAAAATATAATTTACTATGAAGCCTCTTAATGATTCAATGTTATCACTTATATTATTTTTGTTATCAGTTTTATATAATCCATTGGAGTAAAAATAAAAAGTATCAATTACTATAAAGTCTCTAAATGATTCAATATTATTACTTATATTATTTTGTTATCAGTTTTATATAATAAATTGGAGTGACTATAAAGATATAATTTACTATGAAGTCTCTTAATGGTTCAATGTTATTACTTATATTATTTTTATTATCAGTTTTATGTAATCCATTGGAGTAACAATAAAAATATAATTTACTATGAAGCCTCTTAATGATTCAATGTTATCACTTATAATATTTTTGTTATCACTTTTATATAATCCATTGGAGTAAAAATAAAAAGTATCAATTACTATAAAATCTCTTAATGATTCAATGTTATTGCTTATATTATTTTTGTTATCAGTTTTATATAATCCATTGGAGTGACAATAAAAATATAATTTACTATGAAGCCTCTTAATGATTCAATGTTATCACTTATATTATTTTTGTTATCACTTTTATATAATCCATTGGAGTAAAAATAAAAAGTATCAATTACTATAAAGTCTCTTAATGATTCAATGTTATTACTTATATTATTTTTGTTATCAGTTTTATATAATCCATTGGAGTGACAATAAAAATACAATTTACTATGAAGCCTCTTAATGAATCAATGTTACTACCTATCCACATTAATATAAATGAAAGGAACGAACGAAAGTGAGTTTATGTATTTATATGTCCGTTAAGTTTTCATGGCTTGAATATTTGACAAATTTTATTGAAATTTTGCAGTGAGATCATTTGATGCTCCGAAAAATATATAAAGTATGTCACTACATCATAAACTTAGTATGGCCATAGTTCCAAAATAGCAGATACTATTTTCTTTTGAATTCCATTTTATATGAATGTCTATAGCATATAGCAATGGTATATAGCAATATAGCAATGTTATAGCATATAGCAATGTTATAGTCGGGTAATTATGTATTTTTGGGTTTCACAAGCACTTGTCTAGTGAAACCCAAAAATACATAATTACCCGACTATAAATAATAATAAAACTTATTAATGTGTATTTTTACGAAGTATCAATGCAAAGTGTCACACTGCGAAATAAATAACAGACTGAAGACCCGTATAGACTATGACACTAATTGCGACGCAAATGTCTGACACTAAAGTCTGGCCGTTCACATGTAAGGCGGTTTCGGTATCGCGACACTAAACCAAGTGTAGCAATAAATATCGTAAGCGCGGACTGTGATGTTCACACACGATGAATACATTGAGTGTATACACTAAAGTATCGTAGTCTAACCGTAGCTTTAAGGCGTACTTACTAATCACATCCTATACGCCTTCACCTCTTATACAACTTTCACCGCAAACATAGTAGCTAGCTACAAATAAATCCAGAATTGTTAGCATCGTTATACTAAATTAAAATCTTTACACTTTCACTACACGATTGTAATATTTGCAAAATACCACTTACGGGGTACGCAATTCCGACTTAGTATTTTTATACAGACGAAGTTGCTTGTTACCGACAGTCTAACTTATTACAAACTTATAAAATAAGAGATGCTTATTAACAGGAAAAACCATTAACTAATATTTCAGAAAGCCCTACTTAATTACGGAAGACCAAACAAATAGAATGTCGATAAACTTTTACGCTATATAGATGGATATATTTATTAACAGGAAATACCATTAACTAATATCTCAGAAAGCCCTACTTAATTACGTATGAACAAACAAATAGAATGTTGACACACTTTTACGCTATATAGATGGTTATATTTATTAACAGGAAATACCATTAACTAATATCTCAGAAAGTCCTACTTAATTACGAATGAACAAACAAATATAATGTCAATACACCTTTATTCCCATACATGTTTGAAATATCTGATGATTACATACTAACAGGCCAATTTGATGGTGACATTGGTAGCCCTGTGAAACGTCCGCAAATATAATAAACCAGGGAGTCAGTCTAAACAGTCTAAGGTCTCGTGTGGCTAAACTCACTACTCAAAGTGAAGACACTTGATCAGGTACATTTAATTAATTTCGATCCCAACAAAATTAAGATGCAAAAATCGGCTAGCGTGGCAATCGATTAGCACTAGTAACTTTATTGGAATTTAAAAAGTATAATTTCGAAAAGCTAAAGACTGTGAAAGAGTAATGCGATCAGTTATGGCTGAAAGCTAACATGCTGAAAAACCCGAGAAACGGAAATGGGAAAACATTAATTAAATGGAAAAGATAAAATCTAGATAGAAGATTAGCATTTTCGAATCATTAGTCAATCATTAGCCCTTCAAAAACTCCAAAAAAGAGTTGAAATCTCATTAAAACATTGCTGAAAAGATCAAATTCCTCATTAAAAGGACCCAATTCGTCTTTAAAAGGACTAAATAGCTCTTTAAAAGGACAAAAATTCATCTTTAAAATTCCTTTTTAAAAGGACCTAATTCCTCTTTGAAAAGATAGCGAGATAAAAGCAAACAAGTTCTTGCGTAACTTTAAATGTGTATATGAATCAGTCAAAGTATATACATATGAGTTAGTTGGATAAATGCAGATTATTAAGTTGGAGCTTTACGGCAAAATTTATCGAATATCATAACATTGGATTCGACCGCGGTAAATAGGTTTCGGATATTCATCGCTTAACAATCAGAATTTTCCAAAGAGAAAATTCTAACCGTTTTATATATTTTATCATATGCAAAGAGCCAGAGAGATATAAATTTATTGCAGTCAAGTTTGGACTTGTTATGACACTTTGCATCTCTAATATTGGTATTAGCCTCCAAAGAGCCAGAGAGTTAAAAATTTATTTCGGTCAAATTCAATATTAGCCTCCAAAGAGCCAGAGAGATAAAAATGTATCGCGGTCAAGTTCAATATTAAACATCAGCGCTGCAGCTTCGCTAATAAGTTTCTCTTTACAACCATTTACTGCCTCTGGCAAGGGCAATTGATCTTGGATAAGTTCTTACTCTCTACAGTGATGACGTTATAAATGCGATGGCGAAACTGATAAACCGAGATTAATTTTATAAATAAACCTGTTAAATGCCAGGAGAAATCGCACTAAGGAGGTTATAAATGTTAATATTATTTTGCACCGTATTTGCTTATTTCTTTCAAAGTTATAAAGGTGTCATGAAATTCTCATAAAATGATAACTCCTAGAATAATTCATATACTTCTTCTATTATATTCTAGTCAGATTCTACTAAACCATTTTCATGATTTTACGTCAATAGTTTCGGAAGAGAAGTGACAGGACAACGGGGCAATTTCTTAAAAAAAATATTTTCGAGTTTCTTATGTCCGTTTCAAACAATATAAGATGATTTGAGCGACACACATATCTATATATGTACTTACATTAAAATTCATTTCAACTTTTTAAAGTCTTCGGAGGAGATGAAACATTGAAATACGTTGAAAGTCCTTGAGTGAATCTTTGAAAGAAAATATGCGGACGTATTTTTCTTCATGTTATATTTACATTAGAGACTGTAAGTTTGGTGCATGAGACATTTAGTGTTTAACTTATTTTACACTATACAGCGACATTAGGTGTAAAGGTGTATACAGACTGTATTGAATGTACAAATAGAATGTTTCTGTTGAATGTAAAAAAATATGCTAACGTATTTTTCTTTATGTTATATTTATATTATAGACTATATGTTTGGTGCACGAGACATTTAGTCTTTGACTTATTTTACACTATCCAGCGACATTAGTTGTACACATTATTCCTTATGCTATATGTACATTAGAGTTTACATTAGAGATATATGTTTGGCGCACGAGATATTTAGTCTTTGACTTATTTTATACTATCCAGCGACATTAGGTATACACAGACCGTATTATTCCTTATGTTATATGTACATTAGAGTTTACATTAGAGATATATATTTGGCGCACGAGATATTTAGTCTTTGACTTATTTTACACTATCCAGCGACATTAGGTATACACAGACCGTATTATTCCTTATGTTATATGTACATTAGAGTTTACATTAGATATATATGTTTGGCGCACGAGATATTTAGTCTTTGACTTATTTTACACTATCCAGCGACATTAGGTGTACACAGACCGTATTATTAATTATGTTATATGTACATTAGAGTTTACATTAGAGATATATGTTTGGCGCACGAGATATTTAGTCTTTGGCTTATTTTACAGCATCCAGCCACATTAGGTGAAAGGCGTATACAGACTGTATTATTCAAACTATACAAAATATTTTCACGAATCTAATTCCGGTTATCATGCGGAATGTACAAATAAAATGTTTCAGTTGAATGTTAAGAAAACCCTTATTGGGTTTTTTCGGAGATAATTGCCATCAAATTTTGGAATTTTAATTAAGAAATGTAATTTTTTGTCATGAAATCTCTTCACTACATTTATTATAAATAATTATCAAATCATACTGTTTCCGGCAAAATGGAACTTTAAAAAGCTATTAAAAAACCCTTTTCCAAAATTAATATCAGTTAATGAGATTAGCTGACGATTAGCCAGGACAATCATTTTCTTTGTAGATATGATTCGTCACATTATTCTGAACATGAAAAATAAAAAACTTATTAAAAAGAACTTTTTTCCAAAATGTTTTAATTTTTTCCTCTTTTTTGTTGTTGAGAATATTGGGGCCACATTAGCCCTGCCAAAATAAGGCCCAAATAATGATACACTCTATTTAAATCCTTTACTCCTAATGCCACTAGTTGAAAAGAAAATGAAAGGCTAAGATCAATGAGGATATTCACAATTTAGGTACTTTCATTACCAAATTCTTTTTGACCAAAACTGTTGGGGTAAGGTGAAAATGTCTCAGACCAAAACTGTTGGAGTAAGGTCGCTTTAGTTGTTTCCTCTAAGGGAAAATGTCTAGTCTCAAGGATAAAACATACTACTGTTGTATTCTCTAAGGGAAAATGACTGTAGTCTCAATGATAAAACATACTAATGTTGTATCCTCTAAAGGAAAATTACTGTAGCCTCAAGGAAAACACATGAATCAAAATTTATTATTTCAATGAATTTTAACCATCTGTCATGAAAATAAAAAAACCTCAAATATTAATGAAAATTCAGTCATTTCTCAAAAAATATGGGTAAGGAACGACTACGGAAACCAGTCTCTTCGTCATTACTACTTCTAGCCTAAATCATACTTAGAACAATAAAACAAAAATCAGATTATTAATCAAAGAAAAAAATTATTGCTAAAATATTTAACTAAACGGGAACATTATTTCCATAATTCTATATATTAAATCTTTACTACTTATTAGAAATTCTTTGGGAATCACGGAGAGCTTAAATGAAATTGAAGTGAGAAAAAATTAACCAATGCCTTCAGGCATAAGAACAAACTTAAAACACAAATGTCACAGATATGTTTCTTTATCTTGTTATTCACACCAGTACATAGATCTCACATCCAGCCCTTAAATTTAATACATCAACAATGCATCATGCTTTCCTTACGATCTCGTGCACATAGTTGGCACAACAAATGTCTTTGTTTTTTTATTTTTGTTCCCCGTATTCTTTTTTGTAATCTTAGACATTATGTGTCCTTTTTTAACTTTACTTAAATCTAGTTCAGGTCTCTTTCTTTTACTAGTATTACAGGTGGATTTAACTTCAAATTCACTTTTATTCTTGATCATCATCATCAAAAGCACAACAGCCTTCTGCAGGCCAAGGCTGACTCGCTGATCCTCCTCCACCTGACCCTGTCTGACGCGATGGCCCTCCACCGGTTGAGTACCATTAGTTGGAGGCCATTTTTAATGTCATCTAGCCAACGCGTTGGTGGTCGTCCTTTTCGCCTAGCCCCTCAATCTTCGAAAAAGTCACTTTCGTGGCAGAAAAAATATCATCATATCTGTAAACTTTTATTCTTACTTTATGCTAATTCCGTTATTGAGTTAGTATCTTTCTTCCTTTTTTGGACAACCGTTTTTATACATAGGATTGGAGGTAAATTGTTCAAAAGCCCCTATATTGGTTGATTATTGATTTGCTTAAAGTTCTCTTCAACTTCTGTAACGTTTCTCTTGATAACAAGTTCTTGGGTTATCAAAGATTCAGATTGAATATTGAGCTGTATCACTACTATGTTGGATTATGAAATTCTTGGTACCAAACGCGATTGCAGCCGTGGAATACCCTGAAAGTTTAGTTGTATCGACGCGCTCTTCTTCTAATTGCTCAGTAACATAAAGTGAAATAGCATAATCGTCTACTTTATGATGTTTCTATCACATGGTCATAATCTCATTCCTCTAAAGCCATTCATTGCTATATCCATGCAAACAGATCTAGAGTTTTCCAGTCCTATATATTTTATAAAATGTTGTAGATAATGAGCAAACAGCTCTGATGTAATCCATCCATTTTTTTACCAACCATATGCTGTTGTTTCTGGTGATCCTTTATTCACAAAATCTTTCATTCTTTTACATATTAAAATTGAGATCGGAAGTATGTTTAAATTGTATTTTTTATGTTACTTAAGTACGCATAACACCTAGAAATAGTTATGTTTAGTTCTGTATATCAAACCTTACTGCCTTATTTACAATCTACGTCTAGAGCTCTTTGTCCGTCCAGGATCAGCCCTACTTGTCCTCTAAATCTTTAAGTGTATTTCAGAAGAATTATTTATATTGTAAAACCTGTTAGGATCGAAATAAAAATTAAGTATATTTATTGGTCACATGCTCATTGTTGTGTTTTGTCCATACGATTCCGTAATTGCCTACGTAATAAATGTACCTTACACATACTAAATAACGTTATACTATTATTTATTATTTTCTCCACATCAGATCTTATTGTGCTTAATTGGACACATTTGAACTAATATGGGACATTTGACATAATGTCATTTATTAAAGGCGGTTTAATAAACCAAAAAATATTTATTTCTTTAAACGCAGGAAATGGTTAAAATAATCACCCTTTGGCTGTTGACAAACTTTTTAATATCAGTGAGTTTACATTTTTAATTTTTTTTTAAATGTTGAATATATTTGACGTTAATTTTGTAGAAATTCATTATTCACAATTAAATGATTCTACGCAATGTAGTATTATTTCTACTTTCTTTAAGCTCTTTACCACGACCTAGGTTTTGTTTTGCAAAGATAATATTTACTAATAACGTAAATAAAGAAATTAAAGAAAGTAGAAATAATACTACATCACGTAGTTTCATTTAATTGTAAATAATGCATTTCTACAAAATTAACGCCAAATATATTCAAAAATTATTAAGTAAACTGTTTGAATATACGTAAGAAGTTTTAATTCCTGATTTACAAATCATATAGGAAAATACATTTAAATAAACCTATTGAGTGCAACCAAACACCCACAATAAGTGGCCTGGACACATTTACGTACAAACAAACATTTAAACACTAAGGATTCATAATGTTTCTATTAGATTATTTGCAAATATAAATGTTATCTTTAAATGTGAAAATATATTGCCCAGCATGTCTTTCACAGGCGAAAAATATCATGAATTTCTAAAAAATATTTTGGTTTTATTACTTATAACTTTTTACTATTTTATTTTAAAATTTATTTAATATTTCGCATTAAAATAAAGTATATGAGAAATATTTGGGCCGAATAACAGCTTCCTATGTAATAGCATTTTTAAGACAGACCTGGTGACAAAAGTGGTCTAAAATGGCGATTTCGATGGTCCACCAAATTGTATTTTTAAGTAAAAATCAATTAATTCGAAATCAACTGAAATAGCTCTTTTCAGCGATACCTTATAGGCTAAACCAACGAAACCTAGATAGTGGTACCTAGGTTTCGTTGTATTACAACATCTTCAGGTGGGCTATTAGCAAAGATATCAGATCTTTGCTAATAGCCCACCTGAAGATGTTGGAATAAACGAAACCTAGGTCGTGGTAAAGAATTTAAATAAAGTAGAAATAATACTACATTACGTAGTTTCATTTAATTGTGATTTTTTTTAATTCAAGCTCAAATTATTAAGCTATTAACTTTGTCATAAGATTCAATATCCCCTCGCGTCTCCAACACATTTCTGAACCGTGGATCAGAAGAGCTCGACGAATATCTAAGTGCTAATATTTGGTAAGAACTCACAATTAATTTTGTTAACTTGCTGTATTAATTAAAAGCATATAAATGACTACGAAAACATAATTTATGCTAGTTTCCATGACTTTATCTGGTTTTTAAACTTAATAACTACGTAAAATACATCCGTATCAATTATACGTATTGTTATTTTGAGCATCGATTGTCATCACGCGCTATGTCATACGAACTAGAATAATCTTAGTCGAAAACAAGTCCAAATCAGAGAACTATGTCATATGAACAAGAATGATCAGAGACGGAATGCAAGCTGGAGTCAAAGAGCTAATAAAAAGAACAAATGCGAACTGCTTAAATAAGAGGTCAAAATTTTGCCATTTCTCATTTTTAATATTGAGTTGGCTAATAAGTACTGAACGTCATTAATGGTATTATTTTATTTTATTATACTAGCGTGACCCGTGCGAAGTCTTCGCATTATTTATTCCATTATGAAGCTCAGATGACAGATCAAACAAATATTTTACTAAAATTGACATATAGAGGCGCAAGTATCAAAAGCATTGAGCTAAAGCGCCACTTTATTTATACGTGAGTGGATTTGAAATTAAACAAAAATTTTACCGACCGTCAATCATATTCACGTTGAGCCGTTAGATGGCAGCATTGCTGTTTTGTGTATATAATTTTAATAATTAATTAATTTGCAAAAACAATAGCAATAATAATTTTTTTAGTTGTGGATGCCGGTAGAGCAAGCAATTATCTATAAAATGATATATAATTTATGTGGATTAGTTGTGAGGTTTTTTCTAAAAAGGGAGAGTAACATCTTAACCTTAGCGTATTAATATATATGATGATGATGATTTCCAATTAAAGTTAATTAATAGTCGATATAATAATCACTAACATTTTGTACTACATGTCTCCAACGCATTGACAGAGTGTGGATAGCGTCGCGTAAAATTCAAATGAAACAATTGGTCTATGACCTATCGCAGTGGTCTTCACCATCAAAGTTTTTTTCACGTAACGCGTTACTGAGCGATCTAATTCCATTTTACAACGACTTCAGAAATTTCAAATGTTTATCACACGAAAATCTCATTAAAAACATGAGTCAATATTAAAATATCTATTTTAGCAATGACAAGAAGTTACTGAAAATATTGCATTTCCCTGTTATATCAATGTAGTGAAATGCAATGACTTTCACCATTTTTGGAGGTACCAACTTTACGTTCACCATTTTGAGCAATGTTTTTGTATAATTTGTGTACGAGAATTCATCGGCAATAAACTTATGTTTGTCCGGAAAACTGTCATAATTATCAAAGAATTCGGCGGCATGCTCATTATTAAATCCTTTATTTCTCGTCATCAATATAGCCTCTGATATAAGCAATGGATATGTTTTTTAAAACTGTATTAAACCATTTGTCACAGCCCATTTCCTTGCTTTGTTAAAGCAATATAGTAAATGAATCTGAGCAATTACGTATAGGTACTAGCTTTCTTAATTGAGTAATAGATATTTCGGAAAAATTTCTCCAAATCAGCTGCAAGCTACACTAACTCATGTACCCTTCTGCTCTGAAATCATTAGATCTTCAAAACTTCGCTTTCTCGTTTAAACCCTTTAAATGACATCATCATGCTACATCAGGCTACAGTATGCTTATATGTCCTACCGCCCCATTATATCCGATTTCACTGTTCCAATATTTCTGTAATATTTCTTTTTATCATCCGGCTTCCGACTATTGTATATTTTCTTCGTCATTATTATCTGAAAAATAAAATTTTCCTATTGACTTAACGTAAATAAATGCCTAAGTCATTTAGGTTTAGGCAATAGGGAACTAGACACATAACCAGAACAGGAAACCAGTACAAGTTACGAATTCATCACAGGCATCTACAACTTAAACAATGAGATAAAAACAAATTCAAATCAACACAATAGACATAACCTAAAAAATAACGTCCGTTTAGCAATGCTTAAATGAATGCCAGAATACCATAAAAATAGACACTAACTCAAAAATTAAGTAACCACATATTTTACAGTAAGGTCTTAAAAATAAATCAGAATTTTATAAGTAGACAGTCCAAGCACTAAATTTTTTATTCATTTTCACAGTGAGAAAGTCAAAGGAGCGTCCGGTTGTTGTTAAGTACTAACTCGACTGAGTACTTCATATTTGTATACTAGATGTCCCCTAGCATTTACAAGTGACCAGATATTAAGGAATATTCAGGATTCAAACAAACTAATTCTCGTCTCTCGTAAGTGGGTCCCAAGATATTTATCTACAATAGTTTCTAATACAAAGTAATTTCCAAGCAAATAAATATTTAAAAGTAAATAAATATGACATCATTGTGGTGTGTTGGGTTGATCACGAGGTGTACGGCCTTTGATGGCTCGGCGCATCGCGGGGACCCGAGATCGATTTCCGGGCGCTCGATTCTTGGGACTTGACTGGTGTTCTAGCTGGCTGTAAGACTGGACTGGTCTTCTAGCTGGCTGTAATTTCTTTCGTAGCAATAAGTTCGCCATACGTATTAATTGTATATATTAAAGTCCGTAAATAAATTAATAAAATAGACTCTCCTTAGTAATTCAAAAATATGAAGAAAAAAAAAATGTATGTTGCCGTGAATATTTTCAATTTCTTCATCCCTTAATTTAAAAAAAGAAGAAAGTTTTAAAAAAATCTGACGACTATATATATATATATATATATATATATAAGGTCGCCATATAAATATAAATCTTTGATGAAAATTCTGGTAGATTTTCTTTGGTTTTCTAATAATGAAACTTAAAAATTATGAAATACTAAAAAACGTATTGAAATTAATTACGTACAAATTTAAAATTTGAATTTCATTGATTTTCTACACAAGACTCGGACAAGTGCACGCTTCCATCCTCTCGACTACCTGAGCTGAATGGGGTTACTGCATAACACCGATCAGTTCTCGCTTCGAGATCTTCAACGCGCCATATGGCCGCGTCGGCGGTTTCACCACCTTTTAGGGCAGCTTGCGGACTCCGCGCACGACCGGTCGCCACTGCTTATGGATGCAACGGGTCTCCGGGCGGACCGAGAGTGCTACAGCATATTCAAAACATGCTAAAGTACTGCTGGCTTATTTTAAATACAGGTCGATCCCTGAGCAGGTCGGCAAAATTTAGTGGACATCCTTGACAAATCACATGACGGATATTTTCGCTTTTAGCCTTTGAAACTATCTTACACCAGATAGCTTCCGTTTATCCCGATCCTAAACGTTTTAATAGCCTACCAGTGGTCTATAAATGTAGAATGGCTTCTGCATGAAGAGAACCTAACACTCATTCTAATTTTTTTCCTTCCCTGAATACAGTATATTCATTACAAGCGCCAAATTATCAATAAAAGTTCATCGTGGCTTTTGGATTATTTGTTTCATGTACTGGTGGCATAGTGCACAAACAGACAGGCTTATAGCCGTAAAATAGTAACACACATTTACTCAAATCTCAATCACATCCTTAATAGTACTATTAGACGTACCCTTCTCTCTTTTAAACATTTCTGAAGTTAATGTCAAATCTAATGGAAATCTTTGAAAAGGCCATTACGAAGCAAACGCCTGTTATAAAGCAAACGGCTATCGCACAGTAAATGAACATAATCTTCAATTTATCGCATATTGCAAATGAATTGATTTAAAATTTTCATTTTAACGAAAATTGAAATTGCAAATTACCAAGAAAAATGTTTTTCAACGCTGAGTGGATTTTATTATGCGCCTTTGAAAGCCACGATTCGAATACTTAATTTGGTGCAAAGCGATATATATAATACCCTATCAAAAATAATCACACATATTGTGATCTAACGTACTAAATTATTTTTATATACATCATAATAGTTTTTATATACATCACTAAAATATAATAAATAGTAACATTAAAAGCGGTTAAAATAAGTATATCGTACCTAGGAATTTTCATTACAAAGTTATAACAATTTAAAAACTGACGAAATACAATGCCCGCGAAAACGCTCCATACAAATACAACTGGGTTATGACGTCACTGGTCAGTTATTTAGCATGCATTATAAGGGAGTTTATTAAATATTTTTAGTATCACGTTAAATATTGCGTTTAAGTTATATATTGCATATTATAATTTTCTCATTTTTTTGTGTGGGAACTAAATTTATAATCACTTTTTCAATTCAAGGAACAAAAAAATTTAATCTTTTCCTATTTAGAAGTTTCGATTAATTGTTTGTAATATGCATAATTTTTTTCATCACAAGGTTTTTTTAAACCTATAGTGCAGTTTTGAAACATTTTATCACACTTCCCGGACACTCCGTGTACATTCCGTGGAATGTCCTTCCGGGACACTCCGTCGACAAAAAGTTTGTAAAATTTAGCTGAGTATATTGGTGATAAATATATTTGAGGGATATGTGATAAAAAAGCAATATTATTCCACAGAGAGTACGCAAGAATGGCGTCTAATTTTAGAGACAAAACTATAACTATAATCTATTTAATTGTAAATATGACTCTAACAGATGTGTTGTAAAAAAAATAATTGTTTAATTCGTAAAGTCACCAAACTGAATTGTTCAAACAAACAGCTTATTTATTTAATTTATCGACAAAATGAAATAAAAAAAAAATGTTTCCATTGATTTTACAACATTGAAAGTTGAATATATTTGGCGTTAATTTTGTAAAAATGCATTATTCACAATTAAATGAAACTACGTGATGTAGTATTATTTCTACTTTCTATAAGTTATTTTATTCACACGCACGCACACACATTCACACGCACGCATTCATACACTTGAATCATTTTCATTCGTATCATTAACTACAAAATTATCGAATAGGGAATATTCATACAATGTTTCTTTCCATCATTTTATTTTTTTTTACTTACATGGACCATTTTGGCTTTTTAAGATATACCATTTTGGAAATTTTGTCTTAATGGATCAACGGGTAGCGAGCGCTCCTTGTTTGAATTCGAATCATTAAGTTAACGTAGCGTATTCCCAAATTACCTAGTAAACAAAAATGCTCAAAAACCAATTTAATGTTCCTATTTCATCGTCTGGTTATAAACAAGTCAGAAAAATGTCTCACGATATTACTTCTAAAGCACGCTGACGTCTGGGCTATTACCTATTTACTTGTTGAACACACGCGTTTTTTGTTAATTAACCGTTATGATAACATAAACGCATTTCTCAACCT
Source organism: Druceiella hillmani (assembly GCA_039881145.1). Lineage (NCBI taxonomy): Eukaryota > Metazoa > Arthropoda > Insecta > Lepidoptera > Hepialidae > Druceiella > Druceiella hillmani. The sequence continues at coordinate 10,761,420 of JAYKKI010000071.1, read as the reverse complement.
GGGGGTCGCGACCCTGAGGGGATCGCGTTTAGGTATAAGGAAAAGTCGCATATTTATTCATAAAATAATATCCGAAGCATACTTTTATTTAATAAAATATAATAAAACGTTATAAAATGAAATATTACCAAGAAATGCGAACACAATAAAATAAATATGCAACTACAAAATTACCTATTATTTTAATAAAGGGTCACTTGTCTTGTACATTGAACTTGTTTGTCGGTATTTATGGCAAGTATAAACAGTATCAGGAGATGCAAATATAATAAAATAAACATGCAACTACAAAATTACCTATTATTTTAATAAAGGGTCACTTGTCTTGTACATTGAACTTGTTTGTCGGTATTTATGGCAAGTATAAACATTATCAGGAGATGCAAATATAGCAAAATAAACATGCAACTACAAAATTACCTATTATTTTAATAAAGGGTCACTTGTCTTGTACATTGAACTTGTTTGTCGGTATTTATGGCAAGTGTAAACATTATCAGGAGATGCAAATATAGCAAAATAAACATGCAACTACAAAATTACCTATTATTTTAATAAAGGGTCACTTGTCTTGTACATTGAACTTGTTTGTCGGTATTTATGGCAAGTGTAAACTTTATCAGGAGATGCAAATATAATAAAATAAACATGCAACTACAAAATTACCTATTATTTTAATAAAGGGTCACTGGTCTTGTGCATTGAACTTGTTTGTCGGTATTTATGGCAAGTATAAACATTATCAGGAGATGCAAATATAATGAAATAAAGATGCAACTACAAAATTACCTATTATTTTAATAAAGGATCACTTGTCTTGTACATTGAACTTGTTTGTCGGTATTTATGGCAAGTGTACACTTTATCAGGAGATGCAAATATAATAAAATAAACATGCAACTACAAAATTACCTATTATTTTAATAAAGGGTCACTTGTCTTGTACATTGAACTTGTTTGTCGGTATTTATGGCAAGTATAAACATTATCAGGAGATGCAAATATAGTAATATAAACATGCAACTACAAAATTACCTATTATTTTAATAAAGGGTCACTTGTCTTGTACATTGAACTTGTTTGTCGGTATTTATGGCAAGTGTAAACTTTATCAGGAGATGCAAATATAATAAAATAAACATGCAACTACAAAATTACCTATTATTTTAATAAAGGGTCACTGGTCTTGTGCATTGAACTTGTTTGTCGGTATTTATGGCAAGTGTAAACATTATCAGGAGATGCAAATATAATGAAATAAAGATGCAACTACAAAATTACCTATTATTTTAATAAAGGGTCACTGGTCTTGTGCATTGAACTTGTTTGTCGGTATTTATGGCAAGTATAAACATTATCAGGAGATGCAAATATAATGAAATAAAGATGCAACTACAAAATTACCTATTATTTTAATAAAGGGTCACTTTTCTTGTACATTGAACTTGTTTGTCGGTATTTATGGCAAGTGTAAACATTATCAGGAGACGCAAATATAATAAAATAAACATGCAACTACAAAATTACCTATTATTTTAATAAAAGGTCACTGGTCTTGTACTTTGAACTTATTTGTTGGCATTTGTGCGAAGTGTAAACATTCTTTGTCACATTAGTATGTAAAGTTGTAATAAATGTTAATTTAAAATATTATAGTGAGGGGTCGTAAGGATTTTTAGTAAGCTATTTGGTTTTTAGTGGGTCGCAATACTAAACAGTTTGAAGAACAATGCTACATAAACTAAACGAACTTCATGTTAGTAATAATACCAATGAAAGTCGTACATGTTCGACTTGTATCTAAAGTCTTGAGAGTTGTAATTAAAAATAATAAATAATTATGTAATCGATTATGCGTTCGAGTAAAATCCGGTCGTTGCGGCAACATTTTCGGCAGGTATGTCAAAGGCTTTTTACTTCTGAATGAAATTATTTAGAAATTCATTTCTCGGCACGGAAGATCATAAATATATTTGCAAGGGTTGTCAAAAAATTATCTAGATTTTTGAAGTGTAGTTGAAAAGTACCTTTGAGTAGAGTACACATTTATTTTTGATACTATTTTCCATGATATTTTTGATGGAGAATAAAATACCAGGTCTGGCTAGATAATGAGGTGAATAGAATTCCAAGTTAATTCAAATATGCTGTATATAAACAGAAAATAGTAGGCAGTACTGAAAGTTTTTGGATCTGGCCATTTGTAATAATCGTAATAAAAAAAATCTGGTGTGTGCTTATGACCATACCATAGAAGTGAAAACTTCTGATTTAAAATGTCGAACGTATATATACATATATATATATATATATATATACATATATATACATATATATATATATATACATATTTATATATATATATGTATATATATATATATATACATATATATACATATATATATATATATAAAATTGATGTTACATGATCTATATTATTTCGGTGAATCAGTAACAATTTTAAAATACAATTATTTCTATACTCATAAAATTTTTGCTCTCATTGCACAGACTTCTTCATTGCTATCATGGTCATAGACAATAGGTTTGAGGAAACTAAATATCATGTCGATACTTTATTTAGATTCAAATTTAATTAAGCAAGATGCGCTTAAAAAAGTCGTCCACTTGGTATTTTAGTAGCGCGTTTGGTGCGCCTGAAAAAGTAGTTCACTTGATATTTTAAAAATTTAAATGATACGTCTAAAATGTAATTCACTTGATATTTTAAAAGTGCGCATAAAAAAGTAGTTCATTTGGTTGCTGCAATGCAAAAAAAAACGAAGTACACTATTTACAAATATCAAGTTAACTACTTTTATAGGCGCACCATGAGCAGTTTATGATTATATATTATAATTACAGTATATATATTGTAATTATAATTTATAATCAAAAACTGCGCATGGTGCGCCTATAAAAGTAGTTAACTTGATATTTGTAAATAGTGTACTTTGTACGCATAAAAAAGTAGTTCACTTTGCCGATACCGAAGTGAACCGAGTTTACCCAATTTAGCTTCACCGACCTGAGCGTGACGACTTAGTTTCGTTCACTAATCAGAAATTTTTGACAAGTGCGCACAAAGAAGTTTTTACTTCGAAAACGGGCATCTTTTTACAGAACTACGCTTCAAATAAACAAGTTTGATGCACATATTAATAAAGTAATTTTTTGTTACAAGAAAACATTTTGAAGCAATCATTTTGACTTATATTTTAGCGAATAACAAAATTTATAAATAAATTAAATATATTAATACATTCCTCGACCTAAAATTGTTTCAGAATATTATAAAGGCGACTATCGATGTATATATCAAATATAGACGGTCGCGGCATGCAACGGTCTTGCTTGACAACTTGATAAATTATTAGTAAGTTGTATCGTAATGAAGGGAATAAATTACAAAGGGTCTTGTTCCTTATTAGGATTAAAACTATGAAACTACCAAACGGTCCTTATGTATGTTCTAAAGCGACTTCAAGTGTTATTTATATTTTTCTATCAATCTACAAAAACGTTTATATTAAGAAATAAAGTCAGTCAGCCATTAATTATCTAATTGAGTACATGTCGTTTTAATTTATAATAGATTATGGGCCCAGTATCGCCCTTAGGAGAAAGTAAAAGTATATTTATCAGTTAGCTAGCATAGGCACTCTGAAAATCAGTGTTAAAATTAAATCATTAAAAAAATTATTTCGTGATTCGTGAAGTAGCACGTGTTGTCACCATAATGGCGTCTAATCCTTTTCTCACTAACGTACCGAAGCTTAAAGGCCGAGAAAACTATCACGAGTGGGCCTTTGCAGTGGAAAACTTGCTGATTTTGGAAGGCGTGGCGAATACCATCAAAGCGGAGCCTACTAAAGAAACAGCCGAAAATGATGCGAAAGCTAAAGCAAAATTGATCCTGACTATAGATCCCTCGCTGTATGTTCACATAAAAGAAGCTAAATCATCAAAAGGCTTATGGACAAAACTAAAAATTATGTTCGATGATTCTGGATTCTCTCGAAGAATATCGTTGCTGCGCAATTTAATTTCGATTCGTCTTGACAATTGTGAATCAATGACAAGTTATGTTACGCAAATAATAGAAACGGGACAGAAGTTGTCTGGGACAGGTTTTTTTTGTGAACGACGAGTGGATTGGCTGACTGATGCTGGCAGGATTAACTGAAAAATACATTCCCATGATAATGGCGATTGAACTCTCAGGTTTCGCCATTGCTGCTGACGTAGTAAAAACGAAACTCATAGATATGGCCGGAGATGGCTGTCAAGCCGGAAGTGCATTCTTGAGTAGAGGACAGCACAGTCGACAGAAAAACTCTAAAGTTGGCAGCTCTGTAAAGAATGACAGAAAAAATCATCATGGCGGCGGTGTTTTGTCTATGAACATGAATGTCAACAAAACGGACAAGGCGAATATAAAATGTTATCGTTGTAAACAATTTGGACACTACAAAAACCAGTGTAATTAGTCAATTAATTATTCCGAGAAAACAAAGAAAACACATGCTTTCTCAGCTGTTTTCTAAGTGGTAAATACGGAAAACATGAGTAGTATTTAGACAGTGGAGCGAGTGCACATATGACACATGATGAAAACATGTTGCAAAACAGAATGTTTACATCCAGCATTAAGCAAATTATAGCTGCTAATAGGAGTGCTATGCCAGTTTTGTGCTCGGGTGATGTGGACATTGTAACAGTGACTCCAAACTGTAAATACGAGATTACACTGAAAGATGTGTTATGTGTTCCTGACCTTACTACGAATTTGATATCCATTAGTCAGATGATTAAAAATGGTAATAGAGTAGAATTCAAGAAGAAGAGGTGTGATGTTTACAACAAAAACAATGAATTAGTTGCAGTGGCGAATGAGATTGATGGTGTTTACAAGTTGTCTTTAGAATATAAGCACTGTCTGTTTACATCTTCTGCGGCAGTAAGCGGTGCAGTATGGCACAGAAGAATGGGTCATCTAAATATGAATGACTTAAATGCAATGAAAGAAGGTGCAGTATCGGGATTATTATACGCTGCCAAGTCTGTAATTAACAAAAGTTCGTGCACAGTGTGTTGCGAAGGAAAACAAAGTCGCTTACCTTTTGATCATACTGGAACACGGAGTGGCAGAATACTGGATATGATACATGCTGATGTATGCGGACCGATGGAGACGGCTTCGATAGGCAGAGCAAGGTATTTCCTAAAATGTATCGATGATTATTCTCGAATGGTTTTTGTTTACTTCCTCAAAGCCAAGAGTGAAGTTTACAAATACTTCAAGGAATTTAAAGCGATGGTTGAGAATCAACAAAGCAGTAAAATCAAAATGTTTAGAACAAACAATGGCTTAGAGTTTTGCAGCAGGGAATTTGAGAATTTTTTCAAAGATGCTGGAATAATTCACCAAAAAACAAATCCCTATACTCCTGAGCAGAACGGGTTAAGTGAGCGAATTAATAAAACCTTAGTTGAGCGAGCTCGTTTTTTGTTATTTGATGCTAATCTAGAGAAAAGGTTTTGGGCAGAGGCGATTAATATTTCTGTTTATCTCAGGAATAGATCGGTTGCATCAAGATTAAATAACAAAACACCCTTTGAGCTCTGGTTTAATTCAAAACCAGATTTAAGTCATATCCGAATATTTGGTAGTGTGGTGATGGTCCATGTACTAAAGGAAAAAAGATTGGATACCAAGTGACAAAAACGCATCCTAGTTTAGTTGGTAGTTGGTTTCTCTGAAAACGTCGAGGGATACAGAGTTTATGATCCCATCAAAAGATGTGTGATTACAAGTAGAGATGTGATCATTCATGAAAGTACTGACAAAAATTATTCACGTGACAATGTATCAGTTTCAGTTGAGGATACTTGTGAAGAAGAAGAATCAGATCATGAAATGAGGCAGGAAGTAGCAATGTTAGAGAACGAAACTACTCCCTCAGTCCAGGATATCTCGAATTGCAAATATAAGAATGCTATATCAGATTTAGCCTCTACATTCCAGCAATCTGTAAGCACAGATGAAGAGCTAAATACAAGAGAACAATCTGAAGATAAAGAAGAGTCAGATCTAGCAGAAACAATAACTAAACGAATCAAAAAGAAACATCAGCGTTAGGGTTTTACTAATCTATACATATCATCAAGCACAGAATGTGTCAGTGATCCCATAATTGAATAGCTTGGACAAAGAAAAATGGATTGAGGCAATGCGAGAAGAACTGCAAGCGTTTGAGGACAATCAGGCGTGGGTACCTGTTGACGAGTTGCCTTCTGATAAAACTTTACTGCAGTGTAAATGGGTATTTAAAAGAAAAGTGAACAGTGATAAAAGTGTGTGGTATAGAGCGCGTTTAGTGGCTAAAGGTTATACGCAACGGCCAGGTGTGGACTATGATGACACTTTTTCACCAGTGGTTAGGCATTCAACACTTAGACTCTTATTTGCTCTAGCAGTGCAGTTAAACTTAGACATTACTCATCTAGACATTAAAACAGCTTTTTTAAATGGTTATCTTAAAGAGGACATTTACATGATGCAACCTGATATTTCTTGTGATAGAAATAAGAAAAAGATTATTGTAAAACTTAATAAAGCCATATATGGATTAAAGCAATCATCTAGATCTTGGTATGAGAAAGTTGAGCAATGTTTGTGCGAGTTAAATTTTAAGAAATGTAAATTGGAACCATGTGTATTTACAAAACTGAATAATGATGTTAAAATAGTTATTGCTTTATATGTAGACGATTTCTTTGTTTTTTCAAACAGTATGAAGGAAACAGATAAATTATTTTCAGTATTGTGTTCAAAGTTTAAAATTAAAAATTTAGGACAAGTTCAAAATTGTCTAGGAATGCGTGTTAAAATTGATAAAGAAAATAAGTTTATTACATTAGACCAAAAGCATTATGTAGAAGAATTGTTGAGTAAATTTAATATGTTAGATTGTAAAGAATGTACTACTCCAATGGAATGTAAATTGAATATTGAAAAAAATGAAACTTGTAGATGGTAGAAATTAAGATATTCTGTTTTTTTTGTAAATTTTGTAAATTTAGTTTATTTGCTGTAGTTGGAGTGTTAAAATATATAATTAAATTAGTAACATCAAATAAACAAAGTAGCATAACATCTATGACGTATGTAATTGTGATTATAACTATTGTCTTTGATATGTCAACCTTTTGTACATCACTATTATTTAGAAATAAAGTCAGTCAGCCATTGATTATCTAATTGAGTACACGTCGTTTTATTTTATAATAGTTTAATATACGGGTTTTTGAAAGACAAAATAGTTCACGTGTCTCTTAACGTATGTAAATCAAACTGCGAGTTAAATTCGAACTACGAAGATTCCATATCGAGATTATTGAACATAATATACCCTTAAGGTTTTTGAAGTGAAATCTTTTTTAGGCATGCCAGAGCTGTGAACGATACTGAGCCGTCACGCTCGGGTCGGTAACGTTGAATCGGGTAAACTCGGCTCCCTTCCGGCAACAACCAAATGAACTACTTTTTTATGCGCACTTTTAAAATATAAAGTGAATTACTTTTTAGACGTACCATTCGAACTTTTAAAATATCAAGTGAACTACTTTACAGGCGCACCAAGCCCGCTACTATAATAGTAAGTGAACGACTTTTTTAAACGCATCTTACTTAATTAAATATGAATATTAATGAAGTATTGATACGATATTTAGTTTCCATAAACCTATTGTCTATGACCATGATAGTAATGAAGAAGTCTGTATAATCAGAGCAAAAATGTTATGAGTACATAAATAATTGTATTTTAAAATTGTTACTGATTCACCGAAATGTTATAGATCATGTAACATCAATTTTATATATATATATATATATATATATATATATATATATATATATATATACGTTCGACATTTTAAATCAGAAGTTTTCACTTCTATGGTATGGTCATAAGCAAACACCAGATTTTATTTATTACGATTATTACAAATGGCCAGTTCCAAAAACTTTTAGTGCTACCTTCGTATTTTATGTTTATATGCAGCATATTTGAATTAACTTGAAATTCTATTCACCTCATTATCTAGCCAGACCTGGTATTTTATTCTCCATCAAAAATATCATGGAAAATAGTATCAAAAATAAATGTGTACTCTACTCAAAGGTACTTTTCAACTGCACTTCAAAAATCTAGATAATTTTTGACGACCCTTGAAAATATATTTATAATCTTCCGTGCCGAGAAATGAATTTCTAAATCATTTCATTCAGAAGTAAAAAGCCTTTGACATACCAGCTGAAAATGTTGCCGCAACGACCGGGTTTTGCTCGAACGCATAATCGATTACATAATTATTTATTATTTTTAATTACAACTCTCAAGACGTTAGATACAAGTCGAACATGTACGACTTTCATTGGTATTGTTACTAACATGAAGTTCGTTTAGTTTATGTAACATTGTTCTTCAAACTTTTTAGTATTGCGACCCACTAAAAACCAAATAGCTTACTAAAAATCCTTACGACCCCTCACTATAATATTTTAAATTAACATTTATTACAGCTTTACATACTAATGTGACAAAGAATGTTTACACTTCGCACAAATGCTGACAAACAAATTCAAAGTACAAGACAAGTGACCCTTTATTAAAATAATAGGTAATTTTGTAGTTACATATTTATTTTATTATGTTCGCATCTCCTGATAATGCTTACACTTCCCACAAATGCCGACACACAAGTTCAATGTGCAAGACATGTGACCCTTTATTAAAATAATAGATAATTTTGTAGTTGCACGTTTATTTTATTGTATTTGCATCTCCTGATAATGTTTACACTTGCCATAAATACCGACACACAAGTTCAAAGTACAAGACAAGTGACCATTTATTAAAATAATAGGTAATTTTGTAGTTACATATTTATTTTATTATGTTCGCATCTCCTGATAATGCTTACACTTCCCACAAATGCCGACACACAAGTTCAAAGTACAAGACCAGTGACCCTTTATTAAAATAATAGGTAATTTTGTAGTTGCACGTTTATTTTATTATATTTGCATCTCCTGATAATGTTTACACTTGCCATAAATACCGACACACAAGTTCAAAGTACAAGACAAGTGACCATTTATTAAAATAGTAGGTAATTTTGTAGTTACATATTTATTTTATTATGTTCGCATTTCCTGGCAATGTTTACACTTCCCACAAACAAGTTCAAAGTACAAGACAAGTATCTCTTTTTTATAATAATAGATAATTTTGTAATTACATGTTTGTTTTATTATGTTCGCATTTCCTGGTAATAATTCATTTTGTAACGTTTTATTATAATTTATTATATTTTATTGAACAAAAGTATGCTTCGTTATGAATATTATCTTTTCAATAGACCGTTGAATAGACGAAGGCGACCTTTCCTTATACCTAAACGCGATCCCCTTCGGGGTCGCGACCCCTCAGAGGTTGAGAAGTGATGGTCTAAAGTGTTGATAAAGTATGTCAATGTCAGGTGACTAACGAACCTGTTACCTATCTACGTGTATTTAACACGTATATAGGTAACAGCCCAGAGGCAAATAATATTAACTATTACTGCGTACCAGCGGTCAGCGTGCTTTTAGAAGTTTCACTTCCGATGAGCGAATACAAAGTCGTACGACATTTTTCTGACCTGCTTATAACTAGATGGTGAAATAGGAAAATTAAATTGATTTTTGAGCTTTTTGTTTACTTGATATTTTTGTTTATTGATTGTTTACTTGATAATTTGGGAATAACGCCACGTTAACTTAATGATCCGAACTCAAACAAGGAGCGCTCGCTATCCGTTGATCCATTAAAATTAAAAGTTTCCAAAATGGTACATCTTAAAAAGCCAAAAGGTTCCATGTAAATAAAAAAAGATAATTATGGAAAGAAAAGTTCCTATTCGATAATTTCCTAGTACTGATACGAATGAAAATGATTCAAGTGTGTGAATGTGTGCGTGTGAATGTGTATATGAAAATTTACACATAGATACAAATGCAAGTTTTAATTTAGTATTTCATATGTGTTTGTATATTGATTTGTGTATGTATATGTGTTCATTGAAAAGCTCAATAAGATTTGGAAGGATAAGAGGATAACCAAAAATACTAAGCTCCGACTCATGAAATGCCTTGTCTTCCCAATCTTTCTCTATGAAGCTGAAACTTGGTCCATGCGCTTACAGTTTCACCGAAAAATCGTCGCCTAGGAGATGTGGGTTGGAGGTGTATACTCAAGATCCCTTAGACCGCTTTCCGCACCACCAACTCTATCCTGAAGAAACTCAAGATCAAGGAACGGCTTTCATCGACTGTGCAACTGTGAATACTAAATTTATTTGGCCACATATCCAGAAACGAGCATTCGATCGAAAGACTGGTGGTGCAGGGCCACGTAGAGGGCAAGAGATCTAGAGGGCGATCACACACTCGATAGACGGACCAAATTAAATCAGTAACGCTAACCACCGTGACTGAGTGCTCTCGCGACACTGCGAACCGTCAGAAATGGAGAGACATTGCTAAGGAGACAGTTCAGACCAGAAAAACTGAATGAAGAATAGACATGTACGAGCACCCTCAACCTAGTACCTAAGTCATTGGAGCAACGACGACTCTGTCAAGAGAGCATGACTGAGAAGAAAAAGAATGTTTATTTATATGCGAATATATTTTCACGTATTTTTTAATAAATAAATATATTTTAGAATCATTGAATTCCGTTTGGTGGGCGTTAGAACGAAAAATACATTTACAGAGACCGCGCAAGTTGCTATCAGCGCCATCTGGTAATAAATTAATAAACTTCTGCTTAATTGTTATTTACTGATTTGCTGTTTACTGTTATTTTTTCATGTGAAGTCAATCGAAATTATTTATAACTCCTGAGTATGATGTAGAATGTTTTATGAAAACATTTTAATAATTCGTGAACTAAGCTTTAGTGTTACATCAAAAATGTGTTCTCGCATTCATTCATAACATAACCTTTACGCGACTCGATGCTGTATTATTTTCTGTCCCGTACAAACTTCTCTCATATATCAAGGTCTGTATTGCGATATAAATATTAATGCTATCAAAGTAAGTTTTGTCAAATCTGAATAATTAACATTTCTTTTGCCATTTTCATAATCTGCAATGATTTCATCGCAACAGGATATTTACCTTGGACGTTAATGGCTATTTGACCAGAGATTTTAATTTATATTTAGGAATTAAATTATATAATAACATCACACATTAATAACATAACTTTAAATAGTTAGCTGATAAATGGTTCAAAACTGTATGTTTCCATGTCTTAAAAACAAAAAGATTGCAACGAAATTGACATTCTAGTAGCCAAAAGTTCTTATTTCTATCACTTATGGCGCTGTGATCTTTTTTAGCGATATCTCTATTTCTTGCAAGGTTCACTGGGGCCTTGTTGGGTGGACGTAAACTAGAACCATAGGCAGACTAGGCGGACAGAATATTTACACAATATTAACATTAAAGTTGCAATTGTATTAGCAACTCTGTTCCATGTTAATGTTATGTGAATATTTTGTATAATATGTACAATAAAATATTACTATAGATGTCAGTATATTTTTGTTTATTGGTTGTTTACTTAATAACAATTAAAGGGGTCAATAAAAATCAAATTCACTTAAAAGAACGATCAAATAAAACTCAACTTTTTATGCATCTATTATAATTTATTCATTTTTCGTTGTCAGTATTCACGGTGTATACTCGTGAATTTTGAGAAAAATAATAAAAAAAATATTGAAAAATGGTGGGTTTACGTGCTATCCATAAAAGGCTTTTGTAATAACGGGTGCCAACGATCAAATTAATTTGTCGTTGGGGTTTGCTTGAAATTAAAAAGTAAATGTTATGGTTTAACATCTATCATGAAACACAATAAAAAAAAATTAGAAAAAAAAATTATGCAAATTTGAGCGAATGTGAAATAAACTTTATTTTTAATAAAAAAGCTAAGATAAAATGTTTGTAATAAACAAATTGTGCAACTTATCAAAAGACATCTGTACTATATGGAAGATTACTAATAAATTTAAATAAAATTTTTTATATAGTTTTGAGGCATTTCTCCAAGAATGAGAAAAAAGTAGTTTCGAAGAAAAAACACTAGTAAGTGCTTATGACCACACGATTGAAATGAAAACTAAAGTAAACAACAGGCAGGAAATAAAATATGAAACACTAACTATAATATACATTTGAAATATTACACTAATTATATACAATAATGTGCAGGTATTATATTAAATTAAAATTAAATAAAATGTTAATCAAAAATAAAATGTAATTCTTGAAATGATGCATTTCGTATTAGACAGTGCCGAAGGGAACCGAGTTTACCCAAACAGTGATCTCGCTTGGCTGATGCCGAAGCGAGCCGAGTTTACCCGAACAGTGAACTCGTTTGGCCAATGCCGAAGGGAACCGAGTTTACCCGAACAGTGATCTCGCTTAGCCGATGCCGAAGGGAGCCGAGCTTATCCGAACAGTGAACTCGATTGGCCGATGCCGAAGGGAGCCTAGTTTGCCCGAACAGTGAACTCGCTTGACTCACGCCGAAGGGAGTCGAGTTTAACCGATTCAGCGTTACCAACCCGAGCGTGGTGGCTCAGTTTCGTTCACTACTCAGAAAAAGTGCGCAGCGCATGATGCAACAAAAGAAGTTTTCACTTTAAAAATTTAAAAGAGAAAGATATTTTTATTGCATGAAAATGAAGATTTTCTTACGTCATTTTCTAATGGATTGCAATCTAATGGATTTACTGACCTCTTTTGTATTGTATGTGCTCTTAGTTTTAACATGTTTTATTCCAAATTGGTACGTGCTTTATTCTTCCAGATGTAAAACTGAGTGATTCTTTTAAGTTGATGACTTAGAGTATAGGACATTTATAGACACATTCTATAAATGGATTCATATTTTAAAAATTCCTTTACATCGAGACGAGTCGTGTTCAAAAATCGGAAGAAGTACTGTCAAAAAGAAAATAGATCTCATTTAATGATTGCACAGTGCCACTTGCAGCACTGACTTCAAATTTTCCTAATTCGGCTAACTTTCGAAGTACCGAAATAATTTATATCTTAAATTATTTGTTATTAAGCTATAAAATGAAGAAAAAAAGAAACAAACAAATTTTTGAAGTGAAAACTTCTTAAAGCGCACCAGCGCACTTTTTCTAAGCAGTGAACAGAATTGAGCCGTAACGCTCGGGGCGGTGACACTGAATCGGGTTAACTCGACTCCCTTCGGCATCGGCCATAATTAAGTGCCGTCATAAAGAGAGCGGCAACACGTGTCCTCCCTTAAAACCTCACCAATCTTAGTGATTTTTTACAGTGTGTCTGATATTATCCATATCCAGGATTTAAAATTAAATCTAATTTATTTAAAATCAGATTATTTCATTTGTTTTGTAAACATTTTTACAAATAAATATAATATTTAAGTAACTATTAAGAAAAATTTAAACGTAAAGCCTTAGATTATACCTTGACCTAAAAAAAGAGACAATAATCAGCCCCATAATGTATCATGTTACTTTATGAATAACGAAAACGTTATGGAATTATTAGTCTTTAGGAAGACGTCCCCATTGCATCATCATGCAACCTTCATTTTGACAGCTACATACTTTAAAATGGCGCCTTATTTCACTTTACGTAAAGGTAGCTAAAACATTGTACGTTGCGGCTAACTTCATAGGCTATTTAAATATTTTTTTCAGTAATTTATAACAGTAATTCTCATTTTAAGTAATGCTAATTCCACACGAGCCAAATCATGGGAAACAGCTAGTAGTTTATAAAAATGAGACTTAAGCTTTGATGCTTCAATAATAGCTTGTTCCTAGTTTGTAAATTATTCTATCTGCCACTAGCATTTCCAGAGATACAATGACATCACATAATTCTTGAATGTGTACAAAGCAAATCGGCTGCGTCTGTCACTGAGGGGTAAACGAAGGCTATAATGTAAACGTAGATGGGTCGAGCTTCCAGAAATAAAAGCAATTTTCATTCAAATGTACCTAACATTTATAATAAAAATTACAATATTACAATATGTAATACCCATACAAGTTACTAATTAAGTTACACAAGTCACTAATTTATGATCTAGTAATTAATTACTTCAGGTAACACTGAAAGTTTTTGGAACATCAAAAATACAACCAACTAGCAAAGTTGTTCATTTATTTATTGCTTTTCAAATATAGTCGATGGAGCATTTGATGGAATCCCTTCGAGAAGCAGTCGGCATATTCTTCCTTCTTTTCCATGGTCTTTCGAAGGCAGGTACCGCATCTTCGACGTCCAGGAATCGTATTCCTCACAGATTATATTTTGTTCTTGGAAATTAATAAAAATCGTACGGTGCAAGATCTGCACTTTATGACGGATGATTCACAATTTCCTCATCCGACGTAGTCAAATATTTAGTATTTTACCTAGCAGAGGCGTTGTCATGATGAAGGAGGATTCTACTGAGAGTAAAGCACTTGCTGATATACCAGTCTGCGGTAAGTGTTATTTCATTTTCCAGTACAACGTTGCATAATAACGTTTTTTCCGTTTTTCCGAAGAATGATACGACCTTCTTTTTTCCGGTACTCCGTCCTTTCTTCACGTTTGGAAGCAACTCTTCAGAAGGAAACACCCAATGCGCAGGACCCCCTCTTGGTTTTGGATTAGCAACATTATATTCGGCTTTCATTACCTGTTTCTATATAGAATACAACATTTAACACCCGTATGCACCACACAAGGTCAGGACTCTCAGTCGGATTTACTGATAGTTAAAAATCTATTTTGTATGGATACTTTAGGAATTGCGCCGCGCAATAGGGTACGGTCCGTAAAGCAGACTCTTGTTTCGACTCGACTGACAGTTTATGAGAAATAAAAATACGTTTTTAACTATCAGTAATACCGACTGACAGCCTTGACCGTGTATGGTGAATATGGGCGTAAGTGACATTCATCTATTAATCCATCGACACCAATCAACGCAACGGAGTCGATATGTCCAAAGCTGAAAAAGTTTTGACCAAATCATTAACCTAGCATAAAACAACCTGTACTTGACTCATGCCAGTACCTTATCATAAATATAACTTACTTGACTCATGCCAGTACCTTATCATAAATATAACTTACTTGACTCATGCCAGTACCTTATCATAAATATAACTTACTTGACTCATGCCAGTACCTTATCATAAATATAACTTACTTGACTCATGCCAGTACCTTATCATAAATATAACTTACTTGACTCATGCCAGTACCTTATCATAAATATAACTTACTTGACTCATGCCAGTACCTTATCATAAATATAACTTACTTGACTCATGCCAGTACCTTATCATAAATATAACTTACTTGACCCATGCCAGTACCTTATCATTATAAACTTATCATAAATATAACTTATTTTTGTATATACTCCGCTGATAGATTACTCACTTGTCAGCCTTTGTCATGAGCCGCACAGCGTTGACATTATCATTAGCTGCCGCTGCTGAGGGATGTCCTTCAGGCTTGAATTCATCAAATCATAAAATATCAGTCGAAGTCGATCATAATTTTGTTACTGATTAAGACCCCAATTAAATTCACTAAAAATCATCACACAAAACTTTTCTCGCGTTAATTTCATCTTGACGTTATATGAGCAATTTCCAAATTACCACCAAAAAAAATTATGAATTTAGCAATGTACTTCATATTATATCAAACAGTTAAATTTTCGCAAATTAATTTATTTTTATTACCCTAGTAACTACAACAACTAGCAAGCAATTGCTGGTATGTAATAAAATTCGAAATAAGAAACGTTATAGTATTAGTTTTTCTCTGGTATGTTGCTCTTGGATGTAAATTATTACCATATCGAATTTCCTCAAAATCCGTCCAGTAGATTTCACGTGATTGACGAACAAATTAATACACAGACAGATAGACAAAAATTGTAAAAATATGCTTTCTGGCTTCTATTATCATTATTTATGCTAAATCAATGACTCTTTTTAAAATATTTGTAATAATTAATTTTATTAATATTATAGATCGAAGTTACAAATGACCAATTCTAAGAACTTTCAGTGCGACCCTCGTAATAGCTGTTGCTAGCTGTGCAACCAGCAGGTAATAGCTAGTAATTCATTATTACATCATAGATCAGTAACTTTTTCACAGAATATCAATGACATAAAATAAATAGCCTTTATATCTTTCTCGCATCGCACCGAGTGGGCTCTTATGCAAAAACAATGTTGCGCGGTAAGCGAGCATCCTACGGCAGAATGCGACGCGACAGCAGGCAGGTATGGCGCGCGCCTAATATGGTGCGGCAACGTGGCGGTTGCGTCATACTCTGCTATATCCTTAGACTGCGAGAGCCTGCTATACCTCGGCATATTCATATTAAGCCGGTATTATATTTGGCAATACCTGTGCTCGGTCGTTCAGGACACTTGCACGGACCAAGAAAGGAGCGGTTGCATTGCGTAACTTTACGTCGTATCGCGATATGAAGGAATGTAGACATTCTTCTTTATTGTTAAGCTCTGGAATTTTACAGACTCTATGGCATGTCGTGGAACTGTGTAGCTGTGATCCCCAGGTTTCACTCGCGTAAAATTCGGAATAAAAAAGTTATAGTATTTTTTTCTCTGCTATGTTACTCTTGGATATAAATTGTTACCATACCAAATTTCGTCAGTCTATCCAATAGATTTCGCGTTATTAGCGAACAAATTAACATACAAACAGATAAAGATTCTAAAAACAGATTTGCTGGCCTCTATTGTCATTCTTTATGCCCAATGACTCTTTAAAATATTTATAACAATTAATTTTAATAATAGTTTAGACAGAGGGTACAAATGATCAATTCTAAGAACTTTCAGTGCGACCCTCATAGCTGTTAGTAGCTGTACAACCAGCAGGTAATAGAGGTTACAAATGATCTGTACCTTTATGTATATATAGAGTACAATACTAATTATCATAAATATTGTAATATTACAAATTCAAAAATGTATATATAGGGTACAATACTAATTATCATAAATTTTGTTACGTTATCATAAATATTTATCTGTACAATTACGTATATATAGCGTACAATACTAATTATCATAAATATTGTAATATTACAAATGCAAAAATGTATATATAGGGTACAATACTAATTATCATAAATTTTGTTATATTATCATAAATATTTATCTGTACAATTACGTATATATAGCGTACAATACCAATTATCACAAATATTGTAATATTACAAATGCAAAAATTTATATATAGAGTATAATACTAATTATCATAAATTTTGTTATATTATCATAAATATTTATCTGTACAATTACGTATATATAGCGTACAATACCAATTATCACAAATATTGTAATATTACAAATGCAAAAATTTATATATAGAGTATAATACTAATTATCATAAATTTTGTTATATTATCATAAATATTTATCTGTACAATTACGTATATATAGCGTACAATACCAATTATCACAAATATTGTAATATTACAAATGCAAAAATGTATATATAGAGTACAATACTAATTATCATAAATTTTGTTATATTATCATAAATATTGATCTGTACAATTACGTATATATAGCGTACAATACTAATTATCACAAATATTGTAATATTACAAATGCAAAAATGTATATATAGAGTACAATACTAATTATCATAAATTTTGTTATATTATCATAAATATTGATCTGTACAATTATGTATATATAGAGTACAATACTAATTATCATAAATTTTGTTACATTATCATAAATATTTATCTGTACAATTACGTATATATAACGTACAATACTAATTATCACAAATATTGTAATATTACAAATGCAAAAATGTATATATAGAGTACAATACTAATTATCATAAATTTTGTTATATTATCATAAATATTTATCTGTACAATTACGTATATATAGCGTACAATACTAATTATCACAAATATTGTAATATTACAAATGCAAAAATGTATATATAGAGTTCAATACTAATTATCATAAATTTTGTTATATTATCATAAATATTGTAATATTACAAACGCAAATATGGATGAGTTATAATTTCGGTTACCTACATACAGCCTATGTTACAAGAAAGCACATAGGCTTTTTTTATCATGGTATAGAATTTTTTAGTAATTAAAAGTTATAACTTTTAGGGGTTTGTACCTCAAAAAGAAAAAAGGAACCCATATAGAATCACTTCGTTTTCCGTCTGTGTATCTGTCTGTCAATGCCCTTTTTCCAAAGAACGCGTAAAGGTATCGAGTTGAAATTAATATCAAATACTTAGGTCTAAAAATCTCGGGTAAGAAATCAAGCTTCTACGTCAACGCAATAAAAAACCCTGAAATGCGCTTTAAATGGACATATGGCATGTCCATTTAAAGCGCATTTTTCGACACAAACAAATAAATAAAAACATATTGGGTACTTCTCGTTGACCTAGAATCATGAAATTTAGCAAGAAGCAAGGTCTCACAGTGCTTGACATTTTTTTTCACGCTCTTATCTTCGAATTAGATTAAAATAATAAGTATATAGTAACCGGTCAAGTGCGAGTCACGCGCGTCGAGGGTTCCGTACCTATTTTAAGTGAAACTATTTATCATAAGACATCACTAATATGAACTTCCTAACGTAATAAATATTTAATAATACTTGGTATAATTAATAAGGGTGATATTGTGTATATCGTGAATATCTGTAAACTGTGATATGTAGAATCAACAGTATTTTGCGTTGGCCTCTTCTGTTTTCTCCAAAATTTTCTTCTGTTTTCTCTGAAATTCTCTTCTCTTTTCTCTGAAATTTTCTTCTCTTTTCTCTGAAATAATGGAAGCGGCATATTTTTTGCATATTTTTCAGGATAAATTTAATGATATAATACGTAATGTTATAAGGAAATATTTTTGAGATCCTTATAAAAAGCCTTTCTAAAGATATTTTATACTAAATACGAAATTTAAATTTACTTTTTTCGAAAACTCAGTATGAAAATTTCCAGTTAAATATATTGATAGCTTTATTGCTACGCCAAATTACGTTCAAGCTAAAATAAAAGAAAAAAATACGTTCAAGCTTCTACGTCAAGCGAATCCTGAGAAAAACAGACAGATACGTGAGTGACCTTATTAGAGTTTCCTTTTTCCTCTTCATTTAAGGAAAACCCAAAACGATTAAGTGGGAGTCGAAACTGGCGCAATGAATGTTGTGTACCAGTAACATTGCAATAATTTCGTAAATAATTGGATTGTGAAAAAAATAATTGTTCCATTTTCCACGTACTCAAATCTTCACTTTTTGCCTAATTTCGATTTAAACCTTTAGCATTTCCGGTGTAACTTTTAAGCACCAGAGATGGACGACCTATATCTAAATGTGGGTATTTATTATATTGCTTTTGAAATTAATTTACTTAAATATTATTATTTACATGCCATTAAAGAGAAGTTCGAGAGTAAAAAAATATTCATCACGCCAAAAGTGATACCGTATCCTGCAGTGAAACCTGATTGTTTTTGAAAGTGGGGAGGTCCTAGATTGGGGGTTGGTCCCATTTCCTTCCCATAATGTGGAAGTTTAATTAAAATGAAACGTTGAACCACTCAATACTGTGGGTTTACAGTCGCGATGTTCTTCAGAAATAACGGTTCTGTGATCTTAAAAAAGGCAACGTTGTTTACATGTTAATGTTAAACCCTGCGGTTCAATTCGATCTCGGAACACTGTTCTTTTGTGGGTTCAGAACTTTTAAAATACAGTTTTCAAGGTGAAGGAGGGAGGTGCGTCCCCAGGACGGCAAGGTCACCTGCAAACATAGAGGCAGTACGAATTGTTTTTAAACGGAATCCCCGCCGAACAGCTATTCATCATGCCCAGGCCCTAAAGATGCCTGATAGGACTGTTCGGCAGACTGTTCATGACGACTTAAACTTTCACCCGTACAAAATGGTTGTAGTTCAAAGATTACAGCACCAAGATTTCGTAAGAAGGTTAGCTTCTGTAGAAACCATGTTAGGGATGATCAATGAAGACCCTGGAATGAATGTGTTAACCTCGTACAAAACTGACTTCTAGCTTAAAGGTTGTGTTGATAAACAAAATTTCCGTTATTGGGCAACACATAACCAAACCTTGGAAAGAGTGATGATAAACTTTGCTAACCTACTTGAGCTGTGCAGAGAAAATGGAAGCCGTCATTTAAATGAAGTCATCGTTACTTCATAATGTTTTTTTGCCCTTTTTACAAACTTTCACCCTTCCTCTTTCAAATAATACTATTAATAATGAAATACCTCGAAAATTCATGGAGTTATCCCTTCCCTTTTCAAATAACCTTCGGTTTCACTGTTGAACCCTGTAGCTGTGGCTTTAAATTATTTGTTAGAAATCTCCTCTGTAGGAATAAGGCTTTTGGTGTCTGTTTGTCAATATTAGTATAGTATTTTTGTTTTAAAATACTATTTTGAATCCTATATTAGCTTAATATAATAAGTACGACTGAAAGAGGAATAAACTTCTTAAAGCCGGCCATATACTAACTTTATATAATTGTATAGTCAAATATATATAAACATTTCTGACCATAGTTGATAAGGTCAACTATAAACACCTTGATGAAACGAAATGGAAAAACTAATTGACAAAATTGCAAAACAAATGTCAATTATTTAAAACTTTCCAAAAAGGTTTTTACTGTGAAAGAAAAAAACAAAATTCACATATCTTTACAAATTACCCATCTGAAGATGTTGTAATACAACGAAACCTAGGTCGTGGTAAAGAATTTAAAGAAAGTAGAAATAATACTACATCACGTAGTTTCATTTAGTTGAGAATAAAAAAAATTAAGTGATAATGAATTTTTGCAAATTAACACCAAATATATTAAACAATTTTTACATTTGAATACAGATTTTGAACGTTATAAACGATGCCTTAGTTTTATGAATTATTCAAATGCTTTTATAAAAAACACGACACCATATTTAGTTATTTTAATTCATTGTGATTGATTATAATGTTTACATTATGGGGACTTAAGAAAAAATAAAAAAAACCGTAACCAAAAATTTATTAATTTATTGCAGATGGCGATTGCAGCAACTTGCATTACCCCAATAGTATTTAAAGTCGGACACTTTAAAATTTAAAAGTCAAAATATGATGACAATTAGTTGCGAGTTTGATTATTAAAATTGAATTAGCTGGTCGATGGTTATATAAAAGTTAAAGGGATGAAATAATTAAACCTTTTACAACGGATAAATTTGAAGAATCTAGAAAACTGTCAATAATTTTCCTTCAATCTTGAGATTATTTTGCGCAATCCGCAATTCTTTTTTAACTTTTCCTATTATCACTTTCGAATATTTTCTTATTTCTGAATTATTTAAAGAAAGAAGTCCAGCAATCCTATTATTTAAAGAAAGAAGTCTAGCAAAATGAATATCATACTTACCTATGGGAAGATTTCAATAGACAGAAGCATATTTTTTTATTCCATAAATAGTTCCTTGCTTGGCTGTTTCTATTTCACCGCCATTTTCATATTTGATTGGTTTTTCATCATATAAATATTCTTTGTTTAAACATTTTCTTAATATTAAAATGTAATCGTGTGTCTTTAAGTTAGAGCATGAAGAAATTTTTACTTCCAACACTGAAAATGGTTCAAATATACAAAAAGAAAAAAACAACGTATATGTAGAAAATAGTCATATTAAGCCCTACTTTCACGAAATTGGAATAAAATCACAATTCTTGATAACAAGCAGCATGCAAGTGAAATACATGAATTTCCTAATAAGATAGGTCTTAAAATGAACATGACAACGACCATTTTTAACATAAATGTCGCACCGATACTGAAGAAGGGAATGTTGGAAGTGCCACTCTCGAAGTCGTAGATCATTATGTATACTTATAACTGTCCAATCAAATAAATCCAACTTCGGGAAAGATATCACTCGGAAAATCCCACTCGACTGAGCAGCGAACTTCACTCTTCTCTCCAAAATACTCCAGTGTTTGAAGATGAAATTCTTCAACCAATGTTTGTTGCCAGTAATGACCTATGGAAATAAATTGTGGCCCTTACTACTGACCTCATAAAAAGATTCGAATCCACTCAGCAACCTATGGAACGAGCTATACTAGGGGATTCTCTACGAAATATGATCAATACTGAGGAGATCCATAGAAGAACTGAGATTATCGACGTAGTACGTATGATTAGCAGGATAAAGTGGAAATAAGCAAGACATATACCACGAAGAACCGACGACCATTGGAAAAGAAAAATCTCAAACGGCAACCTCGTACCTGAAGACGCAGAATGGGACTCATATAATTGCAATAATTTATTCAGGGTTTCTTCCAATATAGCTCTTAACCGACATACATATATCTCCTAGTAACATTGAATCGAGTATTGTATAAATAATATAATGACCAATATTTCACCAAGTTTAGTTGTATTTAGTACAAATGGAAGTTATAATTTTAAAGGGAACGTAACATTTATTACACATAATTATTTACAAAACCAACATGTGGTATAAACAATCATGGACCAAAATCAAACATTGTACTAACGTTTCAACTTGAGCCCGAACACTTTGCTTGAATTAAATTAATGGATAAAATTAGTAAATTGTTAAAAAATAAGCCATTGTATATTTCTCTTACGAAGGATGTTAAGAGGTCCATTACGAGAACATGTCGAATAAACAATCATGGACCAAAATCAAAAATTGTACTAACGTTTGAACTTCAGCCCGAACACTTCGCTTGAATTAAATTAATGGATAAAATTAGTAAATTGTTAAAAATAAGCCATTGTATATTTCTCTTACGAAGAATGTTAAGAGGTCCATTATCAGTTACAGTAATATATGCATATTATTATTTACGAATTAGCAATAACATATAAGCTATGTGTCCCGACTCTGTATTACCATGTATTTATTAAGGACTAAATAAGTACATGTTAATTATAAGGCCAGAAAATTATTTGAAAAAATTCTCATAATTCTTGAATTTCCAACTAAACAGAGTCTAATGAAATACTTCTTCTGGCATTGTGTCCCTTTGGCTGATAACTTCAGAAGACAATGTAAATAAATATAATTGCTACAGCTTTCAGGCATTGAATAATTAATCTAAACGATTTTAACATAACTGGTTGTACGTGTCAATATCAAACGAAACCAGATGATTGGCTTATAACTCCAGAAGACCATGTAAATAAATATAATCACACTGCAGCTTCCAGACATTTAATAATTGGTCTAAACAAGTTTAACATAACTGGACGTATGAATCAATATCCAACGAAACCAAATGATATGAAAACGGCAATTTACTTCGAAACGAAATTTGCGACACTGTTTGCTATTTTTCTGCAAACGAGAGTAATATTATGGTTGATTCTTGTCTAAACAAGTTTAACATAACTGGTTGTACGAATCAATATCAAACGAAACCAGATGATATGAAAACGGCAATTTACTTTTAAACGAAATTTGCGGCGAAATTTGCTATTTGTCTGCAAACGGGAGTAATAATATTGTGGATTCGTACATTCGCTTAATGCGAATATTCATTACGTAACTTGTATCAAGACTATCGCCGCCTACCACAAAGCATGATATAATATTATAAACAGCAAAATCACGTGTTATAGGAGACGCAATCAGTCTTGCTCGCACGCGTGTCACGCCTCTGCCCTTCACGCAACGAGCCAACAATCACAGCCCAAACGCCCGCCCGAATCACCGTCAGAACGGCAAGTCATTACGCACACATTCCGGTCGCAATTGCAGCTTCAACAAGCAACTAGCAAACGTAACCTAATTGCTTAATTCGCGTCGGCAGCGCATCGTCTCGAATTGCTGTCAATTGGTTCAAATTGGCGTCGCTCAGCTCGTAAATAGACATGACGATGGCGTGAAGGATGCGCGGTGGTTTCGATATTGTTGGATGTGGGTGTGAACCGCGCATTTCCGTTTCGTTGACATTTTTGAGGTTTTGAACTCGATTAGGGAAATGAACTAAATCTTCATGTTTTAAATGTTGCTAACATTAAAAACACCAGTATCGTTAGAAATATTTGTAAGGTATAATTTAAGAAGTTGTGAAACATATAAAATTGAGTTTACGAATTAGTTTAGAATTCAAAAAAGTATTGAACATAGAAATCAAAAACGAAAAATAAAGAATTTAAAGCTAAGTACTTTTGAGACGAAATGTATTTAATTTTCCGGCTTTTTATTTCCGAGAGAAAATGTGCCAAAATCATTGATTACACGACAAATTGAAACTGCATATTTTTAGGAAGGCAATTTTGATAATGTCATTTAAATCGATGATATAAAAACACTTTTTCCAGCAAATCGAACCAACCAGAAAATAGTGTTTTGGAGAAAATAACAATATATTGTGACTATACATACATTTTTGATCTTCGTACATTCACAATTTTTTAATTTTAATAAAATAAGAGTCTATATAAATTAAATACCATAAAATAAGAGTCTATATAAATTAAATACCATAAAATAAGAGTCTATACATACATTTTTGACTATACATACATTTGTGACTATACATACATTTTTGATCTTCGTACATTCACAATTTGACTATACATACATTTTTGATCTATACATTCACAATTCACATTTCGTACATTCATAATTTGACTATACATACATTTTTGATCTTCGTACATTCACAATTTTTTAATTGTAATAAAATAAGAGTCTATATAAATTAAATACCATAAAATAAATAGAGAAAATAAAGTTCTAAAATAAATTAATAGGGTGTTCATGACGTATATTATAAAATTTACCTGAAACTATCCATGGAGCTTTTTTGCGCCACTGACCACATTAGGGATGCAATTATGGAGTTTCTTGATGGCTCACAACTAATAATTACTTGCTATTCTATTAATACTTGCTATTCTATTAGTTTATTTTATATTATTATATTATCCAGTATTAAATTTTACAATTTAAAGTCATTTTTGTCTTTGTTAGGTCCAATTATGAAACAAAGAACCACTATAGCTTCGTCAAGTCCATCCGTCTTTCCATCTGCAGCAACCTATACAAGTTTTCCCTCTAGCGCAGTTTCTTTAAGTTTCTACAGTGTATAAAATTTTGCAAGTAAACTACTCATGTAAGAATGTAAATTTGTATGTTTGTACATATAAATTTATCTTCTAATATACATGTAAATTTTCACTGGTACAGTGAACGCGAAAAACAATTCTTGCGCGAACATCCAGTGCCATCGAGTTTCCATTTAACATTTTTACATTTTCATTCCACGTTTGAGAAATACTAAGCTTAAAAGCTTGGTTCAAGGTGCTCCATAATACTGTAATTTTTCTATTTTGGACTGAAAAAAAATGTGTGTAAATTCTAGATATTGACATTTTATCAGAACTTCAGAACAAAATTAGGTCGGTTAACTAGAATTAACAATTTCAATAGGTATAGTTAACGTATTAGTGTGTCCTAACATGTACTTGACAACTTTTATTTTTAATTAGTCAATAAATCCTCAACAATATGTATTACTTATTCACACCAAATATGTCATGTACAAAGATG
Source organism: Druceiella hillmani (assembly GCA_039881145.1). Classification (NCBI taxonomy): domain Eukaryota; kingdom Metazoa; phylum Arthropoda; class Insecta; order Lepidoptera; family Hepialidae; genus Druceiella; species Druceiella hillmani. The sequence continues at coordinate 10,735,621 of JAYKKI010000071.1, read as the reverse complement.
AAGAAAACCCTTCAGAATGCGAGCATGTTATTAGCTTTTTAATGTTAACATCTGTCATATCAGTAAATGAAAGAAAACGTACGAGGTTACATTGAAAGTTCTTAGAACTGGCCCTTTATAATAATGGTAATAAAAAGGAAGGTTAATTTCGAAAATAAAACTCTTTGGTTATCCATTGAGGTACTTTATTCGAATTTGTCTTTTGTTTTTTTTTCTAATTGGCGGCGATTGTATGTACAAAAATTGTGTCGACGTTGTTTATCTAATTCGTTGTGGTTTCACTCAGCAATAAAGTTATGATCGACCCCAATTGGCATTTTATGATGAAACAGTATTCCACGTTCATCTTTACAACTGGTTTAACGAGTTCAAGTGTGGTCGTTCTCCTGATGATCTGCCTGAAGCACATTCCTCAGTCGTTAGGAAACTTAGTGCTTAGTTACCCATGAGTTGATGGAAACTCAAAAACACCATGGCATTGACTTGGCGAAATGTTAGATAAATTCGGAGAAGAACATTCAGATGCTTTATTCAACATCGTTAGGGTGATGAAACCTGGATATACTTGAACCTGAAACTAATATGCAGTCTGCACAGTGGCCGTTTCGTTCTAAAGGTTCGCCTGCAGAGGTGCAAAAAAGTCGAAATTCTGAAAAGAACTTTGTTTTCAATTAATCTTATTTTATTACCACATATTGTTATATATTTTATATTGTAAATAGAATTAATTAAAGTTTAAAAATCACTTACAGTCTGCCACAGCACTTAATGTTCTCATCTTACTCATTGTGGTTGGCTGTAACAGATTGCTCTTGTAGCGATAAATCTGCCACTGTATACTTAGTTTTGCAGAAAAATATATAAATAAAAGAAATAAAAAGATGGTCGCTTCGTTCATCGGACGGGCTATTATGCAACGGTTATTCTGTAAAATAAAAGAAAAATTACTGGTGACTGGTATACCAGTTATTGTTTGCTGATGTTTTGGAAAAAAATTCGAGAGCAATGCCCTCGCAGTAGAATCCTCCTTCATTACGATAACGCCCCTACATACTCCGCCAGAAGAACGAAGATACGACCACGTCGGCTGAAAAAATTGTGAATATTCCGCCAAACAGCCCCGACCCCAACCGATTTCTATTCATTCCGAAGTATAAAAGATAAAATGTGAGGAATACGATTCGAAGACACCAAAAATCTGTGACTACCTTCGAAAAGGTCGTGGAAGAGATGTCCGAGGAAGAGTGGGTCGACTGCTTCATCTTCATTTGTTCCATCTAGTGGAACGATGCATAGAGTGCTACGAAGGCTATGTTGGAAAACAATAAATAAACTGCAAACTTGGTTACAAAGTTAATTGGTTCCATTTTGGATATTCTAAAAACTTTCAGTATTCCCTCTCGTAACACAGGAATAGCAACAACCCTCGGCAATGTGCTGGGACCATTGGTCTCAAAATAACTTCACATTATAGAAGGGTTTATATATAAACGAGTTTTATGGCGATACATAAGATTCAACACTTAGACGCGGTAATAAACCGCGGCACATTTTATTTTACTGGTACGGCTTTTTCATTAAATTTTATAGCAAAGCGAAGCGCCCACATCGATGTATCAAAGAAATAACTTTTTTTTCTTTTTAACTTAAGCATGTGCAAGAAGATATCCAGCGATCATGTTAAAAGGGACCGGCAAAAGCCTGTACGGTGTTAGGACCAAGTGTTACAAGAATAAAAATAACGCTATTAAATAAAGAAAAAAAAACTCTAACAGTTTTAATTAAAGGCTCTATCAGATAAAGGAGATATATTAATTTTTTTTATGAAAAGTCACGTTATTTTACATAATAATTTGAAAATGGGATGTTCTTCTCTTTTACCGCCAATTGGAGTCATATTTATTTTTATTCTGAAAAAGATATTTATCTTTTCATAATTATATGAAAAGCTTATCTTATAAAGCTTTATCTTGAATTTTCACGATTTGTAGGAAGGGTGACAAAAAATAAACACCTCGGTCACGGAAATATATTATATTTTATATCACCATTAATGCCATTAAAAGTGGAAATCAAACACTTTTTACGAAATCCAATATTGTTGTGCTGTTATCAAAAAAATTAAAATACGTTAATTAATAACAATCGGTCACATTCAGAGAGCAAACTTTGGAATACTGTTATAATCACAAGCTAAATTATATAAAAATATGGATGAACAGTTTTACTTCAAAATATTTATTAATTTTAGAACAAAACTTTCCTTTATACCTCGAAAAGTAAAGCGCTAGACTATTTTGATATGAGAATCAAAGTAGTAAAGTAAAGCTCTGTACTACTTTGACTCTATTGATATGAGAGACAACGTAGCAGAGTGACGTACTTGACTACTTTGACTACATTGATATGAGAGTCAAAGTAGTAGATAAAGCGCTAGACTACATTAATTCCATTGACTGTAGAGTCAAAGTAATAAAGTGCTGAACTACTTTGACTCTTATTGATATGAGCATCAAAGTAGTAAAGTAAAGCGCTAAACTATTCTGACACTCATTGATATGAGAGTCAAAGTAGTAAAGTAAAGCGCTATAATACTTTGCCTTCATTGGTATGAGAGTCAAAGTAGAAAAGTAAAGCACCAGACTACTTTCACTCCATTGATATGAGAGTCAAAGTAACAGAGTGAAGTACTAGACTACTTTGACTTTATTGATATGAGAGTCAAAGTAGTAGATAAAGCGCTAGACTACTTTGACTCCATTGACAGTAGAGTCAAAATATTTCAGCAGTTTACTTTCAGTAGAGTCAAAGTAGTAAAGTGCTGAACTACTTTGACTCTCATTTATATGAGCATCAAAGTAGTAATGTAAAGCGCTGGACTACTTTGACTCTCGTTGATATGAGAATCAAAGTTATAGAGTAAAACTATTGACTACTTAGAATCTCATTGATATGAGTACAAGCTTGTGCCAGAATAGTAAGCATTGTGACAGAGTGTTAATAACCTAGTAAACAATTACAATAAGGACATGCAGCTGTGAAATTAATTTGTATTTTTAATATAATAATACAAATACTTGTTTATGCAGTGAATATACAATTTGTAATATTTTTCAAGATCAACAACATTGATCTCAGAATGTAAACTTCACTTGTACACAAAACACATCTGTTACGATTTCTGTATATTTTGTCACGAAAATTGCCATATAAAGTACTAAAACATACAAATATTTTTAATTGATAAGATTTATACTATTATTATTGAGTACACGGGAATGAAAAAATTAAAGAAAACCCAAATGTTTTTGCAAAATGTCTTCTTTTATTCTTGGAGACAAACCACTAGCTGTAAAAAAATGCTATTTCTACCGATCTCTTCAAACCAGCAATATGAGACGACATGTAAACTATGCCTCATAAAGTATCTTTATATCCTTCATACAAAAATGTAATATACTAATCCAAGAAAGTCACAGGCCTAATAGGATCGTCGAAAAAAGCCACGTAAAAAACGGAAAAAAAACAAAAAATAATCATTTTGGCAACACAGAACGAATGTTAATGTAAGTTGAAAGTTTATTTTTCATCAATTTAGGCAATGGCTACAAAAGGTTTTCGATATTCATTATTTTTAAAATCGTTTCTAAAAAGTTATTAGTGTACTTCGTAAGATTTTTATTATAATTTTTATTTTTTATTAACAATTCTTGACACATTAAAAATAAATATAAACGCGTTTACGAAGACATATTTTTTTGTTTTTTTTTTATTTATGGTTACAAATTGTATTTTTATTTTTTGTCACTTTCAGACTGTCAGTCACTGAATTGTATGTTTTTTTTATATTTTAAAGAATATCAGCTGTTTTAAAAATGATATTCTATTTCTGTAACCCATTTTCACCGGTATCCTTCGCAAAAATGTAAAAGTTACTATAATTTTATGGGTAGGTTATACAACAGACGAGCCGGATAGTCGTAATGGCTGCGTTGCCTTTTGTTTTTGGCGGAATTCTATTTTATCTTCTTTATTGAACTCAACATAACAAAACTGCAGGTCCAAAGTGGGTACAGGTCCAAATTTTATAAAATCTCCACAAATCATATGACCCATCCAGTTGAATGAAAAAATCCTAAATATTTAAAACAATTTTAGGAACGAATAAAAACTATACGCAGCATTCTAATTTTTTAACGATTTATATTTAAAAAATAATCAAAATATTTAAATCGAAATCACAACTGAAGTACTGATTTATATTAAAATACGTAATTTCTTTGTGTATTACAAACTATTTCTTTAATGATTCTCTTTCACTGACACGGTACCCTCATATGCGAGGTCTTACTCACACTTGACCATTCAACAAAAGAATCTTCCCCTCCGCATTCTTACCCGTTTCCTGATTGCTCACGGACAGACCAGGCTTCAATCTGCCTAGGGTCAACATTCAAACAAACATCCGCACTTCTCGGATTTATAATATTGATTGATATTACGATTAAATTCAACACTAGCTGTTATCTGCGGCTTTACGCGCGTGGAATTATAATTCAGGATTACGGAGGCCTGATATCCGAGGAATGCGATAAGTAATACTGGTTTTTTATCAAAGGCCCTTCCTGGTATTAAAACGTACCGTAATATGAAAATTTCTGTCGCTATATATACGTATTTGCTTAATTTTTAAAAGGACCGCAATATTAAAATTTCTGTCGCTATATATACGTATTTGCTTAATTTTTAAAAGGACCGCAATATTAAAATTTTTGTCGCTATATATACGTATTTGCTTAATTTTTAAACGTACCGCAATATTAAAATGTCTGTCGCTATAAATACGTATTTGTTTAATTTTTAAATGATTCCTTTCAATCTATATTTTCTAAAATATAAAAAATATAGATTGAAGCTTCTGAAAGTATTAGATATTGACAACGATTGGAACAATATAAAAATCAAACATTTAGACATGTAACATTGCAAAATTTGAAATCGATCGCTCAAGTGGCTCCCAAGTTACTTAATAACGATTATTGTTAGATAATCACCTTTTTTGTACTGTAAATAGTTTTAGTTATCATTTCAATAAATAATATATCTCAAAGTAAACATCCAATATTTATGAAATCACCAATAACTTTGTTTTCATCGATTAGTCCAAATTACCAATAATTATATATATATATATGTATATATATATATGTATATATATATATATATATATATATATATATATATATATATATTTTTAATATGAATTACTAGGCTTATAAATAACATTTAGAAACTATGTGAAGTAATTACGTTCATATAATTAATAATATATTTGTAATATGAATTACTAAACTGACTTTTTTTAACAAAATAACAGTTTAATCTTAATGAATTTATTATCAAAAAAAATAGAAAGAGACAAGGTTCAAAAATACAGCGGTGTTACTATCTATAGGTACATTTATTAATTGTTTCTTGACAAATGATATAGTATTAATTATATCTAATTAATATAATACCTATAGGTAGTAACACCGCTGTATTTTTTAACCTTGTCTCTTTCTATGTTCTTTTATAATAAATTCATTAAGACTACACTGTTACTTTGTTAAAAAAGACAGTTTAGTAATTTACATTTCAAATATATTATTAATGATAAAATACCTATACATAGTATTATAATCTATCTGTCTTTAAATGCTTAATTATTGAGTATTAATACCCTAATGTTTATAAATAACATTTAGGAACTAAGTGAAGTGATTATGTTCATATCATTAATTGCTTAATTAATGAGTATTAATACTCTAAGGTTTACAAATAACATTTAGAAAACTAAGTGAAGTAATTAGTATTACAGATATTTTAACGATATGATAATAAATATTTTAATAATGTGAATAACAAATATACCATTAATGATATGAACATATGACTTAATATTATATTACTTGTCAGGAAATAATTAACAAATATACATATTATGGGCGATATAAATGAAAACAAAGTTATTAGCGGTTTCACAAACAGAATGTTTACTTAGGGAGATTATTTATTGAAATGATAATTATAACTAATTACAGTATGACTAATAGAAACGGGTGATTATCTAACATGAATACTACTTATATTTGCATGTTAACGCTACTGGAAACAATACTTATCAACGGCGACCCCCGTACAAAAAGCGACACGTTACCCACACCGCACACCCACAAAATCGAAACAATAGAGGGCGTTCCTCGATCAATAATAATAATAATGACAAAATACGATGCGGACACGCAAACAAACACAGTATCGATATAGACGAGCGACCTTGAAGTGACGGTACTGTAACACAATAATGATACGCAGGTGGGGTCCTCAAACCAGATTAGCGGGCCGCGGTAGAAGGCGAAAGAAAGCATCACTGAGAAGTAGTCACTGAAAAGTAGAAGAAAAAACATCACTGAAAAGTAGAAGAAAAAACATCAGTGAAAAGTAGTCACTGAAAAGTAGAAGAAAAAACATCACTGAAAAGTAGAAGAAAAAACATCACTGAAAGTCAATGAAATGTTCTCATTCAACTTCCCTATGGAAAATAATACTATTATTTTGATACCTTAATATTATTTATTTAATAAATAGTGTTTATTTTCGTGCATTGAAATTACGATTAATTAAAATTGTGGACAAAAATCTGAGTTAAAAAACTAAAGAATATTGAGAATCGTTATTTAATGGTCCATAATTTATGGTTATGTCAAAATCAGTATTCCATTTGCACTCTTACGCCTTTTATTATTAAAAATTAAATTTGTCGTATATTCAACAAGGTCGTCACTATGTTCGTGGTTTTAAATGTGTTTTACAGTTTAAATATCTGCATTTTCATTATTATCCATTGATATTTAAAAGTGAGTCTGATTAACAGTGATTTGCTGGGCTCCGATTGGGAGGGAAAACAGTTTTCAATAAAACTTATAGTTTTCATTAAAACCAGTACAAACCAACTATTTAAACTGTTAACCAAGACTCAGATACAAAATGTACTTTTTTTACAATTAACAGATACATTTCGCTCGCATAAATTAGTGTCACACACAACCGGCTACTTAACGTATGATCACAAAATCAAAATAAATTCGAAACTTCGTATGTTTGTATGTCAATTTTGATGACGGAATCATTTCCATAAAAATTTAACCGCAAAATTTTTACACATTTCGTCCGCATAAAGTTAGTGACAAAGACGCCATTGCGACCGGCGACTTAACGATCCCTGGTCTTAATATAATCACAATGGAGGTCTCGAAATGGACCAGGCCGTGACCTTGGTTACCGCTTGACATATACGTAACAATAAGTAGGTATACGAGCTGTCTTGTTCGCGCGACATCCTCTGAGCCCCCGCATCTTGTAGGCGCCGCTGCTCATGAGATGGGCGGCCATCACTTCATTACTTGATTGAATTATTTCTTTTTATTTATATATAAATTGGAATTAGAAAGTGACCGTATATATAACACAGAATAATTGCTGGAAAATGTATTGCTTAACGATTCTGTCTGATAAAAGAAATCTTCGGAATTAATAACTCTATATTACTTTTAGGCACAACTCATGCTTACGATTTTCCGACGAAAAAAAGTCATTGTCTGTAAATTAGTTTGGAAACCGACCATAATTTATCGCACGTACGTACGACACACTGTCGTCGATATTAGTTGTTGAGTTGACACTAATTCTGAGTTGCGCTTAACAAAAGAACAGTATCAAAGAAATTTTAATTATACTTTCGTTAATCATTAGATTAAATTCTACAGCAATCGTAATATCACGTTTAATTGAGAGCGTCGTGTATTTGTTAATCGATAGAATAGCTCCACGGAATTCCGACACTAAATTAATCTTATCGATACTTTATTAATTCCTAGCTTTAAGCCGTGATAAGATTTAGGGATCATATCATGTAAATGTGACGTCAGATGTTCAATATTATATATTTGTAACTTAAAGGAGCAAATAAAAATTCATATAGTGTCGGCTTCAAGAATTACAAGAATAAAAATGGCGCTCTTAAAGAAAATAAAAAAACAAGCTCCTTAAAATTTTAGTTAAATCGTCAATCAGACAAAAGAGATCTTGTATTTTCTTTGTGAATAACCGGATTATTTTTTTTATAATTGTTTGTAAATGTTATTTCTACTCAACTATTTGAATCAGAAAAATGAAACAAAGTGCAGACTATGTGTCGATGAAGAGTCTTGTGGCTACAAATTAAAAAAAAATCGGTTTCATTATTTCTGGTAATCGTTTCTAAAATATTATTATGTAATTCATTAGGTTTTTTTTTCTATTTAACTGTTAACTGTATTTCATTAGGTTTTTTTGCTATTTAACTCTTATTAAACAATTCTTTAAATATTAAAAATATTACATATGCCCGTTTGTCAAGATAATTGTTTTTTTTTTGTTTTGTATTATGATTACAAGGTGTATTTTATGTTTTGCGTTTTCGTGATTATCAATAGTTGATTTTTTCGTTTTTTTTTGTTTTAAAAATACCAGCTTTTGTTTCTGTATACCCAGGTCTCCTTTACAAAAACCAAATTAAATCCACATCTCCTAAGAGACTAAGCGATTAGTTTGGACAAAGACTGAAGGCAACATTTCCAGAGAAAAACTTCCTACGTAAGACATCAAAATGTATGAGAAAAATCTACATTTAGTAACAATAGTACGACGTAATATAGGGTTCATTTAGTTAGACATGATGTCTAAAATGTCATAAGTCAACTTCGGATTCCAATTTTTTAAGATAGATTTAGAACCTGATAAGTTAAGATAAACTTAGCACCCCCGTCAATATTAATGAAATCATGAAAAGAAATAAACAATCCTGTTGCAATGTACATTGTTTTAGTCTATTTTTGAGGAAAGTCACAAGACTTGTTTTGTTTTTCTTAATTTGTATGGACTCCCATTTCTGATAGAATAATACAATCCAGTGTTTTTATTTTTCTAGATAAATTAAAAGCTTTAACTAGAAAATAGAAATGCTTCTCCAAGATGCTAGGTATCGCCAGTGATAGATGTCAAGACTTCTAGAATTTAATTATAACCTTGATATAAGACGCTTACTACATTACCTCGTGCAGGTCTTCTGGTTTCAGAAAGACTTTCAACAACTTTATTTGAAAATAAATATGACCTCGATTAATTCCACCGATAGCTTGCAGTCAATAAAAAGTTATGCAGTTCGAATTATTTAAGAACTTATTGTCACACCCAGGAGGAAAAAGACCTACCAAGTTAAAAGAATATCTAGACCATGGTACGAAAATGGCTAACTCACATAGCTGGAAGTACTTTGACTTGCAAGCGATAACAATTTCTGGTGGATCACACTTGCAGGTTACAGTGCATTCACGGCATATTTGATGGAATACCAAGCAATAATAAGAATAATACAAAAGAAAAGGACAATTATATTGCTAGAGTAGCAAGGCTATAGCACTGAAATAATTATTTTAAAGTAAACCTATTAAGTATGAGTTGAACTCACATTACGAAGGTTCAGTACCCATTTAAGTACATACAAAAGTTCTTACAACTAGGGGGACATAGTATCTTATTATATATAATAATTGGTGTGTCTGTTAGTGATCGTGTAACTTCTGAACGATTTGACCGATTAAGGTCATATTCACACAATCCATAGATTTCGTTAAGACGATGGTTCATAGCATGGTAGGTTTCCATGGGGGCGCTGTAGTCAAGTTGTGAACAAGTGTTTTTATTTAAGGACCTAAGTGACTCATATCCACAATATATGACGGTTTAGTGCCAAAAAGAAAATCACAAAATGTGGACCCGATAGGTGGCGCTCAAAGGGCAGTCCAACGTCTGCCGGGCCAATTATTTTAGCTATATAACATTAAACTACTACACATATTGGTATAAAGATTTTGCCTAATAGGCCGTAAGAACTTTTATGTTTATATCCCTTAATATGTTAATCAAATTTAACCAAAACCCTTCTATTGTATTATATATATATATATATATATATATATATATATATATATATATATATATATATATATACATGGTGTTTGCGAAATGAGACCTTGACGTATTGATGGGGGACACACTACTTAACATTTTATTTTAGTTTTTGTTTTGGTCCATAGTTTATATTTTTTGTAACCAAGTAACAATGATAGGTATCCAGGAAATTATTTATCCAGTATCGCCTAGCCTACTCTTTTTAATTTGATATTGGCAAAGATTCTCTGCTAGAAAAGAATGAAGGCCATTAAGTAAAAAATAATCTTTATGAAGTACATAGCTTGACACAATATTTTGAACGAATGCTAATCCATCCCTGGCTGCTGATGAAGGAGATATCGATGGTCGTCAATAATTGCAATCTCTTTCTCATTTTTTAGCCTACGAAATGATACGATCGCGTAATCCAGTCTTTATGTATAACATTATTATCAAATACTAAGGTCTACGGCTCTATATACCTGTAATAAATTTCTGCTTCTAAACTATAGTAGTCTTTTAAATATGATGCAATTTGATGCTAACTTGCTGACTTGTCCATCAGAATCAATAGGGTATATCTTATGACCTAGAATCTCGAAATTTTACATGAAGAAAGGTCTCATAGTACCGGTAAATAAATGATTAAGATCTTATTCTATGCCGAATTTTCACATGACAAATGTAATTTTTTTTTGTTTTTTATCTCTTTTACAGTCATATTTTCATTCACTAAACTTTACTTTAAAATGATATAACGGTACGTAACACTCATGACGCGAGTCCTACTAGCTCCTGACCGTTTTTATCATACTAAGAAACATAACGCATTAGCTACAATATTTTCGAGTATTAACAGTCCCTGGGTTATAAACAAATCAATTTACTTAGTAGATATCCTAGTCATAAAACAAAATCTACTCAGTAAGGGAATAATGCGTAACATACCCGAAGTAGTTTTATAAGTATGTGATCAACAACTACGGGCATGAAGAGTTCATTACCAGACTTATTTGACATGACTAATTCGTAAACGAGAATTAAAGTTAAAAATGTTCTTAAAAGTTCATTTTCACTTGAAAAGATCAGTCTAGTGATATTTCACATTATTATACGCGTTAAACTAGAAAACATTCCACATCATTTTACGAGGTAAACTAAAATATATTCGACGATTGTACGCGCTAAACTAAAAAATATCCCACATAATTCTACGAACTAAACTAAAAGATATTCCAAGATTGTACGTGCTAAACTACAAGATATTCCACGATTGTACGCGCTAAACTAAAATACATTCCACGATTATACGCAATAAACTAAAAGATATTCCACGTCATTTTACGCGCTAAACTAAACGATTTGACGCATGATTGAACGCATTAACTAAAATGTTTGATATTCTTCGATATGCAATGTTAATTGACGTTTCCATGACGTAATTATAAATATCCATAGGTTTTAAAAGTTATATAGAAACAAACATAACAACACAGAAATAAATACGTACACATAATCCCACAACCTTCCTAGCATAGTCTAGTATAAAAATAGACGGCCGTTTATATCAGTAACGGAAGTAAGTGACTTGTGATAGGGTCAGCAATGTAGTCTACCATCACCAAGATCTACCCTCGTTTATCAATGGCCCGATGTTGTAGATAAATTAATATAATATTACCACAATGCTATTTTTAACATACTCTGTTTAGTGTTTAACTGCAAAAGATGAATTTCATAGATACATAATAGCAACGCTATGTAGATAATCATGCCATGACTACTGTTAGACCCTGAAATGAAAGTTTATATCTAAAAGCAACTCGATGTACTTTCGAGACCCTATCTCCAATATATATTATAGTATATGGTATTGAACCTGAGCTGCAACCTTGAACTTCTTTAAATCTAAATAGTAACCTCACTAGTACTGCATGAGTATCAAGTCACACAATATTCTTTATCAAATGGAAAAGAAAGTTGCAGAGTTTGAATGCAAACATCAGAGTTGATAGGAACGTTACAGACTTGGTTCAACATAAGACCTCGCTACGTTTTATGATCAATGCGTCACGAGACTAAGTTCTGTTTTTTATGATATATTTTTAATAAATTAATTTATTTTGGAAATATAGTGTTAAAAATATTCACGTTCAATTAACTTTTTAATTGAGATGGTACCATTAAATTTACGAGTATGGAGAAAACATAAGCAAACGCGTTTAAATCTGTATCTCTCACCGACTTTTATCTTGATACTGACTTTTTCACTAACGAACCATGTTTTTTGTAGTGGAAAATTTAAAGAAAACCTGTAGTCGGAAAAAAATGATCTGCTGATTGACTATAAAGACTAAAACCTGACCGGAAAATGTATCAACAGAAAATGTCATTATATTATGGTGTTAGCCGTTCTTGTTTAATAAGCATCCATAACAAAAGAAAACTGGCAGATAGAGAAACGAGTAAATGAACATTGAAATAAATAAATATTATACTTTACACGTGAAGAAACTGGTCGAACTAGGGTTGGCAGATGTCGGGGATTTCCGGAATTGTCCCGGAATTTGTGATATTGTCCCGTGTCCAGGAATGTAATAAATTTGTCTCGGAAATGTAAAACATTATGGTAATTCTTTAAAATTGTCTTTATTGGCATTTTTCGTGAACCTATACATGCCATAGTTGCATTACATTTTGCTAGATCGATCAATGGTAAGACCGGAATCGCACGATTACAGATCAAATCAAATTTTAAATTCAAATAAATTGCGAAGGGTTAGGATTCAACTTCAATTTATTAAAATAACTAAATCAAAACATGAAGATAATAAACTAAATTATTTATTATTGTCATTGTCAAACTACGAAAGTTAAGATTCGAGTTGAAATTAGATAAGATTAATTATTGCAGGACAAATTTCTTTTGCCAAATGTTAGTATTAGCTTTTAGTAATTTGTATAAATGTGATTAACATAACGACTGTTTTTATATTAAATTACTTATAATTAATTAATAAATCAATAAACTTTATTAAAAAGTTCACTTTGTATTTCGGCAAAAGAAAACGACTTTTTTATTTATTTTTATTAATCTAAATATTATTTTGGTTCAAAAAAGCTTTTGTTGGGTCAAACTAATTTGTTTTTCTTAAATCACTGATAGTTATAGATATAGTAGTAGAAATGTCCCGGAAAAACCGATTTTACATATGGCAACCCTGGGTCGAACACGTAACGAGCGTTGTAATTGTACAACAAATAGTAAGTAGGTCGACTCAGACGGTGGGCACTGCGCATGTTCTCATTTATGGATTGGGAAGTGGAAAGAGGATTCGAGTGTGGATTAATATATAAATATAGTATGCCGTCTACCGTCTGGGACGGCGCATGCCCTGGACAATCAAACGAAATGTTGGCATGATGACATGATAGCCTAATCCACTACTGAAAGGCAAGGTTTAATACGATCAAGTTAATTGTATTCGTCCATTTATTTTTCAAACTTCGTATCCCACCGTTTCGAATTCGTGAGAGAATCCAACATTTCATGAACATTTTCTTGTTTTTATTTTGTTGATAAATCTATTTTTTAAAAACGGTTTGTTACACTTTTTTGAAACTAACCCAACTAACTTCACGAGGATATCAAAATGTCGCTTCAAAGCAGCCTATTTATGTTTCAAAATGTCTCAAAAATATTTTAGGAGAGGCAAAATTATACGCAAGAAGTTTACTATATTGTCACGTTTGTGTTATGCTTTTTGAGACCAGTACAGCTATAACACATAAATTTACTTTAACCAAATTTTAAACTCGTATTTAAAAAAATAACAATCTGGTACAAAAATAAGAAGAGTACTGAAAAGTATTAAATAATGAAAATACGAGCACTTGATTGGGACTTTTGCGGTCCAAAATCGTTTCCGAAAATAAATAAATTTCCAAGTTATTGCACTGCTAGAGATTTATGGAATTGGTATCAAATCTGCGATCCTCTTTCTCCCTCACGTATATGCAAACTCACACACACAGAAAGTGCTACAATCACCTGTCTGAACAAACTTACTTATTTGCCTACTGTTGTTTTAATTACGTCATACATTTTTTATACCCATGTTTGCTTACATAATCTACCCACTTAATATCTTAGCTGTTTCATGCCTTTCTAATCGCCTATATATATATATATATATATATATATATATATATATAAATATATATTTTTTTTTTTTTTTACCTACTTATATAATTTTAAGTAAAAACAAGTCAAATAAGGCCAAACTCGATTAGTTATCCCTCATCACTTAAAGCATTTCCATTGTCATCTTTCGGCTCCATCATTGTACCCTTATGTTGCTGAAGGGCTGTTTTATTTCGCTTTTAATCAAACGCAAAATTTAGAGATTTTTTTATTAGGTTTTCATTAGACCTATATCATCCAGGCTCGATCACGATACTTCTGCTCTTCAGCTACATTTTCCATGGTCAAATTCTAATCTAACCTTCACAGGACTGTACTGGGGGTATACCCTTCCAGATTAAAGAAGAATAATCCACATTGATTGATAAATGGCGAAGATATGAGGTAATATACACAAAAGACAGTTGATTAGTATCTTTGTATGTATCTGTATATACCTACCTACCAATTTACTTTGTTACTTTCATGCTTAGATTATGACAGGTCCATTGAGATCATACTGGATGTCATTTCACTGATGAGCTCGTGTCTCAGTCTTCCGGCTCCATCATTATACCAGGTTTATGTCGCCCTCTTCAAACTCGAAACTTTGTTATTAGATTATCATTCGACCTAGATAATAAAAAAATTCTGTCAAAGCACCTGTGCTGTCCATTGTTAAGGAATTCTAATGGTATACGTTAAATTTTCAGTCAGATTCTAAGGAAATTTTCATGGAACCTCACTGGGGATATATCCTTTCAAATAAAAATAGATCATTAAAATTCATTGATAACTGCCCGGAGCGGAGTCACTGTCCGAAAATATTTGTCAGGAGTACTGGAGATATAAAGTAAAATACACAAAAATTTTTAAAAATGTTTTTAAAGTCGGTTAAAAATGTTGTTTAATGATCCATATTTTGAAATTAAATTTATGTTTTAAATGTTGCCAATTCAATAATCTTAGAGTAACACCACAAACAGGCACATGAACAGACAAATAAAAATGGATGATCCGGAAGTAAGATTGGCCTCAAGCACATAGCACAACGGATATATGCAGATACAGCGCCAATGCGATTTGGTTTTTTGCAGGAACTCTGTAAATTATTGGGAACATAAAAAAATGGCATAGCAGTTTTTTTCCGAGTACTAAAAACATCTTTTGATTATATGTTTTCTGAATGTCATATTCATAATTTTAATTCAGATATATTGACAGGCAGTAATTTAAAAAGTCACATGGACTCATTGTTTATGGCAAAGGTTAAACGAGCATATAATTTAATTTTTACAAGAAACTTTTAAAAATATTATTTCTAAGTTTTTACTGTGGCATAATTGGCGCCCTGATTGCTAAAAACTTTAAATTCTTCCACTAACTTCCCAATATTTTATAAATAATTATTCTCTCTCTAAACCGCTAAGCAATGGAGTAAACTGAATCACAGTACCAGAAGTTCCCTATATATGTGATTTATTTTTGAGTTTTTTACAAAGAAATAACCTAAAATTGTCGTCAGCATCTATGTATATATCTGTGTACTGAACGTTTTGGTTTACCAGCAATAAATTGGATAATAACATTTTATAAATAAATAAACACTGCTAGTTCCAAAATAAATACATATTAAGTTAAATATTATACAATTTAATTCCATATTATATGACTGTACATTCGTTAAATACATTGTTGTTACCTTTAAACTGCATGTTTAAAAATAACTGACCCTTGTATGTACGTGATAGCCGCGCACTCGACCGCTTTGTTTTATTTACTGTTTATGTTTGCTTATTTCTATCAACAAACGGTCGATGTTTCACACAAAGCATATATGTTGATTGCATTGACAAACGGTTAAATATATGCGTCATACTACTATAAATTATATTTATTTGTTATTTCATTCCTCCAATTCCATTTGTTTTCGAACAGTGACTCCGCTCCGGGCAGTTATCAATCGATTTGAATGATTCCTATTAATCTAGAAGGATATTATCACCAATGTGGTTCCATCAAAATTTGGTTCCACACCAATGCGGTTCCATAACAATGTGATCAAGGAAATTGAAAGCATACTATAGAATTCCTTAACAATGAACGGTGCGTGTGCCTTGACAGAGTTTATTATTATATATGTATAGATCTAAATTTTTTTTTGTATATATAGATCTAAATTTCATCTTTCACCACTTACATAAACATGACTTATTTTTATTATCTTATTGCTATATGACAAATCTCTTCCAGTTAATACGATATGACACTTGACAATTCGCTACGATATGACAATTGATAATAAGAATATATAAGTACAACAACCTAACTGTAACTAAATTAGCAAGTAATTTAGGTATCAACATGGATAGAGAAAAGGGATAAGATGGAAGAAAAAGGAATGTGGCAGTGAACAGAAACAAAATTCAATTACCTTTTATAGAGAATCTTTGAAACATAAATTGTCGTTGTGTTTCCAATGTTAGGATTACGTTTGTTCCAGAGTTTGGTAGAACGTACGGTGAAGGAATACTCGTGGAAGATAATGTTGTGTTTTGGGATAAGAAGAATGAGAAAGGATTCAGAACGTAATGAGCACGTAGAGCTTTGAATACCGAATTAAGATATCTCAAAATATGTAACTGCTGTCACGTATTTTCATTCAGTTGAGTCGTGATCTGAACTCGGAAATATGGTCCCATTTTCTCGGGCCAAAAATAATAACGAATACGTAATTTTGAAAGGCATTACTTAACAGATCTACGGCGAAGTTAAGGTAGTAGCACATATCCCCATAATCAAACCAAGGTAGTAAAATTTTTTCACAAAAGTGGATTTCAGCTTTGACTGTTTTAGAAAGTAAGAAAGCAATTTTCATATTGCGACTGCTTCAGTGAACCTGAAGGAAAAAATCGTTTCTCTACATCCCAATGCAGTTTTCCGTTTTTTTTAGGTTTCCATAACGAAATAGCAGACAGAAAACTCTTATAAGTTTGTAAAGTCCCATTCTCCGTCTATATTTACAGCATAATAATTGTTTTTCCAAATGATAATCCCTTGAGATTCTTTTTTCTAGAAGACATAGTCGACTTACGTGAATGCACAGAAATAATATTTTATTAAGCTTTTTTCCATACGTCGAACTTGTGGATGAGAAATGTTTTTTCATGGATCCCAACTCCTCCAATTCCTCCCGGAAGGGCGCTAAGATCTCTTAGTGTTAATAACGATGCGTAAAAAACTGCGCTGTAAAAATTGTGACAAACTTTAATACGGGAGAAAAGAAATTGACATGACAAAGTCTGTATATGAAGTAACAAAATGAAGTTACTAAGACCCGAAATAGCATTGAAAATGTTTTTTTAAAGGTCTTTGTCTCCATTTCCTTTTTAAAATCTCCAGACCTGGTCTCATTACTTCCTTTTTTTGCACTTCTTCGCGTCGCCATTTAGGAGACGAACGTGTTCGGTTTTGGCCAAACCAGAATGGCGCAAGTGAAACCATCTGTTACTTGTGTTACGTGTTAATTCTGAGAAGTTACGTGACGGCGCGTGGGTCTGCGTCGAGATGAAGCACGCCGTGGTTACCAACATACATATACATATATCGTATCATTACGAATGCGGTTTGTGCAGTTTGACCGCATTTTATATGTGAATACAGGTTTTCCTGGAAGATTATATATGGCAAGAGTTTATTGGGTGACAATTAACAAGTACGATTACTAAAGTAACAGTTGAAATGTTGTATACCTTATATTATACCAGGTATTTTATGTCACATAATAATTAATAATTTGAGTACCAAGAGGCGAGGAGAGAGTCAAGAGATGACTGATTTGATGTGTTACTTTGTCACCAAGATGAATAGAGTTGTCAAGTTTGTAGAGTTGTGTTGTAGAGTTGCCAAGATGAATAGGTTTTGTCAGTTTTCTATCTGAATCTGATTCTATCAGTAAGAGGAAATATGTTTATAAAATCTAGCTTTCCACAGGCAGAGGCTATTTCACTTCAGTTGCAGTGATCTTATAAAAAATTCACCGTATCTCCGTAATATATTTATTTTTATTATAATGAAGTTTTATGTACGAAATAGACGAGACAAACTTATTTCGTCAAGAGCAATCTTTTGCGGTTAGTCAAACGAATACTATATCACTAAAATTCATTGTGATGTAGTAAACTGCATCATATACAAAAATTAATGGAAGGAACTGGGTGTGGGAGGAAAACAAAGTAGGTGAAGTTAGCATAGAGTTACGTAACCAAGGTATAACTTTTGAAGACGATATTTGAATTCGTATGTTATTTAGTTGAAATTTACAACACAATTAAATGAAACTACGTGATGTAGTATTATTTCTACTTTCTTTAAGTTCTTTACCACCACCTAGGTTTCGTTGTATTACAACATCGTTGTATAGCAAATATCTTTGCTAATAGCCCACCTGAAGATGTAATACAACGAAACCTAGGTCGTGGTAAAGAACTTAAAGAAAGTAGAAATAATACTACATCACGTAGTTTCATTTAATTGTCAATAATGAATTTCTACAAAATTAACGCCAAATATATTCAATATTAATATCTTTGAAACCTGTTGAGACTATTACGCTGACAAAACAATGATTCGTAATAGATATACACAAAAATATGTGACTACGTAAAAGTTAATAAATGTACTAAGAACCAATCTAACACATTATTCTAAATCGTAGAATGCTGTTTTAGAGCTAAGAACTTAGAAATCACTCTAGGAACTAAGAAATATATTGTCGTTAAAATAATCTTTATTTTTGGATTATAAACGTACTAAATATATATATATATATATATATATATATATATATATATATATATATATATATATATATCTGAATTTTCAAATAATAATCTTTCCAAAAGTGGGTTAATTACGTTATAGAGATAGACAGAAATATATGAATTACACCGTTGGTACCTCCCTCTGGATAAATTTGAACATATATTCTGAAACGTCATAAGATTTATTTTACTGCCCTAAACTCAGAACCTTATGAGATTTATGTTTCTGAACTATGTTTAGAAATATTATGAGATATAGGTTTCTAATCAATATTGAGAAACGTTTTTAAATTTATTTTTCCGACCTATATTAGAAACATTACGGGATTTATGTTTCTGGCTTATATTCAAAAACGTCGCAGGATTTATATTTCGGGCTTGTATTCAGAAACATTATAAGATCTGTATTTCTGACCTATATTCAGGAACATTATGAGATTTAACTCTAACCTCATAAACATAAAGAGTCCTGAATATAGCGGATATATAATTTTTGAAGACTATTTCTGTTAGTCAAGCGACCTTTATTGAGATTCAAAACAGCGCACATTTCCAAAATCCAGTACAGGCAGTAGAAACGTTTGACGGGGTGAATTTTAATTTTTATTGATATGAAATTTTGCACGTCAAATAAAAAAAATTTTAATCGCTTAAGAAGTAATATTCTGCTCAAAACTTGACTACCACCATTTTATACGAATCGCGGCGAAAATTGTGTGTATGTAGATGTACACATATGAATTCCAGCAATAACTTCATTAAAATCTATTTATTGCTTGTTAAAATTATTAGCTTCAATTACACACTCAAAAACGATGACTCAGAATGAAGTTAAAGTTAAAATTATTAGCTTCAATTACACACTCAAAAACGATGACTCAGAATGAAGTTAAAGTTAAAATTATTAGCTTCAATTACACACTCAAAAACGATGACTCAGAATGAAGTTAAAGTTTAAATTATTAGCTTCAATTACACACTCAAAAACGATGACTCAGAATGAAGTTAAAGTTAAAATTATTAGCTTCAATTACACACTCAAAAACGATGACTCAGAATGAAGTTAAAGTTAAAATTATTAGCTTCAATTACACACTCAAAAACGATGACTCAGAATGAAGTTAAAGTTTAAATTATTAGCTTCAATCACACACTCAAAAACGATGACTCAGAATGAAGTTAAAATTAAAATTATTAGCTTCAATTACACACTCAAAAACGATGACTCAGAATGAAGTTAAAGTTAAAATTCTTAGCTTCAATGAAGTTAAAGTTAAAATTCTTAGCTTCAATTACACACTCAAAAACAATGACTCAAAACCTAGATAGTATAGTCTTTCCCTCTATACTAATACATTCAAAAATAACTAATAACTCTCTAATTTATACTCCAATAATATTCTACAGAAATTGCTTGACTGAAAGGTCAGAGAAAAGCAAACGTTACATCCATAAACCACAGTTATTCCCTGTATCTACTCATGTGTTTAATAATTATACAAAAATGAATGCAAAAAACATGTAAACACCAAAGAATTTGGGGAAATACACCGTTGTATCTATTAGTCACACGTCTGAATAATATATTAAATCATGAGTACCTTCTATCGTATGTGTCATAGAAATATTGTAGGTACTAATATTTTTCTAGCACAATTAAATGAAACTACGTGATGTAGTATTATTTCTACCTTCTTTAAGTTCTTTACCACGACCTAGGTTTCGTTGTTAGCAAAGATAGCTAACAACACCTGAAAATGTTGTAATACAACGAAACCTATGTAGGGGCAAAGAACTTAAATAAAGTCGAAATAATACTACATCACGTAGTTTCATTTAATTGTGACTAATGAATTTCTACTGGAAGAGATTGCTCATGTGGCAATAAGTCCGTCATGTGTACTATGCATAAAATGTGATAAATAAATAAATTTCTTCCTTTTTCCAGACTCTCCAAAAACCAACCATAAACGGATCTGAAATATTATTATCAAAATATTTATAACGCAACTAGTTCTGCCCGAGGATTGACTGGCGTGGAACTATAGATGTTTCCCGAGATAAAAGATAAATATTCTATCTCCATGATACAGGATATAAATTCCATGAAATTCCATGAAATATTTGAACCGTGAAATTTTAATAAACAAATATATTCTCTTTCTTATTTAATATATCGTTTAGGATAAACTGAACTTGGTGAAATTACTTATATTGTGAAATATTGTTCTGAACTGAATAGCGCTATAACGCTAATACCTGTTCATAACTCCACAATTAAATGAAACTACGTGACGTAGTATTATTTCTACTTATATTAAGTTCTTTACCACGACCTAGGTTTCGTTGTATTACAACATCTTCAAGTGGGCTATTAACAAAGATTGATTCCGGTTCATAAAGCCAAATATATTTCATATGTCATATAGCGACTTAGATTCGATGTGTGTCTTCGTCCACAAGTTATGTAGGATGTCAGCACTATTATTCGACTAAACCAACTAGTTATGTAAGTTGAGCACTACAACACTCACCCACAACAAATGTTTAAGGCTAAATCATATCGACATAGCACATTTTTGGTATGCTATCCTAGTCACCGCTCCTCTAGTATGACATAACTAAAATTAATGTTAATTTTCTATAAAAAAATTAATAATTTGTTCACGTACGTCCTTTGTTATTTCTTGTATACCAAATGTCATAAAAGGAAGAGAAGGAAATAGGCAAGCTCATTATTTTTCATTCAAGAGCAATTCCTCACAAAATAATAATATATCGATACAAACTATATCTAGTCCGAAACCAAAATGCAAGTGACAAAAACCAGTACCGTAAGTCGAATTAAAATAACTTAATAGTATAATCATTCGGGACAAAACTAAATACGAAATCCCAAAGCAAATAAAAATACAATATGGTAAGCAAATAAAAGTAATCAAAGTCGTTCCAAACAACAAAAGAAATTCGAAAATACTCGTAAAAAAGTGTGTAAGTAAAACTTTTAAATAGATACCGGTGAAGCAAACGATGGCGCGATTTAAAATGTGCAAAAACGCCATTTAACGACAACGTGTTCAATATAGATAAATTGCGATATTGGTGTATGATGCAATTCTTTGTATCGTTTTGTATTACATTTGAGCAAGTTTTGGCAACGTTTTATCTTTCTAAGCTTAATTATTATGAAAAATACTTTTATATGGTATCAAATAAATATACAAATCAACAATTTTTTTTGTTACAAACTTGGAACCCCATTTGGGGTAGATCGAAGACTGTAAAAATGTGTTTAATTGTTTATGTTTTAGAGTATGCTTACGAGCTTTCAAGTTAGCAGAACTACCTAAAATGTTTTCCCCATGGAAATTTTCAATTTCTATTTCACCTCCTTAAATTTTAAAAAACTAAAAAATATATACAGCAAATAGTAGATAATATGTCATATAAAACGGGAAACGGTAGAAATATTTAAAACACAGAACAGAAGCATATAAAACATGAAGAACACATATAAAACATACAAAAAACATATAAGACACAGAACAGAAATATATAAAACATGATGAACACATATAAAACATAAAAAACTTATAAAACACAAAACAAAAACAAATAAAACATGAAACACAGGACAGAAACATATAAAACATGATGAACAGAGCCATCTGTGATTTATAAGATAAACTTTAATAATAATTTTAATTAACTTTATATGTATTAAACATTAATTATATCCCGTTAATAAAATGTTTACATCGCTTGAACAATATTACAATATCTATACATATAATAAAATTGTAACAGAGTGAATTTTGTAGACGGAAAATATTTTAAAGTGATTAATTTACGGTAAAGAATGATAATAGAAGCTATGATACCAGTCGTTATAATTTTTGCCTGTCCGTCTGTATGTTAATTGGTTCGTCAATCACGCGAAATCTACTGGACAGATGTGATGAAATTTGGTATGGTAATAGTTTATACCCAATATCAATGTATGAGATAAGAAAAAATTCGATTAACTTTTTTTATTCCGCATTTCACGCGAACAACGTCATAGGCTAGTATACAATAATTATATAGCTAATGAAATAATAATTAGCTGTTAATTTGTATAATACTTCTAGAAAATATAAGACAAAACTAACTTACAACAGCTTTTGATATGGGCTTTTATTACATAGAAATCTTTTATGTTTTAAAAAAACAGAATGTACACATTTTTTTCAATGTTTTCTCAACCACAATTACCACCGTAAAAAAAACTTAAGATAAATACTGAATTACCAAATAATAGATGTTTCTTTCTGCGAAATAAAACTCGTGTGGTTCAATATGTAAAACCGAATAAGTAACCCGCCGCGTCGCGTCTTAACGCTATGATGATGCCGCGCGGCGTCCGATGTGCGTTCGCTGCAAGATGAAAACAAATTATTTATTATAATCCTCTTATTTTGTACTCAAGGATCCATAGAAACCAATTCAAAACAGCCTCTATACGATTCACAAATATTGTCAGTCGTGATTGCTTGGACTGTAGCAATTCAAAACAGCCTCTATACGATTCACAAATATTGTCAGTCGTGATTGCTTGGACTGTAGCAATTCAAAACAGCCTCTATACGATTCACAAATATTGTCAGTCGTGATTGCTTGGACTGTAGCAATTCAAAACAGCCTCTATACGATTGACAAATATTGTCAGTCGTGATTGCTTGGACTGTAGCAATTCAAAACAGCCTCAATACGATTCACAAATATTGTCAGTCGTGATTGCTCGGACAATACCTTTAAACACCAAAATTGAAACAACCCAAGTTGAGAATTGATAATATACCATAAACAAGGATGACACACAAACACGTCAAACCTCTGACACTTTAATTGTTGTAGACATTCACAATTAAATGATGTTGTAGACATGTTAATGATTCCACAAGTTTACGTGCTAAAAACGACAGTAAAGTAAGGGCTCTATCTGCATTTTCACAGCGTTCACATGTTTCCCCTACTTGAGCTATCACGCCGCATCACCTGAAAAGAACTTTCATCCTCAAATATCCCCATCTCCGCTATCTTACTTCTGTCACAGGTCTTCATGATATTACTCGAAGAGATTTACATCCTCGATAACCTTTTTTTCTTTGAAAACTATTGAGACTATTACGCTGACTAAACAATGATTCGTCATTGAAAGACACAAAAATATATGACTACGTAAAGGTTAATAAAAGTACTAAGAACCAATCTAACACATTATTCTAAATCGTAGAATGCTGCTTTAGCGCTAAGAGCTTGGAAATCACTCTAAGAGCTAAGAAATATATTGTCGTTAAAATAATCTTTTATTTTTGGATTATAAATGTACTAAATATATACATTGACGATATATATATATATATATATATATATATATATATATATATATATATATATACAATGTATATGTGGATTTGACGGTTCAACATTAAATGAATCCTCATATACCATATAGAGTTCCTCAACCGTGCATCAAAAATCAATTCACAAAATTCAGTAGTTTAGTCACAGAAATAGTTTTAATTGGTTTGTAATTTTAAACACGCTGTATTTTTACCAAGAATTCGCTAGGCCAAAGTTGTTGTCACATCGACACCTTCGCATAAAGTTATAACATTTCTTAATTACAGGCAAATAGTAAATTAATTCTTATGTCTGTGTCATAAGAATCATAACACGATACGAATATTCCGTAAAAGCAAAAAGCGTGTTTCGATTTATTTATTCGAACATAGTTTGAATTGCGAATCAGTAACTTTAACAATTTTTGACATGAATACGTCTTTAAATTTGCTACCATACGGGGGCAATCCAAAAAACGTAATGATAACAAAATCGTGGGATACAGTTTGGCATTGCAGTTTCGAATCTCTCATCTACATCAAACATTAAATTATACCACTGGATATCTAAAGGATCAAAGAATCCATTACGATAAGCGAGAACAATGACGCATCGCGCGCAGTGGAGAGGGAAACTCCGCCATTTTGAGGTTATTTTGCTGCATATCGAGATTTGCAATTAATATAACTTTTCATTTGCAAAAGCTACGATGTTCGTTTAAGTTTTAATCGTCAGCTGTCGACAAAATATATCGATTGTATATAAAACATTAGTTTAAAGTAGTGACAGTGAATATAATAAGGTGTTAGAATAAAAAAATATTATCAAAGATATATAACGTCGGCCTATGCGCTATTGTAACACAATAATTATTTGTTTCCTTGCTTTTATCCTAAATACATAAATAAACATATTTTATTTAAAAAATATAATCCGTTACATAGACGTATTCATGTACAACACACGGCTGTGTCCATGACACAGCCACACCCAATTTTTTTATTCAATCACCATCGCGCGCCGACGAAATCACTATCATAAATGTTTATTGTTTTTTATTCTTGGCGTAATTGTTTATTTCATTATTTTAAAGTATTTATGAAAACCAGAACTGACCGGGTTTTCATTTAAGATCGAACGGCCAATTCCACATGTTATATATATACCTACAAAAACTTTTCAGCTTTACATCTTAGTACAGATATATCTTTTCTATTTCAAGTCTAGAAACAAAGGTGATACGTGTTACCTGGCAGTTAAAACGAAAATATAGTAATCATTTATTACATCCTTCCGTCTAAAATACGTCTGGTAATTTAATTTCGTCGAAAGCTTATTAACGAGAAAACGTGACAACAATTCATAAAAGCTCACTAACACGGACAATAGCCACGCCTCGAAAGCTACGTACCACGCCAACCTACTACCGCGCCGGCTAAAAAGCTGACCTATTGCCACGCCTTCGTAAGCTAGACAATGGCGTCAAGTTATTTTCGCAAGATCATAAAATAGTGAGAAACAGCCTGAAAGAAAGCTTAATGTACGAACCTGCCACAGCCGCTTATACAGCAAACATCTTAAACAACGCTATGGCGTCACTAATTATGTTAACTGCCAGTAATTAGGTTAACAAAAACTTCAAGTCAAACAAGTTTAGTCATAACTATTCTGTTTTTGACCGAAGCAATAATTTAAAACGAAAGGCAACATATTTTCCACTAACATAGTATGATGGTTTATAATCTATAAGTTATTCTAAACTTCCCAGTAACGATCAGTAAAAGGCAATTAAAATCTATTGAACAGTTGTCATCTGTTGAGATATTAAACAAATTAAATATAGAGATATTAAACAAATGAAAAATAGAGATATTAAAGAAATGAAAAATAGAGATATTAAAGGAATTAAAAATAGAGATATTAAACAATTGAAAAGTAGAGATATTAAAGAAATGAAAAATAGAGATATTAAAGAAATGAAAAATAGAGATATTACAGAAATGAAAAATAGAAATATTAAACAATTGAAAAGTAGAGATATTAAAGAAATTAAAAATAGAGATATTAAAGAAATGAAAAATAGAGATATTAAAGAAATGAAAAATAGAGATATTAAAGAAATGAAAAATAGAGATATTAAAGAAATGAAAAATAGAGATATTAAAGAAATGAAAAATAGAGATATTAAAGAAATGAAAAATAGAGATATTAAAGAAATGAAAAATAGAGATATTAAAGAAATGAAAAATAGAGATATTAAACAATTGAAAAGTAGAGATATTAAAGAAATGAAAAATAGAGATATTAAAGAAATGAAAAATAAAGATATTAAAGAAATGAAAAATAGAGATATTAAAGAAATGAAAAATAGAGATATTAAACAAATGAAAAATAGAGATATTAAAGAAATGAAAAATAGAGATATTAAAGAAATGAAAAATAGAGATATTAAAGAAATGAAAAATAGAGATATTAAACAAATGAAAAAAGTTTTCGAAGAAAAACTTTTACATTCTATTTGCGTTACGAAAGTCCAGACTAAAACCTTTTTGTAAAGCACACACGGCATGACACGCTATCTTATTCGCTAATACGAAACGTCACTAGTTTATTCTTATATATAAGTATGTTGTAAGTTTATAATAAAACTTATAAACTCATAATATACGTTTTATTCAAATCATAGATTTAGAAGTAAATTTAAACATAACATGACATGTGACTGTGCTACTAAATATACCAATAGAGATAAGTTAAGTTGAAAGCAATTTAAAAAGATAAGTTGAAAGCAATTTAAAAAGATAAGTTGAAAGCAATTTAAAAAGATAAGTTGAAAGCAATTTAAAAAAAACTAATTTTTCAGTAATTACTTGAATGTTTCTTTTTTTATGGTTTTGGTGCAATGTATTTCGAAATTATATATTTATTGTAATTTTGAAGTGAAATTTAGGTACGCTTGATAAGCATGAATGAAAATAATCAACATGGAATAAGCTACAACAGCTGATGGCAGGCATCAGATTTTAGCCTCAATGTCTGTTGCGTTTCATACTTATATGACAAATGGTATAAAATATGGCATCGCTTTTTATGTTCTTTCAAAGTAAAAAGTTCTTTTATATACATTTTAGATTAATTTTTGAATTGAAATTTGTTTAGGCGCGTGAGAGTAAAATGTCGAGGTCAAATTTAATGCAACCTTTCAATGCAACGTTTTGTAGTAAGGTTCGAATGTAACGAATCTATAGCAAGAAAGACGGAAAATAGGTTCTTAGCTAACAATCGAGAGAGATAGATGAACACTATATAATAAGACAAGAAATGTACGCATGCGCGAAAACAAATAATAATGGCGCTCTCTACTGTCATTGGTCTACAGTCAGCGCAATAGTGTCCGCAGTATTTTCGAAGTAAAAATTGTTATCGAACAAAACAGCTACGTACTATCAGAAAACTACGTACTCACGTGTACTGAGTTGCACGTGCTCAATTTTTTTCAAGTTAATTTAGAAGAATATTTTTTTTATTATTTTCCATAATCTGTATAATAATGTCAACATAGTAGTTCACACAACCTCTTTACAGTTTTATTATCCTCATTTAGTTACATGACGTTTCGACGCTTCTTGCTGAGGTCATTTGAAAATTATGTCGAAGGAATAAAAAAAATTTATTCCACTTTTGATGGGGCTGGAATGAAATTAGATAATTTATGGTGTTTAAACGTGATTCGTTTGCTCTTATTGTTTGTTAACGTGCTTACACTTAACAATATTTATCTTGATCAAGATTAATTTTAAAAAACCTGTCAAACTCGTGTTTATCTCGCACTACGAGGTTTTCGTATACATTTATAAAAATTTAATGGTATATAATATTCCTATTAAACTATTTACAAAATTTAAAATTATTAGTACGAAAATGTATTGCCTACTATATCTTTTACAGGCGCATATTTAAAAAAAATTGTTTATTGATATAACTAATAATCAACTTTATTTTGTTTCCTTTACTTGTTCAGTGAGACCTTGTTTCTTGTCAAACTTCATGATTCTAGGTCAACGGGTACCCTATAGGTTTTGATATATTTGCGAGTGTTAAAATATGCGGCATAAACGGTCGTATTTTTAGGATTTTTTATTGCGTTAACTGAGAAGCCTGACCTTTTTACAGGTCAAATAGACCGTAGACCTAAGTATTTTATATTAATTTCAACTTGATGTATCCACACGGTCCTTAGAAAAAGGGTCTTGACAGACAGACAGATAGACGGACAAATCGTAAGGTAATAATTAGTTAGTTTACTCCATATTTACGTCCATTAGCACACAACCTCAGACGTTTTTGTGTATGGAAATATATATATATATATATATATATATATATATATATATATATATATATATAATAGGCACGATAATGGTGTTATATAATAGGCACGTTAATGGATATCCGGGAATAAATGTCAGACAAAGAAAGAGTATTCCTTGGCTTTAAAAGAATAAATTGTCGTTGAAATAAACCGTAAAACACGTCCTTTTTTTATTTGAGTGCAAAAAAATATTACAAATAACTCCTTTTTAACGCTCTTAATACCGCTAACGTACGCACACAATCTCGCGCTAGCCGTCGCAACCACTATATTGACCGGAGCGGATGACGTGCGTATAAAAAAATGTCAAATAATTATGAGCATTATTTTGAATTTTCTGAAAAAAAATATATTTTAAATTTAATTTTGATGACAATCATCTATTTTTCAGTCAAGGAATAACGTCTTTCTTTGTCCGACATTTATTCCCGGACACCGTGTACAAAAGATAAAACAATTTGGCATAAATGAACGTAATATTTCGAAAAATATACAAAACCAAAAACTTTCCGTTTTTTCATTTATAAAATTTTAAATAATGAAAATTTATATCTACAAAATTTTAAGTCAAACAATTTATTACGTGACGTAATGAAAAAAAAAAAGTATATATATATATATATATATATATATATATATATATATATATATATATATATATATATATATAATATATTATTTTTTTAATGACTCAATGAAAAAAGCGTATTTCGAAATTTTTACTAAATTTTCGTTAAAATGAAAAATATGTTAACGAAATAACTTAATCCGTTGGTATGTCCCAATTGTTTCTCATAAACCGCCCCACTGACAGAGTTAAAATTAAACATGTTTGTGTAAAAGGAACTTGAAATAGCGAAAATGTTTTTTATGAAAACTATATATCAATCCTTTTTCTTTTTTATTTTAAATGTTTTTTATGGAAACTATATATCAATCCTTTTTCTTTTTTATTTTAAATTTTTTTTATGAAAACTATATATCAATCCTTTTTCTTTTTTATTTTAAATTTTTTTTATGGAAACTATATATCAATCCTTTTTCTTTTTTATTTTAAATTTTTTTTATGAAAACTATATATCAATCCTTTTTCTTTTTTATTTTAAATTTTTTTTATGGAAACTATATATCAATCCTTTTTCTTTTTTATTTTAAATTTTTTTTATGAAAACTATATATCAATCCTTTTTCTTTTTTATTTTAAATTTTTTTTATGGAAACTATATATCAATCCTTTTTCTTTTTTATTTTAAATTTATTTTATGAAAACTATATATCAATCCTTTTTCTTTTTAATTTTAAATTTTTTTTATGGAAACTATATATCAATCCTTTTTCTTTTTTATTTTAAATTTTTTTATGGAAACTATATATCAATCCTTTTTCTTTTTTATTTTAAATTTTTTTTATGAAAACTATATATCAATCCTTTTTCTTTTTTATTTTAAATTTTTTTATGAAAACTGTATATCAATCCTTTTTCTTTTTTATTTTAAATTTTTTTTATGGAAACTATATATCAATCCTTTTTCTTTTTTATTTTAAATTTTTTTTATGGAAACTATATATCAATCCTTTTTCTTTTTTATTTTAAATTTTTTTTATGAAAACTATATATCAATCCTTTTTCTTTTTTATTTTAAATTTTTTTTATGGAAACTATATATCAATCCTTTTTCTTTTTTATTTTAAATTTTTTTTATGAAAACTATATATCAATCCTTTTTCTTTTTTATTTTAAATTAAGACTTCAAATAATACAGATTTTTACAAAGAAAATTGTCCCATGTTTCGTTTTATCCATCGGATGAAAAATTTAGAATACGCTTTATGTTAAAAAAAATTGTTACCAATAAATATGTAATTTTATTACAAATTTTTGCTGGTATTTTTGGATAAAACCCTTTTATTCAGTGTGACGTATACTCCATAAATCATTAGTAATAATAAATAAAATATCAAATCATTAACTTATCTGCCTGGACAGCATTTGCTTAAGCAGAAGCTGACAATATGATCAAAAGATATATAATTCATTTCTATAAACAAAAAGCGAAAAGCGCACCGCGACAAGTTTACACTCTACTTATCTCGTCAACTTCCCCTAAAGCCACGCCCAGGTAGGCAGCGATGCGGCAGTACCGGGGAGGGTGGGGCCAGACGAATGTTGGGTGCGCCACCACATCCGAGGTCAGGTATCTTAGCCTAGGGCAGGCGGTTTAACTGCGTCTTGGGGTATGTGGTTTTGTATAGTGTTATCCAGTTATATTTATTGACTCAATTAAGCATTTCATATTTTTCGAGTGGGGTACCTACAGCAAATAAGGTGAGGTGTGACCAATAGCTAGGAGTCACGTTTAAAACAACTTTATCCATTTAATGCTTCACATTCCTATAAAATGGGATAATATAACGTGGTAGCAGAGAGGTCACATACCGCTCATATTCAACATCTTGTCGGTAATGCCACGTCCATCTTCGGAACCTGTTGTGGCCACTAGTACTGTACTGTTATTTTACTTAATATAACATCTTTTTGTGTCACTTATTTATTTTTAATATGGTTTGAGTGTTTTTTTAATAATTAACATATATTTTACAGTTGTGTAAAAATATAATTGTATTAAAATTTCATAAATCGACAAATGAACAAATTACGGAACGATTAAGGAAACTCCTATTTACAATGTAATATTTTTTTTATTATAGTTTTTATTATATTAAATAAAATATAGTTTTTGTTTAATACAGGTTTTATACATTCAAAATAATGATTATTCAAAATAATTGATTTTATTAACAGGTCATTGATCACTAGATTCTATGTAACTAAATGATATGAATACAACGGAAAATACTAATATTAATATTTCATTGACAGCATTAATGTTCTTAAATATAAAACGAAAAGCTAATGATTAATTATTGCGTAAATGACAAACTGATGATTGATTTAGGAATAAATTTATACCAAAAACAATTTATATAAATTTCAATCTGTGCAAAAAGTACCAATTTTTATAAAAACAGTAATTTTAAAAAACGTTTCGAAGCTGAAACATCAAGCTTTTAAAGATTCTTAAAAAAATTTCCTTTTAAAGAAATAAAGGCAAATAAAAAAAACCAGGGACATTTAGAAATTCTGTACAACTTTACTATTTTACTGATAATGCTATACATCTTGGGACGCATCTGGACAGAAAACTGACTTAGTGGACATAAATGTGGAGTAAACATAAACAGCTCTGCTCAAAACGCAGAAACACGTCTCTGGGTTGATAATGTAAGTCACAGCTATCAAATGAAAAAAATGGCAGTAAAGAAAACTATACTCAAACCGAATTGGACTTAGGGAATCGAACTCTACAGAACAGTTCTCTACAGACATATTCTACAAGACCTAAAGCTAAAAACTGTTAAGCAAGGAATTTTCAAGCTATGTGTTAATTACCTTATAAAATTAACTAAATATGTGAAGTTTCTGACCTCCAATTTATCATGATTTGGAAGTATCACTTCACAAGAATGAAAAGAATTAGTGCTCTAAGTCTCCTAGACCGATTCCACAGCCGATAGTGAGAGAAAGCCATTGGACATTTCTTTTTAACACAATATGACCAGTCCAGAGAAAGCCTGATAAACAACATGCTCACGATACATAAAAAAACTGTTTTACTTCCAAGTTTATGCGATCTCATTTTAAATAATAATTCAAAGAATATGATGAAACAGAAGTTATAGACTATAAATGACGATGAATACAACAAGTCTTATGAGGAACTGAAATTTTGCTTTTTGTATAAATAAAAAAATATACTCCGTTTTAGTAACAATATATAATACTTAACTTGCACCTGTCAAGTGTATAAAAATGTATAAAAATGCACCAACCTGTATAAAAATGCACCAACCTGTATAAAAATGCACCAACCTGTATAAAAATGTATAAAAATGCACCAACCTGTATAAAAATGCACCCACTATCTAAGAAAGCTTTTCATTTTATATTTAAGAACATTAATGCTGTCATTGAAACATTTATATCAGTATTTTCCATTTTATTCATATCATTTAGTTACCTAGAATTTAGTGATCAATGAGCTGTTAAAATCAATTATTTTGAATAATCATTATTTCGAATGTATAAAACCTGTATTAAATAAAAACTATATTTTATTTAATATAGTAAAAACTTATAAAAATCATTACATTGTAAATAGGAGTTTCCTTAATCGTTCCGTAATTTGTTCATTTGTCGATTTACGAAATTTTAATACAATTATATTTTTACACAATTATCACCACCTATAAAAATGCCACCAAGGTAATTTTTTTTGCAGTTGATTGCGAGGTACTTAGGACTAAATAATATTCATCAGAAGTCTATATTATGCACGGGTTGAGCTGAATACAATACAAAACATGAATAGCAAGTATACAAGTAGAATTGGAGAAAAATAATAAGGTTCTTAATAAATGTAACGAAAAGACTTTAATAAACAGAATAAGCAATAAGGACATCACAACAAAAGCTTGAATAAAATGGTTAGCAAAATATTAAGTACTATTAGTGTTTGAACACGTATAATAGAAATTAAAGCCAAAACTTACAAAGCTCACGATTTCCATTCTGACTGCTTTATAAATTCATTATAGTTTGTTTTGAATTCAAATTTAAAGGTGGATATTTGCTGGAAACATGGTATTCCATTTTCAAGGTAGCAATTATTTTTTTTTTATTTTTCTTTTAAATTTGTTTTTGTTAAAAATTTGCTTTATTTGCGTGCTCATTGCCAAAAATAAGTTGACGGATTTGGACGAAAATTTGCAGGTTTGTGCCTCTGAGGCTTGCCAAATGTCTGCAATTGATATTATATAGATCATTACTCGATTCTATCAATACTTAATTAATTGACAGCGACATCTGTTTCTTTTATAAGTAATCATCTTAAATGTATAGCTTTGCAATTATCCACTAGATGGCGAAATTGATTTCATTTTAGAGTTCCGTAGCCAAACTTGCGTCTGTATATCTCAACCGCTTTATTCCCGGAGTAATAGTACCGGAACCCTTGTAATTTTGTCATGTCTGTCTGTCTGTGCGTCTGCATATCACAACCGCAGTGTAATAGTACTTTAAAGCTGATATTTTATTGATACAGTTATTCATATTTAAAACGTCCACTAATTTATAAAATAGAATCTTTTCACAATTTTTTAGGGTACTTCTCCACAAGCATAGCGATGCGATTTCTTCTTAATCTGCACATTCCATTTTGTTAGGTACCGTTAAAGAGGGCTTCCAAAAATAGTGGGTCATAAACACTTTTTGGATACAGGGATACGTTTACGAAATATTAAATTTTAAATTCCTCATTTTTATTAAAGTTCCGATCCTATCAGCTATACTGCTATTTAAGAATATTTTAAAAACATTCACAATAGTAGTATATTTAACAAAATTATAAGAAAACCTTTCACAGATAGTAGTATTTATTAGTATAAGATATATATAACGAAATTATAAGAAAACCTTTCACAGATAAGTAGTCTTTACTACCCACAATTAAATGAAACTACGTGATGTAGCATTATTTCTACTTTATTTACGTTCTTTACGACGACCTAGGTTTCGTTGTATTACAACATCTGCAAAGATCTTTGCTAATAGCCTACCTGAAGATGTTGTAATACAACGAAATCTAGGTCGTGGTAAAGAACTTAAAGAAAGTAGAAATAATACTACATCACGTAGTTTCATTTAATTGTGATTAATTTTTGATAGTACAATTAGAACATGTCCCACTTAACACGCCAAGTTAATTAGTTAATTACTGCTTGGTATTTGGGTCAAATAGCTTGCGTTAATTGGTATTCTATCCTGTAATAATTAACATTATAAACACGAAAGTTTGTTTGTTTGTAATAGTATAAGCTTTGGCGCTAACCAAAGCTTAAAGAACCAAAGCTTCAACGGATGCGATACCAGTTTTGGCGGGTCTTTTACCAGCCGGTCTCACGGTTGCGGAACGCGCGGCAAATTTATTCTTGGCACTTGGCACTTGGAGTTTTGATGCGAATCCGTTACACTTCGAGCTTTTGGCAGATTAATTCCTCGTTGATAGAAAGAGGTGTATCTTGGAGATCATCGATGCTTACTAACAGTCTAGGTCGTCTTCCCCTTATTCATAGGGAGAAACGATTAGATTGTTTTTTTTTGTTTCTCATCACCGGTTACTATACTTCACACTTTTTTACAGGACATGGCTCATTCCTTGCCAATTTGTTTAGATTAGCTCTACCAGAAAACCCAGCATTTTCCTGCGATTTCGAAATGCAAGTCATGAATCATGTGCTATTCCACTGTAATGAGCAAGACGATGTGCGTAGAGTTTCAAATTCGATTTCAAAACTTAAATTAATTTCAAAACCTCCTTTGACTTACGTTGCGCCGAGTGTGAAACTATACAATTAGGTACCTGTATTGCGGTTAAGCGAAAAAGTTAGAGGTTTGGATATTTTTGAATAGAATTCGAAGAAAGAAACCAGTATAATGGAGTGCCCTAATAAACTACGTTGTTTTTTTCCTTTACTGTCTGAAGCTAGGATATAGAAATACTGTCCGCTTATCATTAAAGTGCTCATCGTGGGTTAGCTGTTGACGATAAGTGTAATATGTCGTAAGAATATTTTCTGTAAATTTGGCAAAACAATATTTTTTTGCGAGCCAATTTTTTTAATATTTGTTTCCTGCTGTACATTATAGCATAATTATATATAGTCTATCTTTTAACCTAAGATATATATTATTTTTGTGAAAAATTTTATTGAAATCTGTTGAACAGTTTAAGCGTGAAAAAAAGACAAACAAAAAAAATAACTTTTACCTATTGTTATATTAGTAAGGATTTAACATAATGTCATAAAATATATTGTCTCTTTTTGATTTAAATAAATATCATAAATAAAATATATTTATAACTTGTATTTATCATAAACTTAGTTCCATTATCATTAACAACTGTATCAAGAATAACTG
Organism: Druceiella hillmani; assembly: GCA_039881145.1. Classification (NCBI taxonomy): domain Eukaryota; kingdom Metazoa; phylum Arthropoda; class Insecta; order Lepidoptera; family Hepialidae; genus Druceiella; species Druceiella hillmani. The sequence goes on along the minus strand of JAYKKI010000071.1, from coordinate 10,699,784 downwards.
TAATGCGTGTGTTGTGTACTAGGCAAATAAATAAACCAAATTTAAATTATTAATAAAAAGAACATTGTGCGTGTCAGCTTTGACCCGCCACTGGAGTTAACTCCTTAATTACAATTGTCTTGGAATATATAAAATAACTAACACGGTATATAAATATAAATATAAATATAAATATAAATATAAATATAAATATAAATATAAATATAAACATAAACATAAATATAAACGTAAATATAAACGTAAATATAAACGTAAATATAGACGTAAATATAGACGTAAATATAGACGTAAATATAGACGTAAACGTAGACGTAAACGTAGACGTAAACGTAGACGTAAACGTACACGTAAACGTAAACGTAAACGTAAACGTAAACGTAAACGTAAACGTAAACGTAAACGTAAACGTAAACGTAAACGTAAACGTAAACGTAAACGTAAACGCAAACGTAAACGCAAACGTAAACGCAAACGTAAACGCAAACGTAAACGCAAACGTAAACGCAAACGTAAACGCAAACGTAAACGCAAACGTAAACGCAAACGTAAACGCAAACGTAAACGCAAACGTAAACGCAAACGTAAACGCAAACGTAAACGCAAACGTAAACGCAAACGTAAACGCAAACGTAAACGCAAACGTAAACGCAAACGTAAACGCAAACGTAAACGCAAACGTAAACGCAAACGTAAACGCAAACGTAAACGCAAACGTAAACGCAAACGTAAACGCAAACGTAAACGCAAACGTAAACGCAAACGTAAACGCAAACGTAAACGCAAACGTAAACGCAAACGTAAACGTAAACGTAAACGTAAACGTAAACGTAAACGTAAACATATTTATAAACATATTTATAAACATATTTATAAACATATTTATAAACATATTTATAAACATATTTATAAACATATTTATAAACATAAATATAAACATAAATATAAACATAAGTATAAACATAAATATAAACATAAATATAAATATAAAGATACATAAGAAACACATCCACTCAACTGTTTTTTCGCTGGCTTACGTTGCAGAACTGGTCTTCATGAAAGATTTTTTTTAACGGGACATCCTGAAGTTCTATTTATGCTCATCACATTTACGCCCATCCTGAAGTTCTTTCTAAATATTGGTGAAATTTTTTTGTAATCGGAAGAGTAGTTTCGGAGAATACCTTCAAACTTACAAACTGTTACACTTTTTTTAACGGTCTGAACTTCTGATAAAAACTTTCTCATAAAAATTTCACACCGGACGCTATATATAAAAATAGATTCTTAAGGAGTAAACTCCAAAACGACTGATTTCATAAATATATTTAGTAAAAATTTAATAAACTTTTACAATATATAAAAATAAATGTAAATAATACTTTAGGCTAAATATAATTAAAAACTGAAATATAATCGACTTGACCACGTACCCTGAAGATATAATCTGAATCTAAGATCAAATTGATTTCAAACGTTTTCAATTTGGAGGGAAAATAACTTTTCTTACAAAAATATATTAGAATATCGGGAAATCGAGCAGGTTTTACAAATATAACCAAGCTCGTGACTGAAGAGCTTTCAAATTTTATATATTTATGTAAAATTTTCTGGAATATTAAATAAAAACTTATGGGCAAGATATAATTTATGTCAAATTATACATAATTCTTTACGTTATCTTGGTGACAGCAAATGGAGATAGTAACGCACGCAGAGTGAACTTTAACCCCGCAAGACGCGGTCGATAATCCCATTAAGTATTGACGCCGACCGTTCATGAACTGCTTCAATTCAGACGTACATCGTGTCAAGGGACTCGCGTGTATTTCATGTGACGATATTATTGATTCTGAAAAATGATTGAGTATTCTATGATAATAGACGGATGTATAAATAATGAGCCGTTTGAGAAACTGACGTGGCCCGGAGTTGAGTGTTGGTAATAGTTAAAGGCCACGGGAAACAACATCTTATAAGGCATAGTAATAGTCACAGATCGAAGGAAATTTCTCGTATTATATATGTACCAATGGATGTATCTGTTATCCACACAGGTGATTCTAAACATCAAACTGAATGTATTTGAAGCGTATTTTCGTCGGAGTCGCAAATTTATATATGTACCAACGGCTGTATCTGTTATCCACACAGGTGATTCTAAACATTAAACTGAATGTATTGAAAGCGTATTTTCGTTGGAGTCGCAAATTTATATATGTACCAAAGGCTGTATCTGTTATCCACACAGGTGATTCTAAACATCAAACTGAATGTATTTAAAGCGTATTTTCGTTGGAGTCGCAAATTTATATATGTACCAAAGGATGTATCTGTTATCCACACAGGTGATTCTAAACATCAAACTGAATGTATTTGAAGCGTATTTTCGTTGGAGTCGCAAATTTATATATGTACCAACGGCTGTATCTGTTATCCACACAGGTGATTCTAAATATCAAACTGAATGTATGTGAAGAGTATTTTCGTTGGAGTCGCAAATTTATATATGTATATCAGTTTGATGCGTAGAATCTCCTATATGAATAACAGATACAATTTTGTTACATTCTGTATATATGTATACAGATCGTAACAAAAACAGTATCTCTAATTCATACATTTCTATGCATCAAACTGAATATATTTGAAAGGTGTACTGAATATATTTGAAGCGTGTTTCTGTGACTTGTTCAGAAACAATCGAGAATTTTCATACATTTCCTTAATATTTTCTAATCTGTTTGATGCGCAGAATCACCTCTACGAGTAACCGACACGTTTTTGTTGCATTCTGTATATATGTATACAGGATGTAACAAAGAGCGTTTATCTTATTCATACGAGTGGCCCTGTGCATCAAATTGAATATATTTGAAACGTGTATGGTAAGGTAATAGTTAAAACCTAAGATTAATATATGAAAGAGAAAAAAATCTAGTAACTTTTTTATTCCGAACTTCACGCGAGTGAAGCCATGGAACACAGCTAGTTAACTGTATATAATTAGAACACAGATGTATTTTTGAGTTAAACAAATGAAACCAACTATAGTAAACTCAGAATAGTATGTGAATTAATTGCATACGACATTGAAATTACAAAAATTTGAAATTATATATATATATATATATATATATATATATATATATATATATATATATCGCTAACCATTATATATCGTTCGTTACAAACCTTTTCATATTGCATAATTTGGGCGGTACAACACTTGGGCCATACAGTACTTGTTCAAAGTTTAGAATAAATAGACAAATAATAGAAAAAATGATTACAGCGAAATATAGATATGGCCCCTATTTTCCCGGGCAAAGCTGGGATGGGTAACAACAGTTAGTTAATAACACTTCAATAACAATCGACGAATCAAAATCAGTTTTAATAATTTCACGATAAAATCAATGTAAGAAATGTCCCGTATCATAAAAGTCGTTTAAATTAAAGGACCCTTGCACCCGGACAAATTTTCCATTTTCCTCTGTCCAAGAGACGGGAAACTATTATATTTATAAATGCTAGACGAGTTCGTTTGCTCGAGGGAAATGTTTTCACAACACGAAACCTCATCAATCATACAGTTTATTCTGTGAAAAAGCCAGCAAGAAGTTAAGTTCTTTCTTTCTCCCACGTGACACTTTGTAAGTACATAAAATGAATTATTTACAAGAATTTTGGGCAAAAATAAATACATAAAAGTTTGTAAAAAGATTCTATTAATATTCATAACAACTGTTTCTTCGCATTCTTCCTTTACTCTGGTCATACATTTACATATATTAACACGTTCAGTGCCGATGTCGATTTAAAGGGATTTACTTTGTGTGGCTGACATCGATATGTTGTCAAATAGAGGGGGGGACATCAGTATTTTTTCATACTAGCACCAACGTAAACAATTGTTTGTTTTATTTATGTCGCCAATATAAATTGCACTTATCAATTATCTTTAATAAATTATTTCAATAATTCAAAGCATCTTTGAGATTCTTTTGATTTATATATGCGTACGGAATCACTCTGATAAATAGCAATAGACCTTATTGTTTTTATTCACAAATTGAATCACATATGTAGATACATCGATTCATTTTTGGTATGAGTTAAACTAATATTTGGCATATTGACAACAAACGTGTTCTAATTTTGTTCAAGAGTTTTATTTTCACGTCTTTTTTATTTTATTCTGTTCAATTTTTGTTTTTTTTTCTGTAATTTTCGTGATAAATTTAGGCTCTTTCTTTTTTTCTTATTGATAGTTGGTTATGTAAATTCAAATCATTTTTCACTTCTTTCACATCTCTAATAGCTACTTTTTTCATTCTATTATTTTTAAATACTCGTGACAGGGCACGAGTATCTAAAAATAATAGGTACGTGTACCCGTTACAACATACTAGGTCGTACGCGATACGTATTCTTGCTTGTCGGTTGTTCTGTCGAGAGCATAACATAAAAAGTCATAAAGTATTAAATTTACTGGGATTTCTCATATTTTAGTATTTCACTTATTTTAATGAAACTAAGCAATTAGTTACAAAAATAAATCCTAATGATTATCGTTCTATAGCTATAAAACCGACTGAAGATCCATAACAAATTACGGATATTCAGAGACTATGTATGGATATGTGCGCACCAAATGTCGGTACACAATAAAGTTTGGACTAACTAGAGAATACCTAGTACGAAGCAAGAACAAAGTTTGAGTATTTGGAATACTAGCTCGTATAAAGTATAACATGTTACGAATATGAGCTTATTACGTGGAACGTTTTTTGTTTTATTCTTTCGTAAGAAGGGATTTATACGATGAACGGCATAGCCTGCGTACATCCCTAATGGCTCTGTTTCTTTTACTCTTGTATTAGTTGAATGATTACAAAGAAAGACATAAAGCTTCATATTTTGTAACTGATACCTGCGGAATGTCATACGCCATATAGTACACCCGTTCCACTTACTACTCGTACGGATTACAATATATAAGCCCCATCTCTGTTATCAACGTACCGAATCCTTTCCGAATTTACACATGAAAAACAGTAAAAAGTATAAAAAATAAAGATAATTGAAAAAAATAATAAAATTCAGTCAACCATAAAGGTCGACCAAACTCCAAAGTTTACTCCTTAAGAATCGATTTTCATATATAGCACACGGTATGAAATTTTATGAGGAGTAAAATTAGAAATTCAGAGCGTTAAAAAAGTGTAACTGTTAAGTTCTAATCGTACGAAGTTCAGAGCATTAAAAACCGCTAGGTGACCTCTCCGCGCAACATTTCTGCGCATCTTTAGAGTGAGATATCAATATGTTTATTTGACATTTTCTTATGGCCTAATCGCAATGACGGAGTGTGACACATAGCTTACTATCGTTCGCTTATACCAAGATGTAATCATTAAATGTCATTATGTGTGCATATTTGGTGTCTTATATCCTACAAAATTTAAAAAGTATCTTTTAATTCTAACTTCTTAGTCTGACGTTACTAAATGTTTTTAATACTGTTGTATAAATTTGATCTTTTTCATTTGTGTTTTACTTGAAAATAATTATATTGTCAGCATTTCTTTATTAAAGAATTTTCCATTTACATTTAATGATATTTATATTTATATTTATATTTATATACAGTGTTACCTATTTTATACATTCTAAGACTTAAGGTTTAAACTCCAGTCGCGCGTCGGAGCTGACACGCACAATTGTTTTTCCGACGGGTTCTGGTATGGCGTAATACATTCAAAATCGCGTACCGCACTGAAGGTGTTAAGAAGCTATTCTTTTTCGATATAAGCGGTGTTCGTCTTGTTCTACATCTTCTACAAAACGTACATTCTTCGTTAACGAATATATTAACTTCTGTTCAGTTCCCCAATACCTTACTAACCTGGTTGACTTACTTGATTCGCGTAATTCTGTCACTCTTTTACATCGATCGATGTTTTGAATTTGTTACTTGTATCTTTAGTACCAACTTTAGCCATAATACTAGCTATTAATCGTTAGAAATTTGTTTGTCAGTTTGTAAATTTGTTTGTTACCTAATAAGTATACAAAACAATGAACGAATCGCTACTAAATTTGGCATGCATATAGTCCGTATAAACACATGGGCTTACGTGCGACTTGGGCCATGTAGAATATTAATACCATGAAAAATGTTTTTATGTTTGGTCTGGAGAAACCTTCATGAATAAGATCTGTTTTAATTAATGTTTTATTTACTTTTCAGCTCGACCCTTAATAGACCCTTACTATTGATCACAAATAGTTATCCATGTTAGGTAACAAAACAAACTCAACAACAAATATATGGTCACATTTTTAAGTTAGGATCAAGCTGTATCTAAGGAACTGCAATAAAGCAAAGAGATAAATTAAGTAAATGTAAATACAAAATAATGTTTAAAAAATGGTAGCCGTCTACAGAATCTACCAATCGGGTGGGTACCACCAAAATTAGAATATAATAAATATAAAAACCGGCCAAATGCGAGTCGGACTCGCGGACGAAGGGTTCCGTAGCACCAAACAATATTAAACTCATAAGTTTGTATTTGTCACTCTGTGAAAAACAAAGTTATTGCTGCGGTCGTTATCGACAATATCCAAAAACTAATATATCTCGAAAACTGTTTGAAATATCTATTTAAAGCTGTTTTCGTTGAAAGTTCTACTATTTCAATTTTATCAGAATAATATACACGTTAGTTGAATAGTTAGAGGGAGGGACACACTTTTTAAGACTTCTGAAGCGCACATCTCACCAACTATTGACCTAAATAAAAACGTTATTTTGGAACCTCTGTATCATTTTAAGAACTATTTAACGATGGGATTCACATACCCAGGTGCACTGGATTTTTTTTCATCCCTTAGTGACATGTATGGCGTACCACCCCTAATATTATTTTTTATCATAATCCCACTATTTCATTGTATAGTGGTTCATAGAAGACGCCTACCATCCAAATTTCATCTATGCATTACCAATAGTCTCCGAGTGAAATGGCCGTGATATAAGGACAGACAGATGGACAGATGAAATTATAAGGATTCTATTTCTGCCATTTGGCTACGGAACCCTAAAAAAGAAAACGATACCCAGAGTTCTATTCAGCTGAAGTTAACTGAAAAAATAGCATAACACGGTCTGTCATTAAAACCACAGAGCATATAACATTACTCTATGGCTATGATTAAACCTCACATATAATGTATACATAAAACCAATGTAAACATCAACCGAACTGAAACGTCCATGAACCCTCCAATACAGCAGGTAGCTATATAATAGCAACTCAAATAATTACGTTGTTTGTCCAAAGTTACATTTTTGAAATCTGTTGAAAACCAGAATTATCAGCTAAGTTTCATTTTCATATTTTTTGCCTGTAAATATAGTTATCATGTACGTGTTTTATATGTTGAAGTATTTGATTTACGTTTAAGGTGCCACTACTAAAGAAATCAATAGTTTATTTATCAGAGTATTCATTAGGGGATCCTGACCTCCAAACCTATGTAATTTTGGATAAATATGTTTCTCATTAACCTGAAGATATATATATATATATATATATATATATATATATATATATATATATATATATATACATATATATTGTATATAACTCTTTTAGTACTTAGCATGGGTATTTATTTATATTAGAAAAATTATAATTTTGTGTAGTGATAAAAATAGAGTGACTCAACTATATATTTCTTAATTAAGAATTAAAAATTAAACCTCAAAATTCTACTGCGTTTCACATTACCTTATACAATTATTAAATTCAGAAACGACCTATCTTCAAATGCGATTCGTACTTGACCATTTAATATCAAATAAAAACAACATCTCCCAGATAGTTACAAATGACAACAGTATTATAACATTTTCTATATTTGGCGTTCAAAATTTACATGTTATTCTAGTAAACTTTAAAATACCAGCGCAGACAGTTAAACATGAAGATTTTTTTTGTTTGCCTAACCTGCAAGATTTGGCAGCAGACTTGCTGCATAACGACGTAATCCGCAATGTGGATTGGGGTGGCCCCGCTAATGCCTCAGTGCGCTAAAGTGGCCGTTTAATAGCATATACCTAGAGACGCCAGGGTTGGCAGAACACTTGTCTGCATGACGACATAACCAGCGGGAGCGTGGGGGCGGTTCCGTAGTATGTCGCACCGCGGGCGCGGCGGTCGCCGAACCCGCGGGATCGATACAGCGCCGCCGCGACCCCCGCAACGCCGCAGTCGGCTCGCGCTGCTGGCGCCGAGCCAGCCTCCACCCGGGTAGTCAATTGCGTAACAGCTGATGCTGGGCCGCTGTCTTCGAGCACGTTCGGTGGCTCTTGTAGGAGACAAGGGTTTAAAAGATAAATGTCGCCGGAAAGGAAAAATGCCTAGTCAGGAGTTACAATCATTACGAATGATATGTAAAGTTTTATGTTACATATTTCAATATAACTTGTAGGTGTTTTAACGTTATATGTTAACGAAACAATGCGCATAACTCAATTAATAACTTTAAAAAGGATACCTAATATAAACAGTTTTCTGTTGTATTATATAAAATATATATTTGTTGAAATCCCTTCTGCATTCATCGTCATGATTAATTACATCTCTAAATATAATGAGTACTTAACGAAGAGAATACTCGGTACATCCTTCGTCCTTCTTCCACTGTATATGCAGAACCCTCAATTCAATCAAAGAACTAATCATACCATACCTTCCTCATCATCTAGCCACATCATGCTTAATGAAATCTTTTCTCCAAGTTTTACTGATTGTTTCTGACCAAACTATCTTGATGTAGTTTGTGACAAAACTAACTTGAGATAAACTAAATGTTTCCTCCATATTTCTTCTTGTATCGTATGGAACTATAAACTTAGTATTGAAAATTTATTTCATACAGAGTCGAATTGGTAAGCGATTAATAGCGAGTATTACGGATGAAGACTGTTTGTGACACAACTATCTTGATGTAGTTTGTGACAAATCTAACTTGAGATAAACTAAATGTTTCCTCCATATTTCTTCTTGTATCGTATGGAACTATAAACTTAGTGTTGAGAATTTATTTTATACAGAGTCGAATTGGTAAGCAATTAATAGTAATAATTACGGATAAAGAATTTACTTATATTTTTATCCACGTAATTATATATATATATTTGTTTAATAAGGTTTTCGTATCAAAACTAGAAAAATCTAACACCAAAAAGAAGGATAACTTTTCATATACTTTATAAAGAGACGTTTACTATGAAATTTAAGATAGGTTCAAGTAAATGTTTAGTACACCTAATCAATGTACAGGTATTTTCTATACTTACCCAGTATACAGTTAGTACACTGTCATATGTGATCATCTGTCTATACTTACCCAGTATACAGTTAGTACACTTTTCATATACTTTATAAAAAGACGTTTATTATGAAATATAAGGTAAATTTAAGTAAATATTTAGTGCACCTAACCAGTATACAGTTACTTTAGTTAGTACACTGATACAATCACTAATGGACTAGAGAAAAACATAAGATTCAAAGTGTTTAATTCATTTTTTATCGAAAACTTTATATATATACATATATATATATATATATATATATATATATATATATATATATATATATATACATATAAATATATATATATATATATATATATATATATGAGAAAGTTAAAGCTTGAAAGTTTGATTGAAAAAAAATCAGACTCATACATTTTGTAAGAATTCATGTGTGTCGACCCAAATATAGATCTGAAAAAAACTGGCGGAGATTTACTTTTAACAATAACTCCCAATTTTCTTCTGGAATACCAATTTATCTTAAATTTCTTCTCGAATTCTTCTTAATTTATCTTAATTTAAAAAATAAAAATAATTCACAATTCCTTAGACTTATCAAGTAACTTTTAATTACTATTCATTTAATATACAATTTACACATTCGATAATTAAAAATAAAAAAAATTCACAATTCCTTATATTTTATCAACCTAATTTCTTTTAAATGGAACACCTTGCTTTACTTAATTTTTATACTAATTAATTTTAATTTTTACTTATTTATAAGTACCTCTACAATTTATTATTTATTACTTTTCATTTAATATACGATTTATAAAATTCGATAATTAAAAATAAAAAAAATTGACAATTCCTTATATTTTATCAACCTAATTTCTTTTAAATAGAACACCTTGCTTTACTTAATTTTTATACTAATTAATTTTAATTTTTACTTATTTATAAGTACCTATACAATTTATTATTTATTACTTTTCATTTAATATACGATTTATAAAATTCGATAATTAAAAATAAAAAAAATTGACAATTCCTTATATTTTATCAACCTAATTTCTTTTAAATAGAACACCTTGCTTTACTTAATTTTTATACTAATTAATTTTAATTTTTACTTATTTATAAGTACCTCTACAATTTATTATTTATTACTGTTCATTTAATATACGATTTATAAAATTCGATAATTAAAAATAAAAAAAATTGACAATTCCTTATATTTTATCAACCTAATTTCTTTTAAATAGAACACCTTGCTTTACTTAATTTTTATACTAATTAATTTTAATTTTTACTTATTTATAAGTACCTCTACAATTTATTATTTATTACTGTTCATTTAATATACGATTTATAAAATTCGATAATTAAAAATAAAAAAAATTGACAATTCCTTATATTTTATCAACCTAATTTCTTTTAAATAGAACACCTTGCTTTACTTAATTTTTATACTAATTAATTTTAATTTTTACTTATTTATAAGTACCTCTACAATTTATTATTTATTACTGTTCATTTAATATACGATTTATAAAATTCGATAATTAAAAATAAAAAAAATTGACAATTCCTTATATTTTATCAACCTAATTTCTTTTAAATAGAACACCTTGCTTTACTTAATTTTTATACTAATTAATTTTAATTTTTACTTATTTATAAGTACCTCTACAATTTATTATTTATTACTTTTCATTTAATATACGATTTATAAAATTCGATAATTAAAAATAAAAAAAATTGACAATTCCTTATATTTTATCAACCTAATTTCTTTTAAATAGAACACCTTGATTTACTTAATTTTTATACTAATTAATTTTAATTTTTACTTATTTATAAGTACCTCTACAATTTATTATTTATTACTGTTCATTTAATATACGATTTATAAAATTCGATAATTAAAAATAAAAAAAATTGACAATTCCTTATATTTTATCAACCTAATTTCTTTTAAATAGAACACCTTGCTTTACTTAATTTTTATACTAATTAATTTTAATTTTTACTTATTTATAAGTACCTCTACAATTTATTATTTATTACTGTTCATTTAATATACGATTTATAAAATTCGATAATTAAAAATAAAAAAAATTGACAATTCCTTATATTTTATCAACCTAATTTCTTTTAAATGGAACACCTTGCTTTACTTAATTTTTATACTAATTAATTTTAATTTTTACTTATTTATAAGTACCTCTACAATTTATTATTTATTACTGTTCATTTAATATACGATTTATAAAATTCGATAATTAAAAATAAAAAAAATTCACAATTCCTTATATTTTATCAACCTAATTTCTTTTAAATGGAACACCTTGCTTTACTTAATTTTTATACTAATTAATTTTAATTTTTACTTATTTATAAGTACCTCTACAATTTATTATTTATTACTGTTCATTTAATATACGATTTATAAAATTCGATAATTAAAAATAAAAAAAATTGACAATTCCTTATATTTTATCAACCTAATTTCTTTTAAATGGAACACCTTGCTTTACTTAATTTTTATACTAATTAATTTTAATTTTTACTTATTTATAAGTACCTCTACAATTTATTATTTATTACTGTTCATTTAATATACGATTTATAAAATTCGATAATTAAAAATAAAAAAAATTGACAATTCCTTATATTTTATCAACCTAATTTCTTTTAAATAGAACACCTTGCTTTACTTAATTTTTATACTAATTAATTTTAATTTTTACTTAATTTATAATTAACTTTACCATTTATTATTAATTACTATTCATTTAATATACAATTTATACATTCGATAATTAAAAATAAAAAAATTCACGATTTATACATTCGATTATGGATAATTGCAATTATTAAAGAATTCTAAGAAAAACTAGGCCTTTTAATTATCATTGTTAAAGTTAACTTATTTCTCCTCGCATGCTTTGACCATTCCAGCCGCGAGATTCCGCAGATAGGTATTAATTATGGACGCCACCATTTAAGTAAGTCATTAACTATTTCTTTACAATGCGAATAAATTAACTTAATAAAATGAACGAGTGAGGAAGAATAGGTATGTTACTCTAATACATAAATCTCTTTAAGTATGATAATGAAATGACTATTTTTACACCCAAAATAAAAAAAATGTTTGAGTTAACGAGGTGGGAAAAAGTCATAAAATTGAATTAGTGTCATCATTTGAAGCACTAATTTTCATACTAGACTTTGTCACGGTTTAGCTCGCTTAGTTTCAGAAAAAAATTAAAAAATAATTTTTCTAGTCCTTATTTAGAAGCGAAAAGCACTACGTAGATACTAATTTTATACGTTACTAGTTCTTTTAGAGGTACTTTTTGTAATATGGCTAGTTTAAAAAATTTTGCTGAAAAAAATGGGTGTTTCACGACTAATCCTCAACGTTCCAGCATAATTATTAACGATTCATGTATTGATCAATATATTAACCTATATTATACAGAAACTTAGGAAATAAAACAGATAAGTAGTCAATACTGAAATAAAAATAAATCCAACACTATATATATATATATATATATATATATATATATATATATATATATATATATATATATCAATATTTCAGGTGTATACAAATGTAATAAATTCACTACATTTTTAATTATATTTAAAAAACACGAATCACGACCGATCAGTCTAAAAAACTAAGTCAAAGTAAAATGATGTTACATTAACATTTTGAAAAGATATTTTCCGTTTAGTTTTGGCAAAAATAGCTCTCAAAAATTGTACAATCAATATTTCAGGTGTATACAAATGTAATAAAATCACTACATTTTTAATTATATTTAAAAACACGTCGAGCGATCAGTCTAAAAAACTAAGTCAAAGTAAAATGATGTTACATTAACATTTTGAAAAGATATTTTCCGTTTAGTTTTGGCAAAAATAGCTCTCAAAAATTGTACAATCAATATTTCAGGTGTATACAAATGTAATAAAATCACTACATTTTTAATTATATTTAAAAACACGTCGAGCGATCAGTCTAAAAAACTAAGTCAAAGTAAAATGATGTTACATTAACATTTTGAAAAGATATTTTCCGTTTAGTTTTGGCAAAAATAGCTCTCAAAAATTGTACAATCAATATTTCAGGTGTATACAAATGTAATAAAATCACTACATTTTTAATTATATTTAAAAAACACGTCGAGCGATCAGTCTAAAAAACTAAGTCAAAGTAAAATGATGTTACATTAACATTTTGAAAAAAATATTTTCCGTTTAGTTTTGGCAAAAATAGCTCTCAAAAATTGTACAATCAATATTTCAGGTGTATACAAATGTAATATAATCACTACATTTTTAATTATATTTAAAAAACACGTCGAGCGATCAGTCTAAAAAACTAAGTCAAAGTAAAATGATGTTACATTAACATTTTGAAAAGATATTTTCCGTTTAGTTTTGGCAAAAATAGCTCTCAAAAATTGTACAATCAATATTTCAGGTGTATACAAATGTAATAAAATCACTACATTTTTAATTATATTTAAAAAACACGTCGAGCGATCAGTCTAAAAAACTAAGTCAAAGTAAAATGATGTTACATTAACATTTTGACAAAAATATTTTCCGTTTAGTTTTGGCAAAAACAGCTCTCAAAAATTGTACAATCAATATTTCAGGTGTATACAAATGTAATAAAATCACTACATTTTTAATTATATTTAAAAAACACGTCGAGCGATCAGTCTAAAAAACTAAGTCAAAGTAAAATGATGTTACATTAACATTTTGAAAAGATATTTTCCGTTTAGTTTTGGCAAAAATAGCTCTCAAAAATTGTACAATCAATATTTCAGGTGTATACAAATGTAATAAAATCACTACATTTTTAATTATATTTAAAAAACACGTCGAGCGATCAGTCTAAAAAACTAAGTCAAAGTAAAATGATGTTACATTAACATTTTGAAAAAAATATTTTCCATTTAGTTTTGGCAAAAATCACTCTCAAAATTATATAATTAACAAAGTAGGTGTTTCACCACACTTCATTTTATTTAAAAAAAAACGCCTTAAAAATGCAAAAATATTTGTTTACAAGCTATTGAATAATGTTTGTAAAACAAACAAAAAATAATTTTCAATAAAAGTTTTTTTAATAGTTTTTAGATCTCACTGTCACACAACTTTTTAATACTCCAAAATATTTGAATGAATATTATTTTGTAAAGTATTTATAGTTTATCGGAATATTATGGTCATAATTCGTGATCAGTTAGTTTTAAATACATATTAATAATATATATACATTAATTTCAATATATTTTTAATATTCTCAATGTTATATAACAACTTTAAATAATGCGATCAATGAGGAACAATAATATTTACATTCGTAAAGGGTTAGAAAAACAATGTATTCTTAATTGTTTAAACTTTCATATACACTTTATGAGTGAGTACAGAGTTTACGGCGAGTCTGTGTAGTTATTTGAGTCTTAATATGATTATTTTAATGGATTTAAATATGAATTTTAAAACAATGCCGTCAAGTGATCTGTAAGTGGTCTGCAATGGATACGCCGATTATAAGCAAACTAAAGCAACCATTTTTTTTATTTTCCTTTTCAACTTAAGAGTAGTAGTAAAGTAAAGTAATTACGAGAGAAGGTATCGAGTTAGAGCTTAACAGTAGTAGTAAAGTAAAGTAATTACGAGAGAAGGTATCGAGTTAGAGCTTAAGAGTAGTAGTAAAGTAAAGTAATTACGAGAGAAGGTATCGAGTTAGAGCTTAACAGTAGTAGTAAAGTAAAGTAATTACGAGAGAAGGTATCGAGTTAGAGCTTAAGAGTAGTAGTAAAGTAAAGTAATTACGAGAGAAGGTATCGAGTTAGCGATTAAGAGTAGTAGTAAAGTAAAGTAATTACGAGAGAAGGTATCGAGTTAGAGCTTAAGAGTAGTAGTAAAGTAAAGTAATTACGAGAGAAGGTATCGAGTTAGAGCTTAAGAGTAGTAGTAAAGTAAAGTAATTACGAGAGAAGGTATCGAGTTAGAGCTTAACAGTAGTAGTAAAGTAAAGTAATTACGAGAGAAGGTATCGAGTTAGAGCTTAAGAGTAGTAGTAAAGTAAAGTAATTACGAGAGAAGGTATCGAGTTAGAGCTTAAGAGTAGTAGTAAAGTAAAGTAATTACGAGAGAAGGTATCGAGTTAGAGCTTAACAGTAGTAGTAAAGTAAAGTAATTACGAGAGAAGGTATCGAGTTAGAGCTTAAGAGTAGTAGTAAAGTAAAGTAATTACGAGAGAAGGTATCGAGTTAGCGATTAAGAGTAGTAGTAAAGTAAAGTAATTACGAGAGAAGGTATCGAGTTAGAGCTTAACAGTAGTAGTAAAGTAAAGTAATTACGAGAGAAGGTATCGAGTTAGAGCTTAAGAGTAGTAGTAAAGTAAAGTAATTACGAGAGAAGGTATCGAGTTAGAGCTTAAGAGTAGTAGTAAAGTAAAGTAATTACGAGAGAAGGTATCGAGTTAGAGCTTAAGAGTAGTAGTAAAGTAAAGTAATTACGAGAGAAGGTATCGAGTTAGAGCTTAACAGTAGTAGTAAAGTAAAGTAATTACGAGAGAAGGTATCGAGTTAGAGCTTAAGAGTAGTAGTAAAGTAAAGTAATTACGAGAGAAGGTATCGAGTTAGAGCTTAAGAGTAGTAGTAAAGTAAAGTAATTACGAGAGAAGGTATCGAGTTAGAGCTTAAGAGTAGTAGTAAAGTAAAGTAATTACGAGAGAAGGTATCGAGTTAGAGCTTAAGAGTAGTAGTAAAGTAAAGTAATTACGAGAGAAGGTATCGAGTTAGAGCTTAAGAGTAGTAGTAAAGTAAAGTAATTACGAGAGAAGGTATCGAGTTAGAGCAGCCAAATAAAAAAAATAAGTAAAAAAAACTGGGTGCCATAGTCAAAAGTTCACGCTTTACCAGTTTTAATACATGGAAAGTTTAAATATTTTCCAAAAAATGGTAAAATAAGGAAAGAAAAGTTTTGGAAATATCTTGACGAAATAAATTCAAATTATTTAATTTGCTGATGATACCTATTCCCTTTATCCTTCACGAGCTAGACGGAACTTCATCATGCCATCGTACATTCCATCGAGACCTGTGTGAAAACCTACAAGTTACTAGGATTTGTCATACGACATTCAGACGATTTTCGCGACTTTCTTCAACCCTTTAACCCATAGTATCTTGAAGCGAATGCAGAGATCTTTCTGACCTTCATTCGAAACTACTTATATCGTCAAGTAGGAGAAAATATGAAACAGTTCAATTTTTATATTACAAAATATATGGGTATGATCTTTACCATTATATTTATAACTCCTCCATCTTGAATTTAGTAGCACTTTAATATCGTAACTGTTATATAAGAGGACAACGTCATAGTTTATATGACTTGCCTAGAGCGAGTACAAATATCCTGGAACGTTCACCTGGCTTTCGTGCAGTCATATTTTTCAATACAGTATTACGAAATGCGTCTAGCCTTGATATTATTGTGCCCCATTGACTGGTATCATGGAATGTGTTATGGTATTACTTGGTGGTTCACAAATTATCACTAGCTAGAATGATATTTATTCTAATTGCTGTATGTTTCTACCTTGCTCGGTCCTCGATATTCTACATTTTATAACCATTATTTTTTATGATGCTTCCACGTGTCCAACAGTAAAATCAGGCCTGGGGATTTAAGAAATAAATAAATAAAGGTATAACGGCTAAAACCATGTTCTACTTGAAAGAGGCATTAGAAGTCAATCAAGGAAGAAAGAGATGAAGTATCTCTTGGTTTATTTGAAGGAAGAACACTGACAAGCATTTTTGGCGGTGCAGAAACTAATGGAAATGGGCAAATAATAGCCAATTTACAACTTTTTCAACTTCCAGGAAAAAATTATCAAAATCCAAATAATAAAATTGGCTGGCTATGCAATGCGATTGGACTAAATATAAACAGCAACAAAATTATCCTGCGCAACACCAATGGTTAGATCTGCCGACTTCCTTGAGAAAAACTTCAGCGTATTACAAACAAGGAACTGGAGAACAATAGCCAGCAACAAGTTAAGTTGGAATAAACTTGTTGAAGAAGCTAAGGTTCATGTGCTCGACACAAGTTTTATTGGAAAAAAATATTGACATCTCAAAACTGAACGCCGTCTACAACGTCACAATTTAGTGACGATTATCTTTCAGTGAAATTATGATTACCCAACTTGTTTTTCTATTTTTCAATTTTTTTAGTTTTTTATAGCTTTGTTTTTATTTCACCCTATTTGGCAACTTATTTCCAGTTCGAAGCAGGATGTACATAGAACTTTATATATTTTTGATTTATGCCAAATTTGTCTATTTTTTCAGATTTATGAAAAAGTGGTTGAGGAAACCTCTTAATTATTTTCAAAACATATCGAATGACATTCTTTTCAGTAAGTTTTTTTCTTCAATTATATTTTTTGATTGCAAGTCCACCAAAATGTCTTTTTATCTCTAAAAAACCTAACCTATGACCCTCTTACATTCAATACAAACCGACTACTACCTCATTTGCTAAAATCGATACAGCAGTTTTAAGGCTACGATCAAACATCTATACATAGACTGTTAAATTCATTACCTTTCCTTTGGTGCTCCGCAGTCAGATAAAAAAGCACTAAACTTAAAATTAAGTCTTAAATTTGTACTGAGTATCGGGCGTAGACAGTGTTTTGAAACTCAAATGAAAAATATCATTGACAGACCATTGCATTTTACCCAGTGATGTGCATTACAAATTTCATATATGAAAGCTAGATCCTATAACCTTTGGAAAAGAGACGTCAGTTTGTTCTTAATTTATAATTCCCCCAAGCCAAATCACATCTAACAACTTGTTAATTAATAAAGAAATTACGTAATAAGATTAAAATTTAAATTCGTACAATTGATAGACCAAAAACGTATGTTTTTTTTATAATTATATTTTCTTAGATGTGAAAAATGGTAAAGAAATTTAATTTGAGTTAGTTTATTCATATATAATTCTGGATGTAATTATTAATAATACTAAGTGATAAATATATTGCAGACCTATTAAGTGAACAAAAAAAATGTTGATTTCTCAAGAACATATGCACTACCCATTTAGAAAAGATATCTGTAGAAATAAATGAGAGGTGTTTAAAAAAACGGCCAAGTGAGTGTCGCAAACCCACAAAGTAAGATTCTGTACTTGTATACATCTCCTTAAATTGTTAAAGCAAATTAACCGATATAATTTCATTTGAAAATTCTCATCGAATGCTAAAATTTAAATTCTTAAATATTCAGATTTTTCAAATCCATGGCTGCAAACTTAGATAGTTATACATATTTAAAGCCATTTGGAAACTTAATATTTCGCAAAGAATGTTTGGAAATTAATAATGTACAAAGTAACCTCAAATTAATTATAAAAGACATTTATGACAGAAGGACAGAATGAATGAATGGACCATTTCGGAACCCCAAAAAAAGAAAAGATAAAAAAATGAAAATCGCCTTAATGTTTTTTGCGAGATGTTAAAAGACAAATATGCAGTTATATTAATTCATCACCTTGAAGTGCGGAAACGTGTTCGGTTTTTTTTCCAAATCATAATGTTTTTAATACCACAAAAACCCAACAGAATTACAACTTGAAAAATATTGTTTTGAAATCTTTTATTGTACGCTTTGTTATATAATACACACATAACGAGACTAAGTAATAAACATTTCTCCATGAAACACCAAGTTACTGTATTGATTCAAAAGTAGTAACACACATAATTTAATTTAAAAAACCTGTCAAGAGGAAGTAGAGCTCGCAGTACGGGTTCCGTACACATTTAAGTTCTTTTAAACGTTTACAGGTTTACAGTATTTCTATTAAACTGTTTACAAATATTGATTATTTACAACAGAACTATATTGATAACTATTATATCGTTCACAGGCGTAAAAACATTGCGCCTAATTAAAATATTATGACATCTAGAAGCCTTTATGACATCTACAGTCTGTGCATAGGTTTCTAAAAACTCTTTTCCATAATTTAAGAGTTTCGGAATTGGAATGGGCGTATTTTTTTAATAGATAAAAAATAATAGGATATAATTTAATAATAAAAAGATATAATTTAATAATATATAATTCATTATATCTTTGAAGGTATAACAGGTATAATAATGAAAAAATTATTTTGAGACCCTTTTATTAGCCATTTCTTTTTCATGTAGGTGCTTAATTCAGATAGATAGACAGACACGTGACTGATCTTATATGGGTTCCATTTTTCCATTTGGGAAACGCTAAAAACCCTCTCTAATTAGAAACCAACTTCTGATTTGAAGCCAATTAACAGTAGATAAGTAAAATTCAGTAAGCCATGAGGTTTTAATTTTGATTTCACTCTGATTTTTCTATTTAGGAAATAATTAAATCACTCAACTTTCGTGCAGCATATTGCCATTTTTCTCTAAGTACCCAGTACTGAGTACTAAGACAGTAATACATAAAAAATATTACACATAACTCTTTTTAACACGCCTAATATTTGTATGGAGCGCGGATCTTACCCGCGAAACTAAATATTTATAAGCTTTTCGCGGGTTATTCCCCCGAGCGGCGCTGAATAATGTGCACAAGTGTCGTATAGGGAAAAGATGGCAAATAATTATGAACATTATTTTAAATTTGTTGAAAAAAGTCATCTTTTAAATTTTATTTTAATGACAATCAACTATTTTTCAGTCAACGAATAGCGTATAACAATTCAATATTAATATGCGCCCAATAAATACGGCACGCCGCTTATAGGCATTGGCAATGAACTTAAACTTTGAATAAAATTAGTTTAACGAATGCCCCATCAACATCCAAAGACAGCTATTACACATAAAGGCACAACCAATAAATAAAGTCGGAATAACCAAAAATGCAGAATATACCATTTTTGTCACTATAAACCGAAATCCCACGACGTCCAAAGCACCGTTATCAACCCACTGTATCCGATAAGTCATTAATAACCAGGCGTACCAAATTTGGTTACCCATGCGGATCGCCAAAACGCATCTATTAAGGTATTGTCGACCCCTGACACCTACAGTCATTAGGCTGTATCATTACGCCAGTTTGGATGTTAACACTTTCACGCACGACTTCGCTGATGATTAACGCATCGCAAGTCACCAGCAACTTGTTTACGAGTATATGTGTATATAAAAAACAAAGGTCCTCTTTGACTGACTGACTGATTTAATGCTCATAATAATATATACAGGAACAAACAATTTTAAGAGTACTTTCCTAACAAGACGTAACCAGATATAAACAAGTGATTTTCATTTATATCTGAATGAAAAGTAGCAAAATTTACTTTTATCAATTATTTTATATCTCTTGGCTTTGATACATTAAATTTTCGTTACAAGGAATACCATTACAAAAGTTGCGTTTATAACTGGGCTAATGCTAAAAATATTATAAAAGTTGCAGTCATAACCGGCTGGAACGAGTTTTTATGTTAAAAATATTACAATAATTGCAGTTATAAATGGCTTAAAAGAGTTTTTATGTAAAAATGTTATAAAAGTTGCCGTAATATATGACTTGAAAGAGTTTTTTTTTGTCAGAAATGTTACAAAGTTGTCATTATACATAGCTTGAAAGAGTTTTTATGTTAAAAATATTACAATAATTGCAGTTATAAATGGCTTAAAAGAGTTTTTATGTAAAAATGTTATAAAAGTTGCTGTAATATATGACTTGGAAGAGTTTTTTTTTTTGTCAGAAATGTTACAAAGTTGTCATTATACATAGCTTGAAAAAGTTTTTATGTTAAAAATTTTACAAACATTGCCGTAATAAATGACTTGAAAGTGTTTTTACGTTAGAAATGTAACAAAAGGTGCCGTTATAAACAGTTTGGAAGAGTTGTTTTGTCAAAAATGTTACAAAGTTGCCATTATACACGGCTTGAAATAGTTTTTATGTCAAAAATTTTACAAAAGGTTCGTTATAAACAGTTTGAAAGAGTTGATTTGTCAAAAATGTTACAAAGTTGCCATTATACATGGCTTGAAAAAGTTTTTATGTTAAAAATGTTACAAAAGCCTTTATTAATGACTTGAAAGAGTTTTATTTTTTGTTTTAAAATTTTACAAAAGTTGTCGTTATAAATGGCTTGAAAATGTTTTATTGTTTATGTTAATAATATCATAAACGTTACTCTTATAAATGGCTTAAAAGATTTTTACTTTTTTGGGTGAAAAATGTTAAAAAAGTTTCCGTTATAAATGATTTGAAAGTGTTTTTACTTGTTTTACCTTTAGAGAAAAAGAAACCAAAGTAATTAAGTATTATTATAATTAATTTATTTCTTCATAATTCAAAAAAATGCAAAATGGTCTTAAAAACCGATCAAACATTAACGAGTAACAGAAAAACACAACATTTTTAACTAACATCAGACTAACTGATGATCATTGAAATCACCAAGCAACTAAATAATCCCATTCCTGAAATGGTAAATCCAGCAAAAAAATATCCTCACAACAATAAACGCCTCACAACGCCGCGCTGATCAACGTTAGCGCGAAAAACAGGTGAACACTATGGGACATTTGGGCTCTCACTAAGCAATATAATATGACTTCATCCCCCCAAATAATAGCCAGGAACAAAAAATCAAACTAGAGACTGAAAGATTATCATATCCCTTTTGTGACATGTCCAATTACTATATTTTTTCTCCTAAATTGACCGCTTCAGGAATGCGATTATTTAGTTGTTTGGTGTTTTGTTGTTTTTAAAAGTGGTTTTTCTTTCCAATTATATAATAATTTATCATAGATTTATTAAATAATTACAAAAAACACAATCGAAAACCATTCCTGTTGTAGTGGAAGAGAATTACATTCGAACATACTCATTTTAAAATGTGAAAAATAAAGGAGGATATACTCGTACAATTGGCAGTTTAAATATATGAGCACCCATATCGTCGAGAATTTGGGTTGAATTTCTATAATATATTTTATATAAGAATTATATATTTAATAACCATTCTTAAACGATAGGGCAACGCTGAGTAATAAATTTTCCATTAAACACATCACAACCAAAATATTTTTCCATTAAATTACTTGTTAATGCACGAAGCATTCCATAATGTTTTTCGAAAATGTATATCAGGGATTCAGTAGAAGCCAAAACAACTTATTTTAGAATATTTGTTTGACTGCCTTTCTATTTTTGGGCCACAAACAGGAACTTAAAGTTGAGATTAAAATCTAGATTACCTTTTGTGCCTGTCGAATATTGCCTAAGGGACCTTTAGCCTGTAAGTGTTTCTTTCTATTTATCTGTATGTTAGAACATAACGATAAGATTACTGTACTCATTTAGATGGAATATTTTGGGGTTAAAATAAATTATAAGTGCCGAAGCAGTTAGAATAAACTATTACAATAATTTAACTTAAAGTTCAGGCTAGGCAGATCCATGACATAGACTACTTTTATCTTAGAAAGGTTTTTTCTTTTTAATTCAAACATAATTACCAAAGAAGAACTGCGTTGAATTAGCCAAAAACTTACGAGAACAACGCCACGAGCAGAAGGTGTTTATTATAAATATCCGATATTCTAACATAAAAAAACACTTGTAATCATATACCCGATATCAATTTATATGGGTAACAGGACAATAGCTCAGAGGGGAGGTGAAGTCAACGGGGAGCCGAAAAGATGATCGACTGTTTCGCTCTCAATCGTTCTATTTCTGCATGCGTGAATAAGAGAAAAAATGACACAAGAATTATTATTTACATTTCGAATTATTCATATTTCGTATAGAGATGTGATAAAAATGATTACTTTCGCTACCCACTGCAAAAGTCTCCCTGGCTTTTCCATTCAAAGCAATAACAGACATAAATTGTGAATCTTTTTGTATGGTAGATGTCATTGCTATATATAATTCGCTCAAACATTACTTTGATCTCGCTATAATAATATATTGTTCTATATATATTGTTAGTATAATAATATTGTTCTGCTCCTAATTCACAAATTCCAAAAATATGACATATTCTTTATGTTCATTTGGACACTATAAGATATCCAATGTGAATTTAAACTCATTCGGATAAGACATTTTTGTGACAAACCCTAAAAACAATCAAACAAACATAGATCTTCTGATTATAATAATACTCTGTACATATATGAATAAATGATATAAGTACCGCCAATGCATCTCAACATTCTCGCACTCAACATTGAACATTGCAACACATTGAACATTGAACAATGCATCTCAATATTGAACATTCTCAAAAATGACGAACGACCAAGCAAACGCGGATCGGATATGTGTTGCTCTTCACTGTTTCCGTGACTGTTTAACACTTATTATATAACAATTTTGTTTAGATATACTTCCGATGAGGTCATGATGAGGTCATCGACTCGGGGTATTGGAAATAAATGTGACGTCATTAAGTTTATGCATTTAATCGAGTCAGGATCGTGAGTAGAGAATCGATAGTAGGTTTCGAACGTAGAGGGTTCTTCATAGGATTAGGCAAATATGAATAATTAAGGGTATTTTTCTTTTTAACTATTTATTTATAACAATATTATTTTCGCCATATAAATATACTACCGAGTATATATTTTACATCGTAAATTTGTCACATTTTTAAATTTTTTGCTGTAATTTCCCGGCAAATTTTTAGTAACGCTGTTTCTTTACAAGTTTGACTTAACGGTTTCGAAGATGTGGCGGGAGGACCATATTTTTGGGTACACTTTCAAAAAAATCTCTAGAACACTCTTACGTAAAATTCTTAAAAATAGCTTTAGACTCTATATGACATACTCTTTCAAGTGATGTTCTACACTGCACACTAAATGAAAAAAAGTTATTGAAGTGAAACTTCTTTGGGCGCGGTGAGGGTAAAATGTCAAGATCGAATTTCGTGCAACGTTTAGTTATAACGTCTGAATGTAACGAATCTGTCGCAAGAAGGACGGAAATAGGTATATAGCTAACAAACGAGAGAGGTAGAGGAACACGACAGAATAAGACATGAAATATACGCATGTGCGAAAACAAACAAAAATAGCCCTCACTACTATCAGCTGTTTTGTACGTATGTGTGTCAAAGTGAAACTGTCAACATTTTGTCAATTTATTCAATCTATGGGCTTACACTTAGTATATTCTTTCTTTCTCTCTCTCTCTCTCTCTCTCTCTCTGCCATTTTACTTGCAAATCGAAGTTTATATCACCAAAGAAATTTCACTTCTGCGATGTATGATGAGTTACACGCGCTCAAATTTATTTTGCCTGGACGAATCTTGTTGGGGCAACTGATATATATTTTCATCACAATCATCATCAGCTGGAAGACGTCCGCTGCTCAACATAGGTTTCTCCCGGCTTCCCGTGACTTTTATCAGTCCACGTAGTGGAGCCCATCACACTCTGAGCCATCCGCTACGTAGTAGCCATTCGAGAACCTTTCTTATCCAACGGTTGTCTATTCTGTACACTAAATGACCAGCTTATAACCATTTCAACCTGTCAATCCTACGAGCTATGCCAGAAACCTTAGTTCTCCTATGAATCTCTTCATCATGGGTTATGCTTCATTGAGAAACCCTGATTATAAACCTTAAAGGTATGTAAGGTTCGAGTATCGAGCGATTCGAAGGCCTTTAATGAGACTAATAGTAACGTGTTACTTTCATTTGGCAACACTGGTTGAAGATTTTCTTCTTCAAATACCAGGATATTTTAAACGAGAACATATGGTTGAATTTTTCGAACACTACCTAGCCGAGTAGGATTCTCTGGTAGACATCCTTCTCGGAGTTGGATTTACCTAATTGGACAGTTTGTCCTAGATATACGCAGTGATTAGCAACTTCGAAAATAACATTCCCAAAATATCCTGGTATAAGTGAGACATGGACGTTAGGCATGATTTTATTTATATGTCATATACGAGTAGAATAAATGTCTTCAAATTTCCGCATAATTAACGGATTAATAAATTAATTAACTTTTTTTATATATACATAATTATTTGCAAACTCTATCATGAAGCTAATAACTATTTTATATCTTTCGTACACCAGAGTGTTAACAAATATCTGTCAACCTCTCATTTGGATAGAGAGATGGATGCCAGAGTGTAAATGTCAAATGTTAGAGTTTATTTACCTTAGTTGATAGGCAAACGTCGTACAGTCCGAGAGAGAGAAAAAGAAATAAACGAGAGTTCAAGCTAGAGGTTAAACACTAACGCCGCTACTTATTTTCGGAACTCGGTAATCTTCTCCAAATTGCTTAATGAATGTTAACCTTTTGGAGTCAACGTCTCGTGAGACCCACGTAGCTCCTGCAGCAATTACCGAATGGATTAAATCAATAGACGTTAACATAAATTATTTAAACATCGACGTCTATAATTATCGTTACAAATACATATTATACCATTTATTTTTTTTCTTAATTTTATTTGTTCTTATTTTAAAAACATATTGGAATAGCTACATCAGCCAATCAGCCAGAGTTGACAACTTTACCATACTAACAAAACGGAAATAAACGATGGATGCAGGAAGTATCGGGATTAAAACAAGGCTTTATTTTACAGTTGTAAATAATAATTTTCTCATTAGCATCTTATACATTAGGATTAAAATTATCACTTCGTATAATATACCAATAACTTCGAATGTTGAATATTCACAAACAGTATAACTAACACTATGGCAATAAAATGAAATAAAAATTTGACATTATATTTATAATTTTAAAGGTTGCATTAACAAACTTGACCATTACAAATTTTACATCTGGGCACATAGACCTACAGCCTTAGATAACCTAGACCTGGATCTGGATCGAACCTGGGCTACGGTAAAACGGGACTATCCGGTCGCAAACAAGTAACCAACAAGCATTAGCAAATAACAATATAGTAGCTAATGTTATTTATACTGTTTCTTCTCGTTATTTCGTCGTCAGCTTCAGTCGTTGAGTTCTATGTCAGGAAATTGATCAACAACGTAAACAAGACTTACATGCCAGCAATAAAAGAAAAACTAATCAATAAACATAGTGTCATATAGAAACAGGATCATCAGAAGATGACAAAAAACTGTATTAGCAAGTACATATTCCTCAGTAATTATGGAGATAGGGACCGAAGATGAGGGGCTTATATTTATAAGCAAATTAATATATGTATGTAGCAAGCGTTTGTAAAAGGGAGAGGTAGCATGGACACCCCTAGCAACTTTGACGTCAGACTGTGTTGACGGAATTGAAGAGTATGGACAAAACCTAGAGTGAAGCAAGACGTGATGCCCTAAAACGATCGATATGATGAATCATCATGAACGTCTTCTGCCCCACGAAAGGGATATAGAAAATTAAAAGGGGAAAATATTGACTGTGCATCAAAATCTGATGAAGCATATATTAGAAATATTTTTCTTCATCGAATGTTTGTAACCATAAAAATATCAGGGTCCATTTAATAAATACGCTATTTCAAAATATTATTTTTGGGAAACTCTGCATAACGTCGAATTAAATTTTTGCTACATATTGTATCACAACAAAGATACTGAATCTGCAGAGACGGACATTAAAATCAGATCATAAAGAATCAATATTTTTTTAAATATTCACGATATTGAACTATAGTATACAATTAACAACATCGATGTTGTAACTCTAGTAACTCTAAACTGATTTAGCTTTTACTCAGACATCAATAAATTCTTAGTTATATTTTATGTTTATTATGTTATCACAGAAAAATTGATTTGCTACAGAAATCTTAAATTTATAAACAGACAAATTTGTTTCTATGGAAAATACAAGTTTAATAGTAGATTAAAGTACTAAGATGCCATAAAACATATTGTAGAAACAGATATACTTCGATATATAGATTCAAATATATCATTGTGCTGCAACTTATGGGAGCTGAGAATTTTTATTTTTATGTAACATGCCAAATAGAAAATTATTGAATATCCCTGTAAAACAATGTGTAAAATACTTAAGTACCGAAATACTTACAGCTATCTATGGTAAATATTTGACATCATTCGCTCGATTATGGAGTTTAATTATGGGAGCTGAGAATAATTATTTTTCTGAAACACGCTAACTAATAAAATATTAACATTCCTGTAAAAAATTGTGTAAAATTCTTAAGTACCGAAATACTTACAGCTATCTATCGTAAATATTCGACGTCATCTGTTCGATGTGTAGTGATCAATTATGAGACCTTAGAATAGTTATTTTTATGAAACATGCCAACTAATAAAGTATTGAATATTCCTGTAAAAATCGTGTAAAACTCTTAATTACCGAAATACTTACAGCTATCTATGGTAAATATTTGATATAATCCGGTCGATTATAGAGTCCAATTATGGGAGTTGGGAATAATTATTTTTCTGAAACACGCCAACTAATAAAATATTAATATTCCTGTAAAAAATTGGGTAAAACTCTTAAGTACCGAAATACTTACAGCTGTCTATGGTAAATATTCGACGTCATCTGTTCGATTTATAGAGATCAATTATGAAACCTTGGAATAGTTATTTTTATGAAACATGCCAACTAATAAAATATTGAATATTCCTCTAAAAGTCGTGTAAAATTCCTAATTACCGAAATACTTGCAGCTATCTATGGTAAATATTTGATATCTTCCGCTCGATTTGTAGAGTCCAATTATGGGAGCTGGGATAATTACTTTTCTGAAACACGCCAACTAATAAAGTATTGAATATTCCTGTAAAAATAGTGTAAAACTTTTAATTACCGAAATACTTAGAGATATCTATGGTAAATACTTGACCTTATTGTTACATTGATGCAGAATTTATTTTTATCATAAATAAACTTACATTTATAGAGGGTTACATATTAATATCCAACAGACAGAGGGTTACATATTAATATCCAATGATACAAACATACAAACAAGAAAATAAATTGAAAGATTAATTGTATTATCGATTTGCTTGAAGCAGAAACAAATATTTAACAAAACTTCCTGTTGGAAATAAGCTAAGTTTTTACCGGTCTTAATTGAAGGATATGTATTTTAAAACAACTAAGTTTAACCAAAAGACGATCAAAGTTGATGTATAAATAGGTAAAGTAAAAGATTTTTAATAACTGGCAATGACATATTTCTGCAACTCTCCGACAATGACATATTTTTTACCTCTAGGAATGAGCCTTTATCAATTCACGGAATGACTCAATATTCGCATTATTTTCGTCAGTGACACAATTAATTTTTAGCACAAAACTTCCCGTAGCAAAAACATATCTCCGCTTGATATGAAGCACGTAACGTCACATTTTTTCCTCTCTCAGTTTACGTGCCAGACTACAATTGCCCTAGAAACCGTAAAAAAAAAGAAAAAAATTCTCGATTTAAAACTTATTCGCGCCAATTTGTTTTCTTGTGTTGGCAATGCTGGCATTATCATTTTATACGTGTTTTATCTTCTCAGTTCAAAAAGTAACTTTAGCCTCAAATAAACTGTCTCCCAACTATAAATAAACCCTGAAAGAAATATTTATAACAAAATGGGAACGAGGTTCTGTTTTCCTGCACACCACCCAAAAAAATTGGATAAATTTTAATGAAATATTAAAATTTTATACCTCAGATGCTCGGACAACTTTTGCAATAATAATCATTATGCTATTTCTCGTGAGGTTGAAGCAGCCAATTAATGGATTACTACTTAATTCTTTAACAGCGACATCTGTTTCTTTCATAATTAATCATCATAAACATACCTTTATAATTCTCCACTAGATGACAGCATTTATTTTATTTTTAAAAATATGTTTAATTATTAATGCATTTATATTTACAGACGACCTTTCACCCGCAGCTCCGCTCGCAAAGTTGTAATTACAAACTTATATTGAGAAATTACGGAGCACTTGCCATTAGACAAAAATCGGCCATGAACATAGAATTCAATATTATTTTAGGACGCTCCTATAAAGAATGTTGTAGGTCTTTCCGATTGGAAAAGTCATAGAAATTTGAGCATTGGACACATGCGAACATATTACATAGAACTGGCCATATGAAAAGCATGATTTTTCCAAGTGCTGGACATGTGGAAAGCGCGGTTTTTAGAAGTATAACATTCCCGAGATTTAAAAACTCAGTTTTGGAATTTTGTTCTTGGTTTTCCCTAAAGAAATATCATAGATTGATTCATCACAGAGCCATTGTCCTGTTGCGATGTTATTCCGTTCAGTTACTTTTTCAGTTTTAAAGAAATATTTTCCAGAAGAAATAAGATTTTCCGTGAAAAAAATAGCGTGTCATTTTCCTGTTTGTCAGGTATCTTTGTACATAAAGTTAGGTCGATCCTTTGCCCCGTTGTGACGTAAAAGATAAACAAATACACTTTCACCTTTATAATATTTGTTAGGATTAGTAACGGTTACAGTATCGTCACTATCTATCCAACTTTAGGGTATCCTCCTGGTTACATCTCGGAAGGAAAAGTTTGGATGTTTAGAAATATGAATCACGGTACGGGTTTTCCACGCAAAGTGGACAGAATTTTGTAATATGTTGAAATATTTTCAAATTTTACTTTAGTATTGATCGCAACTCCTGGACTTACTGCCCGCATTTTCCGCAATTCTACAAGACAATATTGCAGGAAAATTAGAATACAACTATGTCTCAGAGAGACGTTCCATTATCGTCAACTTTGCCGGATGTCCCAACCAAAACATCTGGCAGCACAACGCGACACCAATATCTATCTAAAACACAACACCGGTGCTATTCCAAATATGTACACGGCGATATTATATTTATTATGTATGAATCATTGTGTGTTATTGTTCGCTTCGAATGTGCACAGGCAGGTCTGTCATTAGTCATGTACGTACATAGACATTGGATGTTGTCATTATAAAGTTTTTTATTAATAAACGGCGATTGGGTCGGCGAGCCTGTTTGTGTATTCATCTGTCATTGACATTTTTAACCGAAGCTTGCTTTTCATTGACGGTAAAAGTGAATGTTCTCTATGAATTCTGTAGACTTCCCAGTCACTCTAAGTACGTTTTACAAGCGTATACACATAATGATAATTTAATCAAGCTTGCTTTTCACTCACTATAAAAGTGACTTATCTCTAAGGAAAATATAACTTCTCAGTTACTCTAATTACACTCGTATAAACTTTATAAAACAATACTCTTTACAAATTTGCTTCTCGTCGCGAGTAAAAGTGATTCTTCCCTAATAATTTAAACTCCCATTTTCACTATGATTACATTTTACGAGTTTGTAGTCTTTTTACCTACTTCCATTTTTGAAACTTACTTTTCATTGACAGTAAAAGTGGTTTATCTCTAAGGAGCACATAGACTTCTCAGTCACTCTGACTATGCTCTACTTGTTCTACTTGTGTATAAACTTTATATAACTATACTCTTTACTAGTTTTCTTCTCGTTGAGAGTAAAAGTTATTCTTCCCTAATAATTTAAACTCCCCTTCCACTATGATTACGTTTTAAGAGTTTATAGACTTTTTACCTACTTCCATTTTTGAAACTTACTTTTCATTGACAGTAAAAGTGATTTATCTCTAAGGAGCACATAGACTTCTCAGTCACTCTGACTATGCTCTACTTGTTCTACTTGTGTATAATCTTTATATAACTATAGTCTTTACAAGTTTGCTTCTCATTGAGAGTAAAAGTGATTCTTCCCTAATCAATTAAACTCTCCTTTCACTATGATTACGTTTTACGAGTTTGTAGACTTTTTACCTACTTCCATTTTTGAAAATTACTTTTCATTGACAGTAAAAGTGATTTATCTCTAAGGAGCACATAGACTTCTCAGTCACTCTGACTATGCTCTACTTGTTCTACTTGTGTATAAACTTTATATAACTATAGTCTTTACAAGTTTGCTTCTCATTGAGAGTAAAAGTGATTCTTCCCTAATCAATTAAACTCTCCTTTCACTATGATTACGTTTTACGAGTTTGTAGACTTTTTACCTACTTCCATTTTTGAAAATTACTTTTCATTGACAGTAAAAGTGATTTATCTCTAAAGTGCATATAGGCTTCTCAGTCACTCTAATTACACTCTACTTGTGTATAAACTTTATATAACTATACTGTTTCCAATAAAAGTGACTCTTCCCTAATAATTATGTAAACTTCCCTTTCTCTACGATCATGCTTTACAAGTTCATAGACTTTTTTGCAATTTCCATTTTTAAAGCTTACTTTTCATTGACAATAATTTTTTTCATCTCTAATGAATATGTAGACTTTTTAGTCACTATGATTACACTCTACATGTGTATAAACTTTTTCGGAAAACTCTTTACAAAGTTTCTTTTCATGAAGAGTAAAAGTGAATTTCCTTATAAATTCTTTATCCTGTATTATCACTGTGACTGTTACGATCTACAAGTTTATAGACTTCTTACCAACTTTTTCAAGCATTATTTTCAACGACAGTAAACGTGAATATCCTCTAAGAATTCTTTAGCCTGGATTATCACTATGCTTACACTCTACTATTTTCTAGACTTCTTGCCAATTTTTCAAGCTCACTTTTCATTGACAGCCAAAATTTTATCATATAATTATGTTCTATAAGTTCATAGACTACCTAGCAACTTTTTCAAGCTTGTTTTTTATCGACCTTAAATTGAATGTCTTTTAAGAATTCTTTATCCTATATTTTCACTATGATTACGCCCTACAAGTTTATAAGACTTCTTAGCAACTTTTTCAAACTTGCTTTTTATCAACAGTAAAAGTGAATTTCTTCTAAGAATTCTTTAGACTGTATTATCATTACGGTTACACTCTATAAGTTTATAAACTTCTTGGTAACTTCTTCAAGCTTGCTGTTAATCAACAGGAAAAGTAATTTTCCATAAGAATACTTTAGACAGTGTTTTCACTGAACTATACTCTGCAAGCGTACAGTCTTTATCGCACTTTACTCTTTAAAACCGTGATTTTCATTAACAGTAGAAGTAAAAGTTCTACCATAATTATTTAGAATGTCTCGTCACAGTCACTATACTCTACAGGTATGTTTTATGACACCTTAATCCTTTCCACTTTGGCTCTACTGGAATTATCGGGAATACAACAAAGAATCAAGTACTGAAATGACAATAGGGTTTAACACGGAAAAAAACTGTCAAGTACGAGTGGAACTCGCACTACGAGGGTTCTGTACACATTTAACCGTTTATAAACATTTAATGGTATAGAACATTCCTATTGAATTATTTTGAAAAATTGATATTAGGATGAAAATATATTGCCTATTATATATTTCACAGGCGAACATAAAAATATATTTTTTATGTGATATAACTAAAAATTAACGATTTTTCATTTGTGCTATGAGACCTTGCTTCTTGCCAAATCTCGTGATTCTAGATCAACGGGAAGTACCTTACAGGTTTTGATTTATGTGGAGTGTCAAAATATGCGGCATAAATAGCCGTATTTTTTTATTGCTTTGACTTACAAGCTTGATTTTTTTACAGCTCCAAGGGACCGTAGACCTAAGTATTTATTAATATGGACTTGATACCTCCACGCTTTCCTAAGAAAAATGGTCTTGAGTAACACACAGATAGACAGACATATCCGTGACGAAGTGATCCTACAAGGGTTCCTTTTTTTTCCTTTTGGGGAGCGGAACCCTAAAAATGCCCTTAATGCATATTCCGAACATTTTTCAAATTTTCTGGACAATAGATTTCGAAATAAAGTTACATTATTAAATTTGAGTTATAAAATTTAGCACTAAAAATATTTCTGTTTAACACAATTCCTACCACATATGTTAGGTCTTGTAGAGACCAGTTTCTGGTGGTGGTACCTCTACCAATATTTCAAGTTTCGCGAATTGTTTTCATTGTCTGCCATCCCTGATAGATTGCTTGGAATGATTACACAAAAATTCTAAAAAATTTATTAAAAGTGTTACTTCATCTTAATATTTCGTTGTGAAATATTGTCAAAACTGGTCTGGCAGTCAAATGATTTAACAACGTATCTATATCGAAACTATGAACAGTGAAAAACTGACTAACGGAATGTACTTATTCATAAATATACTCTATATATAGATAAATTTATATAAAAGGCAAATGATTTAACAACGTATCTATGTCGAAACTATGAACAGTGAAAAACTGACTAACGGAATGTACTTATTCATAAATATACTCTATATATGGATAAATTTATATAAAAGGCAAATGATTTAATAATGTATGTATGTCGAAACTATGAACAGTGAAAAACTGACTAACGGAATGTACTTATTCATAAATATACTCTATATATGGATAAATTTATATAAAAGGCAAATGATTTAATAATGTATGTATGTCGAAACTATGAACAGTGAAAAACTGACTAACGGAATGTACTTATTCATAAATATACTCTATATATAGATAAATTTATATAAAAGGCAAATGATTTAATAATGTATGTATGTCGAAACTATGAACAGTGAAAAACTGACTAACGGAATGTACTTATTCATAAATATACTCTATATATGGATAAATTTATATAAAAGGCAAATGATTTAATAATGTATGTATGTCGAAACTATGAACAGTGAAAAACTGACTAACGGAATGTACTTATTCATAAATATACTCTATATATGGATAAATTTATGTAAAAGGCAAATGATTTAACAACGTATCTATGTCGAAACTATGAACAGTGAAAAACTGACTAACGGAATGTACTTATTCATAAATATACTCTATATATAGATAAATTTATATAAAAGGCAAATGATTTAACAACGTATCTATGTCGAAACTATGAACAGTGAAAAACTGACTAACGGAATGTACTTATTCATAAATATACTCTATATATAGATAAATTTATATAAAAGGCAAA
Source organism: Druceiella hillmani (assembly GCA_039881145.1). Lineage (NCBI taxonomy): Eukaryota > Metazoa > Arthropoda > Insecta > Lepidoptera > Hepialidae > Druceiella > Druceiella hillmani. The sequence goes on along the minus strand of JAYKKI010000071.1, from coordinate 10,665,369 downwards.
TTATTTAACAATGTATGTATGTCGAAACAATGAACAGTGAAAAACTGACTAACGGAATGTACTTATTTATAAATATACTCTATATACAGATACATTTATATAAAAGGCAAATTATTTAACAATGTATGTATGTCGAAACAATGAACAGTGAAAAACCGACTAACGAAATGTACTTATTCATAAATATGCTCTATATATAGATACCTATTTATGATAATGACGAATCACGCATAATAAGTGGGTACTATATGAGTAACGGGACAAGGGATCTGTGTGAGGATGAACAAGAGAAAAGAGATTTCAAGATGGACTCGTCAGTCCACGAGTACCTTCATTTGACTCCCTTACACTGACGAAGAAGCGGGCGACGCACAGTGGGACAAAGTGGAAAATACTTATGGGACATAAATATTTTTTCATAAAATTCTATTTTTAATTACGACAATCGATAGATTAATTTGTCTGAAACAAAATTTCTTAATGACGTATTCCGCTAAACTTTGCAGTATTCGAGGAATTTTTTTTTTTGCATCGAAAGAAACATGAACAGTCATGTTTAAAATGGAGAATTATGTTTATACCATGAATGTTGCAAATCTATCCAGCCATTTAAGCGTAATTGAGCAACAAACAGCCAAACATATTTTTCGTTGCATTAAGGATGCTGCAGGTAATTTATTACCTGATTGCACAAATGTTAGGTGACAAACAAATCAACTTTCGGGTCAACAATATTGGTAGTGGTAATATGTATTTTTAAGTTACAATGAATAAACTATATAAGCCAATTCTAAAGACCTAGGTCTACTAATGTAAATTATATAAGTCTACTCTTAAAGATCGATCAAGTTAAATGCCTCAAAGAAATGATGTTAGAGGTCGTGTATTCAACAGGATACACACTCTCAATCATCTTCAAAATTATCTTCCGACTAAAATAAAGATCTGTCTTTATCAAACAAATATATTACCTGTAACTGACTCTACACATGTGTGATATTCTAATTTTATATTTAAACAAGTTAAACAAGAGTTCTGAATAATTGGATGTGTACAAAGATAAAAGAAATAGACTTCCTCGTAATGATGCAAAACAATTAATATTTCTGCATTATTAGCTACCGATACAATAATTTGATTATAATATTAAATAAATACTAGCGTGACCCGTGCGAAGTCTTCGCATTATTTATTCCATTATGAAGATCAGATGACAGATCAAACAAATAATTTACTAAAATTAACATATAGAGGCGCAAGTATCAAAAGCATTGAGCAAAAGCGCCACGTGAGTGGATTTGAAATTAAACAAAAATTTTACCGACCGTCAATCATATTGACGTTGAGCCGTTAGATGGCAGCATTGCTGTTTTGTGTATATAATTTTAATAATTAATTAATTTGCAAAAACAATAGCAATAATAAATTTTTTGGTTGTGGATGCCGGTAGAGCAAGCAATTATCTATAAAATGATATATAATTTATGTGGATTAGTTGTGAGGTTTTTTCTAAAAAGGGAGAGTAACATCTTAACCTTAGCGTATTAATATATATGATAATTTAAAAGAGATAATAAGAATAATGAATTATAATAAACATCAAATAAATTGTAAATATTTTTATTTGGATGAATACTTAATAACGTACACCATATAGTTACCAACATCAAATAGTTGCCGAGTATTCGTTGCAATTCAAAAATTATTTAAGAATTTGTCTATTTATTTATTAAAAACTCCAGGCCCAACTTACAGATTTATCCAAAGCGTTGGGCATGTGGAAGAATATAATAACAAATACTTAGTTCAATACAAGCATATAAGAACAGCTAGTAATCGAATACAAAGGTAGTAACAATAACAATTAGGACAGGAACAAATGGTAACTCCAATAACTATATTTCTAAGTAGTGATTAGTAAATCACCATCACCAATCGTAAATCACCAAGCAAGCCCATAACCTCATTTCTGAAGCAATCAATGGAGCAGAAAAGATATGTAGACTGGACGCATCTTGCGGTACTGAATTAAACAAAGTGAGTGCACGAAAAAACAGGTGAACGCTGTAAGATATTCGTACGAGCTCTAGGCAGATGACATAAATGATGATAACATTCTCTCATATAGCAGTCAGGAGTATTAAACTCAAGATCGAAGGTTTACCAACGCTATGCTTTAATAATTTTAAAAAATCATGATCAAAAGCAATTTCGGTCGGAGTTAAAGAAAACTACATGGCGACCATTGTCATTATAAGTTCGAAAGAAAATAAATAATGATAATCTCTTTATATCTTGTAGTACCAAAACTAATTGAAATCTCTCAATACTCTCTTCAGCATGAGGCCATAAACAGTTCATACAGAGACCACATGACTGCATTCGTATCAAAAATACTACGGACCAAAGAATTGAATAAGGCAATAATATATTCTATATCATGAAATTTATGAGAATGTCGTATGACAAAGCCTAGTAACTGGTAGGTTATCGGACAGGTTTCGATATGACTGTAAAATGTAAGATGATTACCCATAATTACACTGATATCCCGAACAGATGAAACTCGTTCGAGAGTAGTTCGATCTAACTCATAACCATGCACAAGGAGGACAAGTAAAGAGGAGTATGTCATCATAGCATATTTGCTTACATTAAAATATAGCTTATTGCTTAATTGGAATACTAAGTCGATATCGCATTGCAACACTTCACTATGAGATCAGCTATTGATACTTAAGAAGAGTTTTAAATCATCGGTAAACAAAAGGCAACGAACAGCACTGATAGCTGAAGGCAAGTCGTTTATCACAATGATAAACAGAAGTGGACCTAAATGACTACCTTGGATGACACCAGATTGAGTATCATAAGGACGAGATTCAAAATTTCCAAACCGGACATATTGTTTGCGAGCCCGGAAGCAATTGGCGAAAAATTTTACTAGAACGGGAGGCATTTCCGCCTCTAACAATTTGACTAGTAGGATATCAATATTGACTGGATCAACTTTTTGTATTTTTAAAATCCAAGTAAGCCATATCTAATTGACGACCTCGATCCAATTCTCTAGCTACATAATCTACAAAATTAGTAAGATTAGTTATAGTGGAGCGATTTAGACGGAAGCCGTGCTGGCAGTCCGTCAGCTGGGATTAGATTTGCAAATATATACCGTGATGCAGGACAATTTCAAACATTTTTGCAAATGAAGAGAATACTGCTATAGGTCCATAATTTTCTACATCGGACCTAGAACCAGATTTGAAAACAGGAGACACCCCGGAAAGTTCCCAAAGAGACGGATAAATTTCGGAAGAAAAGAAAGATTTATTATATACGTAAGTGTTTTGGCAACTATTATATTGGCGTACATTGGTAATTCATCAGGACCGGGGCTTATCTTCACTGAAGCTATTCCAACGCGAGTCCGACTTCAGCACAATATCGTTATGCAATAGAGACGAGCAACCCTTAACAGCGACCCGTGTCGCCATTTCAAGGTCGAGCCTTGGTTCATTATTAAAAAAAGTGAATTAAAATACTTAGCACAGGCGTTCGTAGCAATTTCACCTGAGTTCGAATTTCCGTTGTGCGTCATTCCGTTGGACGTTATGATAAAGTTTTACCAAATTATACCTTTCATTATCAGCTAACATAAAAGAATTTTATGGCCAGAAATCACGAAACAAAGCAGATGTCCTACCTATACATTCAACCGAAACCGACCGCGCGACGTGCTCCCATTTAAAAGGCTAAAATTGTACCATTTTTGGGTATATTGACATACAAATTTACACGCATATTTTTGAATGTATGTACTAAAAATATAAATAATACTTTTATCTCGTCTAGGTTCTCGGGCGCGCGGGCGTTATATTATTATCTGTCATTATGTTGCTAGCAATTTATAGTCATTGAAAAAATCATCTCTAAATAATTGATATAGAAACAATTACATAAATATATAGCTATGCGTTTCCTGTCTGGCCATCTAACTAAATACATCAAAATATTTGTGTTCTAATTTCAAAAAAATTAAAAAGTAAACACTTTTTCTTCCGGCATTAATTAATTTTATCACCATTCTTGAATACAACAGTGTAATGTGTACGTTTATATTGTAATTTCTAAACTATATGTGGGTAATGCAACGATGCACGTTTGGCCGGCTTTTTCTGTTTCAAATAATTTTAATGGCAGAGAAACAGACGAAGATATGACAGGGTGTCACTTGCAACTTATATCTTGCGAAAGCCCCCTTGGTATATATGGTACAGAAAGCGCTCGGTATCCAACCAAACTACCATTGTGACACATACTTATAATTTTGGTTTCACCTAATGTCTATGCCTATCCCACTAAAGGGACTAATCATTATTGTCTATGATTTAATGGTACGTTTTTTAGACTGGTAATTATAGAGCTTTAATGAAATTCCGTCCCGGACAAAATAAAATAATACATCTTTGTTAAATCTTCACAAATATTAATTTGGAAAAATAAACTAATATTAATTTCTACAAAATATTTTAGAAGAATGTAAAACATGAAAATATGATTGGCAACTTTGTTCAAAAAATAAGAACTTTATTTGGAAAAAAAATTACTTAAATTATTTATATACATCTAATAAACAGAATAGAACGAACGAAGTATTTGATAAACTCGTAAAAAGGCCCGATGGAGTCCCTTTTCTCTGACTTAATTAAAACCGAAGTAAGAAGGAAAAATAATGATGACATCAATAAAGGAGACGTCACTATTTATTGCCATCATGGCCACCATTATTTACATGGAAAGGAATTTAATCAATGAAAGTCAAACGTACCACAAAAGCGTCTTTTTACGTATACAACTTAGTACTTAGATTTAAGAATGTTAGATTGATTTTTACCTAAGTAAAAAGATGGGTGTTTTCTTACATTTTTCATCAGTTTATATAAATAAATAACACATTATTGAAAACATAAAAAGCAATTTGTCTTATTTTTAAGGCAATTAAAATAGCAACCAACAACTATTATTTTAAATCGTGTATATTTATGTCAGTTTTGTCACCCGGTGTGGCCCTCGCGAAAATTGTTTTACTCAAATGTTATTCCTATATAAATAAAAAAGCACATGTACATTAAAACATTAGATTAAAATCTCAAATAACTAAACGATAAGGTCGGATGTAGCCGGAATTATTTTAGTTATAGATTCATACACTATTGTTTATTTTCCATACATTTTCAATAATTAATCTTGTCCTGTAAGACGCGTAAGAAAAAAATAATACATAATCTTTTCATCAAGTAGGTAAAAATTTGAAAGTTTGTTCAAAGGTCAAAATATTTAGATTTGAATTTAATATCAAAACTGGTTTCCTTCTAATTCGCTTCTAATAGAGATTTCTCATGCCATAGATATAATGAATCTTTACTTTATGCCTCATACACATAATTTTATTTTAATAAGTAAGTACTTCATTCGGGTTATGTCCGATTTTTCGGTTTCCATAACAATTCCCAAAAATTGTTTTTTTTGGCAAGCAAATGTCTCAGTTTTTCTTTTAAAACTAATCCAGACACCTTTTTTCTTTTTAAATACATTCTATTTTGATAGTTCGTAACCTTACGTAAAAATTTGACTTCTTAGCCCAAGAATTATTTGAGTATAATTTAAAGTATTTATATTTAAAAAAAAACAAATTTGCTTCTTGTTTTTCGCAAAAATAAATCGTCAATTTTTTACATTAAATTATTCGTCAAAAGATTTTTTTATTAAAACAATTAAAAGTAACTGAATATTTCCGCTGAAGCATCCGGTAGTGCTTGAATTATGTAAATCGTTGAAAAGCCATTCGCATACCTACCCAATACAATAAAAGTTTAAAAAATCCTGTTTAGTACAAAGTAGAACTTATATTACGAGGATTCACTTACACTACGATCTAGGCCATACACATTCATAACATAATTATTATGAAACTATTTTAAAATATAACTTTTGACCATGTAAATTTTTTTGTTTAATATATACATATATATATATATATATATATATATATATATATATAAATATATATATATATATATATACATATATATATATATATATATATATATATATATATATATATATATATACATTTACATAACAGAAGAATATAAACAAATTTCACTTTCTTCGACAAGTTTTGATCCCTAAAAAAACCCAGTGGCCATGAAATTGATTGAAGGTTCAACCTTGATGATATTTAATTATTAGGTAATTGAAACAAGGTCACCTTGCGGGCTCTTCAATTCTTCCACGGCCATTGCTCAAAAAAATTAAATTGTTCCAAATTATAACGTATTTTCTAAACGATTATGCCTTATATAGACAGCGGCCTATCGATCCATTTAATAATTGTCATCTATTTATCAGCGTCCTACTAAATTATGAATAATTTCCGCCCGCGTACTTTCATCCTTATTCATGGTAATCTACACAAATAATATTAAAAATTCATATCAAAGTATATTTAGAACTCATATTATAGCAATAGTCAAATTCGTCAAAATACACGAAAGCTATTATGACTGATATTGCCCGCTAAAAAGAACTATCATATAAAACAGTCCGCTGAATAATTAAAATTGAATAATGAATAAAAAAACAAATACAATTAATGATGAGTTAGTTAATTTAATTTCTCTCATTTCTAAAACATACCTCAAATACCTGCCCGTTTACAAACGGGTCCAATTACACGATAATAGTTATTTTATTTAGTTCATAGGTTTTTTTTTTCTATTTTCCAACAAAAAATTACCTGTATGCAGATATTTGAGTGTCAAGTACGTAGGTAATTACTAAATTATTTCAAATATTTCGCATCAGCAGTGTAAATGATTATGTGTTATTTTTATACGTAATCCATAACTACTTATGAAAAATCATTGGAGCGTTTCTATTTATAAAAAACTATACAAACAAACCAATGAACTCATCGACGCTACAAAATTTACGTATAAATGACACCTAAACTTTACATAGGAATTTAAAATTCTCAACTTTCTATAAACAATATCAAAGTGCCTAGTTTGTTAAGTTATCTTAAAAATCTAAATAAATATACCAAAATACATTGATATAAACAAGCATATTCCAATATTTAACTTTTACATTCATAAGGATAAACAAGAATGTTTAAGTTACTTATATTCACTATCAATAAATGCCTCGCTATATACGAACTCACTTTCGGAGACGAATGGATGTATGTGTGCTAAGTACTATCGTCCACCGCTATAATTGCTTTCCGAATAACCAAAACCATAAAGCCATATACGCCTACGAGAAAAATAAGAGCGAAACTAGAATATTTCACCTTTTAACTTTGTGGCGAACTTAATTTATGAATGTGAACATTATTACTTACGAAATATTATATAAATTATATACAAATATGCGGCAAACAAATGTGTAACTTATACTAAATAAAATTTAAGTAATATATTTTACATAGGAAACGTTTTGCAGTCATTATTTGTCCTAAATTGATATCAGACATTATGGCTCTAAACATTGTCATACGACGATCGACATACACTGCAGATGTACGTAGTATATGCCTGTTGGCAACGAAAGAGAACATTTCTGCCAACTTAACTGACAGTAACCGTGTGGAATCTAAATCTTCTTTATTTAAGAAATTACTATACAAATATCAGGATAATGAAATTTATTTAGTTATAATCAATGGAAAATATATTTCTGTATATATACATTGTTACAAAGTTAATTATATGTTCAGACATTAAATCAATGTCAAAAAGCCGGCATTGGTTTTTGTAAGTTGGTGACTCTGTCGGGAAACTGGTAGGGATATTTGCTATATCGATAAAATATGTAGTGTTGTAATAGCATGTGCTCGATACTTTTAAATAAGTTTAGTGCCTATGCATACTTATTTAAATATTGCAAATATTAAAATATGTTTTGAAAATGATACAATTACTACATTTTGAAGCAATTGGCTTCTAACTGTAATTAATGCTCGATGCTTAGGATTAATATTCCAACATTATTTCTTTGAGAACGCGTAAAGCATTTAGACTTTTAATTTTTGAAAAATAAATACTGCTTCGGCAACTGTGGCTAAATTGATGAACATATTCAAATTCCATTATTCCGTAATAAAATACGCAGCGAAGTGTGTATAGATTATAGTAAGCTTTGAAATAAATTAGTCGAAAATGATTAAGAACAGCTGTTAAAGTTAGATAATTTTAGATTCTTCATATCGTTTTTTAATTTTATCCTATACTTTGTTATTTAATTTTAATTCAATTACGTTTCTAAGGACACATAAAACTTGTAATTTCAATATTAAATACACATCCAAAATATAGGAAATATTTCCTGATCAAAGTGCAATCACTGAAAGTGAAACTCTTTTATTGATTTAAGAAATCGTTGTTTATTAATTTAATAAAAAACTTTTTTTAAATAATTTTATTTGATTATTTTAGTTTAATAAAACTCACCAAATAAAAGTAATGAAACGAACATCGCAGATGTTAATTAGAAATTAATTAATATAAATATGATATTCTTCCTTAAAGATGATATTTCACTGTTCGGTAGTGGGATATTTTGTTTATATAGTATTAAAATTTAAAATTATATTAAGAAAGCTTCACGTGAAGAAATGTAACGCACTATACAATATATCAATTTATCCTTTATATAATTTCTTTCTTACTTTAAACTTTGTTGCAGGTTCAAGTAGATTAAGGAATAGAAAAATAAAATAAAATTAGCTTACAAACCATATAATTCTTAATTAAATGTTTTTAATAATACATAAAATATAATGGAATCATATTTTTATAATTCATGAAATTCTTTAATCTGAAATTAACCGTTAAATTAAATTTTAATTCGGTTATTCATTCTTTACATTTAAAAAAAAATTGATATATTGTATCGATACCTGCTGTGGGACTACACTAATGTCCCCGCCTACGTTAAGCGTATTTGCTGCCTCTCGACCAATAGGAAAGCAGCACTGGGTGGTGACGAGGCTTCAAAAATCCGTTTGACTCGGTTCGTTCGGTCACAGACGAGTTTATTCTTCGATCAGCACGAGCGTTGTGCGTGCGGAACACATTTTTGAATAGTGATAGTAATTTATATTTTAATACAAAATGAGGGAAATTGTACACATCCAAGCCGGTCAGTGCGGAAACCAGATCGGAGCAAAGGTAGGAATTAGTTTTCTTTCTTATACTAAATTAAACATTATTCACGAGAAATTTTGAACGCGTGTGATTTGTCTTGACCGGCATTTTGTGAGTGACGCCACAGTTTATCTTTAATTGAAATGCCGTATTGTTAAAAGTTCTTTGCATCTTTTTAGTTATAAATATGGGTTACTAATGATATTGCTTCTATATTTTCCTAATAAAGTGGTAATCAATTTGGGTTTTTGCGTAACAGGCGTGGCATAAGTAGTACACGTTGTCGACAATAGACATCTGCATTTATACATTTTTCTTTGTCTTTTTATTAGTTGTGAATGAATTATGTGTTTTTCAGTTCTTTTGTGACTTAATTTTTTATTATTAACGTCATTCCGCGTGCTTCCTAAGATTGTTTGAATTCCATCGCGACGAAAACGTAAACCGTTAAAGTGGCATACCAAACTAACCGGCTGCAACGCCCAGCTTTCAAGATGGCAGCTTGTCTCATCTCTGCGGAATGCGCGCCTTTTTTTTTTACAAATTCATCGTCTTCGCAACATGCAGTTTCTATTTTTAAGTATACGAAATTTTTAAGATACCATACAAATTATAACATAATATTTTTTATCAATATAGTCACAATAATTTTATCGTCTTAAAATGGCGTCATTCCCTTACTGGACTCTATTAGTTGACAAGTTTCAAAATTATGAATTCATCGATTTATTTATAAATAATATAGACTGCGTAAATATATAATTGTAAAGTGAGTAATAAAATTGGAATGAATCATTGCCGATCAATTGCGGTTGCGTATCGGACACTATGTCCGTAACAAACAAAAATGTTATTTTATTATATATTCATAAGTACAAACTTTGTAACTAGACAATTTTGATAGTGTTTTTTATTATAAATTTCCGTTATAAACGTTTTCCAGGCTGTTAAAGGTGATTCGTTATTTCACTGTCGCATGTCAAGCATACATTCAGAGTTTTAACGGTTTTCGTTAGTTCGTTATGTTCGTTCAAAATAGCGTCTCCCTAGCGTTTGTATCCAAGGACAAATCCATCCAATGGCAAGCGCTCCCTTTGCAGGAGAGAGGGGGAATTTCGTTTGAACATGGAACGATTTTTTTTTTATAGATAAAGAGCACTTATTTGTCCGTTGTTAACGGTTTTTAAGCCAACAGCGTATGTATAAATGGCGCGCCCGTGACGATAACCATGTTATCATTATTAATTTTGCGGATGTACTCTTGCATCCGCAGATGAATTGTCCTTTATTCGCAAAATGCTAATTTGATGTTCATTAACATGTTTTGAAATACCTCTTAGATACATAAATATATAATAAACTCGCTTATCGCTTTGTTTTTTATGATACAAACGCAGATTAGATATTAGTAACTCAATTTTTCTATCAATCATGAGTTCTTGGGATAGATTTGGTATTTTTGTTTTTGTGTTGCGAGAAAGGATTAGTGATGAATATTGTTTGTGTTAACAAAATTATATATATGGCTGCAAAAATAATAAGCGAACATTCGGTTTGAATTAAAAAAATAAGGAAAACTTGAGTCTAATAAGGCTATTATTTGAATCATTGACTATAAAATATATATTATTATGATACATGCATATAGTTTTTTTACCTTTTAGATAAGCAGATTTAAATATTCTATATAATTCAAATCAAGTTTTCATAGGATAAATGTCTATTGTTGTAAAATGTTGGATATACAAAGCTTTATTTAATAATAATCTTATATTTTTAAAGGCATATAATTTCACACAGCCGCGTCGGAGAAAGCTGTAGCGATCGCATGCCACAGAACAATCCAGATGATATCACCTTCAGCATTTTCAATCACACATTCTCTTTGTTTGAAATTTAAAGTTTTTTGTAATTTTGATTGTTGGCGTTAATTTATTTTTATTGTCACATTTTGCATATACATTATTGGTAACTACTTCTGGTTTGTTCGTTCATTCTAATTGACAACGTTTAGTAGTTAATGAAAAAGGAGAAAAGATTGAATAAAAGTAAACGATTTAATTATTGACTGTGCTTTATCAACTAGTTAAATATTGCTAACAGGTTAATCTTGAGAGAATGGGTATATTATTTTTATTCAGTTACCTACTGTGAAGTTTAAAAACATGTAACGTGTTATGTTCTGTAGACTTCTGTCTCGCAGCTTCAACTCCTGATAATTGAGATTTGTTTTATCTCGTAAACTATGCAAGCTAAAAGTTGAAATTATTCAAGACCCCGCCACCAGGTCGCTTAAAAACATTTTGAGTACTTCCATTATTTTTGAGTACTTTCTCTTCTGTACGAATTTGTTTCTCATGTATAATCTGAAATAATTTAATTGCTTGAAATAATTTTGAATAAAAAACGTCATAGTTAACGATAACATCGATACTATTGTTTCCGGTTTCGATGAAATGGGAAGGAAAATCAATAAACGTTAACCATTGTCAGAATATGGCTGCGCGATGTATTTTGTAAGAAGTGTATGTACGCAATGACGTTGTAGGTACACTAAAGCTATGTTATACCCATATGAAACGAACAGAAATATGGCTACCAGTGGAGCCGCGTCTATATTACGATGATAGAGATAAAGCGGGGTATATAAGAGATGATGGATTGAAGATAATCCAAATACCCTAGTATTTGACTGATGTCGATATTTTTTTGTAAAAGCGTTTTAAAACTGTCGAGTAGATTTTAAAAAACCTTGTGATAAAAAATAATGAATTTACAAACAATTAAACTTTTAAATAGGAAAAAAAAATGAGAAAATTATAATACCAAATACAATTTAAATGCAATATTTAACGAGATTCTAAAAATATTTAATAAATTCCCTCATAATGAATGCTAAATACTGGCCAATGACGTCAAAAGCCAGTTGTGTTTTGTATGGGGCGTTTTCGCGCGAATCGTAGTTCTTCAGTTTTTAAGTAGTAACTTTGTTATGAAGAGTCCTAGGTACTATATATTTATTTTAACCGTTTTTAATGTTATTACATTCTATATCGGTAATAAAAAATATAGTCAAATACTCTATTGAGCCATTCTTAGAGCGTTATGACATGTCTACACATATAACACCTTTTACGTAATTGTAATAAAGCTAAAATCGATACAAAGCTAGCCTGGAGTCAGCCGTAGCAAACGCATTACGCATCTTTGTACCGTTTATATTATAATATAATGTGAATAAACGCATAATTTGTGGCCATTCCGCCCCGTAGTTATATTGTAGTATATACGTACATAAATTAATGTACGTTATTACTGCTACCGCTATAGTAGGAGGGCGTTCACGTCAGTCAATGACCGGACGCTAGGTCCGTGCCATACCAACTTTAGCCGAGTCAGGCGTACGCCAAGAATCACTAATTGTGGCTAGGCACGGTTTTCGAATCGATCTTTTAATCGGTCAGGTTTTTGCTTTAATCCTTGGCATCGAATGAAGCGTTTTGTATGGTTTTCAAACGGGACTGTAGTCTGCAAGTAAACTAACTGGCAAAACCAGCTAAACTAACTGGTAATAATGTAAACATTTTTTTTATATTTCTGATATCGAGTGTGGTATCCTTGCAACATCAAAGTTGTGTATTTTTACGTCTACGTGTTATGTAATCAAAAAATGGATACCAATCTATGTATTATTTTAATTATATTTCTTAAATAGTAATTTAAGTTGTGGTGCAGAGATGCATGCATGCATTTGAATCGAAAATGAAGTCACATAATAAACACTTGTCATGTTTTATGGTTCCGAAACCAGAAATTTGCACTTAACTCCTAAAGTGCCTGTCACTATTAAGGTAATGTAAAATTGACTTAAAATGCCCTTTAAATTCACCTTCAAAACACTCAAACTTATTTAGTGGACAAAATTTGAATTTGAGCAGCTGCTTGTCGCGTTTCTCTCTCATCCATCACCCAGTACCTTTCATTAAAACTATTTGAGCTGAATATAGTTGGTCATATATAATAAAAAACAGTGGTCAAAATAGAGACATTTGCAATTAAACCCTAAAGTTTTTGTCACTGTTAAAGTAGTGTGAAATTAGCTCAAAATGACCTTTGAATCCACCTTAAACACTAAAACTTATTTAGCTGGTTTGATTGTGACCTTTCTCTCTCATCCATCACCCAATACCTTTCATTAAAATTATTTGAGCTGTCATTGGTCACATTTAACAAAAAAAACGGACAGCTAAAAAGTACATTTATAAAAGAGGCATACTCGTCTTTCGAGGGCTATTTTTAGGGTTATTAATGGCATGTCTATTTAACATAACGTCAAAGCTTTCATACGTGGAATTTTGGTGGAAATAAATTATAATCTTGAACAAAACTATTTTGCACCGCGTATGTATTTCCGACTTCGACCGTTCTTATTCCTTCAATAAGTAATTACTCGCGTGACAAGTCATTATCTTAGTAGTCAATAACGTTTACCTTTTTTAGCTCTAGAAAACTAATAACCATAATTGATCCGAATTGGCCATTCGACTCTGGCGTGATCCGTGGGCGGCGCCTTTGGATAAAAGAAATTGTTATTTTATTGTGTTAATGGATTTCGTATATTGTGTTCGCAACACGGCACACTTGCTTCGAAAGGCTCATTGTAGTGAGTATTTTTTGCAAATCATCTTATTGGAAGAAATGAAACTCGTCGCCCCAAAACAGGTTTGATTTGCTTAACCCGTTACTGGCAATGAATGTAATCTTGATGTCTGCGATTGCATTGGATAATAACAATATGTAATACAATAAACGTATGAAATATGCGGCACGGGTAAATAGTTATATGGTTAAAAGTATCTTAATTGTTTTATTCAGTCGCCTTTAAGATGTGCGCTAATTTATATAGCAACAAAACTTATTTTCTGAATATTTCTTTCGACGGACATAACAGGAAGATTTGTCGTCATATACCTGCGGTTAAAACTAGTTAGGATGGTGGACAAACATTTTCGTCATAAATTTTTTTTATATTCTAAAATTATTGGATGCCTATGAAATGAGCATGATGTGGTTTTAGTCTTGGCTAGCCCAGTTGTATGTAATGACACTGCTTATAGATATGTACAAAATTTTGTCTTATTAAAGCATTTGTGATTCTTAAAGTCTAACACAAATTAAGATATGGATTAGCATGTCGTAAATCACGTCAGTGAATCAGTTTCTTGTAAGACTTCCGGTCGGTTCGCTAGTTATTTTTAAAATTAATGGTCCTGCGGGATTAAGAGTCTCGGCGTTTGACATGAGTGTGCGTCTTCTCGATCCTAGTTTGGATAGGAAGCTTGTTGAAATCTTTGCGTTTTTAAGAACTAATGAGAGAAAACTGACTACGGGAATAGGGTAATAAATATAGGATTGGAAAATAATATTATTGTTTAATATATTTCTGTTCGAAAACATTGTAAGCCGTATTGTGTACGTGTTAAAATATCGATGGGTCAACGTACTTTAATCGACTTTCTGTGATGTATTTGAACAATAACTATCTAAGAAATACTGCGTCTAACTCATTGAGTAGAATCGATGCTGTGACGATAGATATGTTTATACAATTTAACAGTCGGCTACGTATCGAGCAATTGGCCTCATATTTAATATTGCAATTAAATACACATTTACCTCGGTCCGATAATGATACACTGGATTATTGTACAGTCCGCCTCATTTATGCTCCGCCAGTGTAAATAGACTTTAATGTCACAGTCATTTTTTGTGGGCAAATTAACTTGGGACAGAATGCCGTTTTAACGATTCTTGCGCAGGAGTAGCGGTTCCTCTTGTTTTTTTATTGTTTACGAGCTCTGTTTGGGTAGACAGAATTGTTTTGTTATATCTAACCTCCTTCATATTTTATTGGCTTATGACACTGTATTTGGGTCCTAACAAAATTGATTTTTCACACCTGAATTCATCATATGTTTTCCAAATGTTTCACATCGTTCATAGGGTTTCGATTGCCACATTTCCTCGTTAAGAAAGGCCGTTAATTGCAATAAAATTTTAACTTGTTCATATCTCGCTCAGTTAACCGCCATTGCTAAAGTGTGGATTGTCAGTAACACAGTTTGAAGAAAGGATATTACACAATTGTAAGCCGACAACGGCGCCAGCCTCCGTACAACCTACTACTGTCTGATTGCGCCATACAATTGGGTGTAGGATAGCGTACGGAGCGGTGTGGGTGGACGTGTAACTAGAGTTAGCAATTATTAGTTGATCTGTACGAGACACGCGCTAGTAGTGCGCGCTTCGAGGCCACTGACCGCCTCCTCCGTTTATATCCGGATTATGTAGCGTTTTGTTAAACCGCGAACGAATTTTCATGGTTATTTAATTCTTGTACATATCTGGAAGATGAAGTTGACTAAACGTATGCAAGTGTACGTGGTATATATCAATATGATATAGTAACAAAATCTAACAAGATTTCCTTATCCATAAATATTCATTTCAAATAGTTATTGTCGATAGTTTTGTTAATACTCTACATTGTAACCAACCTGCAAAAAATAATTTTTTTGTCTTTGGTTTTTTAATGTCAGTCGTGTTATTCACTTTCTCTTTGTTTTGACGTTTCAAATGATTAACTTTAATTACGCCCTACTCTCTGTGTATGCGGCTAAACTGATCAACCATTGTACGCGTTTGTTCTCTGTAAATATATTTCAATATATCTATTATTAGACCGAGTGATCAGCGTGTATTGGAAACGCAAAGACGAGTTCAACGACCCCTTTTGCGGTTTTGCGAGAACAGCAACGGATGCTTGTATTTGCAATGAATGGGGGAGTGTTCTCTTATCGCGTCTTGTACGCTTATCACTTTAGATGGGATATCGAGATTTACGCCTTGTGGACGATGGGTGTAGAATTATCTACTTTGTCGCTAGTAGTCAATTTTAAGTTATATTTAAGTTTTACCCTGGACGCTTGAAAATTAAAGTGATATTAAAAGCTTTTCACAGTAAGTCGTAAAACGAAGCAACTGCTTTTACGCCAATGATAATATGTTCTTGAAAATAGCATTAAAACTTCAGCGTTCTCTTCAAGGCGTTAAATGTTTAAAGCGCGACAATAAAAGTTGACTCCAAATGTGCACAGAGTGTTACGAGTTGTTGAATACCAGCGACGTGCAGCACATTAAGCGCTGTTACTCCCAGCCGGAAACATCGCGTGTGACCCATATACATAAGTACCCATTTAAATTGTGCCCGGTGCGTATAAAACATGAACTTTCTTCTGCAGTCTACTGAACTCGCATTTTCTTGGCAAGAGTTCAAAGACGCGCGGGATGTTACTTATGTTTGTTTCATGTTTATCGTTTAGTTTACTCGATACTTAATTTCTTAAATATCACTCTAGTATATCCTTATATCGTTTATTTTTAAAGCAAAAGTGTCGTGAAAGTACATCACTTTTTACCGACCGCTTGAAATTATATCGTCGATTGATTAAAACCTCATTACCTGCGAAGACTTCCCCACTGCGGGTAAATATCACACTTCGGGCAGGTATTGGGTGTGTTAAAAAGAGTTGTGCAATATTTTTTCACTCAAGAAAAAGGGCGTGTTTTACGGTTTATTTCAACGACAATTTATTCCTATGTACCCAACGAATAGCGTCTTTGTCCGGCACTTATTCCCGGACACCGTCGTGTATATACTTAAGAATAGCGACTTTCTCACGGTAGCGCCGGCCGTAGCCAACTTTCTTCTCTCACAAGTCGTCCATTGCAACCTACACGCTTTCAATGTTACGTTTCTTTCACTCGACACGTTCAATTGTGTATCATTTAATTAAAACTTGTTCTCGGTACTCCTCGAGTTAAACTTTTGCTTGATTGAAGTGATTGCTTCGGATGTTATTGTCCTGATGTGTTAGTTTTAATAATTTTGTATACCCTCCAAATCCTTTATATGTTTTCGATCATTATTAATTAGATCGATAGCACACATGTTGACCGAAAAGAGCTCCTAACTTTATTATTATCTATTTGATTTAGAGCCGAAAACATAACTTGGAAACTGCTGTTACAAATAAGGAGTTTGATTAAAATAATCATAAACATAGATCTAAAATTGTCTTAATATTTCAGTCTAACAAAAATATTTTATATTAATCGTACTGCAGTCTTAATATGTAGTCTATTTTTTGGTTTAATCGAACCGCACCTTTTTAGACTATTATTCTCTTGGAGATTTTCATCTGTTTTTTATTTATAGTGTAGTAACTTTACTAAGGGTGGCGCGGCAGTTTCCACTTGATAAAAATGTATAGTTATTAATGATTTGTATCGCCGTTTCTGAAGTGCTTTTTTTCAAGGATCATCTTGCATTTCTAAATTGTTTTGAAGTCACTTTCGAAAATAATTTTGACGAAAATAAAAAAAAGAATGTTCAATTAAAAGTAAAACGGGTTTCGGTTTTTTTTTTTAAATTAAATCCGCGTGCATACGAGTCTTGATGAATGGACGGACGGGTCGTGAAAGCAAATTCTATTGTTAAGAGATTATGCTCGAGATGTGAATGCGTTGATTCTGTCTGTAGTGATTCATAATTAGAAATCTGAATTTATATGATGGATATGAGTTTCTTAGATAGCTTGTTATATAGCTGTGCGCAAGATGTTTAGTTGGCAATTTTTTATATTGAAATTTACTAGTCTGATACTGAGATAACGCTATCATTTTTACAGTAGTTCAATTGGATTAACATTTAGCCATTACTTACATTTTGTTAATTATTCAGTATATGAATATACTGGTGAATGAGGCGCAACCTGACACTGTTTGAATAGTGTCTGGTAAACTTGTTACTTTTTTAGTGAAGACAAGTGTTTTTAAAGTATGTATATTTATACAGTTGTTCAAAAGAAACGTTTTCTTCGTTGAACTGACGCATGTACTTGAACGTTTTCATTGATACGTATTCGTTCGATACGCGATTGTTTCATTGCCTGTACAGACGTTGAGACCTTGAATATTATATGAATCACCGTTCCATTGGTCCGAGTTGGCAGAAAAAAAACGTACGATGCAATAATGAAACAAACTTAAAAAGTTGCCAGTATAATGGGCCTAAGAATAGTCGAGTCGAGTGCAAATATACATTACGTACGATTACTCGCATAATTTACCATTTGCGGCATGGAACGAAGTGCCCCTAGTGTTTTACATTAAATAGATGATATCGGTACAAATGTACGGTGGTACCATACAACATAGATATATGCAGCATACGTATGATGTATAGCTAGCGATGATATCACCATATTTTTCGCTGTGTAAAAGCGAGTGGGTCGCGTTTGTCGATGAGACTGTCGCCTGCTGTGTAGTTGTGTGCGTACCGCCTGGTACTTGTAGGTAGGTGTGTCATACATACCTAAGCCTACCGCACCTAGCGCTGTGGATTGTGAATCGATATACGGCCACTGAGATGTTTTGTATAAGACTGTGACATATACATTCTCAACTTAATATCGCCCACATCGAGTCGCATTGAGGTTCGCCTTATATGGTAATCGAATCAACAGGCACGTATTCGTATACACAAATCCTTGTGATATATAATTTATATATGTGCGCTAAGTGGGTTGTGACTGTTTAAGTTTTTAATTGGCTTGCTGTTTAGCATTCGATCTCTGTGATCAATTACATTTTACGTCGCAACTTTTTTACGTATTACTTTCCAAAGGTATAATTATTACAAATAATAATTAAATTTGGCATGCTATAGGACTTATCATAATGCATTCTTCTTAATCGCGTGATGTTTTTTCATTACATTTACGGCGAATTTTATAACTTTGATAAATTATGTACATTATCGTAAAATTGTCTTTTAATCAGTTTCAAAGCTAGAATATTCCGAGTAACGCCCTATAATTAAACTGATCGATTCGTCGCCTCATTTGGTGGCGTCACTCGACATCGCGATGATGTAATAATTTTCTGCATAAAAAGATGACGTTCCATAGTTAGGGTTATCATTGCTATTTATATTATTAACGCAATGTGTATATCTATATACATATGTAAATATATATAAATATATTATTGTATATTTGCGCGACATGGGATGTTTTGAACGATAATTAAAATAATGCTAAAATAATATCGTGAACTTGTTTAGAAATTGGTAGTCATGGTAACAACATAGTTAGTTCTACGATCTCATTAAAGGCCTTTTACCTTTTGATTGTGGGTGCTTGGCACGGCGAAGGACTACCTTCAAGGTGAATTAATTAATATGATAAATGAATAATATGTACCAGTCACGAATTGAGAATGGGGGGGGGGGGGTTATTTTGGTATTGTTGTTGCTTATGGTCAGATATTATATGTAACTAATTGGTTTTTAGAGGTTTTTATTAGGTGTTATTTATATCGAAGAGAAAACCAAGTGGTTGGGTTGGCATTTAGAATTCGAGTCTTTATAGCTTGGAGTTATTAAATTTATCATAACAAGTTTTATCTTTGTTGTTTTCCTTATGTAATTCGTGAAACGGAATAGGGTACCATATTCGTTTATGGTCTGGATGAGGCGTTATAAATTTAACTGTTGTTTTTTATGACGCTCTAAAGTTATTTGGTAAAATTATTTATTAGTTTGTTGCTCAATTTAAAGCATAGTGAACTGAACATTTCTGAAGTAATGAAGTGGAGGTGTAATCAAAATAAATCTAATTATTTATTTGTTTCTATTGTTATAGTTCTGGGAAATCATCTCTGATGAGCATGGCATCGACCCTACTGGCGCGTACCATGGCGACTCCGACCTCCAGCTGGAGCGCATCAACGTGTACTATAACGAGGCCAGCGGCGGCAAGTATGTGCCCCGCGCCATCCTCGTCGATCTCGAGCCTGGCACTATGGACTCTGTCCGCTCCGGACCCTTCGGCCAGATCTTCAGACCCGACAACTTTGTCTTTGGACAGTCGGGCGCCGGCAACAACTGGGCCAAGGGACACTACACCGAAGGTGCGGAGCTGGTAGATTCCGTTCTCGACGTCGTACGAAAGGAGGCCGAGTCCTGTGATTGTCTGCAGGGCTTCCAGCTCACCCACTCGCTCGGCGGCGGCACAGGCTCCGGAATGGGCACCCTCCTCATCTCAAAGATAAGAGAGGAGTACCCAGACCGCATCATGAACACCTACTCAGTCGTCCCCTCGCCAAAAGTATCAGACACGGTCGTCGAACCCTACAACGCCACACTATCAGTCCACCAGCTCGTAGAAAACACAGATGAAACATACTGCATTGACAACGAAGCTCTCTACGACATTTGCTTCCGTACGCTCAAACTCTCCACACCCACATACGGCGATCTTAACCATCTCGTCTCGCTCACAATGTCAGGCGTCACCACCTGCCTTCGCTTCCCCGGTCAGCTGAACGCCGACCTCCGCAAGCTCGCCGTAAACATGGTTCCCTTCCCCCGTCTCCACTTCTTCATGCCCGGTTTCGCGCCCCTCACGAGCAGAGGCAGCCAGCAGTACCGCGCCCTCACCGTGCCCGAACTCACCCAGCAGATGTTCGACGCCAAGAACATGATGGCCGCCTGCGACCCGAGACACGGTAGGTACCTCACAGTGGCCGCCATATTCAGAGGACGCATGTCCATGAAGGAGGTCGACGAACAGATGCTCAACATCCAGAACAAGAACAGCAGCTACTTCGTCGAATGGATCCCCAACAACGTTAAGACTGCCGTTTGCGACATTCCACCTCGCGGCCTGAAGATGTCCGCCACCTTCATCGGCAACTCGACCGCCATCCAGGAGTTGTTCAAACGCATCTCCGAGCAGTTCACAGCTATGTTCAGGCGCAAGGCTTTCTTGCATTGGTACACTGGCGAAGGCATGGACGAGATGGAGTTCACCGAAGCGGAAAGCAACATGAACGATCTCGTCTCTGAGTACCAGCAGTACCAGGAGGCCACCGCTGACGAGGATGCAGAGTTCGAGGAGGAGGAGCAGGAGGGAGAAATTGAGAACAATTAAACTTTCCCTTCGCACATCACACCCTCCCCTACATCGTTCTCAATGCCACCAAAATTTCTGCAAAATGCCATCGCATTTTAGCAGTTTATGGATTGTATCGTCCATCTTGTCATTATGTTTTAATAGTATTCTTTATTAAGTAATTTTTTTTTCCGAATTATGTCGCAAATTTGAGCTTTTTCTAACTAATTTATATCCCCGTTATTAAAAGATGATGTGTAG
Source organism: Druceiella hillmani (assembly GCA_039881145.1). NCBI lineage: Eukaryota > Metazoa > Arthropoda > Insecta > Lepidoptera > Hepialidae > Druceiella > Druceiella hillmani. The sequence continues at coordinate 10,643,876 of JAYKKI010000071.1, read as the reverse complement.
AAGCTGAATTCGCAATTTTATCGAATAAGAGTAAATGTTTTTCTCCTCTATTTTGTATTACGTGTATGAGAAGGTATTTATTATGTACATTTTAATTTCAGTGCTATTAAAACGTAAAAGAAATATAAATTACATTCCCAGTGTTTCCCAATATATAAGACACACACAAAACATAATAAATAAATGTTCGAGATCTTTTTAACAATAAGGCTGATCTTTCATTTTTTTTAACTGTAATTACTTTAAGGTATGATTTTGTAATAATTTGTTCCTTTCGTATTAATGGAATCGACTATAATAATGTGGAAAAGTATTTTCGATTGGCTTTTTAAGTTAACAGCATTTATTTTTTTAAATTTCAAATGAAAAGTTAATTTAATAAAAATGCCGAATTATTTTTTCGTTTTCCGCATGTATAATTATTGTTTCAATGATTTTTTATAGTTAATTGTCGATGTTTTGATTTAATGTTAAAGCTGGTACATAATTAAAAAGCCTTACAATGATTTTATAAATAAAGCTCGTTTTATTTTGACGAAATATTAACCTTGATCTCGTAAGGAAAATACCTAAATCGATATGGCCAATTCCCGAAACCTAAACGTGATGCGCGTTTTTATACGATATTATCTAAATTTAAACGGTCTGAATCGTGAAAATAACGGATATATGATTCATCATTAAAAACATTAATTCCGATTCGTCATCAATAAGTGAAAATACGAACTAACTAATACCCACAGCGACTCAGTTATGAAATTTTCAGCTGTTTCCTATTTTAAAACTTAAACGAAGTATATATGACTGAAATATTTACGTCCGTAACAAAAAAATTTACACTTAAAAACATTCTCTCCACACAACACCCATATCGGGACGTAGATACCGCCGTGTTTGTTACGGTTCTCTGGCTTCGTAAAGAATTCATTAAAATTTTACAGAACACTTGTTAAAACAATTTTGCAGAAGACTTCATAGCCCACTGCCCGCGTATATTTTGTCTACGAGTTGTTTAGATTTTTTTTCATGTTTTTTCAAATATTGCCCCCATGGATATTTAAATCAGACGAATAGTCATGAAATAGGACTAAAACTAGAAACATTGCATTGTTACTTAGATACAATTTTGCAGAAGACTGACTTCATAGCCCACTGCCCGGGTAAATTTTGTCTACGAGTTGTTTAGTTTTTTTTTCATGGTTTTTCAAATATTGCCCCATGACTATTTAAATCCGAAGAATAGTCATTACATAGGACTAAAACTAGAAATATTCCATTGTTACTTAGATACAATTTTGCAGAAGACTTCATAGCCCACTGCCCGGGTACATTTTGTCTACGAGTTTAGATTTTTTTTCATGTTTTTTCAAATATTGCACCATGACTATTTAAATCCGACGAATAGTCATTAAATAGGAATAAAACTGGAAATATTAGGTTATTACTTAGATTACAAGGTACACGAGGTTTGTGCCGTCGAAATTCTTAACCAGGCGTGCAACGCGAAATTGTCTATTATTTGTCTACGAATTGTTTAGATCTTTTTCAGTGCTTTTCAAATATTGTCCCATGGCAATTTAAATCCGACGAATAGAGTCATTAAATAGGAATAAAACTGGAAATATTAGATTATTACTTGGATTGCAACGTACACAAGGTACGCTGTGCTATCGAAAATCTTAACGCGAAATCGTCTTAAATATATTATTTGTTTACGAATTGTTTAGATTTTTTTCAGTGCTTTTCAAATATTGTCCCATGGCAATTTAAGTCCGACGAATAGTCATTAAATAGGAATAAAACTGGAAATATTCAATTATTACTTAGATTGCAACGTACTTGTGCTGTCGAGATTCCTAACCCGGCGTGCAACGCGAAATCGTCTATGAAAAACTGGTTTCGAAATAAACCGCAATTTAGTTCGCAACGGGGAAAGGTACGGTATTCGAGATCAAAACTCCTGCAATGTAAAACATCTAAAAGTATCTAGGTACGGTACTGGTAGATTGAAATATGTTAATAAGTATTATCGCAAGATTTTAGATATAAGTTATATACATATCACCTTATAGTCGTAGTGATCGTGTAATAATTCATTATCAGTTTATCTGCTTTTACTTCTGTATCTGATTTATTCAAAATTAAAATTTTTTGAACTATTGAAGTCCACCATGGTTCTGCGTGATTGCAATAATGGAGGCTTCATTAGACCAAAATTATTACCACATCTAATTGTGTAGGTCTATTCACACACTTTGACGTATATTAATATTTAGAAGAATCAATTCATAAAATCATTAATATTTTTATGTTTCTATATACCTATAATAACTAGGAATTGTAAGTAACAATGATGACTATCTGTGATATACTATAATCGACTGCTTTTTTCCATTGTATTTCATATGCAACCGGTCATGTCTGATATACATTATTATTTAGAAGGAAATTTTGTCTAATGACATTAAGTTGTTAGGTCACAGGTAACTATATAAAACTAATTAGTTTTATGTTTGTGTGACTCAGAATGATTTCGTTTAAAATTGCATATAATTGACTCGATCAAGTGTAAAATGAAACCATCTTGAAAGTTGATGTGATATCATCGTACTATAATTAAACGCTAACTTTCCATTGCATTTGGAGTTCAGCCGGTTTTTAGACAAGATTATGCATATGATAAATTAATTATAAACTTCAGTTGTGATCGCAGATAATGGTAATCTGGTTAAAAGATTGAATAAAATCAATAAATATAGGAAACAAAATATAGCTTAAAATAAAATATCGTTTTTTGTCGTTTCAGAAGCTTTAAAAAAAAGGTAAGATACTAAAATGGTAATTTTTTCGTAGACTAAAATCGAATTTAAGAAAAAAGTATTGAAGGTTATTTAAAGTTATCTACGTTTGAGCTTGGCATTGAAAATAGTAGGAAAACGGAAAAAATATTAAGAATTGATGAAAATGCCTCCTAACGCCATCTTTTGGAACGTGTAGATAACAAATGTGTATAACACAAATTCCTGCCAATAGAGCTCGTATAAGCTTTTGAGACCGATGACGTAAATTGTTTTAAAATCGACGGTGTTAAACTTCCTTCGTAATAAAAAAAAAATAGGCATACAATCGAACTGCTACTCTAGTCTAGTAGTCAGTGTAATTTATAGGTAATCATAATGTAACGTCCGCTTTGAGTTCAACAATTTTACTCGGAAAAATAAGATTTTTGAATTGGAAATAGGTTGTCTGAGGGATAGGTTCTTTGACTCAAAGGGACTCACCTTCGAGTATTTTAAACTGATGCGATGACTGCGAAGGGGGATGTTTTGTCATGCTTAAAGTGTCAAAATATTTTTTTATTAAATATCTCTGAAAAGACTGAATTTACTACAAAAAATAGTTACAATTGTTTACTTTACTAAGGTGCTCTATACACATTTGTAATTTTCTATAAGTTTTATACAACTTTTTTTTTTAAATTAACGTTTTCAAAATTGCATCGCCTTAAAGTTTTTGTTTAAACTTTTTATGAATTAAGTTATTAACAGTAATTCGCAAATACTGAATATATTTGGATTTAATTTTGTAGAAATTCATTATCACTTAATTTTTATTCACAACTAATGAACTGCCCACCTGAAGATGTTGTCATATAACGAAACCGTGTTAATAATTTAAATAAAGTAGATATAACACTACATCACGTAGTTTCATTTAGTTGTGAATAAAAATAAAGTTAATGATTATGTCAATTATTTTGAGTATAACTTTTTAAGCGCTGCATTTTTGAAAATTTGAAGTTCTTATTCGTAGTATTTTGCAGAATTCCCTTACTACTGGGCTACAGACCATCAAATCCTATCGTTTTTGAGTATCGTAAGCACCCATTCTCATAAACTTTAATAATACATTCTTTAGCTATCAAATACAGCTATCATATTAAACGGACATGTCGTGTATATATATATATATATATATATATATATATATATATATATATATATATACATACATATATATGTATTCAGTTATCCCATAAAATAGTGCCTCTAACACTATTTATTAAGCACAAAGATAGAGTATTCTCTAATCAAGGCCTATTAAAAACACTTATAAACGTTTAGTGATTTTTGATAATTTCTGAGTTGTAAAGATTTTGGTTTTTTTTAGCCAAACTCATAGATTGAAGACGAAATGTTTCTTTGTAACATGAATATTTGTGATAGTAACTTGATTTTTTTATAATCTAATTGACCTTTTTGGGATAAAAACATTCGTTTACTTATGTCTTAACACGGCATCAAACAATTAACAGAAACACAAGGTGTTCTAAATATCAGATTATGAACTTAATTTCGACGTCATTTTAAAAAAGTTCACATAAGTTTTTTTTAGAATCTACTCCTAAAAACTTTTTCATATAAATAGCTTTTTGATTAAGAAATTCGATGTTGCTACCTTTATAAAATGATCCAAAGTGTAGTGCGTATGTAGCGTATTAATATGGTGTCAAAAATGAATATAAACACAAAATATTCTGAACACCAGAATTTGAACTTAATTTTTGACGTCAATTGAAAAAAGAGTTCAAATAATCTTTTTTCCAGAATCTATTTCAAAAACTGTCTTTAAAGTGCGACTCTAAAAATGGTCCCACAGTGTAGTAAGTGACAAATTATAATTTTTGTGAGTAATTAATGAAGTAAAAATTGTGGGACAATGTAATCAAATTTGAGTGGTATTCATCATAAAAAGTAACAACATGACGCAATATGAACTCATATTATTGTTATTTACGCCGACCAAACTAACCGAAGTAGTTATTCACTCGTCTGTCTATTCTTGCGCTTGTGGGCACGCTGCACTTGTTTAATTGTTCATTTTATTAAACTATTTTTCAATTTTTTCCAGGATTTTGAAGTGTATAGCTATGTGGATTAGTGTTAATACATAAATTGAGCATCTTGGTAAGATTAACGGATTATTAAACTGTTTAACGTTTATATATTTTTAATTGGCATTGAAAATTATAACGTTTTTCCCGGAGTGAGTAAGTCATCAATGGTTCTTTACCCAGGGACTTTGAAGAATGCATTACTATTATGGTCACGCGAGAACGCAGAGGTGGGCGCGTCTAGAACGTAGAGAGTTCATAATTAAATAGACCCATAAACAAGTGTCAAAGCCGTAGAACACGGAACCTGAGTTCTAAAATCTGAGATAGATTACAAATTACATGGAGAAAGTCACTTATACCACATCACTAAATTTCAATAAATGGAACCTAAAGATTATGACGGAAGTAGAGGTGCGCAAAATGTATCAGTGAAAAGAAAAGAGTGATATATATCATTTGAGTGGAAAGATATATATCACTCATTTATATCTCTGGCCAGTAGCTCAGTACTCCGAGTTATTAACGAAATAATTTATTACGCATACATTCAACCGTCGAACAATGGTCATACAATGTGGCGATAAATAGTAATGACTGAACATTACACTATTGTTTAAAAATAAAAATAAATTCTACAAGAGCAGCCATTTTGCTTAATCTTTTGCAGGTTTATGATTTAGGACTGTCCACCTAGATTCAAATTATACATAAAATAACTTTAATGATAATTAAAGAAAATAATAGATTGGCGTATTTATACAATCATAAATTAGAATTTTGAAATGAAACAAAAAAGTGTTTACGCAAATATTTTGAGCGAACTAAATTATACTTTATAACAGCGTTCACATTCGATCGTGAGTAGCTACGTCATCTACATAGATCCAGTTGCATATTTGACTAAACAATTCGATCGTTTTCTTTCTGTTTCATGTAACGTCAAAACATATGCTTTTATATCTATCTTCACGAACACATGTGCTATATCGTTTATATCTCTGACTCATGAGTTACAAATCTCTAAACGGAAGTACAGGATTTTTTCAGAAAATATTGAGAAACCAAGAAGAAAATAAAATATTTTTCAATTTAATATTATGAACCCAATTTCCGAAAACAATATAGTGTCAGTCTTTGGTTTGACCTATTAAATAGACAGCTTCCCTTTTCCCTAATCCTTTCAAATATCAGATTGCTTTAAAGGAGAATCTTAAATAAAATTTTTAAGAAGCAATGAAAGTGACTTTCTTATTTACAGACGTCCAGATATATTATTGTCACTATAACTTGAACGTAAGAAATTATTTATGGGTAAACGAAGGATTCTCGTAGAAATGGATAGGTCTAGGTCCGGACTCTTAACTTGGTCTCCGTAGTCAACGAGTTTTCAGTGTGGGATTACTATAAGGTTTTGACTTACTAATAAAAAGTCGCAATTTTGAAGAATTTAGAGGAATTCTGAGGAAATCGGTGAAATAATTAAAAACGACACGACAGAAGTAAGACATTTAAAATAGCATTTTTTTGTAATGCCGTATTCGTATTGAACAAGATGGTCATAATTTTGGAAAAGTTTTGTAATTTAGCAAATAAATACGTTTCTGACGTACAAAATTATAATTTTTAACTTGCTACACTTTGGTTCATTACTATGGTCAATCCGTAAAGGTGGCAACATCAAATTTATCAATCAAAAAGCTGTTTAAATGAGAAAAATTTTTGGAGTAAATTCCGGAAAAAAATTTATGTGAACTTTTCTTAAAATGACGTCAAAAATTAAGTTAAAAATCTGGTGTTTAGAATATCTTGCGTATCTGTTATTTTTTTACGCCGTGTTTAGACGTATGTAAATTAATGTTTTTATTCATAATAAGTCAGTTAGTCAATTAAATTAATAAAAAAAATAAGTTCGCAAACGAATGAAACATTTCAGCTTTGATCTACGAGTTTGGCTAAAAAAACACAAAAAAGTTATAACTCAGAAACTATAAAAATCGTTGATACTTTTGATTAGCTTGATACTTTTTTTGGGACATCAATATAAAAGAGATAGTTTTATCAAAGACAATCTCCTCGTTTTTTGAGGTCTACTTGGGGACGGTTAATGGTAATCACATTAGTCATCGGGTATTTGTTATCATTTTATTATAAAATTATCGAAAATCACAATCAATATTTAATGATAGATTATTACTTAAGTTATGCTTACAAGTGATTGCCGTTGCTTATGGATGATTCATTAAGAAGCAATGCAATGTTAATTTGATTAGGAAACTGTAGCCTGTAGGAAATTATACTTTGAAGAAATAGGTAAGACGATTTTTTCCCACGACGGAACGGATTAGGTACATGCGTTTAGGGTGAGAGGTTGTTTGTTTGTTTGTCTGTGTGTGCAATCCAATGTTCCCATTTATCTCCGAAACGGTTTGACCGATTTAGATACGGTTTTCTGGAAAATATTTGGGACTAATCGGCGATAGGTCTTAGATAACTGTTACGGTGATTAGTCACCAGGAGGCGTCGCAATAAACATTTTGTTGCAAATGAATGTTCCCATTTAACTCCGAAACGGTTTGACCGATTTAGATACGGCTTTCTGCAAAATATTTGGGACTAATCGGCGATAGGTCTTAGATAACTGTTACGGTGATTAGTCACCAGGAGGCGTCGCAATAAACATTTTGTTGCAAATGAATGTTCCCATTTAACTCCGAAACGGTTTGACCGATTTAGATACGGCTTTCTGCAAAATATTTGGGACTAATCGGCGATGGTTGTTAGATAGGTGTCATAGCGTTAGCTCATCAGGGTGTGCCGCAATAAACATTATGTTACAAAAGAATGTTCTCATTTATTTCCAAAACGATTTGACCGATTTAGACACGGTTTTTTGCATAATATTTGGGACTAATCGACGATGGTTCTTAGATAGGTTTTATTGTGTTAACTCACCAGGGGGCGCTGCAACATTTTCAGTTCGTAACTAATTGAAATTCTCTTAGGTGCGCAAATAGCTTTCCTATGCCGCAACAATGTAATTGATATTGGGAACGGAAATGGCACTGGCAACTCTATTGAAGAGTTGGAACCCGGAGTTTAATGACAAAGTCTGCTTGTGACCCGCGATACTTATTTAAAAATGGCATATCCTCAAATCTCATGATTTAGGAAGACGTCTAGATTGAGGAGTTAGACCCCAACGTATTGTGACAGTCTCTGCTTGAGGCACATAATACAAATTTAAAAACAACACATCCTCACGTTTTACGGTTTAGGTAGCCAGTACTCCTGCAGCATCAGAACTGAGGAGTTGGAACGCAGAGTTCAATGACATAGTCTCTGCTTGAAATCCACAACACTAATTTAAAAACGGCAGATCGTTAAGTCTCACGGTTTAAGCAGATTTAGGAGTTAGAACTCGAAGTATATTGCTGCTTGAGACACATAATACCAATTTAAAAACAGCAGGTCCTCACTTTTTATTGTTTAGGTAGGCAGTACTCCTGCAGCATAAAGATTTATGGATCAAAGGTTGAAATTTTATTGTATTACCTAGCTGTTTACCCTGTTACATTCTCGATACGACGAGAGAAGTCAAACGAGTCCGAACACGATGAGTTTACTCCTCATCACTGAAGAGTTCCTGTCGCTTCTACCAGCTCCATCATTACATACTGATTTTGCTAAATAACAAATATGTATCGCCCTTAGTCATGTCTTATTAGATTATCATTAGATCTACATCATCGATACTCGATCACGACAAATATAGAACTCTAGAGTATCTACCTAACTTAACCTAACCTAACTAACCAAACCAAACCATTTAATGGGATCATAGTGGGGGAATACCCTTCCAAATAAAAAAGAAGAATAATCCAAATTGGCTCAGAAATCCCAGAGATATGAGGCAACAAATATAAAAAAATACAGACAAATTGATAACCTCCTCCTTTTTGTCTACCTAGCCTAACTTAACTAACCTAATTAAACCATTTCATGGGATCATACTGGGGGAATACTTTTCCAAATAAAAAAAAGGAATAATCCAAATTGGCTGAGAAATCCCAGAGATATGAGGCAACAAACATAAAAAAATACAGACCAATTGATAACCTCCTCCTTTTTGTCTACCTAACCTAACCTAACTAACCTAACCAAACTATTTCATGGAATCATACTGGGGGAATACTTTTCCAAATAAAAAAAAATAATAATCCAAATTGCCTGAGAAATCCCAGAGATATGAGGCAACAAACATAAAAAATACAGACAAATTGATAACCTCCTCCTTATTGTCTACTTAACCTAACCTAACTAAACTAACCAAACCATTTCGTGGGATCATACTGGGGGAATACCCTTCCAAATAAAAAAAACAATCATCCAAATTTGTTGAGAAATTCCAGAGACACGAGGCAACAAACATAAAAAAAATACAGACGAATTGATAACCTCCTCCTTTTTGTCTACCTAACCTAACCTAACTAACCTGACCAAACCATTTCGTGGGATCATACTGGGGGAATACCCTACCAAATAAAAAAATCATCCAAATTGGCTCAGAAATTCCAGAGATATGAGGTAACAAATATAAAAAAAATACAGACGAATTGATAACTTTCTTCTTTTTTTAAGGCGGTTAAAACTATTTGTCTTTGACGTATAGATACAGGTGTGCGCCGTTTATTTTATTGACTAAACTTATTTTTCATTCGTTTGGTTTTTATCACTTAAAAAAAAGTAAATACCGTATCCTTACAATCTCACTTCCGTGTCTAATTGTTTGTCACGGTCTTCAAAAACCGACGATTTAGAAAACCACAATTTGGCATAATTATAGACTTTGGTGACGCAAAACTATTTCTGGGCTAAATTCACAACATTTTATTTTACATATGGTTTAAATAGTGTTTATATATCGTTTAAATAATGAGGAGGCAGGGGTAATAGAGTAAATGGGAAAAAAATTAAAGTTGAAAATTGATATAACGTAATTTTATACACGCGGAAAGAGAAAAAATCTTTTAAACGACATAAACAAAAGAAAAACTACAATTAAATGAAACTACGTGATGTAGTATTATTTCTACTATCTTTAATTTCTTTACCACGACCTAGGTTTCGTTGTATTACAACATCTTCAGGTGGGATATAAGCAAAGATCTTCTGAGATCTAAGCGAAATCTTTGCTAATATCCCACCTGAAGATGTTGTAATACAACGAAACCTAGGTCGTGGTAAAGAAATTAAAGATAGTAGAAATAATACTACATCACGTAGTTTCATTTAATTGTGAATAATGAATTTCTACAAAATTAACGCCAAATATATTCAATAAAAGAAAAACTGTAAAAAAGTTGTTTGTGTCATTCTGTTAGTTTTAAAATTGTTAATTGGAGGAATCATACTAAAATGTCAAAAAATGTTTTGTGATTTTTTTTAGTTCCATAGCGAAAAAAATAAAAAAATTGTGCGTGTCAACTCCGACGTGTGACTGGAGTTTACTCCTTAAGTACGATTGTCTGGGAATGTATGAAATAGGCAACACTGTATATAAATCTAAATGGAAAATGTAATAAAAAATGCTGACAATATAATTAGAGAAAGATGAAATTTATACAACAAAATTAAAACCATTTCGTTACGTCAGACTGAGAAGTTAGAATTAAAAAAGATTTTTTAATTTTGTAGACAGAAGACACTAAATATTCACATATAATGACATTTAATGATTACATCTTGATATAAGCGAACGATAGTAAAATATCTGTGTCGCACTCCGTCATTGCGATTACGCCATAAGAAAATGCCAATATGTATGTCACACTCAGTCATTGCGATTACGCCTTAAAAAATGCCATATAAACATATTAATATCTCATTCTAATTATACGCGGAAATGTTGCGCGAAGAGGCCACCTAAAAATTACACTTTTTTTAACGGTCTGAAGTTTGTACGCTCTGAACTTCTGATTTTACTCATAAAACTTTATACCGGGCGCTATATATGAACATCGATTCTTAAGGAGTAAACTTCAAAACTGTCAAAAATTTTCTTTGTGTCATCCTGTTAATTCTAAAAGTCTTAATTGGAGAAATCATACTAAATTATTAATGAAATATTTTGTCATTTTTTTACAGTTTCACAGTGAAACAAAGAACCCTTATTAATATGTATATTATGTAGTCCTTCTTTCACAGTCTCACAATTTCTATAGTTTTAGACATAAGTTTTTGCAAGTTTATAATCTCAAAATATTCAACAACTAGCTGTGCCCGCCACTTTGCTCGCGTGGAATTCGGAGTAAGGAAAGTATTTTTTTGTGTTTTCTTTTTTCTTTCGGAACTCTACGAGCATAAAGTTTTCTAAAACGCTAATAGATGGCGTTGGTAGCCAAATCGGTTTCATTGGTTGTGATGCTAACGTGCACGACGAAAATAAAGTAAAGGTTCACGTATCTTTTGTATTTGTGAACCGATTGAAATGAAACCCAAATAGCCCAAGCTAATCTAAATACATCACTGAAAATTCAAATTCATAATCCAAATCGGTTCAGAGGTTGCTGACATTAACGTGCACAACGCAAGTGCACACTACGTAAACACAGACAAACCAACACAAAAATTCTAAAACCTGTCGCTTTAGGCTTAGTAGCGTTGTCTTTACCCATGACGGAACTGAGGAGGTATATGCGTTTAGGGTGCGAGATTGTTTGTTTGTGTATGCAATCCAATGTTCTCATTTATCGTCAAAACGGTTTAACCGATTTAGATACGGTTTTCTGTAAAATGTTTGTGATTCATTAGCAATGTTTCTTAGATAGTTGTTACGGTGATTACTCACCAGGGGGCGCCGCAATAAACATTTTGTTCCAAACGAATATGCCTATTTATCTTCCAAACCGTTTGACCGATTTAAATGCGGTTTTGTGCAAACAATTTAGGACTAATCGTAGATGGTTCTTAGATAGGTGTTATGGTGATTATTCACCAGTAGCGGCCGCAATAAACATTTTATGGCAAACGAATGTTCCCATTTATCTCCCAGACGATTTGACTGATTTAGATAAGGTTTCCTCCAATATATTTGGGACTAATCAGCGATGGTTCTTAAATAGGTTTTATGGTGTTGGCTCATCAGGGGGCGCTGCAACATTTTATTGCAAACGAGTGTTCCCATTTATCTCCAAAATGACCGATTTAGACATGGTTTTCTGCAAATTATTCGGGGTTAATCGGCGATAGATCTTAGATATGTGTTATGGTGTTAGTTCACCAGTTGCAGTGTCCGCAACATTTTGTTGCAAACAAATGTTACCATTTATCTCCAAAATGTATAAAATAAAAAGCAAAATTGGCAATTTTGAAAACACCCACGACGGATGTAGTCGTTGTTATTGAAAAACGATTACCTAAATAATTTTTTGGAAACACCCCGACTAAAAGAAAGTAAGAACCTATTAATATAATAATAGACCCAAGAAAATCCGTCGGGTCTGCCATGCTTGTCTATGCCTAAAATTTTGTAGTTTTATCAGTTCGTGACTAATTGAAATTCTCTTAGGTGCGCAAATAGCTTGTCTATGCTGCTACAAGGCAATTTAGCTATCTATAACCTCAATTCTAAACACTTGTAAATATTTTTTTATTCTACTGGCTTTCTATTGTAAGCCAATCATCTGCCAGACAATCAGAAGACAAAAGAGTTTTGTTTACCATTTTTCATCTACAAGTTCCATTTATATGTGTTGTAAATAGTTTTTTATTCTACTGGCTTTCTATTGTAAGCCAATCATCTGCCAGACAATCAGAAGACAAAAGAGTTTTGTTTACCATTTTTCATCTACAAGTCCATCTATATGTTCTGCGACATATTAACCTTCGATTTGAAGGGAAATGCGACCCCCGTCCGTCCCGTTCAGAGTTTTTTAATTATACATTTAAAAAAATCTAAATATGATCATTTAATTAAATTGTTAAATTAAAATTTTTTCGGTTCATTGTAGCAGACAATTTGAAGAGACAATTACGGAGCCCTGATTTATGTGACTTACACTTAACCGTTTTTTTTATTCAATTACTTTTATAAATATTAAAATGGGAACATAACAAGGTTTATTGGAACGTAATCGAATAAATATAACAATTGATACCACGTGTATATAAAAGATAGTTTGTGAAACTTGTTTACCATCCATGCAGTTTGGTAAGAAACTCTCATTGCACGAGGTTCAACTCGTATTTCACCGATTTATTTATTTCAGTTTTAGCGAATTTCTGCATGTTATATCTATGAGAATAATTGTGTGGTTAACGATTATATGACTATTTCCATCCGACATAACTAATGATTTTAAATTAGTTACTAATTCGAAAAATGTAGAAAAAACGATGAAGATATGTCATGTGGAGAGTCTGACGCGTAAAGGTACTATGGTTGTGGTTATCTTTCGACATTCTATGAAATGAAAGCACTCAGCACCAGCGGCGATGCTAAAATACGCCGTGAAGAAACATGCTTCCTCATGTTTTTTGGAAGATTATATCTTTAGGATCTTATAAATAAGATTCGTTTTTGTATATCATGCATAATGAGTGATAAATATATATCCATTTAATCATGACGTCATTGCTGTTAGTTTCCAGTGACTAATTGTTTTTTTCTTAATTATTTGCGTTAAAAGTCGTTAATTTCGTTATCGTATTGTTAAAGTGATTTTTAAAAGATTGTTCAGCTGCTTTCATATTTTAATCAATTTAGAAATTATTAAATTGATTTAACGGAATTTTCAACAACCAATTTTATAGTATATTTATTTTTAAGTGTAATAATCAATTAATTATCAATCGTCTCTTTGTCGCACACGTATTTTGGTGATGTGTATTTTTTAGAAAATATCTTAAACTAGCTACATATTTTTTACCGAAACTGATCCGGAGACATTGTTCTTTATTTCAGGTTCATGACAGTTTAACCAACTTTAGTCACATGTTATTAAAAGCGTACATACATATAGTATGTCAATATTCTGTATTATTTCACGATATCAATCTAAATGATATCATTCTACATCTTTCTGTGAGCATTCTTTCACTGTTCATGTTGCCAAATTATGGAATAAACTAAATTCTGACATCAGACTATCACCATCACTTCTAGAATTCAAAAACCGTTTGAAAAAATTATACCTTCCATAACTTTAGTTTAACAATTCTGTTTTCTTTCATATCTCACTCTCAATTCAGATCTAAAACCCCACCAGACATATAACATTAGATTTTTGTTGTTGTTGTCTCTTTTTTTGGTTTCTATTATTTTCTTTTACATTTTATTATAATGTGTAACTTTCTGCCTATCCCATTTTGTTTTTAACGCACTGTAACTCTGGTTAACTGTAAGAGATTGTTCCTATAGAAATAAGTTCACCAGATGACTGTTAATTACAGTTTTTAAATATATAAATAAATAAATAAACGATGGTGTTTATGAGTTTCGCTTCAATTGTTGAATATTCGTTTCGCACAAAGTTTTCTGACACTTGAATATCCATGAAGGGTTTTTTTTGTATTTAATTCATACGTTTAGGGAGAAACCTTTGTCTGGTCAGAGATAATTCTGTTGCCCGTATTTAAAAAAAAAACTTTCGATCACTGCCTAATGGCAGTTAGGATATTTTTCTTAAATACCGGCACTGAGACGAGTATGTCACACTTTAATTCACTAAATAAATTATAAACAATGGCTCGAACTGGCCTTTCTTCATTAATTACTACTCGAAATCTGTCTGTATCTTCCTTTCTGGCTAAGACCACAGTAAAATTCATAAAAAATCATTGCACGGAAATATATATGAAAAATCTAATGATTTTTAGTTCCCAAAGTTGTCTTTTGTTGTTTTTTTGTTCCCAAAATTGTTCTCAAACTTGCGGGACAAAGAACACCCACCCCTATAATTGGCGATTCTGCTTCCCTGTCTATCGCAATGTAGAAAAACATAAATGTGTTTTAAATAAATTTCATAAAATTTACATTTTTTTAATGCTAATTTTAGTTTTGTAGAACTTGCGGTTTATAGAAATTAAAATAGAAGTGTTTTTTTCCATCACACATTTAAAACAGACGCTTGTTTTTTCCATATCTGTTTTTTTATTAAAGATATTCCTGATATACGATAATGATTCATTTTTATGGCGTGTTTTGATATTAAACGTGTCTCATTTCAATTCGATGAAGTATTAAATAGATAGGTTATCTATACACGTAATAAAACTGTAACAGAATGAATTATGCACATGCAAAATATTTTACGCACATGCAAAATATTTTAAGAAGAGTGATTAGGCACATGCAAAATATTTTAAGAAGAGTGATTACGCACATGCAAAATATTTTAAGAAGAGTGATTACGCACATGCAAAATATTTTAAGAAGAGTGATTACGCACATGCAAAATATTTTAAGAAGAGTGATTACGCACATGCAAAATATTTTAAGAAGAGTGATTACGCACATGCAAAATAATTTAAGAAGAGTGATTATGCACATGCAAAATATTTTAAGAAGAGTGATTACGCACATGCAAAATAATTTAAGAAGAGTGATTACGCACATGCAAAATAATTTAAGAAGAGTGATTACGCACATCCAAAATATTTTAAGAAGAGTGATTACGCACATGCAAAATATTTTAAGAAGAGTGATTACGCACATGCAAAATATTTTAAGAAGAGTGATTACGCACATGCAAAATATTTTAAGAAGAGTGATTAATTTAACGTATAGAATGATAACAGAAGCCAAAGAATATTTTTTAGTTTTTATCCGTCTGTCTGTTTATATGTTAATTTGTTCTTTAATCGCCGGAAATCTACTAAACGGCTTTTATTGAAATTTGGTATCACAGTAGTTTATACCATTCAGCAACATATACGATACTTTTATACAAATATTACAAGTTAAAAAACGATATTGGTACTGCTAATTTTATCTGTTAGCGTTTTTAGTAAACTTTATACTCATAGATATTGTAAAAATAAAGAAATAAAAAAAAACGAGTGTGCTTTAGACTACACGACGGAAGTAAGATTTCAAATTCACAAAATATGAACTTTAAAATGAATTTACAATTTGATTCACTTTAAACGTAGAATATTTAATATATTGAACAAAATAATAAATACCCACGTACTGGCGAGGACAGTAATAGGGAAAATGCATGCAATTTTTTATATTTTGAATTCATTGTTTACATCGTTACAACATAGGAAAAAATATAAATACTGATGGAAATGTCTCAATTAAATTTTGAAAAAGAATTTAAAACTGTCAAAAGCTGTTTAAACGCCATTTTCAAGTGCCTTGGATGACGTCACAAGCTATGCCCTGCGTTTGTTTACTGTAGGTGTTCTCGTTACTTTAAACATATTTTCAGTATAATAGCCGTTTAAATTATGGAAGAAGCTCGAAAGCCAGTGTATATTTCCCTAAGTGTGTTTTTTCACGATAAGAGATGAAGTATCTCCAGCAAGTTGTTTACATTGTTATGAAGATCATAAATTTGTTTTATTTGGATAGCTAGAATGATTGAATGTATATTTACAAATTATGTATTGCAATAATACCTTGTAGCTTTCACTCATTTGACCTCAGTGGATGTAAACTCTATATTTCAAACAAAATATGATATCATAAAGTATGCATTGCTAATTTTATCTGTTAGCGTTTTTAGTAAACTTTATACTCATAGATATTGTAAAAATAAAGAAATAAAAAAAAACGAGTGTGCTTTAGACTACACGACGGAAGTAAGATTTCAAATTCACAAAATATGAACTTTAAAATGAATTTACAATTTGATTCACTTTAAACGTAGAATATTTAATATATTGAACAAAATAATAAATACCCACGTACTGGCGAGGACAGTAATAGGGAAAATGCATGCAATTTTTTATATTTTGAATTCATTGTTTACATCGTTACAACATAGGAAAAAATATAAATACTGATGGAAATGTCTCAATTAAATTTTGAAAAAGAATTTAAAACTGTCAAAAGCTGTTTAAACGCCATTTTCAAGTGCCTTGGATGACGTCACAAGCTATGCCCTGCGTTTGTTTACTGTAGGTGTTCTCGTTACTTTAAACATATTTTCAGTATAATAGCCGTTTAAATTATGGAAGAAGCTCGAAAGCCAGTGTATATTTCCCTAAGTGTGTTTTTTCACGATAAGAGATGAAGTATCTCCAGCAAGTTGTTTACATTGTTATGAAGATCATAAATTTGTTTTATTTGGATAGCTAGAATGATTGAATGTATATTTACAAATTATGTATTGCAATAATACCTTGTAGCTTTCACTCATTTGACCTCAGTGGATGTAAACTCTATATTTCAAACAAAATATGATATCATAAAGTATGCATTGCTAATTTTATCTGTTAGCGTTTTTAGTAAACTTTATACTCATAGATATTGTAAAAATAAAGAAATAAAAAAAACGAGTGTGCTTTAGACCACACGACGGAAGTAAGACTTCAAATTCACAAAATATGAACTTTAAAATGAATTTACAATTTTATTCACTTTAAACTTAGAATATTTAATATATTGAACAAAATAATAATTCATAAAATTGTTCAAGAACGAAATGAAATTACAAAATAATAAAAAATCACCGTTCGCGTAAGGCTAGCAAACTCGCATATATATATATATATATATATATATATAAATATATATATATATAAATATATATATACATATATATATATATATATATATATATATATTTCATGCACTGGCTATGAGAGGAAGAGAGAAAGAAAATGTGCGCGCGCACTGCTCTCTCTTGCTCCTACAGTGTGATACAGACAATAGGCTTGCACTGTGTCTTAGATATACGAAACATAACTGGCTATGAGAGAAAGAGAGAAAGAAAATGTGTGCTCGCACCTCTCTCTCTCTTGTCCCTACAGTAATATACTAAACGTAACCCTCTCTCTTTCTGTCTTCACTAACTTATATCTCCCTCTTAACTTCCGTTCGCCTCGCCCGATCACACTTTTCGTAACGCGCTCGACACGCATACACCAGCTTACTCCCCAAGTCAAGCGTTCGTAAAGAAGTTTTACTTCAAAAATTGTGCGTGTCACCTTCGACTGTCTTGGAATGTATAAAATAGATAACATTGAGTAATATAAATATCATAAAATGTTAATGGAAAATTGTTTAATAAAAAAATGCTGACAATACAATTATTTTCAAGTAAAATACAAATGAACAAGATCAAATTTGAACAACAAAATTAAAAACATTTAGTAACGTCAGACTAAGAAGTTAAAATTAAAAGAGACTTTTTAAATTTTGTAGGATAGAAGACACCAAATATTCACACATAATGATATTTAATGATTACATCTTGATAGTGTAATATAGTAAAATATATGTGTTACACTCCGTCATTGAAGTGAACTATAGTAAAATATATGTGTTACACTCCGTCATTGCGATTATGCCATAAGAAAATGCCAAATAAGCATATTGATATCACACTCTAAAGATACGCAGAAATATTGCGCGGAGAGGCCACCTGACGGTTACACTTTTTTTAACTCTCTGAACTTCGTACGATCAGAACCTAACGGTTATACTTTTTTAACGCTCTGAACTTCTGATTTTACTTCTCATAAAACTTCATACTGGGCGCTATATATGAAAATTGTAAAAAGAATTTAAAACTGTCAAAAGCTGTTTAAACGCCATTTTCAAGTGCCTTGGATGACGTCACAAGCTATGCCCTGCGTTTGTTTACTGTAGGTGTTCTCGTTACTTTAAACATATTTTCAGTATAATAGCCGTTTAAATTATGGAAGAAGCTCGAAAGCCAGTGTATATTTCCCTAAGTGTGTTTTTTCACGATAAGAGATGAAGTATCTCCAGCAAGTTGTTTACATTGTTATGAAGATCATAAATTTGTTTTATTTGGATAGCTAGAATGATTGAATGTATATTTACAAATTATGTATTGCAATAATACCTTGTAGCTTTCACTCATTTGACCTCAGTGGATGTAAACTCTATATTTCAAACAAAATATGATATCATAAAGTATGCATTGCTAATTTTATCTGTTAGCGTTTTTAGTAAACTTTATACTCATAGATATTGTAAAAATAAAGAAATAAAAAAAACGAGTGTGCTTTAGACCACACGACGGAAGTAAGACTTCAAATTCACAAAATATGAACTTTAAAATGAATTTACAATTTTATTCACTTTAAACTTAGAATATTTAATATATTGAACAAAATAATAATTCATAAAATTGTTCAAGAACGAAATGAAATTACAAAATAATAAAAAATCACCGTTCGCGTAAGGCTAGCAAACTCGCATATATATATATATATATATATATATATATATAAATATATATATATATAAATATATATATACATATATATATATATATATATATATATATATTTCATGCACTGGCTATGAGAGGAAGAGAGAAAGAAAATGTGCGCGCGCACTGCTCTCTCTTGCTCCTACAGTGTGATACAGACAATAGGCTTGCACTGTGTCTTAGATATACGAAACATAACTGGCTATGAGAGAAAGAGAGAAAGAAAATGTGTGCTCGCACCTCTCTCTCTCTTGTCCCTACAGTAATATACTAAACGTAACCCTCTCTCTTTCTGTCTTCACTAACTTATATCTCCCTCTTAACTTCCGTTCGCCTCGCCCGATCACACTTTTCGTAACGCGCTCGACACGCATACACCAGCTTACTCCCCAAGTCAAGCGTTCGTAAAGAAGTTTTACTTCAAAAATTGTGCGTGTCACCTTCGACTGTCTTGGAATGTATAAAATAGATAACATTGAGTAATATAAATATCATAAAATGTTAATGGAAAATTGTTTAATAAAAAAATGCTGACAATACAATTATTTTCAAGTAAAATACAAATGAACAAGATCAAATTTGAACAACAAAATTAAAAACATTTAGTAACGTCAGACTAAGAAGTTAAAATTAAAAGAGACTTTTTAAATTTTGTAGGATAGAAGACACCAAATATTCACACATAATGATATTTAATGATTACATCTTGATAGTGTAATATAGTAAAATATATGTGTTACACTCCGTCATTGAAGTGAACTATAGTAAAATATATGTGTTACACTCCGTCATTGCGATTATGCCATAAGAAAATGCCAAATAAGCATATTGATATCACACTCTAAAGATACGCAGAAATATTGCGCGGAGAGGCCACCTGACGGTTACACTTTTTTTAACTCTCTGAACTTCGTACGATCAGAACCTAACGGTTATACTTTTTTAACGCTCTGAACTTCTGATTTTACTTCTCATAAAACTTCATACTGGGCGCTATATATGAAAATTGATTCTTAAGGAGTAAACTCCAAGAAATCAGTAATATTTATTATTCCTCCCTCTATAAAAAGAACGAAAAACGTGGTTCCAGCCAATGAGTACACGAATACTAAGAAATATCACGTATATATTCGAATATTGAATAACATGGACAGAAGGAGACGTCGAGTCAATAAAAGTAGCTATAAAGAGAGATAGTTATAACTTTGAAGTCTATGTTTATATTATAGGTGAGCGAATACGACATAGTTGTGAAACATTAGTTCAACGGCAATCAGATTAGCCCATTTTCCACATATAGAAAATTCTTGACAATAATGAAATATATTAAATTTGCGCCATTAGATGTTTGACATCGTTAATATTGGAGTGTTAATATTTCTGAAAAATACGGCTAAGAATTAATTGGAAAGAAAGCAAATATTTGTTAACGTTCTTTGAAATTAGTTTTAGTGTTAAAATTGTACGACTGTCTCGTGATTATGAGTGTTAGAATAATGTTACTAATATTTAAATATATTTTTAATTAATCAATAAGGATGTTAAAGTGTTTGAGTACTTATTTGATTAATTAGTACTCAAATACTGTTGAGTATCGAGTACTATTGTAATGAAGATGAATACTATTGCATCGAGTGTAATCGAATATGATTGTATATTAGTTGATAGATACTAATCAATATTTTCATTAAGTGACGGAGACTTCCTTCTTTTCTTGTCCCAATTTTTAGTCTTACACACTTAGATTAAAACCAAAAAGGGAAGATATGGTACACTTTAATGGTGCGCGGTCCGCGTAAACCAGGTCCAATGGACCTGGTTGCGTTTTATTCAATTCACATCTATGTACATCTATATATGTATATTGATACATCTATGCGAATAGATGGCGGTTCGCATAGATGTGGGGATCATGAAATTAAAATTGCCAATATTTTCAGTCAAAATGTTCCAAAAATGCCTTCTAATTCGTTTATCACACGCATTAACCATTCACAAAACAAAAACAGGACACATGGAGCTACTTTTCATGCGTAATTACATTAAAATGTTATAAGTTTTCAAAAAAATATTTTCTTCTATATATAAGCATTCAATAAGCTATGGTACTAGTAACGCGTTCGGTGAAAATTATTAATTTGCTGTAATACCTTGATTCACTCGCGCCGCAGTCACGATGCATCGCTTTGTCTCTTTCGGTTAATTTTACATGTAGGCAGTTTATGATTGCCACTGTGAGAGTTTGTGTGCGTGTAGTTGTATCTATGTCCGTTTTGTATTTACATAAGGTAATATTGTACCCTATCTTCCCTTTTTTGTTTCGATCTAAGCTTTTGCACCGTTTTTTTAACCCATCAATACCGATTTTGTGCATTTGGCAACATTAACTACGACCGAATTTAGAATAATGATGATAGGTAAAAAATCACTTTCGATTTAATCTACTGCCATATGACGTCACAGTTGTCTCGTTAATGAAAATAAGTATCCACACCATTACATCTAAGTATCAATACCATTACATCTAAGTATCTACATAGTCAAATTAAATTTTTGAACTTTTGTTCAGCGTTTAATGCCAAACACCCGATTGACGAAATTTACGACATTATAGTTTCTAGTACCATATTTCATTACGAACTTGCACGATTAGCGTCCTGTATCATTGTGCACGTCATACATCCATATTTCATTACGAACTTGCGCGGTTAGTGTCCCGTACCATTGTGGTTCTATATGTCATTACGAACTTGCACAGTTAGTGACCTGCACCATTGTGTATCATTGTGTACGTGATGATGGCAACTAAATGTATTATAGCCGTGAAAGTGCCTACCACTCACGCGTGTAGTCTTTGTGTCTACAGTGTTATCATGAAGTGTTATGTTGACGTCATAATAACATGTTAGATAATGAAAGTATATAAAAAAAACTTTCTTTAGCAATAATTTTTTTGTTTGTTTAATTCTATATATATATATATATATATATATATATATATATATATATATATATATGTATATATGTAATTTAAATAAATAATAATTTGATTACAACAAAAAATACTATTTTAAATAAAAATAATATTTTGAATTCATTGTTTACATCGTTACAACATAGGAAAAAATATAAATACTGATGGAAATGTCTCAATTAAATTTTGAAAAAGAATTTAAAACTGTCAAAAGCTGTTTAAACGCCATTTTCAAGTGCCTTGGATGACGTCACAAGCTATGCCCTGCGTTTGTTTACTGTAGGTGTTCTCGTTACTTTAAACATATTTTCAGTATAATAGCCGTTTAAATTATGGAAGAAGCTCGAAAGCCAGTGTATATTTCCCTAAGCGTGTTTTTTCACGATAAGAGATGAAGTATCTCCAGCAAGTTGTTTACATTGTTATGAAGATCATAAATTTGTTTTATTTGGATAGCTAGAATGATTGAATGTATATTTATAAATTATGTATTGCAATAATACCTTGTAGCTTTCACTCATTTGACCTCAGCGGATGTAAACTCTGTATTTCAAACAAAATATGATATCATAAAGTATGCATTTATTTTCGGAAGATTATCTGATTGTGCTTTCATAAAACTACTTTCAGTTATCATTAATTTACCAGAGAATCGTCTATTCCCAATCTTACTAGGATGTTACAAATGCGCTGGATTTGTAAAATATTCGAAGAACACTATTTTTCCATATCAAACACTGAACAAAACGTCAACATACGAGCCTGTTGACATAGATTCTGACGTCATGTTTCGTTCTAATCAAAAACGTGTTGCATTTCGATAATTTGAATTTTCCTCGCATAATTTTCACTTTTTATTTATTCATTAATGTAATTAAAAAGGAATTAATTAAGAGCAATGATTTAGACATAACATTCGGTTTATTAAATAATTGTAAAAAAATATTTGAATCAAATTTAAATGTTATGCATATTTTCTATTGTTCATCAATAGAGTTCTCATATTTTTTCATTTTTTTGAGTAATACTTTTCGTAATTATCGGGAAATAATTGATAATTTTTTAGAGATTTCTGGAAATTTCATTAAGAAAATATGCATTAAAAATTATATATTTTCTGAGACAATTTGATACTCAACACGAGGAGATCAAAAAATAGCATTTCGCTTCGTCTTTCACCTCTAAAAACTGTACCACTACTATACAACTGTGCCAAATTTTAACTAACTATTACAAATTGCCTGCCAGAAAAAATTGAAGCCAAATAATTTGAAGCCTCACTTATTGTGGATTATTTGGGAGATATTGATCATAGGAAGAATGAAAATACATCTGTTTGTTCGAGGATAGCCTTGTCTCTTATGGAGCAACACTTGTGAACAATGAGTTTAGATGATCCACCAACAATCTTATTTTATGTAGATGATCATGATGAGGATGAGCAACAGGTTTGTATTCTGTATTGTCGTTAAAACGAAAACCGATGTATTTTCTCAAATCTGTTCACCGTCATTGTATAAATAAAACCATACTTCGACCAGTATGGTCTAACACAAGATAGTGATATACTGACATGAATATAATGATTCCTAAACATTGGTGAATATAATTTCTATAGTATTTACAGAAGGATAGTTCACAGCCTCTTGAAAAATATACAAATTGATTTCTTTCACAATTTTAGTAAGAATGTGTTCATTTAGAAATTTGGAAAAAAATTAAATGGTGTCTCTAGCTCTACTATGTCAAAGAAAACCTCTGAGCTTCCTAAGCAAAGTGATCTTCATTCCATATCAAACTATATTTTTTTCCATATTAGTTCTCGGCTATGTGACCTCCAAGCTGTTACACCGAGAACACTCGCTGCTCGCCGAGAACACTCCAGACGAAAGTCCTGACATCGGTTCCACTGACGAAGCCTCCCTGGATAAATGCTCCTCTTCAGTTATAAGTAGAAGGTCTTCATCGTTTTCATCACTTTCAGGAGATTCATCATCCAACTTATTCAAAATATCTAGTAAATTTCGTCGTCTTCCAAAATATTGCCATTTACTAAACCCGTAAGTTTTTCTTCCTGCCCGTAAGATCTCTTCGATATTTCTATCATGCAACCTACGAACCACGATGAAAAGCAAAATAAAATAAACTACAAACCGCAACCAGGAAATTATTTTAAATATTTTTTCATACTGTAAGCGCATAGCGTAGACATTTAGCAACATAACAAAAAACCAAATTAGTTTAGAATAACAAAGATGTTAGTGGATAAAAATATAAAATACCAATAAATTACCTTACTAATGTGATAATTATTTTTCAAATTAAAAAAATATTTGCCGTAAAAATAAAAGTCAAAATACTCTTGACTAAAACGCGCCAACTTTTTCACTTACTTATTTGTAATAACGTATGACAAATACTGACGATTACCAAATAACTGTGTTTTCTTTTCTGTAGTCTATGGCTTGATCCCGCGTTTTACGTTGCATTCAGAAACATGTAGCTGTCACTAACATTTTTATGTGTCAAAATAATGTAAAAGCCAAAGTAAGTGCCAAGTATGATGTAAGTGCCAAGTATGTTGCCATTAGGCAACGATATGCATTTAAGGATTAAAATAGTTCTAAATAACTCGTTCACATAATAAATAAGTTTCACTTCACAAGTATCGATTTTCACGAGAATATTTTAATTCTCTTGTTCAAAATAAACTCTGTTTTTTTTTACTCTTGCAATAGTGAGTATATTTGGCGTCAATTTTGTAGAAATTCATTATTCACAATTAAATGAAACTATGTGATGTAGTATTATTTCTACTTTTCTTTAAGTTCTTTACCACGAGCTAGGTTTCGAAAAAAAAGGTCTTTGCTAATTGTCCACCTGAAAATGTTGTAATACAACGAAACCTAGGTCGTGGTAAAGAACTTATTGAAAGTAGAAATAATACTACATCACGTATTGTCATTTAATTGCGTCTTGCAATAGTCTTTTATTAATCTTGGAAGAAATTTTTTTTTAAATAAGTTTAAAACTACTCAAAAGATAAATATAAAAAGTCTTACGTTTTTGTTTTCGACGCATGACAATTTAGTTACGATAATAAATCACTTTGAAAAATATTCACGTAAATTTTGTCAATCAATTACTTAACTCTTTTGTCAGTATTCGACAATTGAAGTACAAGGTTGACTTTAATGATTTTCAATAACACTTGCTTTTAATAATAGACGCGGGGTATTCGCTAGGTGTGTGACATCAGCGCCGTCTAGCGTCCGCAACTTTATAGGCGCTTCAATTTTACTAGTACGCTTCAAATTAAAATAACGAAAAATATCAACTGTGACTTATATTACATGCATTTTTTTTCTTTATATTGTGTTACAAACTACATATCAATGTTCCTTTTCTATTTTTGTCGAAGAAAAGTAAGTGTTATTAGTGTTTTAGATAAAATTAGTTATATTAGGTTGTCTGTCTTGTTATTTATTATAAAGGAGGGAAAAATAATAAGATTTTAGTTGTTTGCACCCATAATATATAATATAATTTTGTTTTCAGCTCAACAACATGAGTACAATAATGTTTAAAATAATGAGTACCATAAATTCTAACCACAAACAATGTCAGATGGAATACAGTTTACAGAAGTTATCTATTTATTTTCTTCAATTCGATATTAAAATTCTGTAAAATTTCAGTTTGCTGTTTTATGAAGTATTTTACAATTTACTACACAATAACGATCGTGGTACATTTAAAAATTTTGCTTTCAATGCGTAAAAAATGAGGCATGAGTTCAGTACCGTAAAGATAATAATTAGTGATTTTTTTATGTTAAAGAATATATATAAATAAGACGTATTTAAGAAAAATAGGAATCTAGGAGAATTATAAAAATTAAACAAAAAGAAAATAAAAATTAAAATTTAATAAATTCATTAAATGGTAAATAATTATGACCTTTAAATATTTAGTTTATGAAATATATGTTTTTTAAATTATGATTTCATGGATAAAAAATCCTCTTTACTAATTTTAAATTTCAAGTTCTTTGGGTTGATAAACAATGAAATTTTCATTCTTGCTAAAATGCATTTATTCCCACTTATTAATTTATAATTTAAAACAAAAACATAAACCAAAGATTTTAAAACAAATTTTTAAGGTTGGCATAATTGAATGTTTTTGTTAATATTACGTAAGTGAAACGTAACGTGTAATTACGAAAGACATCACGTTCCTAAATTTTTTAAAGTTTTTATTAATATCTTATTTAACTTTTTTTTTATTACTGCCATTCATATTTACACGCTTGTCAGTAATTTTTTTTAACCAACTTATATTTCGTAATAAAATAATCACGACCAAGACCTATTTTTTTAAAATACATAGTTATTTATGTATATTCTTTCATTAAAAATCTGTGCTATTTGTGTATCTACTGTGTGTGTTTTGCTAAACTGCACTGGTTCCATAAGTAAACATGACTATATATATATATATATATATATATATATATATATATATATATATATATATATATATATAATATAAGTAAATTGTATTACCCCCGACAATATTTAACATGAGCCTTTAAAACTTACCATTTCTAATACAGCCAGCGCTGCGGTCGATTTCATTACCCCCACTCTGTAGTCCGCACCCGGCCGATGATATGAATTCATTATTTCAAATGCGATAAGTTTATATTTACGTGTTTACAAAGATCATATCCTAATATCAGCTGAATAGCAGTCTCCTTATCGCGATCAAATATCTTCATCTTAGTATCTTGCTGTAATAGAAATTAGATTATGGGGTCTGTGTCGAAGCCAGGCCGCAATTCTTTAGAACATCGAATACCTTATTTTGCTGTAGGGTTACTGAAGTTATATGAAAGAAACTGAATAAAAACATTTAGTTTTAAAAAATACATAATTTTTTTTTATTAGAGAAAATATACAACATATTAATAACAAAAAATAATTAGAACAATTCACGTACCACTACAAACTTTCACCATTTTGTAACGCGTTTCGTGTAAAAATGTACCCAGCGATCGTTTTAAAATTTTATGTAAATTCTAATTAAAACGTTATCTTAATTAAATCTCATTGTATATTATTATGAAAAGTATTTTGGAGGTGTCTCCATGTATGTTTAGTACTTAGTGGGTCTGTGTGGGTGTGGTGATTGCATCGGCTGTATGTGTGTGTGTGTATCTATAAGCAGTTACAGTGGCAAGTGTGAATTAGGGATGTTCAATCTTCTGTTTTGAATCGATCTCACGGATCTCTCGTAACTCACGGAATCGATGCTCGATTTGAATCGCTTAGGTTTGAATCGATCCTACGAAATCGTATTGTGATTTTTAAATAATATTACGTAAATGTTTACAGATTTATTAGCCAAACGGTTTTCATTACCATATAATTAAAAGTAGATAGAGTTGAATTATTTTAAATTTGACAAAAGCCAATTATTTATTTATTTATTTATCACCTTTTACGCATAGTACATATGGCGGACTTATAGCTACATGAGCAATCTTTTCCAGTCAACCATAACAATTGGTGTTGAAATTTAGTCGGTAGGCTGTAAGAGATTTTACAACGAAAATTTTTTATAGTACATTAGACAAAAAAAATAAAAAAAAATACAAAAGTATAAGTAATAAAAACTATCAACATCATTTGGGATGCGAAAGACACGAAAAAACAAGGACACAAAGGAAAAGGTTTCAGGAGAGGCAGGACTTTTTCACTCGATCTTTGAAAATTTTTGACGTGATACGTGATATTCCTGATGTCAGGATCCAGATGATTCCAAATATTTGCTGCTTGGACAGTGAAGGATTTCTCGTAAGTGGTATAGGTATGTTTAGGAATAAGTAGGGTGAGTGAACTTTCAGATCGTAGCCCAAAGCCGTGAGCAGAGAAATCTTTAAATTTGCCAGTCAGGTAATTGGGGCTCTGAGGATTTTTTGATATTTTAAAAAGAAATGTAAGTATGTGAACTATTTACATGTAAGCTTTTTTAAAATAATAACTTTGTTAGGCGTTAAGGATCTAGTTTATTACGGTCTACAATGAGAGCGTTGTTTGTATAGGAGAACAGCCGTTCGGAGAGCACTGATATGGCTACAACCGATAAATATTTCAAAGCTAATTTGCTTAGGTATGTCCATACAGTTAAATCTCCAATACAGTATTTGCCCAATATCCTATCAGATGCGCTCGTATTTTAATTAGAGGATCTCAGATATTCTCATGTGATCAGTGATTCCGTCTGATTTGAAGCTGTATTGAAATAAATCGATTAAAAAAAACGCGTTCCAAAAGAGCGATCATTGAATATACCGATTCAGATAGGGTATCTCTAGTATGAATATTCTGGACGTGGAACAAGGGCGTAGATCTTTGCGAATATCCCAACAAAGGACTTGTTGGGATATTCGCAAAGGTATGGCAGAAAAAAATATCCGTAATCTAACTATTTTTCCAGCATTTTATAAAGTGTTATTACATCTACTACCTAGCTCTTAGCTAGGTAATAGATGTAATAACACTTTATAAAAGGTTATTACATCTCAAAAGGTCATTACGGCCCAAAGTGAAATGCTAGTTCAGCAACATTGACAATGTAAAAGTGCTGCCGAAAAGCCAAGTGTCTCAGGAATTTGCTTTGGATACCTTCTATTCGCACATTTTACAATGCGGATACTATACCTGCGATCCAATTTCGAGGATGGTACGAAATAGTGAACAATGTAGCATTTTGAAACATGAAAAAGATTCGCAAATGCCAGTTATAAATCCAGCGGTTTACGACACTTTCTCTGTATTGATCAAAAAGTAATTAGATGTCCAGATTTATGTCCATATCAGGTGTTTTATTTACATTTTCCAGTCTAGTTCCGTCTATATAATAATGATAATTATTTAAACTTGTAATATGTAATGTAATGGATTAACACCAAAATTACTTGGATTAACCCAAAAGTAATGGATTAACACTTTCTTGGGCTCAAATACAATTTGTTGTTTAAATACAATCTGTCTTACAGAAGTTAGCCAAACTTTTTAAACCTTGTATATTGGAGTTCCTTGTTTTTAGGGCTTTATAGAAGAAAATATTTTAGGTTGTCAGTAATTAAATTATTTTGACGATGTTGAAAATCACTGGTAGATGAACGCGATGAATTTCGAGAAATTTGAAAAACTTCTGGTGTGGGAGAAATGAAGAATGCCCTTCAAAAGCTACTACGGCTTGCTATCGCTTTTTGTTAGAAGAACAGCACCAACGATATAAATCTCCAAGTACAACCAGCATTCGAAGTTTTTCACTAAATTGTCATCGTTTATCTTATCAAAAGTTTTTGAGAAATATGTATAGATAGATTCAAGTCGATGTTGTATATCTATGTTCCAGAGTACATATTGTGTATTGCTTGATGTTAGTGAGAAAATACCGCTTATGAGGAAAACTGTGTTGATTTGCGAAATAGGTATAAATAGAGCCAGCTCGATGATGCCTCTCCATGTTCCAGATTACATATTGTGTGTTGCGTGATATTAGTGAGAAAATACCGCTTATGAGGAAAACTGTGTTGATTTGCGAAATCGGTATAGATAGAGCCAACTCGATGATGCCCCTCCATGTTCCAGAGTACATATTGTGTGTTGCTTGATATTAGTGTGTTAGTGAGAAAGTACCGCTTATGAGGAAAACTATGTTGATTCGTGAAATAGCTATAGATAGAACCGATTCGATGATGCCTCTCCATGTTCCAGAGTACATATTGTGAATTACTTGATGTTAGTGAGAAAATACCGCTTATGAGGGAAACTGGGTTGATTCGCGAAATAGGCATAGATAGAGCCAACTCGATGATGCCTCTCTATGTTCCAGAGTACATATTGTGAATTACTTGATGTTAGTGGGAAAATACCGCTTATGAGGGAAACTGGGTTGATTCGCGAAATAGGCATAGATAGATCCAGCTCGATGATGCCTCTCTATGTTCCAGAGTACATATTGTGTGAATTGCTTGATGTTAGTGAGAAAATACTGCTTATGAGGAAAACTGTGTTGATTTGCGAAATAGGTATAGATACAGCCAACTTGATGATGCCTCTCCATGTTCTAGAGTACATATTGTGTGTTGCTTGATATTAGTGTGTTAGTGAGAAAGTACCGCTTATGAGGAAAACTGTGTTGATTCGTGAAATAGCCATAGATAGAACCAATTCGATGATGCCTCTCCATGTTCCAGAGTACATATTGTGAATTACTTGATGTTAGTGAGAAAATACCGCTTATGAGGGAAACTGGGTTGATTCGCGAAATAGGCATAGATAGATCCAGCTCGATGATGCCTCTCTATGTTCCAGAGTACATATTGTGTGAATTGTTTGATGTTAGTGAGAAAATACCGCTTATGAGGAAAACTGTGTTGATTTGCGAAATAGGTATAGATACAGCCAACTTGATGATGCCTCTCCATGTTCCAGGTTACATATTGTGTGTTGCGTGATATTAGTGAGAAAATACCGCTTATGAGGAAAACTGTGTTGATTTGCGAAATCGGTATAGATAGAGCCAACTCGATGATGCCCCTCCATGTTCCAGAGTACATATTGTGTGTTGCTTGATATTAGTGTATTAGTGAGAAAGTACCGCTTATGAGGAAAACTGTGTTGATTTGCGAAATAGGTATAGATACAGCCAACTTGATGATGCCTCTCCATGTTCTAGAGTACATATTGTGTGTTGCTTGATATTAGTGTGTTAGTGAGAAAGTACCGCTTATGAGGAAAACTGTGTTGATTCGTGAAATAGCCATAGATAGAACCAATTCGATGATGCCTCACCATGTTTCAGAGTACATATTGTGAATTACTTGATGTTAGTGAGAAAATACCGCTTATCAGGGAAACTGGGTTGATTCGCGAAATAGGCATAGATAGATCCAGCTCGATGATGCCTCTCTATGTTCCAGAGAACATATTGTGTGAATTGCTTGATGTTAGTGAGAAAATACCGCTTATGAGGAAAACTGTGTTGATTTGCGAAATAGGTATAGATACAGCCAACTTGATGATGCCTCTCCATGTTCCAGGTTACATATTGTGTGTTGCGTGATATTAGTGAGAAAATACCGCTTATGAGGAAAACTGTGTTGATTTGCGAAATCGGTATAGATAGAGCCAACTCGATAATGCCCCTCCATGTTCCAGAGTACATATTGTGTGTTGCTTGATATTAGTGTGTTAGTGAGAAAGTACCGCTTATGAGGAAAACTGTGTTGATTTGCGAAATAGGTATAGATAGACCCAACCTGATGATGCCTCTCCATGTTCCAGAGTACATATTGTGTGAATTGCTTGGCAGTGACAAATAGTAGACAAAATGACAAAATAGTAATTAGTGAGAACATATCACTTACTAAGAAAATTGCGTTGATTTGTGGATATCTTTTTTAATATGAGGGAGTAAATCTGATCGTATAAAACCAGTTCAAAGAGCTGACTAAAGCAAGAATTAAGGTTGGCCTATACTTACCTATACTGCTTTGCCTATACTTTTTAGCTTCATGTTTTGTTATACTTTTATATATTTGTATAACAGGAAGCAATATCTATCAAGAAGGAAATATACCAATAAAAATAGATCGAGGAAACAAAAGTAAAGAGGGCATGACAATTGGATGAACATCAGTCCTAATGAATCACTACCTGATCCCTTTTAAAGTGAAACTTTTATTGTATCGCCTCAGAATATTTCGTTTACCTATCGCATGTCGCATTACAGTCGGCCGCGGAGTGGGGGTAAAGAAACCAATATGGCGGTACCTATAGCTCTCATCAGCTGTGCAGCGTTGGTTTGGTACTACGATCGATGCAGTTTTTACCAGACACATTGAAAAAATAGAATGCATGTCAATGTTTACTTATTTTAGTTACCACAAAATATTATTTACATTTATAAACTGTGAGACTCAAAGCGAAGATGAAGTTAGTGATCAAATAATCGAAATTTAAAATAATTCAATGATTTATATAAATATTGATCTACGTTTTTAATATGTATATATATATCATACCGAACATTATATTTATTTATGTATTCTGTACTTTAGTACGCAGAGTAAAATAAACATTCATAGTTATATATCTTGTCTACTATTATCATTTCCTTTTTCACGTCTTAAGTTAATATTACTTTTAAAATCCTAAATCAAGTCGCTTTCGAAAAATTCTCAATTAAATGCCTACAATCTAAAAAAAGTTTCACTTTCATCGTGGTTTCCTAAAACCACACAACTTGTTTCTTACTCATTCGCTAAAGATTCTCATAAATCACATCTTCTGATAAATTGATACTATGAAAGTTGTCATAATAAGGCGACAAATGAGGCGAGCGATACAGTTATTGTATAGACACATATTGTATGGACCAACTGTATGGACATACGAAAATGAGAGAAGTATATTTGCTAAGCCCTTTAAAGTTCTAGGAAATTCAGAACAACGATTACGAGTCGAGTTGAAATTCTGTACTTTTTCAAGTGTAAGTTATGACGTTTCCTCTAAGTGCCCTGAAATTTTCTTTTGACTTTCTCGTACCTAGGATAAAACGTATAAAAATTGGTACTGAATCATACTGAGTTTTACAAATGTTTAATACAAAGCTCTTTTGTTTATTCCTACCAGTAATATCATAATTTATAAATAATGCTACACCTTAATAACAATGTGGATAAAGTAACTATACTTTACTAGCATTCCTGATGAAAGGATTCATACCTTAGTGAATGAATGAATGATCTTTAGTTATCACCCAGTTGAGGGCGACCGTATCTGCTCGTATCTTCCAGACAAAAACCATGATTTTTGCTTCATATATAGTCAAATCGTTGGTTTCTTAGGTCTATCTCTATGTTACAACCTTGTTTTTTTGATGCATGTCGCTGGACTTTCGAATAATCAAGTTTAACTCCAACAGAAATGTGTAAGGAAGTCGCGATTCGCTCAGCGGCACACGTGTCCAAACCATCCCAGATGACGATGCTGAATTTGATGAGCATCAAATTCAGCATCGTCTGCCGATTCTGACAAGAAAATTAAATGGTGTGATTGATGATCCGGTTGCGGATTGAGATTATTAGGATCTGCTAGAGATATTGAATTTGGATGACTTTGAGCTTGGCCAAACCCGCTTCGAGAAGGGCTTACGTTTCTGAGCTCTAAAGAAGGACGGGTAAGATGAGCGTCCGAAAAAGGTAACTCTCAATCGAAGCGGTGATGCTATTTTTCCTCCACAGACTTTAAGTGAGGCAAACGAGCGGATGCTTATCCGATTCTGGTACGGATCTTGGCAGAGGAGGCGATTTGCTTCTCCTGGACCAGCGGATTAGTGATCATTCGTTAGTAATCAATCATATTAATTTTAGGTTAACAGATGAAGTCAGATAATTAATTAATTAAAATTACATTGGGGGAAAGTTCTTCAACTTACTCAATCAAAATTGTTAATTTTTAATCTGTGTTAATGGATACAATAATGAAAATGTGCTATAAACTCATCCTACAATTAGGTTTGCCTATCAGGTATCAATGTAATAACGGTGTGCGGCATTGGGGGGGAGGTCTGTGAAGCTCGCGGCATATTTACGCCAATATGCACCACATACGGTCAAGACTGTCAGTTAGACTTACTGATAGTTAAAAACATATTTCTTTTTCTTATTAACTGTCAGTCGAGTCGGAACAAGAATCTACTTTACCGACCATGCCCTATTGCACGGTCCAATCGGTAAAGTATCCAGGCAAAATATGTTTTTAACTGTCAGTAAATCCGACTGAGAGTCTTGACCGTGTGTGGTACATACGGGCGTTAGACGCCTACAAACGACATAGGCTCGCATAAAACTAAACTTATAACGTGATGCGCTAGTGCCTACTCTTTATGTGCAGCTTCTCAAAATGACCAGTTTCATATTGCACAATCTTAAAAATATTTTTTATGATGTAAATATCCATGGGTCTATCAGACTTCATATGCCACTATGAGGGTTAACCCTCACAGCTGTTTTCGAAATACCATTTTTAAATGTTGAGCGTCTTTTAACACTTATATGATAAAATTAATTATGGAGATATTGATTAGCGTAATAATCCTTGATAGTCTTTTTGGTTTATTGCTATTGTTAATCCAATCTGCAGATTTAGGTTTGTCAGTTTATAGGGTTCCGTATCTCTAAAGGAAGAACGGAATCCTTATGAAATCGTCTATAACAGCCTTTTTTATTAATGCCTCATGATGTAGTAGCTTAATATCTAGCATAGATGTAAAATATATTAACCCCCAGATATCTCAATAACTAAAACTCAATATTTTTTCTTTGAAAATTTTCAAATTAATTTTCTTTTAATTTTATACTAACAAACATCAACATAACATCATGTTGAGTATCATCTGAAACGTCTTATTAAAAGAGTACAAAAATATTATTTTTCACAGTTTTAAATCGGATATTTTAAAAGATATATAAAAAATGCGAAAATGGAGTATTTCCGAAACGATTGAGCCAAAAATAGTGGAAAACCAGGTTGGTGAAAACTGACTAGGAGATTGGAGGAAAACTATAGCATCTGTCCTCGATCTTATATTTTTTAAATATGCACTTTGTTTTAAGGCATGTGAAAAGTAAAGTAGGCAATATATTTACGTTGTGAAAAATTAATATTTGTAAACAGTTTAATAGAAATACTATGTACCCTTAAATTTTTATAAGTACCTAAATATTTACATAAAACCTGCCTAGATCTTATATTTTTTAAATATGCACTTTGTTTTCAGGCATGTGAAAAGTAAAGTAGGCAATATATTTACGTTGTGAAAAATTAACATTTTTAAACAGTTTAATAGAAATACTACGTACCCTTAAATTTTTATAAGTACCTAAATATTTACGTAAAACCTGCCTATCTTGTTTAGAACTCATATTACGAATGTAGTGTGAGTTGTGAGAAAATACCGAGGTTTTCAAAATACCGGGGTGAGCCCGCCTCATTTACCGCCTTATTATGACAACCTTAGTAGTACCAATTTATCAGAAGACACACTTTACCTTTTGTTTCCTCGATCTATTTCTGTTGGTATATTGCCTTCTTGGTGGATGATGCTACATGTTATACAAATGTTGAAAAGTAGAACAGAACATGAAGTGGAAAAGTATAGGCCAAGTAGTATAGGTAAGTATAGGCCAACCTTAATCCTTACTTTAGTAAGCTCTTAGAACTGGTTTTATACGATCAGATTTACTCCCTCATATTAAAACAGATATCCACGAATTAACACAGTTTTCCTAGTAAGTGGTATTTTCTCACTAATATCAAGCAATTCACACAATATGTACTCTGGAACATGGGGAGATATCATCAAGTTGGCTCTGTCTATACCTATTCCGCGAATCAACACAGTTTTCCTAGTAAATGGTATTTTCTCACTAATATCAAGTAATTCACACAATATGTACTCTGGAACATGGGGAGATATCATCGAGTTGGCTCTGTCTATACCTATTCCGCGAATCAACACAGTTTTCCTAGTAAGTGGTATTTTCTCACTAATATCAAGCAATTCACACAATATGTACTCTGGAACATGGGGAGATATCATCGAGTTGGCTCTGTCTATACCTATTCCGCGAATCAACACAGTTTTCCTAGTAAGTGGTATTTTCTCACTAATATCAAGCAATTCACACAATATGTACTCTGGAACATGGGGAGATAT
Organism: Druceiella hillmani; assembly: GCA_039881145.1. Lineage (NCBI taxonomy): Eukaryota > Metazoa > Arthropoda > Insecta > Lepidoptera > Hepialidae > Druceiella > Druceiella hillmani. Next base: position 10,607,788 of record JAYKKI010000071.1, on the reverse strand, counting down.
CATCAAGTTGGCTCTGTCTATACCTATTCCGCGAATCAACACAGTTTTCCTAGTAAATGGTATTTTCTCACTAATATCAAGTAATTCACACAATATGTACTCTGGAACATGGGGAGATATCATCGAGTTGGCTCTGTCTATACCTATTCCGCGAATCAACACAGTTTTCCTAGTAAGTGGTATTTTCTCACTAATATCAAGCAATTCACACAATATGTACTCTGGAACATGGGGAGATATCATCGAGTTGGCTCTGTCTATACCTATTCCGCGAATCAACACAGTTTTCCTAGTAAGTGGTATTTTCTCACTAATATCAAGCAATTCATACAATATGTACTCTGGAACATGGGGAGATATCATCGAGTTGGCTCTGTCTATACCTATTCCGCGAATCAACACAGTTTTCCTAGTAAGTGGTATTTTCTCACTAATATCAAGCAATTCACACAATATGTACTCTGGAACATGGGGAGATATCATCGAGTTGGCTCTGTCTATACCTATTCCGCGAATCAACACAGTTTTCCTAGTAAGTGGTATTTTCTCACTAATATCAAGCAATTCATACAATATGTACTCTGGAACATGGGGAGATATCATCGAGTTGGCTCTGTCTATACCTATTCCGCGAATCAACACAGTTTTCCTAGTAAGTGGTATTTTCTCACTAATATCAAGCAATTCACACAATATGTACTCTGGAACATGGGGAGATATCATCGAGTTGGCTCTGTCTATACCTATTCCGCGAATCAACACAGTTTTCCTAGTAAGTGGTATTTTCTCACTAATATCAAGCAATTCACACAATATGTAGTCTGGAACATGGGGAGATATCATCGAGTTGGCTCTGTCTATACCTATTCCGCGAATCAACACAGTTTTCCTAGTAAGTGGTATTTTTTCACTAATATCAAGCAATTCATATAATATGTACTCTGGAACATGGGGAGATATCATCGAGTTGGCTCTGTCTATACCTATTCCGCGAATCAACACAGTTTTCCTAGTAAGTGGTATTTTCTCACTAATATCAAGCAATTCACACAATATGTACTCTGGAACATGGGGAGATATCATCGAGTTGGCTCTGTCTATACCTATTCCGCGAATCAACACAGTTTTCCTAGTAAGTGGTATTTTCTCACTAATATCAAGCAATTCACACAATATGTAGTCTGGAACATGGGGAGATATCATCGAGTTGGCTCTGTCTATACCTATTCCGCGAATCAACACAGTTTTCCTAGTAAGTGGTATTTTCTCACTAATATCAAGCAATTCACACAATATGTAGTCTGGAACATGGGGAGATATCATCGAGTTGGCTCTGTCTATACCTATTCCGCGAATCAACACAGTTTTCCTAGTAAGTGGTATTTTCTCACTAATATCAAGCAATTCACACAATATGTAGTCTGGAACATGGGGAGATATCATCGAGTTGGCTCTGTCTATACCTATTCCGCGAATCAACACAGTTTTCCTAGTAAGTGGTATTTTTTCACTAATATCAAGCAATTCATATAATATGTACTCTGGAACATGGGGAGATATCATCGAGTTGGCTCTGTCTATACCTATTCCGCGAATCAACACAGTTTTCCTAGTAAGTGGTATTTTCTCACTAATATCAAGCAATTCACACAATATGTACTCTGGAACATGGGGAGATATCATCGAGTTGGCTCTGTCTATACCTATTCCGCGAATCAACACAGTTTTCCTAGTAAGTGGTATTTTCTCACTAATATCAAGCAATTCACACAATATGTAGTCTGGAACATGGGGAGATATCATCGAGTTGGCTCTGTCTATACCTATTCCGCGAATCAACACAGTTTTCCTAGTAAGTGGTATTTTTTCACTAATATCAAGCAATTCATATAATATGTACTCTGGAACATGGGGAGATATCATCGAGTTGGCTCTGTCTATACCTATTCCGCGAATCAACACAGTTTTCCTAGTAAGTGGTATTTTCTCACTAATATCAAGCAATTCACACAATATGTACTCTGGAACATGGGGAGATATCATCGAGTTGGCTCTGTCTATACCTATTCCGCGAATCAACACAGTTTTCCTCATAAGCGGTGTTTTAAATAACCATGAATGTAGTGTGAGTTCTAGTCGTGGTTTTTTGTAATAAATTATCAATAAACTGCGAATTATACCGTCAATTTGAGAAACGCCGATGTATCGTGATATCTGTGGGTCGACTCCCATCCGTGGGCGAGTAAATAGTGGTGAACAGACGATTTGAGGTCAATATCGAGCCAGTTCTAGTGACTCACCGCGATAAAGAGCGGCTGTTACGAAAGCGTCTTCATCAGTTAGTTGATTGCGTGCGTAACTTGATTAGATACACTATACATAATGTTCCGTCCGCTCTTTGTTTATTTTGTTTCAAGTCGTTGGGGACTTTTAGGCTTAAAGAAAATGGCGTATGGGAGTATTTTGTAACCGTACGTTGGGAGTGAAACCACTTTAGGATTCGCCTTTGTGTGTATGCTTGAGTGTTGGACGCGTAAAATTCGATTTTTGTCTTGAGCAATAAGCATTGTAAAAAGTTAAACGAGAGTTTTTTATATAAAATAATTAATAAATTGTTCACAGCCTATCAATAGAGACGTTTAACGTTGCACTTAGTAGAATTAAACAGTTTTGATGTGAAACATCTATAGGCGCAGGTATAAACCGGATCGTTGGCGTAGCGACGCTTGCCGTGGCGACGGGTCGACACGCTATACTTAGGTATATATATATATATATATATATAGTCTATATGTAGTAGAGTGTACGGTATGGCGACGTGTCGCCATGCACAACCGACTACGCGACCCCCTCCTCACTCAGTTCGACGCTGTTGTTTACTACGGTACACATAACCTGTGCTTTATTATTTTTGTATTAATTGTAAATAAATGTTTATTAAATAAAGTTACCATTTTCTGTAAGAAATTCGTAATACTTTATTTTTTCATTATGCTATATTTAGTTCCTGTAATAATCTTGGCTTTTATGCATATTACTTGTACGAAAACGATGTTTCACATCTGCCAGGCGTCCCGTGACGGCTCATTTATTTTTTTAATGTTATTTAAATTAAGAATATATTATAAAAATTAAGCACAGCATTCAACAACCATTTTGTTGTCGCCCTGTTTTACCGACCTGTTGTGTATTATTTGTTACTAGTGTCAACAGATGGCGTTGAATCGTGTTAATAGGGAAATGTCATTGAGCGTAACACGGCTATCGTAGTTCCAGTGTGACGCCCGTTAAAAAAGGCTACACTTCAAGTAGGTTCCATGAATCCCGCTAATATCATAACAAATATTATTTCGTTTTAGTTCTAATGTAGATATTTTGTATTTATTTAATTTTAATATTGTTTAAATTGTTTTCATCTTAATTTTGTATTACGTATTACACCCATATATTCTAAAAGTATTATGTTCAGGAATAAGTCAAGATAATGATTTCGAATAAAGGAAACAATATTTTTTAAGGTTAGATGAACGCTGAAAAAAATTGTTTATGGCTATTTGTAAAAACTGAAAATAAAACGAAGCTGGCCAAATGGCGAATAAGTCGGAAAGAACCAATAATATACGAAGTTGGCCGAATGGCGTATTAAACCGGAAAGATTCATAATACACGAAGCTGGCCAAATAGCTAATAAATCGGAAAGAGCCAATTATATACGAAGCTGACCGAATGACAAGGCGCGTCTTACCATCATAACATTTTAACTCCCATCCAAACGCGTTATTAGATGTTTTACATCAAAAATATATTAATGTAGCGCAACATGATGTCATTGTGTCCTTTTCTCCCATATCCTTCCCCTTGTCCATATGCGAATACAGCGCTTAGGGCGTCATTAAATTACGCTTTTCCATTTTCATTTACTTTAATTTTTCTTAAGCTGCTAATATAGTTCATAAAGTCAGAAGTCATTGTTATCCATCGATAATGCTTTAAGCATGGCAGGATATTTATTTTAATGAGGAATTAATAACTTGACCCAAACATCACCACTTTTGTTCCAAGTACTTTTTAAAATAAATAACAGTTACTGTGGCTCATTTGTAAATGATAGATAAATTCTGTCATAGATTTTTTTAAGATCTTTTTAAGACGTACATTTTATCCGTACATACTATTAATGTGTCTGTAATTGTTTCGCCAGAGTTCATTACGAAAGCGCCCAGACTGGCGACTTTTTCTCCAACTATGTTGGCATTATTACCGTGGCTCATTTGTTAATTTATAGATAAATTTCGTCATCGATTTTTTAAAGATCTTTTTAAGACGTACATTTTATCCGTACATACTGTTAGCGTATCTGTAATTATTACGCCACCATTCGTCACGATAGTATCCAGATAGGCGACTTTTTCTCTGACCATGTTAGGATTATTACCATAGCTCATTTATAAATGATAGATAAATTCTGTTATAGATTCTTTAAGATCTTTTTAAGACGTACATTTTATCCGTACATACTATTAGTGTATCCATAATTGCTTCGCTAGTGTTCGTCACGATAGCGCCCAGACCGGCGACTTTTTCTCTGACTATATTGGCATTATTACCGTGGCTCATTTATAAACGATAGATAAATTCTGTCATCGATTTTTTAAAGATCTTTTTAAGACGTATAATTTATCCGTGCACACTATTAGTGTATCAGTAACTGTTTCCCCAGAGTTCATTACGAAAGCCCCCAGACTTGCGATTTTTTCTCCAACTATGTTGGCATTATTACCGTGGCTCATTTGTAAACTTATGGATAAATTCTGAAATCGATTTTTTTAACACGTACAGTTTATACGTACATACTATTAGCGTATCTGTAATTATTACGCCACCATTCGTCACGATAGTATCCAGATAGGCGACTTTTTCTCTGACCATGTTAGGATTATTACCATAGCTCATTTATAAATGATAGATAAATTCTGTTATAGATTCTTTAAGATATTTTTAAGACGAACATTTTATCCGTACATACCATTAGTGTATACATAATTGCTTCGCTAGTGTTCGTCACGATAGCGCCTAGACCGGCGACTTTTTCTCTGACTATATTGGCATTATTACCGTGGCTCATTTATAAACGATAGATAAATTCTGTCATCGATTTTTTTAAGATCTTTTTAAGACGTATAATTTATCCGTGCATACTATTAGTGTATCTGTAACTGTTTCGCCAGAGTTCATTACTATGTTGGCATTATTACCGTGGTTCAATTATAAACAACAGATAAATGCTACCACCAAGTTTTTTCAGATAATTTTACCACCTACAATGGACTCTTACATACTATTAATGTATCTGTAATTGTTTTGACAGCGTTCGTCACGAAAGCGCCCAGACCGGCGACTTTTTCCTTAATTACTTTGTCATTATTAATTATAACCTCAATCGGGAAACCATAAGCTGCCATATTGTAAAAGTTGTTTGTCATTAGGATTAATTGTGTGAAAGTTTTTGTCGCGGCAGTGTGTTGGGTTCATCACAAGGCATACGGCCTATGACGGCGGCGATACGCCGCGGGGACACTGTTTCGAATTCCGCCCGCTCGCCGGCTGGATTGGTGACCTGGTTAGCTGTTAGAGATTGCTCTTGTAGGAATAAGTCCGCCATATGTATCAATTAGATAGATTAAAAATAAACATACAAACATTTATTATATCAGTAGGATTGTCTAAAGGAAGCCATTAATACAAATATAAGAAATATTTTCCCATAATGAAGTAGAACACACGACAACCTCCAAACGGTTACAGAGCAGTCATTTTAATATTCTTGACCTCGCTGTCACATACGGTAGCCGAGTCAACCAGTCGCACTTCCGTCTGATATGACATAATTTCCAAGCACATTTGTTTGTTGAACATACTTGAACGAATTGTAAAGCGGCGGTTTAAATAAATACGATTAGATTTAAAAAAAAATGTTATAAAACATGTTTGCCTTAAATTATAAAAAGTTACGAAAAAATTAACATTGAAGTTAATGATTAATGCACGTCCGAGATACCGTACAAAAAGGTAAGAAAAATTAACATTGAAATTAAATATTAATGCACATCCGAGATACTATACAAAAAGTTACGAAAAAATTAACAATGCAATTAAAGATTGATGCACGTCCGAGAAGCCATACAAAAACTTATGAAAAAATGAACATTGAAATTAAAGATTAATTAATACACGTCCGTGATACCATACAAAAAGTTACGATAAAATTTACATTGAAATTAAAGATTAATTAATGCACGTCCGAAATACCATACAAAAAGTTACGAAAAAATGAACATTGAAATTAAAGGTTAATTAATGCACGTCAGTGATACCATACAAAAAGTTACGAAAAAATTGACATTAAAATTATAGATTAATACACGTCCGAGATATCATACAAAAAGTTACGAAAAAATTAACATTGCAATTAAATATTGATGCACTTCCGAGATACCATACAAGAAGTTATGAAAAATTTAACATTGAAATTAAATATTAATGCACGTTAGAGATACCATACAAAAAGTTACGAAAAAATTAACATTGAAATTAAATATTGATGCACTTCCGAGATACCATACAAAAAGTTCTGAAAAATTTAACTTTGAAATTAAATATTAATGCACGTTAGAGATACCATACAAAAAGTTACGAAAAAAATAATATTGAAATTAAAGATTAGTGCACGTCCGAGATACCCCAACAAATAATATTACATTACATGTGATATATTAATGCATAAAAGTATGCTCAGTTAATTTATAAAAGTTTTGTAATTACATAAAAATGCACCATATATTATATTTTGTTGGGTTATGTTGTACTAGTTCATGTTGAGTTGAGTTGAGTTATGTCAGATATTGTTGGGTTGGGTTTGGTTATGTTGAATTATGATAGGTTAAGTTGGGTTCGGTCAGGTTATGTTGGGTTGTGTCGAGTTATATTGAGTTGGGTTAGATTATATTAGGTTTGGCCGGGTTATGTTGGGTTATATCACGTTTGTTCCATGCGTCTTTTCGCTTTTAGATTATTTACTTAACCATATACCCTACACTTTAAAATGAAAATAAATTTTGTTCAGTTACAAATGTGATATACTGGAATTAGGTCTTCGTTGTACTTTTTACTTTTAATAAACTATATAAAAAGTCTATTGCAGACACTACAAGGATACGTTTTTCAACCACATCGCGTTCAAACAAAACATTGACTTTTAAGAACAGTTTATATTTTAAAACTGGCGATACAAAGCAAAATTATTTGCAACAAATAAAAAAAGGGAGACAAAACAATCTTCTATCCTTATTGATTTTATTGCTTTCTAAGAAATCGTACACAGCACAATAACGGACCGTTATATTGAATTATTATAAACTAGCGTGACCCGTGCGAAGTCTTCGCATTATTATTTATTCCATTATGAAGCTCAGATGACAGATCAAACAAATATTTTACTAAAATTGACATATAGAGGCGCAAGTATCAAAAGCATTGAGCTAAAGCGCCACTTTATTTATACGTGAGTGGATTTGAAATTAAACAAACATTTTACCGACCGTCAATCATATTGACGTTGAGCCGTTAGATGGCAGCATTGCTGTTTTGTGTATATAATTTTAATAATTAATTAATTTGCAAAAACAATAGCAATAATAAATTTTTTAGTTGTGGATGCCGGTAGAGCAAGCAATTATCTATAAAATGATATATAATTTATGTGGATTAGTTATGAGGTTTTTTCTAAAAGGGAGAGTAACATCTTAAAACCTTAGCGTATTAATATATATGATATTTATCAATTAAGACTGAATTACACAAGTTAAACTCAACCAAACATCGCAAAATCAAAGCAAATAACACGCGCACGCAGCAAGCGGCAACCTGGGATCGCGTACTCTTGATCGTACTCGTTATCTGTGGGTGACGTTAAACTGGCGGGAGGAGATGAGTGTCGCTTCTTTACGCAATAATAGTTAATATTCTTTGCCCCAAGCGAGAGAGAGAGAGAGCGACTTTAATTTGAATTCTATTAATAAATAATTTTTTATAAAAAAGTAACTTAAAAAAATTAAAGAAGAAAAACCCAAGCATCGAGATTCGATCTCAGACTGCCGCCCACTTCCGTACGCAATACAATGCTTTACCGCTGCGCCAATGTCTCACTGAGCAAAGTGACGTAATAAAGATATACTTACTAACTCGGATGCTCTATATTCGTCCGGGTGTACTTGGTGTTGGACGAAAATGTTGGGAGTGTCATGGACAGAATTTCGTGCAAACACCTGCATACTTCAAGAACTCGGCATCACGCGGCGTCTATCAACCCAAGTATAGTCTAGAATTTGAAAGTTCTTTGGCCATGTCTTGAGGGACTTCATAGAGCGTTTGGTGATCCAGGAAAGGGTGGAAGGAAACAGACCGCATGGCAGATCGTCCATACGATGGACTGATCAAATAAAATCAGCAGTTGGAGACCCTCTACATAAATGCACAAGGATGTCGGCCAATAGGTTAAGATGGCGAGAAATTATGAGGAGGGTCGCAGCAACCACCAATGATGAAGTAGCCTCATCACGACCACGACCGCTCTGTCAAGAGCGACACGACTACGTACTTGGTGCAGCGCCGAGTATACCCGAAGTCGATCCGTTCGATCATACTAAGCCTATCGCCGAGTATATCCGAATAACATCACGCTCGGCGTGAACCAAAATAAGTTCCCACTTCAAAAATATTTGCCCACGTTTAGATTATTGTCTTTATTGCAGTTCAGCGTTTGTGTAAGACAACAGATCTTGAAGAAACCGTCAAGCAAGTGACAATTGTTGCTGGAAGAAATCCGGTGTTTGAGCCCTCAAATCTTTGTGTTGGAGCCGGAGGGAAGCCTTAAAGTTTTTTTATACATAGAAAATTGATTATTTTTTTATATCTATCAAACATCTACATCTCCCTTCTTCTTGGCCCTTCATCTTTCTTTCAAGTGTCGTTCGTCTTTTTTATTACTAAGTCATTAAATGGAACAATTTTTCTATTTTAACCACCGGTATTTAAAAATCTTAGGTACTTCCCGCAACTCTATTAAATTTGAAATTTGGCATGGAGACGGATTGCATAGGATATTGAATAAAAATAATATTTATATTAAAATTGTAGGTTAATATTCATAATGTGTTACATGATGTAACCTAATAGGTTTTGTTTGTTAAGAATATACGTAAGGCAAACCCAACAGTTACATCTTTACATGTAAATTATATCATCGTGGCGAATTCACATACTCGTTCCAACATCTCGGCAAACATTGGACGAGAATATCGGGCACGAACACGTATACGCGTATTTGTTCACAAACTCGGAGGGTATTTTAAAAAATGAAAGACGTTGAAATCGACGCGGGGTCCATATTATGTTTTAATGAACTTATACGAATATTTTACCAGAGAAAGATAAATAATAAGAAGTAATAAATAATCGAAACAAATAAAAAAAAAATTCTGAAAATAAATTAAATATTTTCATTTCAAAAAATTGGAGTATTAAGAAAATAATTTAAATAGTATTTATACTTTGGGGCAATATTTTGAACAATTATATAGTGAAAGAATATATTAATTATAAAAAAGCCTTTGTCGCGTTCATCGCTTGTTAAGTATCTTCAGACATACTTAGAAATTGGAGCTTCGGCAGGTATTTTTTATTTGCAATTTCTGACTTTACTATGTAGAGAAACTGCTTGCTTTCGAAAATAACCTTTCTATGGAACCTAATATTATCAGGGATACTTTCAATATCTTTCGAAAAATGTAGAAACTATTTCTTCATAACTCCTAGAAATTTAATCTTTGAAGTCTCTTATTTGCTTTATAAAAGTTAAATCCTGAAAAACGGATTAAATTCTTAAACGGATTAAATTCTGAAAAAAGGATTATTTACCGGAATAAACGATTACTCGCAGGTTTCTCACAGTTTTGCCATATCAATGTATTGGAATTTGAAGCAGTAACCGTAAAATTATCTAAATTAACGTTTATATTTTCTGTTACTAACTCATTTTTAATAAAATTCGTTATATTTACAAAATTTGTTGCATATTCTACATGATTTTTATTTTAAATCTTGTGTCTGAAAAAGTAAAAGTGAAAAACTGCATAGATTTCAACGTCTTTCATGTTCCTTTGACTCGGGCCCAAAAAAACCGACATCGAGGAAAGCGTAGCACCCGAGAAGCAACTAGCCGAGCACGGAGTGCTGTTCACACAATCGTAGTCCGCCACTCTCGGCGAGTATATGAATGTACCATCACATTCTAATGCTGCGTAACTGCCTAGTCACGAGATCTTCACGCCATAGTCTTTAAGAAAATACGTACGAGTGTAGGCTTGGGGAAATTTTTAAATGAAAATGTCAGAGATAACACGAATGCTCAAAATTTGACTTTTTCTACTACTTTTAAGGCCAAAGACTCATGGAATTGATTTTTTCTACTATTTTTAACACTAAATGCTTATGTAATTGACTTTTCCTACTAGTTTTAAGGCCAAAGACTCATGAAATTGACCTTTTCTATTACTTTTAAGACTAAAGGCTTATGGAATTGACTTATATTCAGAAGTTTACAAAAATAACTTTTGAAAATGACACATATAGGTCGATATTTCAACTGAATGAGTTAGAGAACCGTTTGGTTCCTTGCGGCCGTTGTCATTTGACTAAGTTAAGACTTGAATAATTGTGCGCTGTGTTATTTGATCTTAAGTCAATTAGATCTTACCATTGGGTATATTTGAGTCACTCATTGTGTTATCAGATTCAATTTATAGAAACTCGGGATGGGTGATGAAATAAAAAAAACTGGTAAGCATGAGTGGAACTCGCACTACGAGGGTTCCGAATATATTTAAGCATTAATAAAAACAACTAGCGTGACCCGTGCGAAGTCTTCACATTATTTATTCCATTATGAAGCTCAGATGACAGATCAAACAAATATTTTACTAAAATTGACATATAGAGGCGCAAGTATCAAAAGCATTGAGCTAAAGCGCCACTTTATTTATACGAGTGGATTTGAAATTAAATAAAAATTTTACCGACCGTCAATCATATTGACGTTGAGCCGTTAGATGGCAGCATTGCTGTTTTGTGTATATAATTTTAATAATTAATTAATTTGCAAAAACAATAGCAATAATAAATTTTTTAGTTGTGGATGCCGGTAGAGCAAGCAATTATCTATAAAATGATATATATATAATTTATGTGGATTAGTTGTGAGGTTTTTTCTAAAAAGGGAGTGTAACATCTTAACCTTAGCGTATTAATATATATGATGATAATGATGATAACGGCACATAATATTTCTATTAAACTATTTACAAAATTTTAATTTTTTAGAACGAAAATATATATTTCACAGTCGCATATTTAAAAAAAATTTTTTTTGTGGGATTTAACCACAGATTAATAATTATAGGCTATTTGACTGATGTCGATATTTTTTTCTAAAAATGGTTTAAACTGCAGAGTAGGTTTAAAAAAACATTGGGGTGAAAAAAATAATGCATATAACAAACAATTAATCGAAACTCCTAAATAGGAAAAGTGTAAATTTTTTTGTTCATTAAATATAAAAAGTTATTACGAATTAAGTTCCCACACAAAAAACGAGAAAATTATAATATTCAATATGTAACTTAAACGCAATATTTAACGAGTTATTAAAGATATTTAATAAACTCCCTTGTAATGAATGCTAAATAACTGGCCAGTGACGTCATAAGCCAGCTGTGTTTTATATGGGGAGTGCTTTCAAATCTGGGGGGGGGAGGACTATGACTATTCCCCTCTCCTCGGTGTGACTTCAACCAAAGCAAGAACAATAATACTAGCGCCAAACTGAAGTAATGAAGGATCGTATATCGTTTATATTTTTGCGAATTCCGATCGCGATATTAGTCTCGTGATTACAATATAATCATGATCCTAATACGCCTCACAAATCAGTCTTAGTTTTACGTTACGATCCATTTTTGAACTTTTTGAGTTAAATATTCTAAATCGTTGTGGATTCATTAAAATAATGTTTGAAAAAATAGTATACGATATAAAGTTAACATAAAAGCGTTAGATTACATACGTACGGCTCATTATTATAAAGTGTTCGTTGTAAGGGTTTATGTTACAAATTTAAACCGCACAGTTCTGTGCACAAATAAAGCAGATAATAAATAAATAAACCGTTGTAAATACTAAATAAATAAACCGTTGTAAATACTAAATAAATAAACCGTTGTAAATACTTTAATAAATGCATCATAAATATTTTTTATATAAAAAAGCGTTTAGAACGAAATGCTATTATGGTCCTTTTTTACCCTAGCAATTTTTACCCTAGCAATTCTGGCACAAAAGAGCAAGTTAGTTTGATATGAAGGTAATAGATAAATTATTTGGTTTATGAAGTTTCTTTTCTAAATTATGATTGGAAAGCCAAATATGATGTACAAGTACAGGTGGGTGAGGATAAATGATGACCTTTTAAAACTATATAAGAACAACTGTATATCAAAGAAAGCGACAGGAGTTGTGTATTATATGTGGAATGTTGGTGCTAAAAATGATGCAAAATACGAATTAAACTTTATATAAAGTTTTTCTCAACTTATAGTATAGTGCCAATACGTTGATCAAGTTAGTATGATATAAAAAATATCCAGGATTCGAGATAATACAGAGTCAATAAATCGTAGACACACTCGTATCAATTTCAAATACAGACTCGAGCACAACATCTTTACTCAACTTGAAATGCTTGACTCCAGTTTAGCAATTCATTTTCAAATACAGACTCGAATACGACAACTAAACTCAACTTGAAATACAGACTCCAGCATAGCAATTAATTTTCAAACACAGATTCGAGCACAACAACTCAACTCAACTTGAAATACAGACTCCAGCACAGCAATTCATTTTTAAACACATATTCGTGCACAACAACTTAACTCAACTTGAAATACAGACTCCAGCACAGCAATTCATTTTCAAACACAGATTCGAGCACAACAACTCAACTCAACTTGAAATACAGACTAGAGCACAGCAATTCATTTTCAAACATAGATTCGAGCACAACAACTCAACTCAACTTGAAATATAGACTTCAGTACAGCAATTCATTTTCAAACACAGACTCGAGCATAACAACTCAACTTGAAATACAGACTCCAGCAAAGCAATTCATTTTCAAACATAGACTCGAGCACAACAACTCAACTCAACTTGAAATACAGACTCCAGCACAGCAATTCATTTTCAAACACAGACTCGAGCATAACTCAACTTCAAATACGGACTCGAGCAAGCTATCGGACCGTAATCGGATGTTGGTATATGCAAACGGGTTGTGACATTGTGGGTGTCTGCCTACTCGTAAGTAACACCCTGGATCAAAAAACAATACGCATCCCAAGACTGATACCTTATTAAGATTATATATTTCTACAAACATACTTTAGAATTGTTTTTTTTTTCAGTAAACTTTATATAACATACTTTGCTGAGACATGGACAATGACAGAAAAAGTTAAACATACCATTTCTGCTTTTGAAAGAAAGATTTTAAGAAGTATTTTTGGTTATCTAAAATGAAACTACATCTGGAGAAGAAGAACAAACTCTGAACTTTATAAATTATTTAAAAAACCGGATGTGGTCAAATACAACGCAATTCAGAGAATAAAATGTGCAGGGCACTTGAGCAGAATGGATGACAGTCGGGCAACAAAAAAGATTTTCTCAGCCAGACCATTGGGCTCTCGAAAAAGAGGAAGACCTAAACTTAGGTGGCTCGACTGCCTGGAAAAATACTTTAAAATCTTAAAGGTAAGAACTGGATGTCTCTGGCTAAAAACAGGAAAGCTTGGGAGTTGATTCTGCGGAAGGCAGGGGGCCCATCCTGGGCTGTCAAACCATTGAAGAAGATAAAGAAACTTTATGTAAGGTACTTGATACAAATAAGGCCTATGTTCTAATAAGGCCTATACACCCAAAAATTAAAAAGAATAAACCCAACTTCGAAGATAAGGTCTACCTAATTTAGGTATGCCTTATTTGTATCAAGTACCTTATTCCGTTTTTTCAGTCTACAATGTTAATCAAGATACATTTTTAGTTACACAAACCTGTTAAGTACGAGTATAACTCGTACTGTGAGGGTTCCGTAACATTTGAGGGCACGTAGTTCTGGTTACTATTTACAAATATTATTATTTTTTGCCATGTAAATATGTTGCTTATTATATTTTTTACAGGCGTAAAATTATCTTGAATTTCTCAAAAACTATGATATTTAGAAACATTGCTCCATAGTTATCTGGTATGATGTAGGTAAACTTCTAGAAATCTTTTTTTCACAATTTTGACTTTTATTTTATGAGATGAGGGAGATGAACGTATGTTTTGTGGACATGTTAATGAATAATGTGGAAACAAATAATACTGAATAATCTTGTATATTTAATTTCCAATTGATACTTAACTTTTGAATGTGGAGCCAAATCAATCACATCTTTCGTTTTTTTTATTCATTGCTAGTTCTTGTTATTATAACGTTAACAATACTATAGACATTTTGTTGTTTTTATTTTATAAAACTAATGGCATTCTTTTTAATAAGAATTCAGTACTCATACTTCATTTATAACGCTTTAATAAGGAATATGTGTGCTAAATTCTTGTTTAAAAAAGATTTCATTGGTTTTATAAAATAAAACAACAATATTTCTATGGTTTTTTTAAATTCTGATTAATTCTTTATGAAATCATCTAATTGATAAATTCGGCTCGTTTTAATGTTTGCTCAAACTTAGTGAGAATTTTTCCAGGGTCCTGGAGAAGGAAAACCAGCGTCATTTAATTTTCGCATGCGCCAATCCTCGTTTACCCGAATTAAAACATTTAAAAAATATCATTTTTATACTTTAATATTTTTAACTGTTAAATTGTTTCTATTAAAGATCTATACGTTCAAGATGACATTTTAAAACTGAAAGATAGTAGTTTTTGTGCATAAAATTAATTAATACGTGTATTTTAAAATTATTTTTTAAAAATATGTATTTTTCCTCATATTTAACTGGGTTTAGTGTATCGCTAAAATCGAAACAACTAGCAAGTTTTTAATTTATTTATCGTTTTTCAAAATAGTAACTGTCCAATGTAAACAGCTAATTTTTCTCAGAGATCAAGTGCATAGTACATCATAAAAGAAATAAAACCCACAATTGACTCGTTCGGCCTATTTCTAATCTTATTTTTTTGCATATAAATGTATCGCTAAATGCATATTATTTTTTTGCATGTAAATGTATCGCTAAATGTATATTATTTTTTGCATATAAATGTATCGCTAAATGCATATTATTTTTTTGCATGTAAATGTATCGCTAAATGCATATTATTTTTTTGCATGTAAATGTATCGCTAAATGTATATTATTTTTTGCATATAAATGTATCGCTAAATGCATATTATTTTTTTGCATGTAAATGTATCGCTAAATGTATATTATTTTTTTGCATGTAAATGTATCGCTAAATATATATTATTTTTTGCATGTAAATGTATCGCTAAATGCATATTATTTTTTTGCATGTAAATGTATCATTAAATGCATATTATTTTTTGCATGTAAATGTATCGCTAAATATATATTATTTTTTGCATGTAAATGTATCGCTAAATGCATATTATTTTTTTGCATGTAAATGTATCGCTAAATGTATATTATTTTTTGCATGTAAATGTATCGCTAAATATATATTATTTTTTGCATGTAAATGTATCGCTAAATGCATATTATTTTTTTGTATGTAAATGTATCGCTAAATGTATATTATTTTTTTGCATGTAAATGTATCGCTAAATGCATATTATTTTTTTGCATGTAAATGTATCGCTAAATGTATATTATTTTTTGCATGTAAATGTATCGCTAAATATATATAATTTTTTGCATGTAAATGTATGGCTTTATATATCTTTTATAGATGTAAAATTATCGTGAATTTGTCAAAAAGTGTATATTTAGAATCATTGCTTTATTAAATAGTTTTCCCGCATAATGTAGATAAATGAGATAACATTTTAGATCTAAAATTGGTTTATAAAATAAAACAACAATATTTCTGATGTAAAATGTTATCATAAACAACATTTTAGATCTAAAATGTTATCTCGTTTACCTACAGTATGCCGGAAAACTATTTAATAAAGCAATGATTCTAAATATATAATTTACATGTAAAAAGATACATACATTTACATGTAAAAAGATAATGTTAAAATTTGTAGATAGTTTGACAGAAATTCTATGTGTATTTGTCAAAAGTTAAGGGTCGATTGGAAATATGTGATGCAAGATTAGTCAGTTTATATATAATCTGATGGCAATTTGTTTTACAAGCAGATAAGATTAGGAGACGCAGTTCTGGGTTAATATTAATATAACAACATTACATAAAATCTAAGAAAAATTATCTTTAAAATTTGTATATAAATATATTATAGTCAACTATGGATATATATGCTAATCAATAGGTTCTTCACTACACCTTTAATGTTTACATATGCATATGAATATTTTTGACGTTTAACTACATGTTTTATCACTACGCCATATTTAAAATTTCTACGTCAAACGCTTTCTAAGAAAAACTATTTAGATGGATGGTCACCTGAGTCATTTTATAGGGATTCTGTTTCTTGCCTTTTGAGATGCGAGATCTTAAAAATTGGTAATTGTTTGCAAAATACGTCGTGCTTGTCGTGTATAAATAACTTTTGGTATACAGGCTCACTAATAGATCGTAGGTCAAAGTAGCTCGTAGGCGTTGAGCGACCAACAAACATGTTAACGAAGGTTAAGAACAATAGCAAAATTATTTTTTGTTAGCTTAGGTCACGGACATTTTTCTTCATACCGACGTGACATCACATCCGACTAGCTTTATTATCGAGTACTGGATGGCTTATAAGCCATAGGACGTAACATAGGTACGTGCTAAAGTTCCAAAAAACAAAAAATTTTCTTTCTAACCTTTGCGATCATTTTTCTTTCCGGTCAATATAGAATTCTTTCATTACAATGGATAGATATATCTTATAATTTAATTTAAAAAAAAAACAATGTTATAGTTTCGGACATGCAGGGTTAGGACTAAGATTTTGTATTTACTCCACTCGAATTTTTATTAAATTTAATGTATTAAAAAAAAGTTCGATTTAAATTTTATTTTATACTATTATCTGCCATATTTGGCTAGATTACTTCGTTAATACTTTGAATCGACTAATATACCGAATTTTTGGGGTCAAAAATTAATTGTACCGTTACTAAACATCTATTCTTTACATCAATCTTCAAAAAATAGTCTGATAGACGTCGAGGTGATTATATAAGGGTTCCATCTTCTCATTTGTGGTACGTAACAATAATAATTGGCTAGTTTTATAAATAAACACATATAAAATATGCGTCTAAAGTGTTAATATTGTTAATAATGTCGAGAAAAGAAATTAACGGAACACCCGGGTTCAACGAGAGATAACACTGGGTAAGAGTCACTGAGAGGTAACAAAATTTTTAGAACTTAAAAATCGAAACAACTAACAAGTTTGTAATTTATTTATCATTCGCATCGTCCCGTTCGTTGGAATCTCTGACAGAAGCTGCCGGCCCCACTCATCCTTGGATAACTTTTTCACGGCCTTTTAGAAGGCAATCACCACTTCTTCAGCGCCGGAAAAACGTATTCCTTGCAATGCATCTTTTATTCCTGTAGATAAATAAAAATTGCATGTTGCGAGGTTGATACTGGTTGAGTGTTCATCTGGTTGAGTGTGCAGGAGAGTTATCTTGATGAAGGAGGATTTTATTGCAAGGGTAATAAAATCCTCTTTCAAACTTTTTTCAAAAGACAGACATAAGAATAATTGTGGTTTTACTTTCCAGAACATTCGTATAGCATAATAACCCGTCCGTCTGAAAGGCGAAGGGACCATATTTTTTCTAGTTTTATTCATCTTTGAAGCCAAATCTCCAGAAGGTAACACGCACTTCAGATTCCTAACAGTATATCCAACCTACATTGAATTTTTCTAACCTTTCGCGACCTCAATCAACGCGAAGTTGTGTTTGAGCTTCTGTCAAATTCTAATGTAGCACAAAACTTTTTGGCTTATAAATATTTATGTTGAAGTTTCCTGACTTGACCCTCCCAATGCCAACACTTGCCTGAATCTGCTAATAGGTTACTTTCTTTTCAGTCGTCATCGTGAGCTGCACAATATCGATGTTATCTTCAGTGGTCACTATTGCGGGACGTCCATTACGCAGATCATTACTGTACTTGGTACGACAATGTTTTAACTCGGTAAATCAGCTGTAAACTTCATTATAAAATACCAACTGAAGTCGAAGGTGATTCTTGTTGATTGAGGCCACAACGAAAGTCTTAAAAATTCATCGAACCAAAATTTTACTCATGTTAAATTCATTTTTACGATATAACCTTACATCAAAACAAAAAAGGGAAGATACTAGACACTTACTTTATAAATACAAAATGGGCATAGGTACAACTACACGCACACAAACTCTCACAGCTGCAATCACAAATTGCCTAGATGTTAAATTAACCGAAAGAGACAAAGCTATGCATTGTGACTGTAGCGCGAGTGAACCAAGATATTACAGCAAATTAACAATTTATACTAAATGCACTGCTAGTACTACAGCCTCTCACGTTGCGGCGCTTGCGCATATTGCTGTCATTCAAATATGACAGTAAGAAAGCAAAATATTTTTTTAAACTTATAACATTTTTATGTAAATACGCATGAAAAGTAACTTCATGTGGCCTGTTTTTGTTTTGTGAATGGTTAATGTATGTGGTAAAAACACTAGAAGGCATTTTTGGATCGATTTGATAGAAAATATTGGCAAAACCAGGTCCAGTGGACCGAGTTTACACGGACCGCGCACCGTTAAAGCGTACCGCATCTTCCCTTTTTTTATTTCATCTAAGGTTATTGACAAAGTTTCAAATTGCCGCCATTTTGTAAAAATCAATTACCCCAATGAATGACCAAAGAATTCAATTTTTGAAATTTGAATTTATTTTTTGTTTTTAATATAATCAATGGCCAGCTCTAAGAACTTTCAGTGCTACTCTCCTACAGAATGTGATGTATGGAAAGCTCGTGGCTCATTTAAAGTTTAAATCGCTTGTTACTAAAATTAGTGAAGTATTACAGGCCGGTGGTGAAGAGAAACAAAGATATTATTGTCCCAGTTATATGGTATTGTAAAACTTATTTGTCCTCATTTTATCTTTGACTTTCTACCTACTTCAGAATCGGGTGACCCGTTGGATGTGTAAATATTATATGACCTATTTTATCTCGGTCGATAAGAGCTAATTTAGCAATAAATATAATTAATTGGCCCGTGTTTAAAGCGATTCAATGACGTGTTGGGTTATATTAATCGTAAACATTCATCATGTATGTCAGATCTATATTTAGGCCTTTACTCCGCTTTGTCAAAGTCGATTGCAGGAAAAAGCCAATTAAACAGCGACGTGTATTTTATCTTTAAAAATAGTACGACGATGGGCAGGTTTATTTTTAAAAATAGCCCTGATACATGGATATTTCTTTAATGAGAATAGTGTACTTAACATTATTATTCCGAGAGAAAAAAGCAGAATATGAAGCCTTGATAAAAAGAAGAAAATTTTATTAACGCTAAGTATATTGGAATTCTTCTGAAGTGGTTAAATCACGCATAGACACGATCAAAACCTTTTATGCTAATATTACTTCTATATATCTGTATATGTATACATATATATATATATATATATATATATATATATATGTATATATATATATATATATATATATATATATGTATATATATATATATATATATATATATATATATATGTGTGTGTGTGTGTGTGTATATATATATACTAGATATCCAGCAGGCGTTTGACAAAGTTTGGCATAAAGGGCTCCTGTACAAACTGAAGATTCTTCTCCCTAACTCGTTGTGCATGGTGTTGAAGTCATATTTACAGAACCGCAAGTTTATGGTAAAATTTGATGAAGATTTTTCTAAAATATATAATATCCGAGCATCTGTAGCACAGGGATCTGTACTCGGTCCAACTCTTTACTCAATATATACATCTGATTTACCAGTGACCCAGGCAGTAATGACTGCAACATATGCAGATGACACAGCTTGTCTCTCCTGTGATAAAGATCCCAACAAAGCATCAGCTAAATTACAAATACAGCTTGATAGTGTCAATCAATGGTTAAAGAGATGGGGAATCAAATGCAATGCCATTAAATCAACTCAAATGACATTTACTTTGCGTAAAAGACATTGCAAGCCGGTTACTATGGATAATCAAGAGTTACCATGCAGAGCCAGTGCTAAATATCTAGGCTTCCATTTAGATAGGAGACTAACATGGGCAAACCACATAAATGTAAAGACACAAGAAGTAAATATACACAGTCAAAAACTGTACTGGCTGATAGGTCGACAATCCATGCTCTCACTAACTAATAAACTGCTTATTTACAAATGCATTATAAAACCCATCTGGACTTATGACCTGGAATTGTGGGCCTCGGCTAGCAACTCAAACCTAGGGATTTTACAACGGTTTCAAAATAATATCTTAAGAATGCTGTCTAGTGCACCATGGTATGCTCGTAATACTGAGATACATGAATATCTAGGTATACTAACCATTAAGGAGGAAATAAATAACCGTTGCATAAAATACAAAGAAAGACTTCGGTGCCACGCAAATAATCTGGCCCAAGATATGTTAAAGACAGATGAACAAATTGCACGTCTTAAAAGATGGCAGATATTAAATCTTGACAAAAGGCACTAAAGTGTAACGTGTAAATTTAAAAATGGCTTTGAATCTCGATGGAGAATTAGCCATCCAAACATCAAGTATTGGAAAACATCTGATTGTGGTTATTCAGACGATTGCAGATAGTCAAAATAAATGTGAAAAAAAACATATATATATATATATATATATATATATATATATATATTAAAACTGTAAACTTTGCGCATCTGTACATTGAAAATATTTGCAAAATAATAATTGAAGGGATGAAGGATAAGTGATAAAATGCATTAAGACGAATTTTTGAATTGTTGAGTATTTGTCTGCTTTTGTACATATATCACCTTGAAACTATCCATGATATTCGGATGAAGTTTTTAGAAAAATATTGAGATTGACTTAAAGTGATGTTTGCTTTCTATTTCATAGCAGTAGGTTTAATCAATCGAAAGATATACAATATTTTTAAAAATTCGTTTATTTTATATATTTACATTAAGTAACATTAACATTACATTATATTAGCACAACAAGAAAGAAGTGCGTAAGTGTTTTGATCGACGCGTATTATTTACATAAATTTATAGTGTATATGTCAGTAGATGGCGCCACATATATTTTAAATCGTGCAATGAAGGTTTTCATTTGGATATACACGCCATCCATCATCATCCAGGTTTCCATCTGAATATGTGGCCAGAGGTGTAGTGGGGAATTGTGCGGGAGAATTAGGCGCTTGAGTTAACAGCGTGAATACGGGCAGACGCATGAGGGCAGATATCGTTAACGATCGTCTTCTGCAGATAAAAATCATCAATATTTTTAGTCATGGAGTTTGAGCAATTTTATTTACTAGATTATGATTTAGTTATTTAATGGCGAGATCTGTTTCTTTTATAAACAATCATCGTAATCTCAGCATATTAAATGTAACTTTATTTTTCTTAAATTTTACACTAGATAGAGGTGTTCGTTTCATTTTAAGAAATATTTTTAATGTAACTATATTAGTTAAATTTACATATCAGTAACTGCAGTGTTATTATCTATAAGATCCTACAACACTAAATTCTAAATATGTAAATTGAATTCCAAACGAATGCTTAAATGTGGATATGCACTTTACTACGACTGAAAACATAACAAGACAAATTAATCTATTTAACTGACGATCCGCTATTCATTGACGCCCTGAACGATTGATCCATTCACTATCCATCACTTTTCCTCCCCACTACAAACGTGTTTCACTTTTCGTTACGTTATAATTTCTTAACGAAATGATGAAAAGAAATGGAAAAAGAAGTCTCACTTCTAGAATTAATGAGTAATAAATGTTATAAATAATTTAGTGATGTTATTTAATATTCTTAAATAGTTTTATAGCTTACTTATAATTAGGATTAGTAACAGTATTTAGTTTAGTTTATCATCAAATTTTATGTATAAGAAATTGTTCTTTATAAGATAAGGTTTCATATTATATTATCCACGGATACTTGTACATTTTTTTATTATACATAACATGTTAATTTCATATTCGATTGGAAGAAACATAGCATACGATAGGCTAGAGGTATTTACCTCATTTATTTTGATGACAAAAAAATCACGGTACCTATAAATATACAAAATATTTAGCTATGTTGCTGAAATTGATTTCCAAGAAAATGACGCGAAAAGGAAAAGATAAAAATAACGTGTTCGAAGCAATAAATAGTCACTCTCTGATTATAATTTATTATTTTTGAAGTCAACGTTATATTTCCTACTTTTTGAGAAGTACTCTACGAAATATAAGCAAGAAAAATATATTTTATAATACATCGTTTGTTGCAAAAACTGTTTAACTTACGAAAAACATATTTATACTAATCTGTATTTAGCAATTAATTTTTTTTTCCTAAATTCAACTAATTAACATATAAGTAATTTAAAAAGCTAATTAAATTAATGAGGATTCTCTATCTGTTCTTAGTAATCAAAGTAATGCACGCAAGATAACATTTCCAGTTACGGCTTCACATAGTGATGTCAACCCTCGAATCTAGTAATCGGTAATTACATTTCGTTTTTTGTTTAAAATACTTGAATATCAGGTTATTTGAAAATCACGTTAATTGAATATCACGTTAAACTGAAATATCACGTTAATTTTTAAAAATACTCAAAACCCAAAAGTTGTTACTAAAGAATATTCTGTTTCTTTATTTGTAATATATTTCGGTAAATCTATCAGCATGTTCAGTTTGGCTATTAAGGAAATGAAAGAGGGAGAAGAAAATACTCAAAGATCACTTTTCCAAACGCCCCCGGCGTTTAAAAAAAACGATCTTTGGGTATTTTGGAAAACTATGCACATACATTGAGACGTGGAAATATATAATTACTTGTTCTATTATGTCAGGTAACTTTTTTTGATACGCTCAGTCGTCTGACTATCATGGTATATTTTTTTCTAATTATAATTTGTTTGTAATTATAATGAGAAACAAAATATTGAAGGAAAATTAAAAATAAAAAAAAAAAAATAAAAAAAAGAAAAACATTTTTGTGATACCTCTATTTATTTTTCATTAATGTTATTTTAGACATTGGCATATGGTTCTGTTTGCAAGGCGAAATTCGGCATCAAGTGTGTATTTTGTGAAATTGCACAATATTTATAAGGTATTTTTAGATGTTTCACGAACTATTGCGACTTCTATCATTTAGCAGTTGTTTTATCCATGGTTTTGATTGACTCCTTCGTAATATTATTTTTTTATTTTTGATGCGTAAAAAATTGTCGAACGTATTGGCTTCTACTGTAACTCGATCAGTGTTTGAATAAATAAAAAAAATGGATTCGTCACGGGACACTTGGTAGATGTGAAACATTTTCATATTTTTATATTATTATTTTATATATATATATTATATATATATATATATATATATATATATATATATATATATATATATATTTATTTTATATATTATATATTTCAATATTTGTAGTATTATTATTTCAAATTGTGTATATATATATATATATATATATATATATATATATATATATATATAAGTGGGAAAGAGTCGACAAGACGCAAACCTGGTCTAACTAGGTCGGAAAGAGCCAACAATACACGATGCTGAGCGAATGGCAAGGCGCGTCTTGCCATTATAACATTTTAACTCCCATTAATAAATAAAATAATGTCTAAAATATACGATAAAAATCGAGAAAATCAAGAAGAGACGAAACAAAGCTTGCACAAGGAGACATTGCATCTACTTGAAATTCTCCGCAATTATTATTCGAAAAAAAATCTGAAATAATTTCTGAACGTGCACGAGACATGGTGGTTTTATAAAAAAATATCCGAATTGATAAACCTTTTGATTTTATTCAAACTTTTGACAATCTTATAAGCGTAATTACGAAAGAAAACTCCTTATACCCAAATTTATTAAATATTTGCCGGTGGATATCATAGAATAAAACCATAGAAAATATTTTAGAAGGATAAAAATGTGTGTTACTATTATTTCCAGGCAATTTTCTCGTACAACTACATACTCCAGTGTGAATAATTTATTCCACAATGTATTTGCTGCAGAACCGTTCACACTCAAACCTGACACGCTGACCTCACCGATCTCATTTGTGTTTTAACATTACTTTAAACGGATGTAGTAATTTGTATTTTGGAGTCTTTTTTATTGTAGCAATGAGATAATTGCAGTAGTATGAGTAAACATTTAATTTATGAGCACTAAAGAGACTTGAAAGGTTGTCAAGATTTTCCGAGAGTTCTCTTGCATAGACTACTAGAGTTATCCAATGTATCGTAATGTTTGGCTACTGGTTGACCAGGAATAGGTTTTTCTTCATTTTTCACTTTCGGAAATCAAGTTATGGCAGATTCTTTCATCGACTTACATTTAAAGTTGCATCAAAATTTTCTTTGCAGTGTTTATGTACAAAAAACGAAACAAATATACTAAAACCGACTTACAAAAATGAGAAAAAAACTCTCTAAGAAATACAATTAAGAAATATGTACAAAGCTTCCAAGAACCATTGCCTCTTATTTATAAGGTCCTCGTTAAAAAAACTCTTAATCTACAGATATTTTTATCTTACCTATTTTATCATATGTATAGCATTAAATTATTTAAGACTTGTATTAACATGATAATCCGCCCCATATTCTATCATGTTACTTTATGAATGCGTTATGGAGTTATTAGCATTTAAGTAGAAGTCCGGATGTTGTATCAACCATACAACCTTTATTTTGACAGATACATAATTCAAAATGGCGCTTTATTTCACTACGTAAAGGTAGCTAAAACAGTAAACGTTACGGTTGAGTTTGCAGTTTATTTAAATATTTCTTTTGGTAATTTAGTAAATTTTGCCTTACTAGTAGAATTAATTGAAAAAAGTGACTGATTTTTATAGTTATAAAAATCATTTATAAAATTAGATACAACAAAAGTCATTATACAATATATTTTATCTCATAAAAAAGATTTTGCATTTACAGAAACGCATGTAAAACCTGTACTCGAGATCCATTTACGTTACTGAAAAGTACTTTCGTAAAATACTTTCAACTATCTAAAGAAATAACAAAATTTTGATAATTTGCGGCTGATAATAAAAGTGACACGACCTTAATTGATGCGCAACAAAATAAATTATAAAAAAAAGATGTGGTGTCGTGGGACACCAGGTAGGAACGAAGTTCCTTCGGCTAATGTAGAATCGACACAATTTGCAAAAAAAAATCGTGCTCAATTTTATGTAGGTTTTCTTGATTTTTCTCTTAAATTTTGCTGATTAGTTTTTATTTAAGTACAGGAAAGTATTTAGGAAATTCAGTATTTTAGGAAATAATAAATTACATAAAATAAAAAAAAATCGTAATTCAAATTATCAACTAAAATAACAAAATATGTCTCTTTATTTTTGTTTGACAACATAAAATTACATAGAAATAGAAATAATTACAAAATAATTTCTCACTATTATCACTGTCAATTGCATTCAAGTCATTTGTTAGTTCACTTGCCATTGTTACTATATTTATTATTGATTTTGAATTTGAGAGAAGGGATGAGAGAACGAAAAGAAAGAGGGAGAAAGAGAAAGGTATTATACACTACTCGCTTGTGTTTACGACTGTCGCGCCTGCGCACGTCTCATTTAACGGTTTTATTCCACAGACTTTTTCTTACGGTTTTACTATCACATTTTTTCCAGTTCGGTCGCGCAGCAAAATCCCTATCTCCTCCAAGCCTGCCGTAAGGAACTTCGTTCCAAAAATGCATCTCCTGCCGTACATACATAAAGTACAGAACCGTCAACGTCTCCTTCCTTTTCTTTCTGCTCGTAAAGTTATATAATGCTGTTCTTTTCTCTCAAGCAACCGAACTTTAACAGAAAATAAAGGCAATGCCAACGCCAGTACGATATGACATGCCCATTTTTAAAGCAAACGTTAAGGCAATTGCTATTGCCGTACATTAGCTAACATACACGTCAAGTAAAGTAAATGATACAATATAGGGCTTATGTAATTAGGTATATTCAGAAAAAACTCGTTCAGAAATAGTTAGATAAACGTCGCTTGCTCTAATTGCAATCAGTCGATCGCTTCTTCTTTCACGGCATCAAGATTCAATTAGATTTTGCACCTAGCTCTCAGCCACGAAATTTTATTAGCATTCCGGCCCCAGCAACAGGCGAGCGGCCGTGTGGTCATTACTGCACCGAGGTTTCGTGTCCGTCTTACGTCAGCGCCAGCGCGGCGTTTGTTTATTCATAAACTTGTACCGACGAATATGTCATCGCTTCAAAGCAATACCAGAAACGGTAATATCGGCCGTGTACACTCGGACGGGGAAACAAGGGGCGCGAATGCCGGCGTAAGTGTCACTATACGTAATAGTGTTAAGTTCTATTAAACGAGAATTTTGTTGAAGTATATCTTGTATGTTGATCTATTAATTTTGGACTAGAGGTAAGGTGTATATATCTTAATGTGTGCGAATACCAAGTATTTGCGTGGAACGGACGTACTAGCGAATGAAAATCGTTACAAAATATGTAGCTTTCTGTCTCTCTTTGTAATGGCTCAGCTACTGAGAGCAAAAGAAATAAAGCGATTACGTGCGTACGCAGGCTCTCCCTTTCATAATATAAATTCCTTCTTAGGAAAGAATGAAACAGAAAACATTCCACTTGATAGGCTCATATTCGTAACATGTCATACTTTTGGGCAAGCTTGTATTTCATATTCTCTAGTGTGGGGGAGTAGATCCCCAATGCGTACCGACATTTGGGGCTCACATATTATTTCATAGTCTCGGAAACTGACTGACACTGACAATAAGTTTTATAACAAAAGTGCAATAACCATTAGATTTTATTTTTGTAATTTTTATTTAGTTTGATTTAAATAAAAAATTAAAATATGAGAAATTCCAGTACCAGTTTTTAAAAGAAATTGTATTTCCTGGTTAACGTAACTGAAAAAAACGAAAGTAATGACTTTTTTAAGTGATCTTTTATGATTATACCATTTAAAGCAAGCGAATTTGTGAATATGTGAAATATACATGGTACTTATATTGTACCATAGAACATTTTCGTATAAATAAAAAATCTACTTTTATTTTGAATTTATGAATTTATTTCTTTTTAAATTTAAGCCCTGTTACGGTTAACAGTTCAAAATGTAGATCTGATGAAAAGTAAGAAATATTGAATTCTTTATGACCAGTGCTATCTTGCATCCTCGGACAGAACACCCGACAAGCTAAATAGTATGACCGCCGCGTACAAACTTGTATCTTGTAACAGGTACTATCTTGTAACAGGTTATTTTTACATACTCGTAACAGATTCCTATAGCACGAAAAAGTACTGATATCGCACATACCTAGCTCGTATGTTGATCTGTTGTTTAAGCGTAATTATCTGAGTACTAAATAATTAATAGATTAAATACTTATGATCTATGTTTAATGTGTATAAATCAAACACAAAAAATTATATATTTTTTCGAACATATTTTTAAATGCCGAAAATCATTCAAATCCAGTAGCACCTTACATCAACGAGAAAAGAAGAATGAGGATTTTCATATGAATATTTCCGTAGATATAAATCAAAATAAAAAATTTTGTATTTTTATTTTGTTGTAAATAATACAATTAAGAATTACTTTAAAATAAAATATAGACTCAAAACGGTTACTGTAACAACAGGTTGAGTTCTTATTAAAATATTAACCAGGGAAAGTTACGAGATCAAAGCGAAAAAATAATAGAAATTTTCTAGGGAAGTGAGATTGATGGGTAAGTTGGTACTTTAACCGTTAGAGTGCCGACGAGCGCCATCGAATGAGAAAATTTTTAACCCATAGTGTCGGAATACGAAAATAATTCGAGTGAAAATGATCGTTTCTCAAGTTGTGAAGAAAGTGATAGTGGGAGTGACATTGTGGTGCGCTCACAATTTGACGTAATGCAAATTTTGAATGATAGTGATAATAGTGACGTTAACAATTATTTTGCTGATACGGAGGATGTACCGGACTGCGAAAATACGACGTGACCTTGATTTCAGTTTTTGTTATAATTTTTGTTCACAAATATATATTTCCATAATTTTCTTTGTATTTTATTACCCTTGTACAAATTTTTATTAAGAAAACACCCAAAAAATTATTAAAATTGGATATTACTTTGGAGGAGATACATTTTTTTCGAGACAAGGGTATATGACATCAAAAACAAAAGATTTCTTTGGCATTTTTAAGTATATATGAGTAAAAAACCATGGCACTAAAATGGTTAACATTAGAATTGTGTAAAGGCTATTATAGAACTTTAACATTATAATTGTATAAAGGCTGTATATATATATATA
The DNA here is from genome assembly GCA_039881145.1 of Druceiella hillmani. NCBI lineage: Eukaryota > Metazoa > Arthropoda > Insecta > Lepidoptera > Hepialidae > Druceiella > Druceiella hillmani. The sequence continues at coordinate 10,578,868 of JAYKKI010000071.1, read as the reverse complement.
TATATATATATATATATATATATATATATATATATATCGATTAGATATTCAAAGACAGTCATCAATCAATGTCTCATTCTTGATTGTTGAATTACAGGAACATCTACATATTTGTCATATTGGAGTTTTTGGATTTGGCGGTTCCAGTAGCTAAAGCCAACATCTGTCAAATGACCGAAATCAATGTCTATGCATTAGGCGAAAATAAGATATTAAATACGTTTTACTGGGTCAAAGCTAACGTCTTTTAGAAACCAATGTTAATATTTTTCAATTGCCCATAGATAATTCGTGTTTAACAGCCAGCCAATGACAACACAACTGAATCTAAAAATGTACATACTTACGTAATCTCGCTCTAATGGTTTCCTAACAAACAAAATAAAATAAATTTACAATAAAAACAAAAGAAAAAAAACATATTATTTGTCAAACTGTACACCGCACTGACAGGACATCACGTCATCGCTGGAACCACAGACAAAGCATAATCGCCTATCAACTCGCATTTACCTTGACTACCGAGGCCTTTGGACATCACTATCTCGGCGAGGCGAGATGCTCAGCATTCGGTCAGCTCTAAATATATCCGTGCTAGTGACGTTCCAAAATATCGATACTTTGGATTTAGAAGCCATATTTTTTGATGTTCAGCAGTAGTATCAGGTTAAGTATTTATTTCGTACAGAAGAGAAGTTTGCTATGACATAAATTATTTTTTAAAATTAAGCTGCTACTGTTGGTTCCATGGCTACATCGCCGTATCATCATCTAGTTAATTTAAACAATTTTTAGCAGGGTGAGAGCTCAAATTCGTGAACATATGGAAATACTGCATAACGTTGGCTTATTTTTAAGCAATGGTGAAAAAAATGGGGTGTGGCTGGACACGGCCGTGTGTTGTACGTGAATACGTCTATGTAATGAGTTATATTGAAACGTGCACTAGCTGCGGCCCAATGTGTCTTCATAATCGACGATCGAACACAATCTATGCCTATGCAGTCCGTTGTCGATGTAGAAGCGATTTCATCATCTACTTGCATAATTTCAACCGCATCCAGCTGCAGATGTACTGGCACCGTCGTTGATCCGCTCGGCTGCATTCGTTCTTTTACGTTCCCGGCACTGCTTGACTCGGTCATATGGTATTTTATTATTATCATTTGATTGTTCTTGAGAAGCCCTTTCCAGCCGTATACGATCTCTGTATTTAGGTATGGCTTTTCGACGCGTATAGGCAGACATTATATATTTTTGATAATATTTTTTTATTTTATCACCTTATTATATTGACTGTGACTACTTTAAACAAATGTTTTATATACAATCGATAGATTTTGAGGACAGCTGACGATTAAAACTTAAACGAACATCGTAGCTTTTCCGAATAAAAAGTTATACTAATTGCAAATCTCGATACGCAGCAAACTAACCTCAAAATAGCGGCGATTCCCCCTCCACCGCACGCCATGCGTCACTCTTCTCGCTTATCGTAATGAATTCTTTGATCATTTAGCTATCCAGTGGTATAATTTAATTTTTGATGTAGAGGATAGATTCGAAACTGCAACGCCAAACTGTATCCCCCGATTTTGTTATCATTAGGTTTTTTTGGATTGCCCCCGTATGGTAGCAAATTTAAAGACGTATCCACGTCAAAAATTCCCTAATTAAACGATCTACTGAAGAGATATTCCGTAAATCGATAATAAAATGAGTAATTGAATGACTCCCATAATCGAATGATTAATGAAAGTGATTATTAATTCTGATGACCTATTCGCATTTATTTTCATCCCACATACTCATCCAGTGCTTAGTTCACTTACGTCGATAACTTGTATTACGTCAAACATTCGCTATCGTTTATTTGTATGTGACTAATTAGTTGTTGCTAATGATAATAATATAGATATTTTTATACCGCTATTTTTAAACAGTTACCTTTCCAGTAATAATAAATGATACACATGTGAGAGTATACCATACACATCAATTTTTGGTTTTATGTTATATTAAGAAGTAGTAGGATATTTATTTATATTGTCATCACAGTAAATAATTAACGAACAACCCATATACGCACTTTTGTAAATGCTTTATCGAATGTCAGATTATAAACTTTTCTTTTTACTGTAACTCGGCCGGCAAGCAAGCCGAGCTGACAGGAAAGTAGCCAAATTCTAAAAGGGGTAGTCGTTTTGGCCAATCTGAAAAAAAAAACCGAAAGTAATGACTTTTTAAAATTTTTCCGTAATCTTTTACGATTATACTATTTAAAGCAAAGGCATATGTGAATATGTGAAATGTATATGGTGGTTATATTGTGTTATAGAAAAAAATTGTATAAATACAACAAATTTGCTTTCATTTTGAATTTACGAATTTATTTATTTTTAAATGTAAGCCCTGTCACTGCTAGCAGTTCAAAATGTTAATCCGATAAAATTTATCGGTTTATTTTAAACTTATGATATACTGAGTTGTAACAGAAACTTGGTTCAATCCCCATTTTTGTTTGGTATATCCAATTGAATGAGATTCTTCTACTCTTTGGCGAAATACCATATTTTGTTTTTTATTTTATCAATTCATCTAAAAATTTTGTGCCGGCAAATTTACTTTCGAATCTAGTTTACCTCTTAAGCATATTTATATACAAAATAACAAAACATAAATAATGAAAGTAATAAATTTGATTCTAACATTTGTAGTGCATTCAGTATATTTACATACTTATTAGTCTTTAATGCGACATTTGTGCATACGGCAGGTTTGCTGATATAAGAGTAATTCCTTTCAGTCAGATACTAACGAATGTAGAGGGGTCTGGAGACAAATGAATGGAACAGTGTGGCCACAAAAATAATTAAACCCTATTTTTGTGGCGACACAATGGAACTTTTAAGAAGAAACTACTTCTAATGGAACTATATCTAACGGAACTACAATGGATCTTTAACTGTGGATCTGTAACTATGGAACTACATTGGAACTCTAACAATAGAACTACACTGGAACCCTAATTATATAACTATCTCTAATTGAACTACAATGGAACTATAACTGATGGTATTGCAGTGGAACTCTAACTGTAGAGCTATATCTAATGGAACAGCGATGGACTTAGAGTAACTAAGAAAATACAACGGAACTTTAGCTATAAAACTATACTTGATGGGACCACAATGGAAGTCTAACTGTGGGACTATATCTAATGGAACTATAAGGGAACTACATTCATGAAACGCGTTTTAATAATTTAATAGACTTTTTAGAAAGTCCTATTTACATATCAATTTAATTTATGGGATATTTATGTTACAAATTACAATCACTTTTGGTGCTTTTTTTTTACTAATAACATATTGAATTTAATTAAATTTACTTTGCGTAAATCATTATTAACTTTAAAATATTTCTTTCATACCAAATTATTATAACATTAAACATTTTGAAATTTTCAACATCGATAACGAATTCATCGACGTCGTTCACCCCTAGCTTATGGAGCGTTGTTTACGAGTGGAGAGGACTTGTCCAGAGTTGCATATGAAAATGGCTATCGTACGAGTCTCGTGATCAGGCGGGTGGTTTAATATGAACTCCGTCACGTTACAGTTCCAATGGTTTTGTAATTGGAAAATTGTTAAGCTTGTTAAGGTGTTTGTCTTACGAGTACAGCCATGTATTTATACTTTATCCTTTTGTCTCTTTATCTTTAACTTTGTCCTTTTGTCTCTTTATTTTTAACTTTATCCTTTTGTCACTATATCTTTAATTTTATCCTTTTGTCTCTTTATCTTTAACTTTATCCTTTTGTCACTTTATCTTTAATTTTAGCCTTTTGTCTCTTTATCTTTAACTTTATCCTTTTGTCACTTTATCTTTAATTTTATCCTTTTATCTCTTTATCTTTAACTTTATCCTTTTGTCACTATATCTTTAATTTTATCCTTTTGTCTCTTTATCTTTAACTTTATCCTTTTGTCACTATATCTTTAATTTTATCCTTTTGTCTCTTTATCTTTAACTTTATCCTTTTGTCACTTTATCTTTAATTTTATCCTTTTGTCTCTTTATCTTTAACTTTATCCTTTTGTCACTATATCTTTAATTTTATCCTTTTGTCTCTTTATCTTTAACTTTATCCGTTTGTCACTTTATCTTTAATTTTATCCTTTTATCTCTTTATCTTTAACTTTATCCTTTTGTCACTATATCTTTAATTTTATCCTTTTGTCTCTTTATCTTTAACTTTATCCGTTTGTCTCTTTATCTTTAACTTTATCCTTTTGTCTCTTTATCTTTAACTTTATCCTTTTGTCTCTTTATCTTTAACTTTATCTTTTTGTCCCTTTATCTTGTTTCGTTTTTCTTAAGCGGTAGTGAAATCATTGGTACGAAAACTGTCATATGAAAGCTTGCATTTGGAGTTCACGATAACCTATCTGTAATTACTTAATTTTTTGCCTTTATTTACGAAAACTATCAAAAACATTTTTATTATTCGCTTTTTATAGTTCGCGATAACATACATGTGATATATTTCTTTGTTAATATATCATAATATAATTCGTTATATATTGACCCATTTTAGTACCAAAATATATTGTATCTATAAACCGAGAGCTACGCACATTATAAAAGAGACAGCGCCAGGGTGGCAAGTTGGTTATAGGGTTAATTATTTACAATACAATGAAACTACGTGATGTAGTATTATTTCCAATTTCTTTAAGTTCTTTAACCATGACCTAGGTTTCGTTGTATTACAAAATTTTCAAAGATATTAGATAATTATCTAGCACATATACAACGAAACCTAGGTCGTGGTGAAGAATTTAAACAAAGTGGAAATAATACTACATCACGTAGTTTCATTTAATTGTGAATAATGAATTTCTGCAAAATTAACGCCAAATATATTCAATATATATAATGCATTAATTTAGTATTTGTCTCATTGTCTGTATGAATGTATGTGTTTTCTAGCTGCACTTCAACAGACCCATAGTTTAGATGAAATTTGGTATGAATGTTATAGATAACCAAATGAGGTTCACGCACGTACAACATTATTTGTATGCACAGGGCTTTATGAGCGATATTTCCTTGGTTTAATTACTCTTTTCCTGCTATAATATACCATTTTTCTTCTAAATGGCATTCTGAAAAATAAAATAGGTCTGACTTTTAATCAGTCACCTTTCCAGTGGAGACACAGTAAACATATTTTTACAACGGTATTCTTCCATTTTTTAGACCGAAGCTGATATTTTAAATATTCTAGGTTGATTAATAAGTTTTTAGCTACTAGTTCGGGATTTTCTAAGAAATTTTGTCGAAAATTCAAGAATATTCCATTATAAGGTATAAATAGGCGAAATATGCTCGGTTAGTGACAGTTAACTTTAAGATAAAATAGGCCAAAATATGCTCGGTTAATGACAGTTAACTTCAAGGTACAAATAGGCCTAAATATACTCGGTTAATGACAGTTGATTTCAAGGTAAAAATAGGCCGAAATATGCTCGGTCAATGACAGTTAACTTCAAGGTAAAATAGGCCGAAATATGCTCGATTAATGACAGTTAACTTCAAAGTACAAATAGGCCGAAATATGCTCGGTTAATGACAGTTAACTTCAAGTCTTCAAATAAATTACATCAAAGGAGACGGGTTTAAATTGACATCAAGTAGGAAAGTTATACTTTATAAGTTCCACTCGGGTAATGATGCGAAGACCGTCGCAAATAGCACATATCATGCGATCGGGGAGACAACGCAGGGAGGAGTATCAGGATGACAAAACATGGTCAAAACTCAAAATCGAAAATCTCGTTGAACCGAAATGTGGTAACGTAATGACCGTATTATGGTAACGTAATGATATAAGGTGACAACGAACGCGTCGTATAGCAATAAGATTACAAGCGCCATGTTTAGTAAAAAGCCAAAAAAAAATACTTGTTTTTTTAGATGCTATATTCTTTACAGACTTTCAGTTTTGTTTCTCTTATTAATTTTTAATAGTAGTCGTGTTGTATGAACTAAAAGTAAACTCCAGATCCAGCCTGATTAGCTCCATCAAGGTATTGTTAACAAACAATTTTACTACCTAAGAAATATGCCACATAAATAAACAAATGTTGTGACTAAAACTGAAATTGACGAATGACGCCAAAGTCCACATAAAATATCTTCTTATACCTACTATGGAAAACCTACTAAAATCTTTTGCAGCAAATAATCACTTCAAGAATAATTGTGGTTGACTGGAAGATAGTGCTCTTGTAGCAATAAGTTCGCCAAATGTACGTCAAAGTATAAATTAATAATTTAGCTATAAGATGATATATATGTCATAGAAACATCTACAAATTACAAAAAGTTAACAACTAAAAGAAAAGCAGTTTCGAAAACATTTAAACTGTTAATATAAAATTAGTCCAAAAATATTTTTTTGATTTCGTAAGAGGATTATCTATGAGTATTCCATCATAACGAAAAAAACGTCCTTTCACTCTATTCTATAATATTTTGGCCTGCAGATTCAAGCGGTTCAGAGAACCTAGCGAGAGCATGTTGAATAACAAACTTTTAGCCATTATAAATAAGGTTATCATCTATCAAATCCGTTTTGGGAATTCTTTGTGGAGACGTAATATTTAAAATCTGGACATCGTATTTCAAACAAAAAATATAACTTTTATTGTGCGTTTTCTAGAGAGAGATTTTTAGAAATATTTACTTATTAAGGTGCTCTCCACTATTTTAAAAGCAGTACTGAGGGTAGTCAAGTGAAAAGCTCTGTGAAAAGCTCTAACTCATTCTCTTCTCAGTATAACTTTAGACTGCAAAGAAAAATTAAGAATAAGAAAATTACTTTTATTTTATATCTATAAAAACAAAACTTTTACAACTATAATATTGGTTCGTTTTGTAACCATAGTTATGAAATGAACCATTAATGAACAAATTAATTTTTTAAAGTGAATCATTAATGAACAAATTAATTTTTTAATATGAGTCATTAATGAACAAATTAATTTTTCAACGTGAATCGTTAATGAACAAATGAATTTTTTAATTTGAATCATTAATGAACAAATGACTTTTTTAATATCAATCATAAATGAACAAATGAATTTTTTAATATGAATCATTAATGAACAAATGAATTTTTTAATATCAATCATAAATGAACAAATGAATTTTTTAATATGAATAATTAATGAACAAATGAATTTTTTAATATCAATCATAAATGAACAAATGAATTTTTTAATATGAATCATTAATGAACAAATGATTTTTTTAGTTTTACACTCGACGATCCTGTCGAACCTGCATGTTCCATTGATTGGTGATTGGTTTGTTACATCTATGCATGGTGGGTACAGGTGAGGTATATATACTCCGTGCGAGTACTGAACGGACGTACTAGTATGTGACATACCGCAGATATCTGTTAGAAAATACGCAGAACTGGTATTACAAGTAGTTACTATTGATATTACCAGAGCAGTTGTATATCAAATTTACTGTTTAAAATATTTTCGTGTCTTCATTTTACTGGATTTTTCAATAATGTCATTTGAATCTATTTCCTTAAAACTTTGATTTTATTTCATTTGATACAATGATCAGATTGACCAGTCGTTCTTGATTCGTCGTAGTTCGAAGATAGTTGTTTATAAGTTTCAGTTCAGAATAGCTTCTCTCGTATTATGCTATTAAACCACAAATGGTCAAGAAGTAGTGGATTATAAGTAATATATATGACGATGATTCACTCAAGTCCCATTTAATAATAAATTGAAGGATTTCTTGAGGTGTACATCTAGCAGCAACATCCACACTCATCGGTTGCGCATAGACACTTATTATACGTTTTTATTTCTTATAGCACCTGCTTTTTATTAAATTTATCGTAAATTTCTGCCAGATTTCCCAGTTTTACAGCTAGAGTGTCATCGGAAGCTTCAAGCATAAACTTTGTTTCAATAATCAGGAAAAGTTTATTGATTTCCTCCATTACCGTGTATCGTTGTGACAATTTATTTATAAATCCGTCTATATATTTAAACGTTGATCGAAGAAATTCTTGTTGAATTTATAATCCAGCATTATAACAGCTAGTTCATCTGGCTTTGTTTTACCCTCGTTAGAATAATGTTATATTAATGTCTATATCATCGCATTTTTAGTGCCAAAAGTAACAATATTGCCTATAACTGTAGTTCGTTGCACCACTAAAAATTCGTTCAAGTTATTTAGTTTGGTGAGTTCTTTATCCTAAGTTTTTTTTGGAGACTATGGATATTGTTGGACTAAATTTACTTCTTCCATTATTTTCTGCTAAAATTTAATAACTAAATTATAAGGAGCACTCTAGCGAGTGTCAGAGAATGATTTTAAATTTTACCTGTTTTTTGGAGCGAAGTTCTTTTACACGGCTTACAGTAGAGCGAACTGGCAGAAATCGTCACATAAGTGAAAAGCGTTATGCCTCCTCCAGGCGATCTTCCTCTCTCTTTCTGTCTGTCTCTTTCTATTATATACGATTGTATGTGTGTATGTTCGTGCGAGTATCGTCATTCGAGCAGCATGCATTATGCACGATTAGCTGTATAACCTTAATTCTAAACACGTGTAAATATAATTTAAACTTATTTTTAATTAATCAATCATCTGCCAGACCGTTTCCAATTCGGTATGTATTTATTTGTATTATAAATTATTGCTATATCAATTACTAAATATTAAAAAATTATAAATTACAATAAACTGTCAGCATATTCTTTAATTAATTTTCATTATTTAATTAAACTTTATTTAAATTGTTTCAGTAAATTTAACAATCCATTATATTCGTTAAAATTTTATTGTATCATTAGATAGTACATATATTTAATACATAATATATATAGCGAAAAGAACTGCGTTCCGACAGGGTGATCCACGATATCTCTCGTTCATTTTTTCTATAAGTAATGCCCATTTAAGCATTTATTAGAGGACGGGGAGATTGAATGTAACTTCTATATAGTTCGAAAACAGGTGAAGCTAAAGGGAAAGTTTTAAGGAATGATTAACACAAGGGACTGAACAGAGCCTTCGTTTAAGGAATGATTAATACAAGGGACTGAACAGAGCCTTCGTTTAAGGAATGATTAACACAAGGGACTGAACAGTTTTAAGGAATGATTAACACAAGGGACTGAACAGAGCCTTTCATTTTTTCTACAAGTAATTCCCATTTAAGCGTAGAGGACGGGGAGATTGAATGTAACTTCTATATAGTTCGAAACAGGTGAAGCTAAAGGGAAAGTTTTAAGGAATGATTAACACAAGGGACTGAACAGAGCCTTCGAAGCAACTTCTCAATTTCTTCGCTGTACTCTTTCATGCACGCGGCATTTTACTAACCTTGAGCACCACAAAATAGCTGCAGCAGAATTTCTTTTGACATTTACTCTGTAGTCTTTCCCTCCATAAAAACCTAAGAAATATTCTCGAACTTCCAAAGTGTCAACCTTTACATGGACGTATCTAATTATTTGACGAAACTAAAAATCCAAACTAAAGATCCAAACTAAAAATTAATTGATGTTGTACTTGTTTGATTGTACTAAGTAAGAAGGTATCCTCTTTGACCCACCAGCAGTCTATTCAAGTTTTAAGTTTTAGTGAACAATAATTCGCTGTTAGTTTTACCAATTATAAGAAAGTTCTTCTGTTTTCCCATGAAACGTTGAAACGTCTTCACGATGATCAAAAGTCCACCGGAAAGCAAAGTTTTGTTGTGTTAGAATTAGCGTAATATCTATATGTAATTTATATGATAAATATTTATCCATTTCTTGATCTCAACGTTAATAATCTTCTGATTTAATATCATGACTATATCATTTCTAACACGTTTCGATCTTACAACAAAGTGTTATTTGCTTTAAAACTGGGTACGGAATAAATGTTTGCAAAGGATTATAGAACTTTAAGTGTCCGTACACTTTTCATCCCGAGAGCAAAGAATAATAACTATTACTGCGTGAAGAAGCCACACTCACCTCCCCCCGCCAGTTTAACGTCACCCGCAGATAACGAGTACGATCAAGAGTACGCGATCCCAGGTTGCCGCTTGTTGCGTGCGCTTGTTATTTGTTTGATTTTGCGATGTTTGGTTGAGTTTGACTTGTGTAATTCAGTCTTAATTGATAAATATTTATAATAAATCAATATAAGGGTCTGTTATTGCGCGTGTATAATTTCTTAGAAAGCAATGAGAATTGGATATTGTTTTGTCTCCCTTTTCTTGTTTGTTGTAAATAATTTTGTTTTGTATCACCAATTTATTCGATAAGTACCTATAATTTTATGCCTATAAACATGTCACTAAGCAGTTTTAAAATACAAACTGTTCTTAAAAGTCAATGTTTTGCTTGAATGTATCCTTTTAGTCTCTGCCATAGGCTATTTATATAGTTTATTAAGAGTCAAAAGTACAATGAAAACCTTATTCCAGTATATCATGTTTATAACTGAACAAAATTTGTTTTTATTTAAAATTTTATCTCGTTTTTAGGATCCGCACAAAAAAGGTACTTATCTTTTTTCAAATTCTTTCTTGATATTATTATCGTGAAATCACTTTCACTCAGTTAAATGTATAGTATAAAATATTTACGTACATAATTTCATTTTTACAATTTGGTAATAATAAAGACGTGCGCCCCAGTATAAAGTTACTGCTATCGAGACAGTCATTTGATCAACGCTATTAGTTAGAAAGAGAAACAGTTATGTTGCTGACGTATAACGTCAACTCGTCTATCGACGTAATTGCCCGCAACGATCGATCTGCACGCTGCTGACAGCCCTACATTAATTTACACACACACACAAACGGATACGGATAGGTGAGTACGTATGCAATAGTGTAGGTATTTAAATTTGTTCGCTATATGGAGTGTCGGCTATGTGCCGAGAGTATGTAGTAGAACTCGTAGTGAGTTTATAAAAACCTAATTAGAAATGCAGTTACCTACTTTTTGGCCATTCTTAGATACACGTTAATACAATCACTACTGAAACCCAACTCGGAACTCAATACTTTATAATACAAGTCAAATAAAAAATTATTTCAGTTATTTTGTATTTCTAATCGAGCTTTATAAATCGTATTTCTAATTAAATTCAAGGCGGAGCAGGGCGGGCATTTTCCTTCCTTCGAGGGTTTTTAATAGTTAAGGAAGTCCCTCAGCAGCTAGTATCTTCAATTGGTATTCTAACAAGTTAGGACCTAATTTTACGACAATAAATTTCAGGTTGATTGGCCTTACTGCTAATCTTGAGTAGGTTTTTACTAATTTTATGAAAGAAATCATCATACGTTTTACGCCAAAGCCGCCTTAGAATGAGCGGGGTGCACTGCGTGGGGCGCAACCCTTTATGGCGCTGGCGAAAACTAGGTGAGATTTATGCTATATTGACCATTTATCCACTATGGTCTGTTATAGATAAATAGATATGGTAGGTACCTAATTATCATTATATTTTGCATACATACGGGGACTCCAACTCCATACTGCTTCTTATATTAAGTCCTGTGCATAAATTCAAGTTTAACAACATTACCCATTGCCAAAATTTGAGTTTAATCACAGCGTTCGGTGTGAGAATTCGATTTTAACAAGAGTATTTGGAGTGAAAACTCGAGTTAAACAATATTATTCAGTGCAAAAGTTCAAGTCGAACAACAGTCTCCGGTGCAATAATTACATTTTAAAGATAGCGTTCGTGCCCCACTTTTAAACTTTAGCTAAAATTTTAACTAAAACTTAACAACGATCTCCGGTGCGAAAATACGGATTTAACAACAGTGTTAATTGCGAAAATTTGAAGTAGAATTATCCGTGTAAGAGCAACTGATTGCGTACATATAGGCATTGAACACTAACAAAGAGTACTTTCACCTTGTCGATGACCGTATTGAAAAACAATTACGTCCGGAAACTGTTCAGGTTTAAAAACAACACAAATTACATGTTTTAAATTCGATTAACGTCGCTTAATTTGCATTTTTATTACTTCACGTCATCCAGGTTAAGTTAGGTTAGAAAGTCAGAATTTCTAAAAAAAAAAGTAAACCGAACTACAAACACTTGTTTATTACTGTTAAAATTGTGTGCCATTGGTGTAAAATATATTAAATCACTTTTGATAATGGTAATAAACATGTAGACTTGCTTCCAGATTTGCTTGCGAATCTAAGATTTTTAGAATTTTGTACCAATTAAAAGAAGGGATAGTTACAGTTTCATCATGACCGTCCATCTGTCACATCTCTGTAGTTTTTACAGTTTTAGACTCATGCAAATGAAATTTTGCTAGTACACGCTTCGTAGAAAGGTCTCGTTTAATATTTGATAATATGTTAAAAAAATAATGTTTTTTTTCTCAAATATCATTGAGTTGGATACCATTGAAACGCATTTTAAAATTAAATAAAATATTCATTTACCGTTTTTCATTTTTAAACCTCGTATGCAAAATTTTAAGTTTCAAAATGAAATGGAAGGTGCCCCCGCCTCTAATTTTCCACCTATGAATTTGGAAAATGTGGAAAAGTTCTAGATATTAATATTTAGTTGGAACTTTCAGAAGAAACTATTTCATTTAATTGGTTTCAACAATATAAGGAGATATAGTCAACTATGGAGTCCTACGTTGGCGTATTGCGACACGTACTTAACCTGTTTTTATACTTATTTTTATGAAATGTATATATACTCGATTTCCTTCATTTTTTGAGTTTATTTGCTTGAAAGTACCAGTAAGGCATTAACGAAAGATTTTTTTTAATTAGATTGATCTACTCGATCTTGAGTTTTAAGGTTACATGTTCAAAGAACCTGTCTATTACTCATACAAATGAATCTATTCAAATTGTCAAGGAACTATACGACAATTCTCAATAGTTTTTTTTAATTAATGTCATATTTCAATTTCTACTAATAAATTACATTTTTAGGGTTCCGTACCTTCAAAGAAAAAAGGCACCCTTATAGGATCACTTCGTTGTCCGTTTGTATATCGGTCAAGGCCCTTTTTCTCAGGAACGCGTGGAGATATCAAGTTGAAATTAATACCAAATATTTAAGTCGACGGTCCCTTGGAGCTGTAAATAAATCAAGCTCCTAAATGAACGCATAGAGGTATCAAGTTGAAATTAATACGAAATATTTAAGTCTACGGTCCCTTGAGCTGTAAATAAATCAAGCTCCTAAATGAACGCATAGAGGTATCAAGTTGAAATTAATACCAAATATTTAAGTCTACGGTCCCTTGAGCTGTAAATAAATCAAGCTCCTAAATGAACGCATAGAGGTATCAAGTTGAAATTAATACCAAATATTTCAGTCTACGGTCCCTTGGAGCTGTAAATAAAACAAGCTCCTAAATGAACGCATAGAGGTATCAAGTTGAAATTAATACGAAATATTTAAGTCTACGGTCCCTTGAGCTGTAAATAAATCAAGCTCCTAAATGAACGCATAGAGGTATCAAGTTGAAATTAATACGAAATATTTAAGTCTACGGTCCCTTGAGCTGTAAATAAATCAAGCTCCTAAATGAACGCATAGAGGTATCAAGTTGAAATTAATACGAAATATTTAAGTCTACGGTCCCTTGAGCTGTAAATAAATCAAGCTCCTAAATGAACGCATAGAGGTATCAAGTTGAAATTAATACGAAATATTTAAGTCTACGGTCCCTTGAGCTGTAAATAAATCAAGCTCCTAAATGAACGCATAGAGGTATCAAGTTGAAATTAATACCAAATATTTCAGTCTACGGTCCCTTGGAGCTGTAAATAAAACAAGCTCCTAAATGAACGCATAGAGGTATCAAGTTGAAATTAATACGAAATATTTAAGTCTACGGTCCCTTGAGCTGTAAATAAATCAAGCTCCTAAATGAACGCATAGAGGTATCAAGTTGAAATTAATACGAAATATTTAAGTCTACGGTCCCTTGAGCTGTAAATAAATCAAGCTCCTAAATGAACGCATAGAGGTATCAAGTTGAAATTAATACGAAATATTTAAGTCTACGGTCCCTTGAGCTGTAAATAAATCAAGCTCCTAAATGAACGCATAGAGGTATCAAGTTGAAATTAATACGAAATATTTAAGTCTACGGTCCCTTGAGCTGTAAATAAATCAAGCTCCTAAATGAACGCATAGAGGTATCAAGTTGAAATTAATACCAAATATTTAAGTCTACGGTCCCTTGAGCTGTAAATAAATCAAGCTCCTAAATGAACGCATAGAGGTATCAAGTTGAAATTAATACCAAATATTTAAGTCTACGGTCCCTTGAGCTGTAAATAAATCAAGCTCCTAAATGAACGCATAGAGGTATCAAGTTGAAATTAATACCAAATATTTAAGTCTACGGTCCCTTGAGCTGTAAATAAATCAAGCTCCTAAATGAACGCATAGAGGTATCAAGTTGAAATTAATACGAAATATTTAAGTCTACGGTCCCTTGAGCTGTAAATAAATCAAGCTCCTAAATGAACGCATAGAGGTATCAAGTTGAAATTAATTTATAAATATTTAAGTCTACGGTCCCTTGAGCTGTAAATAAATCAAGCTCCTAAATGAACGCATAGAGGTATCAAGTTGAAATTAATACGAAATATTTAAGTCTACGGTCCCTTGAGCTGTAAATAAATCAAGCTCCTAAATGAACGCATAGAGGTATCAAGTTGAAATTAATACCAAATATTTAAGTCTACGGTCCCTTGAGCTGTAAATAAATCAAGCTCCTAAATGAACGCATAGAGGTATCAAGTTGAAATTAATACGAAATATTTAAGTCTACGGTCCCTTGAGCTGTAAATAAATCAAGCTCCTAAATGAACGCATAGAGGTATCAAGTTGAAATTAATACGAAATATTTAAGTCTACGGTCCCTTGAGCTGTAAATAAATCAAGCTCCTAAATGAACGCATAGAGGTATCAAGTTGAAATTAATACGAAATATTTAAGTCTACGGTCCCTTGAGCTGTAAATAAATCAAGCTCCTAAATGAACGCATAGAGGTATCAAGTTGAAATTAATACCAAATATTTAAGTCTACGGTCCCTTGAGCTGTAAATAAATCAAGCTCCTAAATGAACGCATAGAGGTATCAAGTTGAAATTAATACCAAATATTTAAGTCTACGGTCCCTTGAGCTGTAAATAAATCAAGCTCCTAAATGAACGCATAGAGGTATCAAGTTGAAATTAATACCAAATATTTAAGTCTACGGTCCCTTGAGCTGTAAATAAATCAAGCTCCTAAATGAACGCATAGAGGTATCAAGTTGAAATTAATACGAAATATTTAAGTCTACGGTCCCTTGAGCTGTAAATAAATCAAGCTCCTAAATGAACGCATAGAGGTATCAAGTTGAAATTAATACGAAATATTTAAGTCTACGGTCCCTTGAGCTGTAAATAAATCAAGCTCCTAAATGAACGCATAGAGGTATCAAGTTGAAATTAATACGAAATATTTAAGTCTACGGTCCCTTGAGCTGTAAATAAATCAAGCTCCTAAATGAACGCATAGAGGTATCAAGTTGAAATTAATACCAAATATTTAAGTCTACGGTCCCTTGAGCTGTAAATAAATCAAGCTCCTAAATGAACGCATAGAGGTATCAAGTTGAAATTAATACCAAATATTTAAGTCTACGGTCCCTTGAGCTGTAAATAAATCAAGCTCCTAAATGAACGCATAGAGGTATCAAGTTGAAATTAATACGAAATATTTAAGTCTACGGTCCCTTGAGCTGTAAATAAATCAAGCTCCTAAATGAACGCATAGAGGTATCAAGTTGAAATTAATACGAAATATTTAAGTCTACGGTCCCTTGAGCTGTAAATAAATCAAGCTCCTAAATGAACGCATAGAGGTATCAAGTTGAAATTAATACGAAATATTTAAGTCTACGGTCCCTTGAGCTGTAAATAAATCAAGCTCCTAAATGAACGCATAGAGGTATCAAGTTGAAATTAATACCAAATATTTCAGTCTACGGTCCCTTGGAGCTGTAAATAAATCAAGCTCCTAAATGAACGCATAGAGGTATCAAGTTGAAATTAATACGAAATATTTAAGTCTACGGTCCCTTGAGCTGTAAATAAATCAAGCTCCTAAATGAACGCATAGAGGTATCAAGTTGAAATTAATACCAAATATTTAAGTCTACGGTCCCTTGAGCTGTAAATAAATCAAGCTCCTAAATGAACGCATAGAGGTATCAAGTTGAAATTAATACCAAATATTTCAGTCTACGGTCCCTTGGAGCTGTAAATAAAACAAGCTCCTAAATGAACGCATAGAGGTATCAAGTTGAAATTAATACGAAATATTTAAGTCTACGGTCCCTTGAGCTGTAAATAAATCAAGCTCCTAAATGAACGCATAGAGGTATCAAGTTGAAATTAATACCAAATATTTAAGTCTACGGTCCCTTGGAGCTGTAAATAAATCAAGCTCCTAAATGAACGCATAGAGGTATCAAGTTGAAATTAATACGAAATATTTAAGTCTACGGTCCCTTGGAGCTGTAAATAAATCAAGCTCCTAAATGAACGCATAGAGGTATCAAGTTGAAATTAATACCAAATATTTAAGTCTACGGTCCCTTGGAGCTGTAAATAAATCAAGCTCCTAAATTAACGCATAGAGGTATCAAGTTGAAATTAATACCAAATATTTAAGTCTACGGTCCCTTGGAGCTGTAAATAAATCAAGCTCCTAAATTAACGCATAGAGGTATCAAGTTGAAATTAATACCAAATATTTAAGTCCACGGTCCCTTGGAGCTGTAAATAAATCAAGCTCCTAAATTAACGCATAGAGGTATCAAGTTGAAATTAATACCAAATATTTAAGTCTACGGTCCCTTGGAGCTGTAAATAAATCAAGCTCCTAAATTAACGCATAGAGGTATCAAGTTGAAATTAATACCAAATATTTAAGTACACGGTCCCTTGGAGCTGTAAATAAATCAAGCTCCTAAATTAACGCATAGAGGTATCAAGTTGAAATTAATACCAAATATTTAAGTCCACGGTCCCTTGGAGCTGTAAATAAATCAAGCTCCTAAATTAACGCATAGAGGTATCAAGTTGAAATTAATACCAAATATTTAAGTCTACGGTCCCTTGGAGCTGTAAATAAATCAAGCTCCTAAATTAACGCATAGAGGTATCAAGTTGAAATTAATACCAAATATTTAAGTCCACGGTCCCTTGGAGCTGTAAATAAATCAAGCTCCTAAATTAACGCATAGAGGTATCAAGTTGAAATTAATACCAAATATTTAAGTCTACGGTCCCTTGGAGCTGTAAATAAATCAAGCTCCTAAATTAACGCATAGAGGTATCAAGTTGAAATTAATACCAAATATTTAAGTACACGGTCCCTTGGAGCTGTAAATAAATCAAGCTCCTAAATGACAATAAAAATCCTAACAAAATACGGGCACTATGCCGTCTATTTTGACACTCCCAATTAAATCAAAATCTATAGGGTACTTCCCGTTGACCTAGAATCATGAAATTTGGCAAGAAGCAAGGTCTTATAGCAAAAAATCATTAATTTGTAGTTATATCATATAAAATATTTTTTTTTGTATATATGCGCCTGTGAAATATTTAGGAGGCAATATATCTTCGTTCTAAAAAATTAAAATTTTGTGAATAGTTTAATAGGAATATTATGTACTATTAAATGTTTCTAAATACCTCAACGTGTACGGAACTCTCGTAGTGCGAGTTCCACCGCTTGACAGGTTCTTTACAGAAACATGAATTCTTTGTTGGTGCATGGAATAACCTGTATAAATAATAAACATGTTCTTTGTAACAGTCTGTATGTATAGGTAAGAATCTTCCTCTGCCTTCGCGTATAAATCTGTATTTAATAACCCACTATATTTGGGACAATGTTTTGATTACTTCTTTGTTGTTGAAATGTGGTTCGCGGGATGGTAGGCCACGTATGCTGTTGCCCGCGGTTTCGCACGTATGGTATATATTAATATCATGAAAAGTGTGTAACAACAAAAACGTACCGATACTTTTTTTTATAAAAGTTCTTATATCATATAAACTTCACCTTTGGCCACGCCCATTTCGCCTATGTATATCCGAAGAGAATATTTCATTGCGCGATTTAAAATACACCTCTATGATGTACATAGAAACAATATATATACTTTTGTGTAATTACTACGCGTCGAGTAGCTAAGCACTTTTTATTTTTGGTTTTACTAATGCCATATAAGTGAATTTTTAAAGTACAAATTTCGTGCATCTTTTGATTGAGGGAACTAACTACGAAAAAACTAAGATGTTATTTCAAGTTTTTCTTCAAATTCTAGTACATCAGGAGTCTTTACCTGATGAGTGCACATACAGACAAACAGACAAATCGATAACGATTCCAAAAATGTTCTTTATGCAGATATAAAGTTTCAAGGTCGGTCTATATCAGAAATATTGCGCTAAATTATGAATTATTTTTCAAAATAACTTGTAAAAAATATACTATTTCAGAGATAGAAATATTCAGCAAGACATACAGGTTGGCCCATTTACAGCGGTCCAAACATTTTGTTAGGTAAAAAACATTATGATAAAGTATTTAAAAAAAAACATTATTTCCGCAAAAGTGAATAGCATATAAGTTATGATTTTATTTGTACTTTTTTTGAAAAACCTTTACTCCAGTCACACAAATCACTTTTATTCAAAATAAATTCAACTAAATCACGTGAAATTTGGTATGCAAATAGAGAAGTCATATAGCATGCATACAATAAATGATTTTTGTGTTCATACTTAGCTTCTGCTGTTGTATGAAACTTATGTTAATTTTTTTGTTTTCAGAAGAAAACATGTTTAAAAAAGAATCACTTTATAACTAGAGATTTGCTTTTGATCTTAAAAACTACCTTAAGATAAGATGATTATCTAAACAAAAAATCGTAGTGATATAATTATTGTAACATCTTCAGAAATTAACAACAATGTGTGCCGCTCTCTTTCTGACACGTGCACAACACAAATGCGCTCTGTCTAGCAGGGTCATTTTACTTGAACACATTTAGTGTTTGTTAAGGTTTATAAACATCGATTTGCGAATAATTTAGGTAAATCTGAGTTGAGTTAATGTTTTTTTTTAAAGAAACACATTTATTTTTGCTAAAATTGCGATTATGGCAGAAATTTCTCATTTAGTGACTTAGTGATATGATGTTAATTTCTGAAGACGATTTTTTGTCTAGATGGTCTTCTAAGCTATTGATTTTCACGAAACTAATATTTTTCTTAAATTACTTATCCCAATGTTTCAATTTTTGGACAACTGTAAATGGCCAGCCTGTATAACTGCTCCTAAATAATTTATTTTGACGAAGTTATTACTGTATTGAGGTAACAGCCGTGTCAAATTGTCTTCAGTCGATTTGAATAGCTGAATTATTCAAAAATGTGTTCGAATGACTGAATTATTCAAAATATGTAAAAAACAAGATATATTTTATGAGCCTGCATCGCTTTTCAAGATGGCTCGTACATCTGTTCAAAGCTGTTTACAACGATTATGAAGGTTAAATATAAAAAAAATATTAGTTCCGCATGCATAGTTTGGTTGCGTCTCTTGAATAATTATAAAAAGAGGAGAACACTCGAACGCAGCAATATTTTTTAGTCAAAAACTGGTTTATGTGTATAGTACAGGTATGTAAGCTAACGTCTTCCCTCGTAGAGTTTAAACTATTTGGCGGCTTTAATAAGTGGGACGTTGATGGATTCGTCTAGATTATTCAAGTGTATGAACTATATTGCTTCAATAAAAAAAATAATAGGACATTTAAATTTTTATTTCATAATAAGCATTGCGTGATGTCATTTTATAGTAAACGGAGAGAAAAATTAATAAATATTTATAGTTTGTTGCACTCTATGAAAAAAATAAACAATTGAATTCTTGTCGCTTTGTACAATTAAGTTGGCAGTAAGTGTTCGAGCATCCCTGTTAAGGTATATAAGGAACGCGGAGTTTTGTCTTAGCTCCAGTAAGCAACTGTTTATCAGAGAATAAGGAGCAAAAAATATGGGCAATTTAAGAAGAGAACTTAGAGTGCTCTTGTTTCAAGAACTCCGTTTAGGGCGAGAAACGAGAGAAGCACCACGCAATATATGCAAAAAGATGGGTGAAGGTGTACTCTTCTATGGCTATGGAGTACTTTATTTATCTATGACGCTTTTGTTTCAAGGATTCAAAGAAGGAAATCTTGATTTCTCTAAGGATCTTTATTTACTTAGAAAACTTTAAAATCCGTATTGAAATATATCACAGGTTAATTCAGATTATCTGGCAGTGCTTTTCTGTGTTCTCATATTGAAATAGGTGAAACAATTTTTGGTGGAAAAGGAAATATTCGGTTTGGCTACCGCATGAGCTGAGAAAAAGGTCGCTGTGAACATGGAGGTAATATGTTTTCATTGCGTCACGCCGAAAAATATTTTCACATGGATAGGAATGTTTTTTTTTTCATCCATCATACTCTCTGGATATGTCATCATCAGAGTATCAAGTGGTTTGCTCACTGTCTAAACATTTACACAATAAAAATTTAAAGACTGAGATCATCTTAAGGTTGAACTTATCTAATTTTTCAAAATGATTTTTTGAGCTGTCATGGGCCATCGCATGGACTTTATATCAATAATATAAAAATAAAGACAAAAAATGGTACCCGCTAAATGGAATATAACTGAAAGCACCTTATAACAAGTTAAAAATAAATAAGTCTCAGTTTCAAGTTTTTATTTTGACGCACAAAAATACGATAAAAAAATATTCCGATTACATTTTTTCATTAATGATTTTAATAATTATAAAATATAATTATTATAATCTTTGATAAAAAAATGTATTCAGCATATATCCCTAAATAAATGTCATTTATACTAAATAATATATAATAAACTAACACCACGTGATAAACGTGGTGTTAGTTTATTGAATTTGTTTAACTATTATATTTGCATTTGTTTAACTTTTATTTTATATGGTAAAAGGCAAGTACATTTATAAAATTTTCATTATATATAAATATAATTTATAAGAACTGGTTGAATTTATTTTATATATCCACATGATATGAGACTCGATCAGCTTGGCTTGGATAACAATAGACAGGATGACAAATTTCTATAACGTATGTACGCATCTGCTATTTCCGAAAATAAAATTATTTCGGCAATAAACTATGGCTGAATGGCAATTTATTGCATTTATTTCTACCTACTTTGCATTTTGCGCTAAAACGCTCGCAGGTGTCATGGCGTCATCTTGTGACGTCACGCCTTAGTAAACATTGCATTGTGTCTATGTTAAACGAAAAAGATATATTGCATATTTCGTATGTTAAAACTGAATTTGAAAGTTTACAAGTGGTGTGCAGTCCCTCAGTGTGAAAACCCATCAATAAAAACACGTAACAAATTATTGGTTTACTTTCCAAACAAGAAAGTAATGAGAAATAAGTGGCTATAGCTCGTACGGCGAGATACAGTAGTTAAAACTATGAATTCGCCAATTTATTTCTGTGAAGACCATTTTGATGTAAGTATTTACTATAGATTAATAGGTGCATAACTCAAAATATTTGTTTGAGATAAAACATGTGTTTGACAATTAGTTAATTACTGTTGTTTGATTTGCTCTTTGTTATCAATTTCAATGCAAATGAATTAAATACGAATATCTAACATTATAGAATAATCATATCTGCTTAAAAAAACGAAGGATGATTGCTCTTGAAGAATGTGAAAAACAATTAGAAGAAATTAGTGTGGTTTGGAAGATATTTCATCATCGTTTCGTGGATATGTAAATTCGTTCAGTCACTGGAGTAAAATGTAATATTTTCTTAAAAGTAGTTGTAAAAATAGCATGTTTTCTTCAGAAATAGTATGTTACCTAAACTCAAAAATTAACCATGACATGGTGTTAAAAAGGGTTATTTTAAGTTAAGTCTTAATTAGTATTAAAGATTAATAATAATGTATTTGTAAAAGGATATTTTCACATTTCGAAATTCTGATGAGTAAAAGTCTTTATTTGATGTAAGAAGCTCTCCCAACACTAATAAATGAATTCTAGGTAAAATACTATGAACCATTACCTTAATAAATCCTTGTTCTATCGTAGATTATTCTTAGTTCTTTTTTAATTATTATCACAAAACTGAATGATAGACGTGTTTTAAACCACAAATCAACTAATTAATGATGCAGAAAACAATTGAAACGCGTAATCACAATAAAGTTCAAGTAACACGATAACGTTTACTTAGACGTGACGTCATTCGCCCCTGATTGGTGTTTCAGTTAACATGGCTGATTGCAGTATTTTGTGTGTTTACTTTATTGAAAATCACATTAATCTCACTGTTAATTTAAAAATTTAGTCGTTTTTAGAGCATTTAACAGATTTTTATCTAAAATAATTGTTTCTATGACCCTTTTATACTATCATCATGCCTATTCTCTTGCATCGATAAACTGTGACACTTAAATAGTCGTATCTGTGTATGGTCCGGCTTTTAGAGAAAGTTTTTAAAGACAACTATCACACTGTGTCTGATGTATTATGATGGATTTGAACCATTGTTGGCCATAATCTATTAAATGATTGAATTGATTGATTAATCCATTGAAAGTTTTAGTAGGAAATTAATATTAGTTTCGAGAAGAGTCTACTTTTTAATGAAAAATAACCTCTAGCACATTTTTAGTATTTTGTATCACAAAAGTAAAAATGGCAAGTAAAACGGCCTTATAAGATGGCTCACCTCTCTTATAAGCTTTCCGTCTGTCACAGCTGATTTTCTCAGAACCTATGTGTCGGAGAAACTTAAACTAAATTCAGCTTAGTAATACATATTATCAACCAACATATTACATAATGTGTTTTTAAATATTTATATAAGAAATAATAAATAAGAGATATTTAAATAATTATATAAGTGATATTTAAGTAATTATATAAGAGATATTTTAAATATTTATATAAGATATGATAATTAAGAGATATTTAAATAATAATATAAGATATATTTAAGTAACTATATAAGAGATATTTATATAAGAGATAAAGTGGGGGTAAAAATCAATACGTCATGTTGTTGCATTTGTATGTTGCATTTGTAATGTCTATCTATACGTTTTCTTATGAGGAATACAAAAAATATTTTCATATATTAAATTGTATATTTAAGTAGATATTATAAAAAATATGCCATAATATAGCTAACAGCTTTATTTCCGAAACTGCTAAACCAAAAATTATGAAAAAAGGGTTGGTAAAATCCGATTATAATTTTATAGGAAAATTATAGCGATTATCCTATATCTTGGAAAATCTTGGAAAATAATTGCCGTGATGCATTTTTCCTAATTTTGGAAAAATGCATCACGGCATCATGTTTTTACGCTCCTGAAAAATATAGCAGGCAATATGTTTATGTTATGAAAAATTAATATTTGTAAATTGTTTAAATTAAATAATATGTACCCTTAAATTTTAATAAGTACCTAAATATGTACAGAATCCTCGTAGTGCGAGTTTTACTCGCATTTGACAGGTTTTTTCCCAAGACAATAATCGCTCAGAATTGACCAACGCGAGGGTATCGTAGATAAATGTCACGCTGCTATTATATTATGTTTTCAAACTAATGATAAAGAGATTTTCATAAGTATGTTTTTCAAACTTATGAAAATCTCTTCCAAATATAATTTGTAAACCAGTGATGTTGAAATTGATTTGCAGTTCAATTGAATCTAATATTTTCTTTGGTATACATATAAATATAATCAGCTGTCAAGGTTGGTCTGTAGCATCTTCTTGTTCATAAAAATATTAAGGTTTTGCCAGAGCTCTTCAAACTTACTAAAATATTTCCATGGATCTCAAATATCAAAGTTATAAAAATACCTAAAATCAGTCAGAAAATAATTTGATTTCAAATGATAAATTTAACTTTTATGGTTCTATAGTCGAAGTTTAAAATAGAACCCTTATAACTTTGATCTATCCCTCTGTCTGTGCACAGGTCAGAGTATCACATCTTTAAGGCCGTCACAGTTTACTATCGTTGTAATGAAATTTTACAGGAATTTATAATTTAATTACATGAACATGTAGACACAAAGAAAATAACTTACATTTTTTTAAGTATCTCTACTTAACTTTAAAAAGCTGTGAAAAATGGAGTTCAACTGATAGTTTGAAATTACCTTGCCCTGGTGTAAATAATTCATTCTTAAACCTGTGAATGCACAGTGAAAGAAGCTAAAATGTTAAATCACTAACTGTTATTATTGGTAATCAAAAATGTTAAATCACAAACTGTCATTATTGGTAATCAAAAATGATAAATCACAAACTGTCATTATTGGTAATCAAAAATGTTAAATCACTAACTGTTATTATTGGTAATCAAAAATGTTAAATCACTAACTGTTATTATTGGTAATTAAAAATGTTAAATCACCAGCTGTTATTATAAATGGATTACACATAATTATTAGTGGTTAACGACTTTGCTTGCTGTTCTATGTTAAACGAATTTGGTCTATTAATTAACCAAAATCTCACTTAACGTCCTCAAATAAATAACCTCAGCTGTAATGTTGTTTTTAAAACACACACCTAAAATGTCTTAAAATACGGGGTTGTATCTATGTCGGGGACATGGCTGTATGTTTTAGAGCGGGGGTACATTAGAGGCTTTTGACCGCAAACAATTTGGTCTTAATAAACAATGGCATAGCAGTATATAGTCAAAGAATAATAACTATTACTGCGTAAAGAAGCGACATTCACCTCCCCCCACCAATTTAAGGTCACCAGCAGATAACGGGTACGATCAAGAGTACGCGTTCCTAGGTTGCCGCTTGCTACGTGCGCGTGTGATTTGTTCAATTGTGCGATGTTTGGTTGAGTTTAACTTGCGTAATTGAGTGTTACTATTATAATTAAATATTTATATAATTAAATTTTTAATTATAATTAATCTTTACGTTTATAATTATAGTAATTCAGTATAACAGTCCGTTATTGCACTGTGTACAAGTGCTTAAAAAGCGATAAAAGCCTAAGGAGATGTGCCATTATTTTTGTTGTAAATAATTTCATTTTATATCACCAACTTATTTGATTAGTACCTATAATTTTGTGTCCACTAATATCTCACTAAGCACTTTTAACTTTCAACCTGTTCTTAAAAGTCATTGTTTTGTTTGGACGCGATGTGTTTGGAAAAGGTATTCTTGTAGTGTCGGCTGTAAGAATGTTATATTGTTTATTAAGAGATCTTTCACATGAAGCAAATCTAATCAAGTCAAAAGTACAACGAAGAAAATATTTCAGTGTATCACATTTATAAATAAGCCAAATTTATTATTATTTAAGATTTTATTCCGTTAAGATCCATACTAAATACATTTTTTTAAATGCTATTTTGATATTATTATTAACAAATTACTTTTGCACAATTAAATGTATAGTGTAAAATATTTATTCACGTAATTACATTTTTACAATTAGATAATAATAAAGACGTGCGTGCGCCAGTACAAAGCTACTGCACCAGCGTGCTATCGAGACATTCGATCGACGCTATTGATTAGAAAGAGAAACATCTATGTTGCTGACATATAGCGTCAACTCGCTCGATCGGCGCGATTGTCGGCAACGATCGAGACGGATATGTAGTATTAGTAAATATTTTTACCTGCACGCTGCTGACAACCCTACATTAATTTACGCACACACACATACGAACACGGATAGACTAGTACGTATGTACTGGCGTGTCGGGGGTGAGCTATAGTGCTGCGCACGTTACAGGGCACATCGGCCAGAGAATTCTGCCATTTGCCTCGGGTCTACTCGATAGCCAGCTGTTCGATAATTATCATTTTGTAATAAATTATACTGTAATTTGTTTTAATTATCATTTTAATAAATAATCTGTTCCAAAGTAAATATCCTATTTGTGAGATCATTAATGACTTCGTTTAATTAAATTAGTACGTATATTTGTTAATTGTTTCTTGACAAATAATGTGGTTATAAGTAATATGTTCATATAATTAATTAATATATTTGTAATATTAATTATTTTAATTACTTGAAAATTTTATCTATAAACTTTAGATTATAAGTATTCAATAATTAAGCATTTAAGGACACTTCAGTTTTAATATTCGAATATTGAATATCTTTGGGGTTAATTTTGTAAATTGTTCACAATTAAAATGAAACTACGTGATGTAGTACTATTTCTACTTTCTTTAATATCTTTGCCACGACCTAGGTTTCGTTGTATTACAACATCTTCAGGTGGACTATTAGGAAAAATCTTGGCAAAGGCTTTGCTAACAGCCCACCTGAAGATGTTGTAATACAACGAAACCTAGGTCGTGGTAAAGAAATTAAAGAAAGTAGAAACAATACTCGCGTAGTTTCATTTAGTTGTATTTAATATTCGATCCAACGACGTCACTGTATCTTCATATCTTTCTATTTTATTTTATAATAAATTAGTTATAATTATAATATTGTATTTTTCAAATGTTAGCTTAGCCTTTCGTCACACAACACAACGACATATGTGCCCGCCATTGTCCCTCTCATTTTGAAATGTATGCAACAGCGCACACCAACGCGAAACTATCCGCGGGTCCGGGACCACCACAGTGCATTGCATTACGTTAACCTAGCGACGGACTAGAAGCATGTTCATAAATAAAACTAATTTACTATCTAAATAGATGGGACACTGGAACAACATTTTCCATACTTTTAGAAAGAAATACAACGCTAGTTGGCTCTCGCAATATCCCTTGTAACCCTATATTCACGTTTATTTATGTAATACAAAAATGTTATGTAAAAATAGGACATTTCAATTGAAAAATTATTTTATTATGTGCAGAAATTATACCCAAAAATAACAACCGAATCACTTTTAATCTTGTTACAAGTATAGGGACTATTACACTACTCAGAATTTAGGAATCCTAATTAGGATTTAGGAAAGAAAATCAGGAAATAGGGAAAGTGTGATAAAAGTTCGGAATGGTCAGGATCCCAATAGGAGGGTTCCTGCCTTCCTGACTCGCCTAGCTCCCTAATTAGGAAAGGAGTAATGAAAGTGTATTCGTATTCAGGACGCTCAGTCGGCTCGCGACTTGCGAAAGGAGCGGACATATGTATTGTTTTGTAAAGCGTTTGTTTACGACAAAATGGCGTTAAATCAAGAAAAATAAGTGGTGTTAAATGTAATGGAGGTTCTGAAAGAAATACTATACTTTTAAAACAAAAACAACAACAATTATTCGAATGAACATATAACAAACGAAGGGTCCAAGGTACAATTATATAAAGGACATTTATAAAAAATGATAAGTAGGCTACCATTAAAATTGTGCAAATTCCATTCATAAATAATTTCTGTAATCCGATGGCGCCAAAATATTTAAAATGTGAATACTTGATAATTTGTCTCTTAATAACAAATATTCTTTTATCTAGCACCTTCTTTTTGTTGGTTCGTTATTATTAAATTAGATGGTTCTAGCGGTTAACGCTAGAGCAAGCTTATTTTTATGCTTGGACAGAGTAGCCGCCATTGTAGAAGTTCTGTATCCAACTAGACGTTCGCTTTCAGACTGAATTATGATCCTGATTCAGTGTAGTATAAACAGGAGCTCCTAAATGTGCTTCCTTCCCTAAATCCTAATTAGGATCCTAAATTCTGAGTAGGTAATAGCCCCTTATAGCTTATATATATCTACTGATGAAAACAAAATATTAAAAGCTAAAATTTGAAAATATAATATGAATATATTTTTATATTGTCAACAAATATTCAAAATGAGAATAAAATTTTCCCTTCACTAATCTGCTGCTCTAAATAAAATGGGCCCAATAATTTCTTTGTCTTTTTCTTTTAAAACTAGTGATAAGTATGAACAAAGCTATAATATAACATATTATAGCTTTGTTCATACTTATCACTAGTTTTATATACTTATACTTACTACTGTAACTTATACTTTTTATGATATGACTGCTATTTGTTTATCGAACACTTTAGAACATCCGATCATTTTCAAATAAATTAAAGTTTAATATTGCTGGTCAGTTTGTTTTTCCTTAAACTACACAACAGTTAATAACTTCATTTTGGGACATCGAAGTAAAAAAGCTAACAAAGACTGTTAAAAATGAGAGTTTTGTCCTTGTGCTATTTTGCTTACAGTAAACATCACACATAACAAAAAAAACGAGTGTGCTTTAGACCACACGACTGAAATAAAACCTCAAATCACAAAAACCACAAAATATGAACTTTAAAATGAATTTACAATTTTATTCACTTTAAATGTAGAATATTTCAAGTATTGAACAAAATAATAATTTATAAAATTGTTCAAGAACGAAATGAAATTACAAAATAATAAAAAAATCATCGTTCGCGTAACGCTAGCAAACTTGCATATATATATATATATATATATATATATATATATATATATATATTTCACGCACTGGCTATGAGAGGAAGAGAGAAAGAAAATGTGCTCGCGCATTGCTCTCTCTCTCTCCTACAGTGTGATACAGACAATAGGCTTGCACTGTGTCTTATATATATGAAACATAACCGGCTATGAGAGGAAGAGAGAAAGAAAATGTGTGCTCGCACCTTTCTCTCTTGTCGCTCTCTCTTTCTGTCTTCACTAACTTATATCTCCCTCTCAACTTCCGTTCGCCTCGCCCGATCACACTTTTCGTAATGTTCTCGTCACGCATTCACCAGCTTACTCCCCAAGTCCAGCGTGCGTAAAGAAGTTTTATTTCAACAATACAAAAAGTCTTGTCCGAGCCCTGTGTGCAAATATGTGCTCGCCCTTAAGTGAATATGTCTGAATTAATGGATGATATTCGGCCCTACGTTGTAACATACACCTTACTTAACTATACGTTAGCAACGCGCAATACGGTTAAAGTTCGCTTTAAAAATCGGCATACTGTATCGCACTAGCTTCATTATAACCTTTATTCGTCGTTAAAGTAAGGCCATTTTTCTTGGTAGAAAAGGATAGCATCATATAATTTTACGGGCAGAAAGAAAAGGACGGGTTTATTTGTCGACAATGACATTTCTATATTTTATCTATGGATGACAGACAAAACACACAAACATTACAAATTCTGTATAGAGTACATGAAGGGACTACACAATAGGGAACCTGCGTGTGTTCCCTCCTAAGATCGCTGCAAATATTTTCAGTGACGAATACAAATAATAATCATTCACAACGCGAGTACTCAATTTAACGATATTCTGTATTTTTCTTAAAACTACTTTTTTCACATTTGTAGAGCAAATATCTTTGAAGAATACTCGGCTGATTTTGTTATACAATCGATTAAATTAAACTTCATTCAATACTGCTTACCAATTCATTACACATCAGTTAATATTATACCTAAGCCGATTTTGTTCAAATTTTGGATACACCGTTTCTATGTAACTTATACTATTTATGATATGACATGCTATTTGTTTATTGAACATTTTTTAACATCGATTATTTTCAGGTAAATTGAAGTTTAATTTAATACTGCTTATCAATTTCATTGCCATTATACACACGACAGTTAATATTATACTTTATACTACTCGATCGATTTTGTTCAAATTTTGAATACACCGTTTCTATGTAACTTATACTTTTTATGATACGACATGCTATTTGTTTATTGAACATTTTTGAACATCCGATCACTTTCAAAAAAATCAAAGTTTAATACTGCTTTCCAGTTTATTTTTCCGTGAACTACACAACAGTTAATAACTAATGCTAATTTGTAAAGAAAATAGTTTATTTTCTAATTTCAGACTTGAGGATACAATGAATTGCCTTAACTGCGTACATTACAAGAAAAGTGCTGGGCAGTGTATGCATGATGCTCGGGATTAAGTATTGAAAAAGGAAAGACGTTATTCCTTGACTGTAAAATACTTAATTGTCGTTGAAATAAAATTTAAGAGATGACTTTTTTCAGAAAATTGAAAATAATATTCATAGTTATTTGTAATTTTTTTCATACACACGATACTTGCGCATATTGTTCAGCGCCGCTCAGTTGAATAACCCGCGAACAGCTGCGAATGTATCCGCCACCCGGAGTGCGGTAAACACCGCCCTCCGGGTAAATAGGTATAATATGGATGTGTTAAAAAGAGTTATGTGTATATTTTTTGCACTCGATTATAAAAGGACGTGTGTTACTTTTTATTTCAACGACAATTTATTTCTTTATAGCCAACGAATAGCATATTTCTTTGCCCGACATCTATTCCCGGATTTTTAAACGACTTTTTTAAGAAAAAGATAGTTTCGTATATTTTTTAATACATGAAACTACTCCACAAGTAGATCAAAGGGACATATGTATTAGTTTCAATTTAAATTTAATAGACCGTAATTTACAACATTCATATTATTTGCAACGATACCTAACATTTCTATAAGACAACATAATATCATTTATTACAAGTTAAATCAAAATCGGATAATGCATTTATATAGGAACTCATATTAATAAAAATATCATTTATTCGTGTCGGAGTTGTTGACATAAAAGCATTATTTTTGGATAGCTAGGCCACCTTCGGCGGTAGGCCATTAAAGTGTATATATGTGCCTAGAATATCTACCCCAAGACATATCATATCCAAGACCCATCAATCCCAAGACCCGGTTCGAAGTTAGGGGTATCTTGTAGGGGATGAAAAATCCAATACATGATTTATTGAAGATGTGCCCATATTCCTATACCCAATATGATCCCATGTGACTTAAATGTGGGACTTTGTAGTTATGAACACTTTGAGCCCCTATATGCTTCATAAATTGCCTAAAATTATTATTAACATTGCATAAAGAACCAAGGTTCTTTATGCAATGTTAATAATCATTCTGTTCCCAAATCATTTATTTTAGAATCACTTAAAGATAATATCAGGTTTTGTCCAATCGCTCAGTCAGTCACTCCCATACATCCGACAATATGTATTATAATGCATTTAAAATACAATAAATTTGTCTTATCAAAATTCACTCCTTTTTACGTGTACGAATATTTGTATTATCATAATTAGGGTTGTATTAACACAATTCAACTCTTATATCGATAATTGTGTTAAGATATTGTCTGACGTCGAATGTGAAATACGAATGGGAAAAAACAACAGTCACACGTCGGATATGTGCGCGTGTTTACATCTCATTAGCACCTGATGATAGACACAGACTCCGGCGACCCAAATACCCAGTTAACGATCTACAAACAAATGCATAACGTTGCAAGAAGTAAAAGTAGGCAATGTGACAGTGGAATTCATAAGGTATTTGCGGCTAATAAGGTCCGGTGTGTAATAATGTTAAGAAGAAAGAAATTATATTAAAAAGAATTAGATTGGTTTAATAATTCACACTCATGTAGTATAGAATAAATTACGTATGACGCACAACGCGGATAAACAACTTTTATAGGTGATGAGTCGGTGGCCGACAGTTGCCGACTTTTGTTATACAAAACCGGTCGCCAACTTTCCATCGACTCAACGTATAGGTCAAAAGGCGCGCGCTAAATGTCTCCTGTCCCCGTCGGCGCGTGTTCAGCGATATGTTTTATCCTTTTTTCCGATTTTTTTATATTGCCGATTTTTTAGGTAGTTATGCCCGATTATTTTCAGACTCATTATTTTCGGTGTCCGTTGCGACAATTATGTTTTATAATTTTATAAATTTTACTCAATTTATTATATATGAATCTTTCTTTGATAATTAAAATTGTTTATGGAGTGCCCAGGGGATTTGAAATTGGTCTTATCGGCTCCCAAATTTTTGTTTATTATTGTCTTAAAATTCGGTATATAAACAAAAAATAAATAATACGATTAGGGAAATGCCTCTTTGATTTATTTATTTCTGTACTTTTATGAACCTAATTGATATATATGACGAACTTCTTGCTAGAAGAGCAATCTCTTACAGTCAACCAGAACACCAGTCCAGTCCCGCTCGACAAGCGGCCGGGAATCGAACCCGGGTTCCCGCGGTGCATCTCGCAGTCTTGTTATCAACCCAACACACCACGGTGACGACTCTCTACTATTTTAATACAATGATCTTATTTCAGTGTTTAAGAAAATGTTATTTTATTTCTCCGATGACTCAATTTAAACAAGAGGAAAAACTAAAACCCGACTACGGAAAAAAGTAATTGTAAAGCACAAAATACATACATACATACATAGCCTGTGAAATTCGTAATATTATATACCCTTGTACATTCTCTGTATCATGACGAATCTAAGGACACCTCGTTTGTTGAAACCGCAATTTAGTCTGTACGATGGAAAAAACTTCCATATATTGATACATAGCCTGTGATAGCCGTAACGGTATACCCTAGAACACTCTCTGAATCATGAAGAATCTAAAGACTCTTCATTTGTTGAAATTCCCTTAGTAGTTTAGTCTGTACGAGGGAATAAACTAACTCACACACATACATAGCCTGTGAAATTCATAACGTTATATACTCTAGGACACTCTCTGGAATGAGGCGAATCTAAGAACATCTCATTTGTTGAAATCCCTTTAGTAGTTTAGTCTGTACGAGGGAATAAACTAACTCACACACATACATAGCCTGTGAAATTCATAACGTTATATACTCTAGGACACTCTCTGGATTGAGGCGAATCTAAGAACATCTCATTTGTTGAAATCCCCTTAGTAGTTTAATCTGTACGAGGGAATAAACTAACTCACACACATACATAGCCTGTGAAATTCATAACGTTATGTACTCTAGGACACTCTCTGGATTGAGGCGAATCTAAGAACATCTCATTTGTTGAAATCCCCTTAGTAGTTTAGTCTGTACGAGGGAATAAACTAACTCACACACATACATAGCCTGTGAAATTCATAACGTTATATACTCTAGGACACTCTCTGGATTGAGGCGAATCTAAGAACATCTCATTTGTTGAAATCCCCTTAGTAGTTTAGTCTGTACGAGGGAATAAACTAACTCACACACATACATAGCCTGTGAAATTCATAACGTTATGTACTCTAGGACACTCTCTGGATTGAGGCGAATCTAAGAACATCTCATTTGTTGAAATCCCCTTAGTAGTTTAGTCTGTACGAGGGAATAAACTAACTCACACACATACATAGCCTGTGAAATTCATAACGTTATGTACTCTAGGACACTCCCTGGATTGAGGCGAATCTAAGAACATCTCATTTGTTGAAATACCCTTAGTAGTTTAGTCTGTACGAGGGAATAAACTAACTCACACACATACATAGCCTGTGAAATTCATAACGTTATATACTCTAGGACACTCTCTGGATTGAGGCGAATCTAAGAACATCTCATTTGTTGAAATCCCCTTAGTAGTTTAGTCTGTACGAGGGAATAAACTAACTCACACACATACATAGCCTGTGAAATTCATAACGTTATGTACTCTAGGACACTCTCTGGATTGAGGCGAATCTAAGAACATCTCATTTGTTGAAATCCCCTTAGTAGTTTAGTCTGTACGAGGGAATAAACTAACTCACACACATACATAGCCTGTGAAATTCATAACGTTATGTACTCTAGGACACTCTCTGGATTGAGGCGAATCTAAGAACATCTCATTTGTTGAAATCCCCTTAGTAGTTTAGTCTGTACGAGGGAATAAACTAACTCACACACATACATAGCCTGTGAAATTCATAACGTTATATACTCTAGGACACTCTCTGGATTGAGGCGAATCTAAGAACATCTCATTTGTTGAAATCCCTTTAGTAGTTTAGTCTGTACGAGGGAATAAACTAACTCACACACATACATAGCCTGTGAAATTCATAACTTTATATACTCCAGGACACTCTCTGGATTGAGGCGAATCTAAGAACATCTCATTTGTTGAAATCCCCTTAGTAGTTTAGTCTGTACGAGGGAATAAGCTAACCCACACACATACATAGCCTGTGAAATTCATAACGTTATGTACTCTAGGACACTCTCCGGATTGAGGCGAATCTAAGAACATCTCATTTGTTGAAATCCCCTTAGTAGTTTAGTCTGTACGAGGGAATAAACTAACTCACACACATACATAGCCTGTGAAATTCATAACGTTATGTACTCTAGGACACTCTCTGGATTGAGGCGAATCTAAGAACATCTCATTTGTTGAAATCCCCTTAGTAGTTTAGTCTGTACGAGGGAATAAACTAACTCACACACATACATAGCCTGTGAAATTCATAACGTTATGTACTCTAGGACACTCTCTGGATTGAGGCGAATCTAAGAACATCTCATTTGTTGAAATCCCTTTAGTAGTTTAGTCTGTACGAGGGAATAAACTAACTCACACACATACATAGCCTGTGAAATTCATAACGTTATATACTCTAGGACACTCTCTGGATTGAGGCGAATCTAAGAACATCTCATTTGTTGAAATCCCTTTAGTAGTTTAGTCTGTACGAGGGAATAAACTAACTCACACACATACATAGCCTGTGAAATTCATAACGTTATGTACTCTAGGACACTCTCTGGATTGAGGCGAATCTAAGAACATCTCATTTGTTGAAATCCCCTTAGTAGTTTAGTCTGTACGAGGGAATAAACTAACTCACACACATACATAGCCTGTGAAATTCATAACGTTATGTACTCTAGGACACTCTCTGGATTGAGGCGAATCTAAGAACATCTCATTTGTTGAAATCCCCTTAGTAGTTTAGTCTGTACGAGGGAATAAACTAACTCACACACATACATAGCCTGTGAAATTCATAACGTTATATACTCTAGGACACTCTCTGGATTGAGGCGAATCTAAGAACATCTCATTTGTTGAAATCCCTTTAGTAGTTTAGTCTGTACGAGGGAATAAACTAACTCACACACATACATAGCCTGTGAAATTCATAACGTTATATACTCTAGGACACTCTCTGGATTGAGGCGAATCTAAGAACATCTCATTTGTTGAAATCCCCTTAGTAGTTTAGTCTGTACGAGGGAATAAACTAACTCACACACATACATAGCCTGTGAAATTCATAACGTTATATACTCTAGGACACTCTCTGGATTGAGGCGAATCTAAGAACATCTCATTTGTTGAAATCCCCTTAGTAGTTTAGTCTGTACGAGGGAATAAACTAACTCACACACATACATAGCCTGTGAAATTCATAACGTTATATACTCCAGGACACTCTCTGGATTGAGGCGAATCTAAGAACATCTCATTTGTTGAAATCCCCTTAGTAGTTTAGTCTGTACGAGGGAATAAACTAACTCACACACATACATAGCCTGTGAAATTCATAACGTTATGTACTCTAGGACACTCTCTGGATTGAGGCGAATCTAAGAACATCTCATTTGTTGAAATCTCCTTAGTAGTTTAGTCTGTACGAGGGAATAAACTAACTCACACACATACATAGCCTGTGAAATTCATAACGTTATGTACTCTAGGACACTCTCTGGATTGAGGCGAATCTAAGAACATCTCATTTGTTGAAATCCCCTTAGTAGTTTAGTCTGTACGAGGGAATAAACTAACTCACACACATACATAGCCTGTGAAATTCATAACGTTATATACTCTAGGACACTCTCTGGATTGAGGCGAATCTAAGAACATCTCATTTGTTGAAATCCCTTTAGTAGTTTAGTCTGTACGAGGGAATAAACTAACTCACACACATACATAGCCTGTGAAATTCATAACGTTATATACTCTAGGACACTCTCTGGATTGAGGCGAATCTAAGAACATTTCATTTGTTGAAATCCCCTTAGTAGTTTAGTCTGTACGAGGGAATAAACTAACTCACACACATACATAGCCTGTGAAATTCATAACGTTATATACTCTAGGACACTCTCTGGATTGAGGCGAATCTAAGAACATTTCATTTGTTGAAATCCCCTTAGTAGTTTAGTCTGTACGAGGGAATAAACTAACTCACACACATACATAGCCTGTGAAATTCATAACGTTATGTACTCTAGGACACTCTCTGGATTGAGGCGAATCTAAGAACATCTCATTTGTTGAAATCCCCTTAGTAGTTTAGTCTGTACGAGGGAATAAACTAACTCACATGTGTACGAGTACATACGAGTATAATAATAGCCTTTGAAATTCATAACCCTTCCTCTACCGCAGTCGGGTAATTATTTTAAACGCTGATTTAAATGTACTTTCGACGTAAGAAAAATGTGTTGCATTTTTTTAATGTTTAATTTAGTTGGCAAGTTTTACTAGAACTTCTCGGTTTAATAAGGCCCATGGAAAGGCTATTTTTAAAATGTATTCCAACATCAATATATGATGTTGGAATTATTTAGAGAAAATTAGATTTTGATTAATTATTAAAGTGAAACTTTTTTGTATCGCCTCAGAATATTTCGTTTACCTATCGCATGTCGCATTACAGTCGGCCGCGGAGTGGGGGTAAAGTGAAAGGCGCTTGGCAGAGCAGCTGAAACCAATATGGCGGTACCTATAGCTCTCATCAGCTGTGCAGCGTTTACATTCTCACTTATTTTCGTGCAAGTGCATCGTGTTATTTGTATGATTTGATCTGTGTTTTCATGTAAATGTTCATAGTCACTTGATCGCGATGGACGCAAATATAGCTAATAAATCAAATAACCCGATAAACGAGGAAAAGACCGATACTTATTTTAGTTACCACAAAATATTATTTACATTTATAAACTGTGAGACTCAAAGCGAAGATGAAGTTAGTGATCAAATAATCGAAATTTAAAATAATTCAATGATTTATATAAATATTGATCTACGTTTTTAATATTTTAATATGTATATATATATCATACCGAACATTGTATTTATTTATGTATTTATGTATTATGTACTTTAGTACGCAGAGTAAAATAAACATTCATAGTTATATATCTTGTCTACTATTATCATTTCCTTTTTCACGTCTTAAGTTAATATTACTTTTAAAATCCTAAATCAAGTAGCTTTCGAAAAATTCTCAATTAAATGCCTACAATCTGAAAAAAAGTTTCACTTTCATCGTGGTTTCCTAAAACCACACAACTTTTTTCCATAAAATAAAGTATTTTTAGATAGGTTTCTAATGTTATGAAAAATAATAGTAGTTATGAAAAATATTTGATTTTTAATTTAGTTCGCCTAAGTGGTAGGAAAGTGGTCATTATTTGCCGCAATTACCTGAAACGGATTTCTGCATTTAGGATATTTACTGTCGTGGAATGTAAAAACTGTAGACCTTGTTTAAATACGAGCACATCCGGGCAACGGGTAATCCAATTAAAGTGTCAAAAATAAAGGTTCGTAATGCATGATTAGACTAAGTAAAATTATTTCGACAATAGAATTAGCACAGTTTAAGGGGTTGTGCTAAATCCATTATCCTAACACAAATTTTAAATATAATTATCTCGCGAGCCGGTAATGCTACGATGAAAATGGCATTCAAGGTTTATATAATTTCCACGAAACCTATATTTAGCGAATTATATCGCGACAAAGTTTTCAAAATCAATTTAATTTTTTTTAATTTTAATTTTTACTGCATGATCAGTATAATTTGAGAAAAACTAACATTTGCATACTTTGAACACGGTTCAATGCGTAAACGGTAGGTTGTATGAAAATGGTCCTGGCAAAAGAAGAGTTTAATGCTGGATGAAAAAGATTCGTTTAACTTCTGCCGTAGAGTCAATAATTTCTGCCCTAGAATCAACGATTTATGAAGTATTTTGCTTTTAAATAACTTTAACGGTGAGGGATTTAAAATTGCCAAAAAATTGGCATAACATACAGTGGTGCTGGACTAAAACAGGTTCAAAAGTACAGTGTTACTGGACTAAACGTAATACAGAAAAAGAAGTGAAACTATGCGTAATGATGCAGTTTTGCTAACAATCACGCGTGGAAGTGAATTTCTAATAATATGCAGGAAGAATGGAAGCGTGTAGAATTTTATTGAAATAATTTTTTTATGCGAAACATCAAATGGCGCGTTTGGATGTTAGTTAAAAAGTTCTGAGGCACATCGCGACCTTCTATTCGGCTAGCTTCATGTCTAATCGGCTCTTTCCAGCTTAATTCGGCCAACTTCGTGTCTTGTCTGCTTTTTCCGACTGAATTCGGCCAGCTTCGGCCAGGCAAGAGTCGACACGTTATTAGTATATCAGCACTGTTTCTTATTTACTAACGTTTACCACTTTACTCGTTTAAATAAGTGTGTTGAATTAAACTGTCTTAAAAGGTTAAAAGTGTTTATTAATTGAAAATATGAGTTACAGTTGAAAATATGAGTTACAGTTGAAAATATGAGTAATAGTGAAATAAAAAATTTAGATGTTTTACATCTGCCAGGCGCCCCATGAAGGCTCGATTTTTTTTCTACAGAGGTCTGTTGAGAAGAATAATGATGAAAAAGATTGAAGACCGAAATATCTTCATTCTAGGTTGAAACACGTGTTTTGAGAGTGACATATTGATTTCAACAAGTTGTTTTCTTGTTTAGCATAATAGCAAGACTATAGCATCAGAAGACTGATTTTTAAAGCTTCTAGTTTACCGAAATTAGTACTGAATAGTACAACAATACCATATATGTCAACTGTTAAAAACCTGGGCCTACTGATCGATGAAAATATTAGTTGGCGCCCTCAATTAATCGTCGTGTTTTCAACAGGATACACTCTTGAAAACGTCTTCAAATTTTTCTATCTACTAAAACGAAAATCTACTTTTATCAAACACTCCTTTTACCGCTAATTGATTATGGAGATGTGTGCTGTCCTAATCTTTATGAAGAATATTTGTGGAAGTTAAGAACTTCTTAAAAATTTATGCATCCGGTATATCCTCGGGCTCAGAAAATATGATCACATTTCTGAATACAGGTCACTTCTCAAATGGCTGAAGATCCGTGATCGACGCCAACTTCACACACTTACACTTCTTTTTAATATATTAAAAAATCCTCAGAGCTCAAATTATCTTGGCAAATTTAAAGATTTGTTTGCTCACGGTCTTGGGCTACGATCTGAAAGCACTTCACTCAGCCTACTTATTCCTAAACATGCCTCTATCACTTACAGCTTCACTGTCCAAGCAGCAAAAATTTGGAATCACCTGGATCCTGACATCAGGAAACTCACGTTCGTAAATATTTTCAAAGATCGAGTCAAAAAGTCCTGCCTTTCCTGAAACCTTTTCCTTTGTGCCCTTGTCTTTTCCTGTCTTTCCCATCCCAAATTATGACAACTTTTGTATTTTTTAAATTTTTTTGTCGAATGAAAATCCTTTACAGTTCGTAAAGGATTTTCATTGTAAAATCTCTTACAGTCTACCGACTAAATTTCAACACCAATAATTATGGTTCACTGGAAGAGATTGCTCATGCACAAATAAGTTCGCCATAGATGCTACGCATAAAAGGTGATAAATGAGAATAATATACTTTAGCTGAAGTCACTTTTTACTATAATTAACATATTCCATAGTATAGACCCAGATAATTTCAAAAAGTAACATTTTCATCTGTGTAATAATTCAATGTTTGTTAATTATAGAAGATTTACCACATAAAAGATCTGTCATCATGTTCACGTATACTGTGCCTTTGTAAGTGTGTAATATGCAAAATATGAGAAAGTACATTTATCCATAATCATCATAATCTCATGGGTTAACAGTTCACTGTGAGTCAGTTTTCCTTTGGAGTCTTATCTAGACATTTTTCTCTTGCCTTGGAAAGCCAGTTTTAGGCGTTTACGTTTTTCAAATGATTATTAATGGAATTGTCCCTTTTTAGTCTTTTTTCTGGCGTTTTGCAACAAGTTTAGTTAAAAGTAATCTTTTAACAGGATCAATGTCATATATTCTCCTAAAATGTGCAGTCCAGTTCGGATAATTATCTGCAAATATTTTACATAGTTCAGAATTTTGTAATTTCTGTTAAATGTTATTTTCCATTACGTCTCTTAAAACATTGCAAAAGGACGTTTATTTGAAAAACCGCTAATTTTGATTCGTCGAATGTTATTAATGTCCATGTTTCAGAACTATGTAACGTATCTGTGCTAGAACGCAAGGCATAAAGTGTCTAACACAAAACGTCTAACACAAAATGTCTAAGATAAAATGAAAGAATTTTTTAAATCGATTGGGTAGTTTTTGAGATTAGCTTGAATTAAATGATCTTCAAGAAAATCATAGTCACACATGAAAGACATACGCAAACACCTTGTCGTAGATTGCCCTGGTGGGATAAAAAATCTATATAAGGTTCCAGAACTTGCCTACTCTTTCACGTCTCCTTATTCTCGTTGAGATAGTTAACAAAAATAACCAATGCACTGGATCGTATCACAATACTCATTCTCGTCACTTTGAGGTGTACCACAAGATTTTATCCTCATTTCAGGAATAAGGAGAGTCTTCAGAAGTCTTTCAGACAAGTGTGAAAACTGTGAATGAAATTCTATGATAAATCAGGTATTCGAATACATACAATTATGATATATTTAAGCGGTTATGATAATTAATAGGTAAAGTGAAAAGTCAAGGCAGTACAACAATAGTGATTTTAAATATTTTTTAATTAAACATCTAGTTTAAACTTTTTGAAACTTGTAGAAGAGTTCTTCAGACATGTAGGTCTAATTCTTAATCCCATTAAAAACACTTTTTTCTTAAAAAGGAAGTACATATCGTTACACATTGGTTGACCGCGTGCAAAAAAACCACTGCAACACGATTCTTGCTTTTTAAACTTCTTATGTTTTTGTTTCTATGTTTGTTGTTGTTTTGTTTATTTTACTTCTTGTATACTATCTCTAGTATTTCTTCCTTACGTAACCAAGCATTAAGAACTAACAAGTTTATTTGTTTCAATATCATTGAACTGAACAGTTTAGCTCCTACGCTACAAGTATTCTGAAGATTTTGCTCGCCCTGGATTGGTTATAGAATCTAATATATGTTGCTATCAGCATTTATAATGTCCGTAACGATGTCAGATTTTGTATATTATACAGGTAGCTGCCTGTATATAGGAGCTGCCTGTATATAGGAGTTGCCTGTATATAGGAGTTGCCTGTATATAGGAGCTGCCTGTATATAGCTAGATTGCGTCTAATATATGAACAATAGCCTGTAACCCCATATCAAATTTCATGTATTAGGTAGGTATATAATTTAATCTATATGATCTATGCACATGACAGAATTGGATATATAAAATAGACAGCTATGCATAACCACAAAGGGATTCATATATTGGACAGTCAGCTGTCCACAGTTACAACTGATTTAATATATTAGACAGATAGTTATCCATAATTACACAAAATTCTGTATGTACCCACATAGGAAGCTGACCATAGTTACACCTGATTTCTTACATTAAACAGATAGTTGTCCACAACCATGCCAGATTTTGTATGTTGACAATATGAACTTGGTAATTAACCTCCTTATAGGATGGTTATAGGAGTATAGATACAGTAGTATCCACGTAGGAAGCTGACCATAGTTACACCTGATTTCTTACATTAGACAGATAGTTGCCCACAACTATGCTAGATTTTGTATGTTGACAATATGCATTTGGTAAGTAACTTTCTTATAGGATGCATGTACAGGAGTACACTAATATACCACTCAGTTTCTACTGTAATATAACAGTAACACCACTCTACGTGTAAATGACAGTAATACGTACTCAATAAAAAACAATTTAAAATAATCCAAGCTGTGAACCTCTTTAATCAAACTGATTAAAAATAAATATTTGGCTTTTGGATTTACCTTCGTTTGTCTCTGTCAACACCGAATATGTCTATTTATGAACATTCGACGATCGCTTCAACCCTGAGTCATGTTCTGATCAAAAACAGCTAACACAATATGGCGACGAAGAGTATAGCAATTTACATAACTAAACGCGGTGTCAACACGCCGCTTCGCCCACGGCGTCATTGTTCTAAGGAAATTATAATATCGTACAATCAATAATAACAGACGGCGCACGGAGCGGCGCCATCTTGATGACGCTGTGTCGTCATGACAAGTAATTGAGAACTATGATTGTTCTATACAATTGTGTGCGGTATAATTTATTTATTTATTTATATACTTTAATGTATTTGCTTAATGTTTATGACAAACTTTACTTTATACTGGGTGTACTTATTGACTAATTTCTTACAGCCAACCAGAGCACCAGTCCAACCTTGCTACGTGAGCGGCCGGGAATCTTATCCGGGATCACAGGGTGCGCCGCTTCGCCAAAGCACGTATGCCATATGGTTAATGCAACACACCACGGCGACGATATTTTTGAAGTTTTTGTGGAAGAGTACGAGTACAGAATCTGACGAAATCTGAAAGAATCATATGGCGTTTTATATGGTCATTTGGTCATTACACAAAGTATTGAGCGCATACAATATTGCTCAATTTTGGTCATCCGACAGAGATGGTACAACCACTTCCGCACGTGAAGTAGTTTCATTTAAATGGTCATTACACAAAGTATTGAGCGCATACAATATTGCTCAATTTTGGTCATCCGACAGAGATGGTACAACCACTTCTACACGTGAAGTAGTTTCATTTAAATGGTCATTACACAAAGTATTGAGCGCATACAATATTGCTCAATTTTGGTCATCCGACAGAGATGGTACAACCACTTCCGCACGTGAAGTAGCTTCATTTAAATGGTCATTACACAAAGTATTGAGCGCATACAATATTGCTCAATTTTGGTCATCCGACAGAGATGGTACAACCACTTCCGCACGTGATGTAGTTTTATTTAAAAAATATAATATGATATTACAAATATTCGTTTGCATCACCACGAAGTAATTTGGAGTAAAAAAAAAGTAAAAGCAAAGGGTTATAGGACATTAGCTTCATAGGAATTTTGGTTATTCGATAGAGATGGTAGAACCACTCTCGCACGTGATGTAGTTTTATTTAAAAAATATAATATGATATTACAAATATTTATTTGCATCACCACGAAGTAATTTGGAGTAAAAAAAAAGTAAAAGCAAAGGGTTATAGGACATTAGCTTCATAAGAATTTTGGTCATTCGATAGAGATGGTACAACCACTGCCGCACGTGAAATAGTTTTATTTAAAAAAATATGATATCGCAAATATTCATTTGAAATACCACAAAGTAATTTGCATTAAAAAAAAAGTAAAAGCAAAGAATATAGGACATTAGTTTCACAGGAACCACCAAACTGAAACGTTAAAAATGACCATCATATTTAACAGGTAAAAGTCTTATTTTAATGTTTCGATCCCATGAAACCCCTCGAAGAGAAAAACCCCGTAAACCCACCTTATTTACCATACATCAATAAAGCTTGGTATGTATTAAGATATTAGGCATATATTCGTTGAAAAAATGGTGATAGCATCATAACTACTTTTCAGGGAGTGATGCATGCAGTTTTCTATCGCTGAGAGGGGTTAGGGGTTACAGGTTTAGGGGTTTTTCAAATAGTTATGTACAGTTAGTCTAGATGTAGACAAAGTTTGTGTTACACTTAATACCAAGAAGATCAGAAACAAATGAAACAAGTGTTAGGAGTTAAGGGGATGTTTTATCCATTTAGAAATTCCACGACGTTTAAACTTCTTACATCGTTTGATTATAGATTTAATCCCCTAAATTAAAATATAGAAGGGTTTATTCTGCTATAGCCCTTTGCTTGTGTACTTTATTGTGATACAGATCATTATATCAAATGTGGAGCAGTGTTGTGAGCAGCTTTTCACTAATGAGGCAGCGTTATATCATATTTACAAAGAGGATATATTAATCCCCCATGTTCATACGTGCAAGATGGCATATTTCCGGATCCTTGACTTGTCTATCTACCTACCTATATTTCTTTTTTAATTT
The DNA here is from genome assembly GCA_039881145.1 of Druceiella hillmani. Lineage (NCBI taxonomy): Eukaryota > Metazoa > Arthropoda > Insecta > Lepidoptera > Hepialidae > Druceiella > Druceiella hillmani. The sequence continues at coordinate 10,534,634 of JAYKKI010000071.1, read as the reverse complement.
ACCATTGTAATGGAGTTTAGCAAGTTCTCATTGGAAACAAAGAAAATAAAATTCAGTGAAAGGAACTTCGCCTTTTCCAGCAAAGTTCTCGCTATACCCAGGTATAACATATCAATTTTTCACAAAATATATTTCCTACTACATCCTAACCTGTCATACCTATATATTTTTTTAATTTGCCATTGTAATGGAGTTTAGCAAGTTCTCATTAGAAATAAAGAAAAGAAAATTCAGTGAAAATAACTTCGCCTTTTATAGCAAAGTTTCCGCTATACCCAGGTATAATATATTAATTTTTCACAACCTAAATACATTGCTCACTACATCCTACCCTTTCACAAGCACAAAAACATAGTGCATATTTAAATAATATTATTTCTCATTATGTAAATGTATATGCCAATAGTCAGATAATAGTTAAGATAAATGTAGTTAACAGTTAATGTAAATGTTGCTGCATATGCCCTAGCATTAAAAATTTCATCTGAAATCATCAGTTTTTCCAAAACTAATTAAGTTTTCTTAGTAACATTTGCGTATCATAGTATCACGTTATCCCTTACATTCTATGGGGTGTACTGAGCCCTATTTAAGCTCCTCTTTATGGCAACGAACAGAACTTCTCAACGCTAAAGGGTCGTGGAAAATAATAGATAACAGTGGTTCCAAAATGTCGGAAAATTTATCAAATTAGCTTCAACTTATATAGCGTGTATACAGATCAGATTAATGAATGGCATAAGCAAGATATAATCCAAGTTTGATTTTATTTCATTTAGAAATAAGTAATTTTGAATAAAATACGCATATTTGCGAAGTTTTAAGTAGGGGTGAGATTGTGTGGGGTAATTTAATAGGGTTGAGACTGCAGAAAGGGAGAAAGTTCAAACTTATTTATTCGAAATAACTTTTTTGTCTTTAGCCTGTGTTTCCTACATACCATTACCTACAACAAAGTACCGCGCGTGGGGTGCTTGATATTAATTGTTATATATGTAAGTCGAGTGCAGCCCACGCTTCTTTTTCATTAAAGTAAATTGTTTTGTCAAAAGCTTTATTATTATTTTAAGGTCATTAAAAAATAAACTGTACCGAGTTGTGAAACTTACTTTCGCTTTTGTGAAACTTACTTTCGCTTTTGTGAAACTTACTTTCGCTTTTGTGAAACTTACTTTCGCTTTTGCCCAAAATCTTGATGTTCAAAGATTGTTTTTATTTTTAGTTCATATTGCTATGAAACAGCGATGCGAACTCCGGAGTTTTCTTCCTAAGTTTAGGGTGATAAAATCTATGTAGGGAGTTTTTAAAGGGTACATTTTTAGGGATATTTTTGGGGATAAAATATTTATTACGTTTTCTACAAGATTACTCAGTACTCTACTTAGATCAACCAAAAATAAAAAAAAAACATTTAGGACTAATTGAATGATAAATATTTAAATTAGTTTAATTATTTCATAATGAATAAATAATTGGTTCATAGTTAGGGAGTTTTAGGGATTTTTGGTTTGAATTAATATAAAGCATGTTAAAAATTGGGCCCCTTTATCAACTAGAGCGCTCCATTAAAATCAATTTGTACGTATAATAAATAACTAGCGTGACCCGTGCGAAGTCTTTGCATTATTTATTCCATTATGAAGCTCAGATGACAGATCAAACAAATATTTTATTAAAATTGACATATAGAGGCGCAAGTATCAAAAGCATTGAGCTAAAGCGCCACTTTATTTATACGTGAGTGGATTTGAAATTAAACAAAAATTTTACCGACCGTCAATCATATTGACGTTGAGCCGTTAGATGGCAGCATTGCTGTTTTGTGTATATAATTTTAATAATTAATTAATTTGCAAAAACAATAGCAATAATAAATTTTTTAGTTGTGGATGCCGGTAGAGCAAGCAATTATCTATAAAATGATATATAATTTATGTGCATTAGTTGTGGGGTTTTTTCTAAAAAGGGAGTGTAACATCTTAACCTTAGCGTATTAATATATATGATGATGATACGATTTTAGGTTTCGAATTAAGTAAAACTGTACAGCAGTGTGTTTTGAAATAAGAATAGAATTAAGTTTTTTTCTGTTTAAATCAAATTATTATTTTTAATTTTAATTTTATTTTAGTTAAATTAAAAATTTTAAAATCGAAAAATTGAAAGTGCAAAATTCAGTATTTCACTTCGTAAATTATTTTGTTGTCTTCTCATGTTTTTTTAAATCGTTAATTTCAAGGTAAAAAATAAGTTTTGGAATAAATGTTTTTCTTAGATCTAGTGGAAAATCATAAAATGTCGTTGATATAAAAATGTATTTCGAAATTAAAATTATCTAACTTGGCAGAATTATTTATTCATATGGAACTAAAAATAAACCCTTTAAGTAGTGATAGAACTGCGGTTCACTACACATACATGTATATTTAAAAGTTCAAACGTTTAAGGGTACATATAATTTCTATTAAACTGTTCTTTAATATGGATATCATTTTAATTATGTAAATGTATTGCCTAATGATATACATATATACACGAGTAAGTTTAAGTTATACATGCATAAGCCAAAACTTAGTTGTATAAACATACATATATATATATATATATATATATATATATATATATATATATATATATGTATATATATATATATATATACATATATAATTAATCTATATATTAAATAAATGAACATTTTTGTACCTCTCTTTAAGCATATTGCGCGTATGGAGGAATGTGTGATTTGACATAGTTAAAGTTAGAGAAGGAGTGCAGAAAGCTAAAATTTATATGTAATATGTGTTACAAATAATATGTGTTTACGTTCATACTGTCAATGTCAACCACATAACAGTCTGTGGTTGAACAATCGCACAGAGCGGAGATTGTCGCCAAAGAATTTTAAAATGTCAGATTGACTGAATAAGTTTTGAGCTATAAATTGTGTGTGTATGTCAAGACAAAAAAACGTTTATTTTATATTTTGTGTTATAGATATCTGTGTTATTAATATTGAATTTTAAATTTCATAAGTATTGCAGGGAATTAAGGCAAACGACACAGCTAATGACGTATTTGTAGAAGCTCTTAACTGACGTAATAGAACAAAATTAAAAAAAATTATATTCAATGATTCTAAAGGTTATACTCTTTGACAAAAGAACCTCAATAACGTTGAAACTTAAAAAAATATTGAATTACGGTCGAATTTGGACCACTAGACGAACAATAGCACAAAAATAATTTGGCCTTTAAGTATTTTCTAAATTCACAATTAAATTAAACTACGTGATGTAGTATTATTTCTACTTTCTTTAAGTTCTTAACCACGACCTAGGTTTCGTTGTATTACAACATCTTCAGATGGGCCATTAGCAAAGATTCAATCTATCAATAAAAATATCTTTGCTAATAGCAAACCTGAAGATGTTGTAATACAATGAAACCTAGGTCGTGGTAAAGAACTTTAAGAAAGTAGAAATAATACTACATCACGTAGTTTCATTTAATTGGGTATAATGAAATTCTACAAAATTAACGCCAAATATATTCAACTATTACTAAAAACGCTAATAGATGTCGGTGGCTGTACCAATATCGCAATATTCACCAAATCAAGGGATTTTTAATCTTTGATATCCAGATAAAATATCCTATGTGTTACTCGAGGGTAAACTATAACCATAACAAATTTCCTCAAAATCCATCTGGTTGATTTCGTGTGATTGACGAACAAATTAACATACAGACGGATAGACAGACAAAAATTATAAAAAGGAGGTTTTCCGGCTTCTTTTATCATTCTATACACTAAATCAATCATTCCTTTTAAAATATTTTCTATGTGCAGAATTCACTGTGTTACAATTTTATTATATATATAGATTTAGGTTAATTATAAATAATAAATCTTCTAAATATATGATTGATAAGCTATTTCTTGTGTCCAGTATAGTTGCTTTAACTTTTAAAAACAAGCATTCACTTAGTTACAATGAATTCAATAGTTGTCGCAATGAAAATAAAGTATTCCAAAGCCAATTTCTAGGTATAACCACAGAAACACGAATTTCATATTGTTCCGTTTAGCAAAATTATCCTTTTTGGAGATATTGATTGGATTTATTGCCAGCTCCACTGCTCATATGCAGAAATAGGCTATTTTCGTATCGATATAAATATTTTTGCTTCTATATCGAGCAAGTGTGAAACATATTATTCGATGCTAAAAGTACTTGGTATCGAATACAAAGGAATCGAATACTTACTTGCATTTACTTGTATCGATACGTCCCTATTTTTGTAATTTATCTACGGAACGCTAAAAGGAAACGAACCGTATTTCGTAGAAAAAAATGAGCGACTGTCCCATACTGAACAACAGATGTCAGTCACCTCGTGTTTATGTATTGTTAAATCACTTGTACGAGACGTACGTGGGTGGAGGATTTATGAATAAGTAACGAGACGCGAGAGCAACATCATAGGAGGTCTTCCGAGTCCGCCATTGTTACTTGGAACGAAACCGTAAGTCAGCTCGAGATGATTGATCGCGATGTTTTATTTTGGCAATAGTTGATGAGATGTTACGAAACAAGATAATGGTAAAAAGTGAAATTTGTCGTGTGCCAATTCCATAATGCTAGTCACGTTTATATTGTATTCACGTGTTATCTGCAGGAGATCTACATATATAGTAAAACAGCCAAGACAAAAAGGCCAGTATGTCGAAGTTTTTTTGAAAATAAAGTCAATTCATGTGGTTTTCAAAGATAAATATATCGATCGTTAATGGAAGTCTTGTCTGTCCATCTGTTAATTCTTGCATCATATAAATAATATTTAACTAGCGTGACCCGTGCGAAGTCTTCGCATTATAAATTATTCAACTCAATTTAATAAATCAAAATTGATTGCAGGTATTCAATTCATTTCTAATTTTGCACACTGCTTATTACGTTTTTATTCCATTATGAAGCTCAGATGACAGATCAAACAAATATTTTACTAAAATTGACATATAGAGGCGCAAGTACCAAAAGCATTGAGCTAAAGTGCCACTTTATTTATACGTGAGTGGATTTGAAATTAAACAAAAATTTTACCGACCGTCAATCATATTGACGTTGAACCGTTAGATGGCAGCATTGCTGTTTTGTGTATATAATTTTAATAATTAATTAATTTGTAAAAACAATAGCAATAATAAATTTTTTAGTTGTGGATGCCGGTAGAGCAAGCAATTATCTATAAAATGATATATAATTTATGTGGATTAGTTGTGAGGTTTTTTCTAAAAAGGGAGAGTAACATCTTAACTTAGCGTATTAATATATATGATGATGATGGTTTTGCTGCTTAAGTTATAGAAAAAAAATCGAAGTGTTGAATACTTTGTAGAATTTTTGTTTCTAAGATATTTATTTGCAATCATTAGAAGTTTAATCGTGACATGTCAAAAGAAACTTTAATAGCCCTACTTAAAAGAAAAATAAAATGTATAAATAAATAAATAATAATCGAGTTTCTGCAAGACTAAGTTTCTATTCTTTCGACGTTCGTAACGGGCTGTTATTCATTGATGCGATACTAGTACTGCGAAGTGTCCCAAATGCTACTGGTGGTCTTTATTTCCGAGTACTTCCAAACCCGTCCCGTCAATACCTCAAGCAAGATGCCAAATATCTTGCTTTTCCACATTAAGCGATGTCTTTTTAATCACAACTCCAAGATAAAGGATGTTAAAAATATAGCTAACGAGCGTCAAATAGAGTACTTACTTCTACATTGCTTGTGGATAGAGAAGCAAAATTTCTCCATAAATAATTTGTATAAAATAATTGCATATATCCACTGTGCAAGAAACTGCAAGAAAACGATAGAAATCAGAGCTTTTGGATACATGTTTGTGAATATCATTGTAGTTTTTTATCGATAGAGAAATAGTAAACGTTACTGAATATAAAGAGGTTATGTTACGAGTAAAGATGAAACTCTTCTTTTGAACAAAAACGAAGCTATAAAAAACTAAAACCCGACCATGTCGAAAAAAACTGAAAAGCAGAAAAACAAGTACATAATTTCACTGAAAGATAATCGTCATTGCATTGTGAAGCCGTAGACAACGTTTACTTTTGAGATGTCAATATGTTGAATATATTTGGCGTTAATTTTGTAGAAATTCATTATTCACAATTAAATTAAACTACGTGATGTAGTATTATTTCTACTTTCTTGTGGTACTTGTGGTAAAGAACTTAAAGAAAGTAGAAATACTTGTGATAAAGAACTTAAAAAAAGTAGAAATAATACTACATAACGTAGTTTCATTTAATTGTGAATGTCAATATGTTTTTTCAGTAAAACATGTGCAAAACTATGCCACTTACGGCTTCACAATTCAGTAACGATTATCCTTCAGTGAAATTAAAATTGCCTAATTTATTTATCTGTTTTTAAGTTGTTTTTCGACGCAGTCGGTTTTTAGTTTTTTATAGCTTCGTTTTTATTTTACCCTTTTTGGTAGCTTATATTCATACACATAGTTCGAAGCAGGATTTACATATAACTGTATATTTTTGTTATTTGTGCCAAACTTGACTATTTCCCAGGTTTATGAAAAAATGGTTGAAGAAACCTCATAATTATTCTTAAAGACACATTTAATGACACACTTTTCGATGAGATACGCAAAATGTTTCTACATTTCTGTATTTTACTCCAAATCTGCCGAAATGTTTTTTATATCTAAAAACCTAGCCTATACGAGTCTTACATTAAATATAAACCGATTAATACCTTATTTGATAAAAGTTTTGGGGCGGGCAGCTTTTGGGCTGTGATCAACCATACATAGATAGATATATACATAGGTTGTTAAATTTATTACTCTTGCTTGGTTACGCCGTAGTCGGGTAAAAACTAAACACTATTTGGTTTTTATTAATTATTAAAATGATTTTATACAATATACCAGACCATATTTTGGCAATATAAATATTTACGCTATGGGATCTTCACACTAAAAATGACAGCAGTGTAGAGGGAAGTGGGGCAGGTTGATGTGAACAAAATTTAAACTCATATTTATTGTAACAGAAACTAGTTAAATATTGAAATTATTGCTTAATGCGTAGCCGGCGTAACTAAATAAAATCATAATAGAAAGAAAACATAGTCAAATGAAAATAGTAAAAAATGGGGTTGTGTCATTTTGCCCCATCTATTGGGTTGGCTAATAAAAAATGGATTTGTGTCATTTTGCCCCATCTATTGGGTTGGCTAATAAAAAATGGATTTGTGTCATTTTGCCCCATCTATTGGGTTGGCTAATAAAAAATGGATTTGTGTCATTTTGCCCCATCTATTGGGTTGGCTAATAAAAAATGGATTTGTGTCATTTTGCCCCATCTATTGGGTTGGCTAATAAAAAATGGGTTTGTGTCATTTTGCCCCATCTATTGGGTTGGCTAATAAAAAATGGATTTGTGTCATTTTGCCCCATCTATTGGGTTGGCATAAGTTTTTAACCCGGAATTGCTGTCAACAATTATTATTAAAAAATGTATATGTTACACTATATTTAATTTAGATATACACCATTATTGTCTACTACTTATCGCCATCTAGTTGGCAGTGACAATATGCCTATCTTGTAAAATTCCGGTGACTGATTCAAAAAACCGTGCGAGGTCTTTGCAGATCTGTTTTAATGTCATTTTTTTCACATAAATGGTTACTTAGAGTCCTGGACAAATGGTAATCAGAAGACGCAATGTCTGGCGAATATGGTGTATGAGTGAGTAGAACCTAGCTGAGCTCCTCTTATTTATCACGAGTACGTTTTGCAACAAGTGGTCTAGCATTATCATGTAGAAAATAAACTAGATCCTGTTGACTACTCAATCTGTTAGCTAATCGGTCCAATTGTTCACAGTAAATATCTGCATTAATTGTAGAATCCCCTGAAAATAACTCCCAACTAATAATGGCGTTGACAGCAGCTGAGCATCACCTTTTTGGCACTTATATCAGGTTTAGATACTGAAACTCCTGTTTCTCCGACACCCAGTCACTGACGTTTGCGTGTATGGTTAACGTACATAACCCGCTTCTCATCGCCAGTTAATAACTGATTAGCCAGTCAAAGTTACGTTTCAATGTCAATAACTGTTGACAAGTATTAACTGCACTGAAAGTGACATGATGACAACTCGTGGGGTATCCACAGACCATATTTTGAAACTTTTCCCAATTCGTGCAAATGTGTTTCTATGGTGCCATGACTGCAGTGTAGCTCATCTGCTAATTTACGAGTCGTCAGTCGAAGATCCTCCTCAATTAGGCGTCGTATTGTTAAACGTCCAGTTCGACAGGACGTCCGGTACGAGGTTCGTCCTCAAGATCGTAGTCCCCATTCCTGAACTTTCTGAACCAAATCTTTGTCATCGCGTAAGACACCGTGGACTCACCCATCGTATCGGATTCGCCATGACATATATTACATGTGGCAGTCTTTGCATCGTGATCCAGACGAAATTCGTAAAGTAATCGAATCCGTATTTGATATCGATTTAAATCCGTTATCTTTTATGTAATTCACTTAAAGCCTCGGTGCTGACTGTTGCCAACTGACTGCACTTCGGCCTATTTATACCCTTCATTAAAACCTTCTAGAAGTTTTGAGAATCTTTCTAGAAAAGTCTCGAAGTTGTGGCTAAAAACTTACTAGCCAACTTAATATTATATACGTTGCTTTGATACAAAGCGTAAATTGTATGAGAATGTTAACAATACGCAATTCTAACGTGAAGAAAATACTTTTATTGTGAGAGAATCGTAATGAACCTTATAACTGTTACTTAAAATCTAAAATATGGATCAGAACTAATGGCGTTTTCCACTTTTCATAGACTTCATGGTAGATTATTAAATATTTTCTTAATAAAATATTAAAACTTATATGAGTTAATACTGTAACTCTTATTCATTTAAAAAAAAACTTTGAAAAAAACTTTAAAAAGTAAGAACTGACATTAAGTAGTAAAAAATAGTAATAAAACATAAACTTCTTAAGAAAATAAGATTCTTCCTAGTTAGAATTTAGAGATGGGCCCTCGGAAAAATTAAAGTTTTAGCAAAGGGCGAAATAATATCGCTGAAATCAATGATTGTCTTATCTTCTATTATGGGGAGACAAACACGTAAATCCTGATTTTTATCCTGAAATACGTCGTTTCATAATCTGTAATATTATATTTAGAAGTAACTTTTGCCACATAGTAAATAATACTTTCCTAGAGTAAAAGGTTTATTTTCTCTTGATCGGGAACCTCAAAATGTTCAACTCTCCTCATCTGGATTTGATGCATCTTCAAAATCTTTGTCACCATAGAAATTTCCAGATATATTCCCACCGATATCGAAATCAGATAATCAAAGATTGCGTCTCTTGTTGCGTAAATTTAAGAATTATTTTACTGTTTTTAAATATTTTGCTTCCTGCTTCATCATTTTTACTTGCTGTTTTCTTCATGCAATTTCTGTATTCTATCTACTTCGGGTGTATTTGTGAAGTTTTCATTTCTATCCACCTTTTTGGCGAAATATTTTAACCAATAACTTTTTTGGATATAACCTAACCGTATATAGGCGTAGACCATGATGGAATTTTAGGAAATAATGGTACATCCTCTTCTTATCGATTTCCATGTGAATCGGCTTCAGCAATTGGTGCCTCAGTTTCTTTGAAGTTTTCGACCACTTCATCATTTTGACATTGATATCAATGTCTGTAAATCCTTTTATTTTCATAATTTGTTACATCTTGAACGTTAATGTTATCTTGAGAACTCTAGTGCAATTGGTGCAAAATTGTCATCTCTAAATGCTATGATGGGAATATTAACTAAATGAGTAGATGGGAATGTCTTTAGTATATAAAGTATGGTGCTGAATATGTGTAGAATTTGAATGTGCAATTCTGTAGTCATCCAGCCACTTTTGTTTGCCAAATCTGGACTTGTTTCCGGAGAACCTCTCAAAAAATGTTGTTTAAAAGAGACACGCGGATAGACATGTGTAGGAGAAAGAGCAGCGTGTTGCAGTAACTCTGTCTCAGAATGTCACTGGTTCTCTTCTTTCACCCGATACTATTTTATTGTATTTGTCGTCGCTTTTCATCACTTGCTTGATCACTAAACTTTTAAAATAGTCAAAATATTTGGTGATTGCGGTTTTATTAAATGCAAAACTTCTTGCTGTGCTCATATTGTTTAGCGGTCTAAGGCTTATATTCGGTTTTTCCCAGGACATCTATTTTTTCCAGGATTCAGGATCTTTACACCCTAAGTATTCTGCATATTCATAACCCAAATCCAGTACGTTTTGCAAATGCAAACCATAGTGCATTTTACTACAGTTTAGTAAATATTCAAAAAACGCTTTTTATTACTCGATCGAGAAAAACTGTGCAACTGTGCTTCAAAAGTATTCCGAACCGTTTAATGCGACGTAACAAAGCTGCAGAACTGATACCATATTTGCCAGCTGTTTCTTCATATAAACAATGTCTTCGACATAACTTCGCATATCTTAAATTTTATGTCCTCTTCATTATTACTTCTCCGTCAATCTTAGGTTTATAAGTTCACACCATTTTCTGTAAAACAGAATGACTACTTAAAACTCACAGAGCTTTCATACATAATTGTGTATTGGGGTTGGGACTACATGTGCGCCGCTTCAGTATGCGACATGCGTAATCTCTGGAGACATCGTAGCGCGCTACATATACGCCGCATCAGTATGCGACATGTGTAGTCTCTGGAGACATTGTAGAGCGCTACATGTGCGCTGTTTCAGTATGCGACAGGCGTAGTCTCTGGAGACATCGTAGCGCGCTACATGTGCGCCGCTTCAGTATGCGACATGCGTAGTCTCTGGAGACTTCGTAGCGTGCTACATGTACGCCGCATCAGTATGCGACATGCGTAGTCTCTGGAGACATTGTAGCGCGCTGTATGTGCGCCGTTTCAGTATGCGACATGCGTAGTCTCTGGATACATCGTATCGCGCTATATGTGCGCCATTTCAGTATGCGACATGCATAGTCAGTACAACGACGATCCTTTACCGGACGATGCAATTTGTGTTTGAAAATTATTTTATTATATAAAATGGCGACCTAAGCTATTAAAAATTATAGTAGTGATTCGAGACAAATTTACAAAAAGAATAATGATATATTATTTCATTAATAAGTAAAGCATATTCAAAAATATTATTAAACATATTCATATTTCTAAACTGACAAACAGTAGTCAGGCGCTCGGTATGCGAAAGACGCTTAGTGAAAGTTATGTTTTAACACAATTGTGCTTTAGAAGTGAAACCTATTACATAAAAACGACATATTTAAGAATAAAAAGGTATGACCGCGATTATCCCATAATAAAACATTGATTTGAACAAAAATTTACTTAAATATCACCATTGTAAAAAAAGTTAAATTGTTAATTAAGGCACTAGACTACCTTATTTAACAATTAAAATTAAAAAAAATTCTAAATTCCGCCATTATTCAAAATTGATTATTGACTCTGAAGTTGATGTATATTGTTTTAAATTATAAATTAGCATTTATATTAAATTTATATATTATATGCATTTATATAAAATTATATAAATAAATTCGTATTTGTATTTACGATGTTTTTATTTATTTTATCTTATACATTCTTTGACTTAATAAATAGGGAAATTTTCATTATTACAGAAATAGGTTTATTCCCAATTAATAGAGAAAAATTTAAAAAGAAATCATGAACTCAAAATGCATTTTGTAAATTTAGTAGAACTGAATATTTTGTCGATATTAGTCTAAACATTTTTCTCGAATTTAACATTTATTATTAACATTTTTATTTATACATATAGGTGTATGTTAAGTGTGTACATATAGGTGTATGTTATTTATACATATAGGTGTATGTTAAGTGTGTACATATAGGTGTATGTTATTTATACATATAGGTGTATGTTAAGTGTGTGCATATAGGTGTATGTTATTTATACATATAGGTGTATGTTAAGTGTGTACATATAGGTGTATGTTATTTATACATATAGGTGTATGTTAAGTGTGTACATATAGGTGTATGTTATTTATACATATAGGTGTATGTTGAGTGTGTACATATAGGTGTATGTTATCTATACATATAGTTGTATGTTAAGTGTGTGCATATAGGTGTATGTTATTTATACATATAGGTGTATGTTAAGTGTGTGCATATAGGTGTATGTTAAGTGTGTACATATAGGTGTATGTTATTTATACATGTAGGTGTATGTTAAGTGTGTACATATAGGTGTATGTTATTTGTACATATAGGTGTATGTTATTTATACATATAAGTGTATGTTATTTATACATATAGGTGTATGTTATTTATAGATATAGGTGTATGTTAAGTGTGTACATATAGGTGTATGTTATTTATACATATAGGTCATATAGGTGTATGTTATTTATACATATAGGTGTATGTTAAGTGTGTGCATATAGGTGTATGTTATTTATACATATAGGTGTATGTTAAGTGTGTACATATAGGTGTATGTTATTTATACATATAGGTGTATGTTAAGTGTGTACATATAGGTGTATGTTATTTATACATATAGGTGTATGTTGAGTGTGTACATATAGGTGTATGTTATCTATACATATAGTTGTATGTTAAGTGTGTGCATATAGGTGTATGTTATTTATACATATAGGTGTATGTTAAGTGTGTGCATATAGGTGTATGTTAAGTGTGTACATATAGGTGTATGTTATTTATACATGTAGGTGTATGTTAAGTGTGTACATATAGGTGTATGTTATTTGTACATATAGGTGTATGTTATTTATACATATAAGTGTATGTTATTTATACATATAGGTGTATGTTATTTATAGATATAGATGTATGTTAAGTGTGTACATATAGGTGTATGTTATTTATACATATAGGTGTATGTTAAGTGTGTATTTATACATATAGGTGTATGTTAAGTGTGTAACAATTTGTCATACTTTTAAAATGAAAATAGTGAACAATTTTAGTATTACAAAAAAATTTACATTTTATTATGAGTTTTTTTTCTAATAAAATTTATGCAATACAATAATCCGACCGAGCTCCTTTTAAATACCTTATTTTTTTAAGTAAAATAACAGTCATATTAGCGTTTTCGCCAAACAGAATTTATTCGAAATTTAGGATATACAAGATAAAGTACATATATGTTTACAGTATTTAGTAAAAATATGAATTACAAGTGAACAATAATCGATCGAAAATTAATTCAGAATCCAATGTCTAGTTGGTACAGATTAGGTTATTTACGTTTTGTCTCATTTGATTCTGTGGTGACTAACGATATTATGACCAAAAAATTTAATAGACAAATTCAATTTTTGACTACCATTAAAGATCATTAAAGACTTTTTGCCCACAGACAATTCAGTCTTAATAAACAATAGCCCTTAAGTATATGGAATGGCACACATTATATGGCAGGAATCCGACCTGACAGTTCTGCCCTCGGACTGCCCACTAACTCTCGGCCGTTGGGCCAACTGTAACCGAATGTTTGCTGTTGACACAGACAAAATATTTAGATTTTGCTCTTGGGCTGATTTGTTCACAACGGACAATACACAGGCCAGAAAAAAGTTTGGCTCGTCCGCTATTTGCGCCTGCATGTAGTCTAAGAGATAATAAATTAGAAAGTAGTCAATTTACTATATATGAAATATATGAAAAAACACTCATTGACTGATAATATATGCTTAGTGAACATCTTGAATGCCTGTTAATATGAAAAGACAACTGCATTCATAGAAGAGAGATACAAAGTCATGGAGACACATGTTTATATATACACTTTCTGCGAGAGATTCCTGAATATATAAATATGGGCGAGACAAAAAGAAAAGTAAGATTAAAAACCTTATTCATTGCGAGAAAAGTAAGATTAAAAACCTTATTCATAGCGAGTACAAACAAATAAGATTAAAAACCTTATTCATAGCGAGTACAAACAGTAAGATTAAAAACCTTATTCATAGCGAGTACAAACAAGTAAGATTAAAAACCTTATTCATAGCGAGTACAAACAGTAAGATTAAAAACCTTATTCATAGCGAGTACAAACAAATAAAAAAAGAAAGAAATAGTAAAAGTAAGATTAAAAACCTTATTCATAGCGAGTACAAACAAATAAGATTTAAAACCTTATTCATAGCGAGTACAAACAGTAAGATTAAAAACCTTATTCATAGCGAGTACAAACAAGTAAGATTAAAAACCTTATTCATAGCGAGTAGAAACAGTAAGATTAAAAACCTTATTCATAGCGAGTACAAACAAGTAAGATTAAAAACCTTATTCATAGCGAGTAGAAACAGTAAGATTAAAAACCTTATTCATAGCGAGTACAAACAAGTAAGATTAAAAACCTTATTCATAGCGAGTACAAACAGTAAGATTAAAAATCTTATTCATAGCAAGTACAAAGAAAAGTAAGATTAAAAACCTTATTCATTGCGAGTACAAACATGAAGAATTCATTTATATTTTTCACATTTAACTTGTTCACCACATTTTGAATCATTGCACGGGCGAAAAATCCTTTCAATACAATTCTAAAGCTAAAAGAATTGCTTTTTGGAAAGTTCGGAGGAGTATTTTAGTTCAATATTCTTTTTCTCCTTTACTTTTCGTTTATTGTTAAATTAGAGAGAATTAAAGTTCTCCAAAAACACTCATTTAACAAAACAAAACAATTCCTTCATAGAAACACATTAACAAAATTCTACAATGGATGACACAGTGATTTGAATATATATTTATTAGGTGCCTATTGTTTAATGTCAATTATAAAGTACCCATATACTTTATTACTTGTAATATATTTGAGAGACATTTTGTATTTTGGATAAGATTTTTATAAATATCTATGTCTCTTTAATTCCTAAATTATATTATTTAAAAAACATTACCCCAGTTGCTTTTTGAAAATGAAGTTAGAAAATTTAATGAAGCTATTAACAAAATTTGTAACATAATTAAATTTAGCACAACCAATTTTGTGTAAATAAAAACATGTTAACAGTGATGCTTTTTAAATATAACTTAATATAAAATGTGTAATATAATTGAGGAATTTATGTAGTTACATTATTCTATCTACATAAAAAGGATAGACCAGTACTTTTGTCTCTCTTGGCTCATGGTTGTAACGTCGCTAATAGTTGACACGGTTCTAATATTGAATATATTTGGCGTTAATTTTGTAGAAATTCATTATTCACAATTAAATGAAACTATGTGATGTAGTATTATTTCTACTTTCTTTAATTTCTTTACCACGACCTAGGTTTTGTTGTATTACAACATCTTCAGGTGGGATATTACATCTTTGCTAATATCCCACCTGAAGATGTTGTAATACAACGAAACCTAGGCCGTGGTAAAGAAATTAAAGAAAGTAGAAATAATACTACACCACGTAGTTTCATTTAACGGTTCTAATAGTTGACACATTTTAAATTGCCTAAGATAATGTCGGTGATGTTTATTTCTGATAATTTAAATTATGTAAATGTAACTCGAGCTATTTATTATCAACCACCAAAAACTTTTTCCACAAGCATGAAGAAATTTCAAAATGGCCACTATTTGTATAAAAAGAGTTAGACCAAAACATGTAATAAAGTTTTCTTAATAGTTTTATCAAAGACTACGTATATTTTTAAGTAGTTTTATTTAATATTATTATGATTTGTATCTTAATGCATGTGACGTATAATAATTACGAACCAGTTAATTAATTAAAGCGATAATATTGAAGAAATAACTTTATTTTAGTTCTATTTGTAACGTGCCAAATATTAGGTCTAAACCATAACTGAAATCGAATAGTTGACAAGGTATGTCAATTATTAGTGATCACTCAAAATTTACACCAAAAGCAATATTCAAGTGATTTTGAGATATGGTGTCTTTGAATTTGTTTTACTTTTAAGATGGAATCAGAAACTTTCTATCTACATTCTATCTAGACAGAATGTATGAAACATTCTATCTAATAGGTGACACTCTGTCAAGTATTGGGTGAACTAAATGTTAACTAATTGTGTTATAGAAAAGAACAAATTAAGTAAAAATAATATGCCATCTGTCAAAGGACGTAAGCTTAAATATTCAGAAGAGAACATGTTAGTAGCTCTAGAAGATTGTAGAAGAGGCCACTTCCGCAAAAAAACATTGAGTTCCCAGAGTCACTCTATTGCATAAACTTAAAGGTAAAACACAAATGAAAACGCCAAATAGTTAGAAATTCTTATATACCTGTAGAAACAGAAGAACTTTTGTTAACGTGGGTAAAGAGTGTGGCAACATTAGTTTTCACTGTCACAAAATAATAGCTACAAGCCAGTGTAAAAAAATTGCCATGATTTAAAAATACAAAACCCATTCATAAATGGCAGACCTGGGAAACAATGGTATATTAGTTTTATGAAATACCACCCAGATGTAATCACTCAAATTTCCCAAAGTTTTACTTCTAGCCGAATCGGTAACTTCAATTCAATTGAAAAAATGATTATAAAATTTGAATAATGCTATATCTTCAATCCTTCCAGTCCACTCATAAGAACTTTTAAAAATCAGTATTTTATCATTTTTGACATATTATTGTAAGAAATTAAGTCCTGCTTGCAACTCTTTGACCTCCTTCTTTTCTTTAATATTTTCAGTAATTGCTACAATATTTATTTAATCCTTACAAACTGATTCAGGATCCCATGGCGAAATGACACATTTGCGGAATCCATTATTTGAAATGGTTGGAGTTAATGCCTTTATTACTTTTTGTAAAAATATATTTTCCACAAAATTTGAGAGTTAATGTTAGCTACATGCCACTGACACACTGCACTTTTCCATGTTCCTTTCAGACTTCGAAAGACAGCCACATCTATGAGTTGTATCAGATGTGTGGTATTGGGTTAAAGTGAAATCTAAATAATCCAATTTTCCAAGCAAAACTTGCTCAAATGATAGATCAAGTGTGGTATATGCCTATCTATGAAAATTATGATTGGTTTCGTATTTGATTTTCTTGTAACCATGTATTGAATATATTGTAATATATTCATGAAAATTTCACCAGTTATTCGGCCGTTATAAGAATAGTCAATGCTCTGAGACTCGTAAATAAAAGACTTAGTTCTCGTGGCACTCTTTCATATTTAAATATCGCTATGGCGGTATGATTGTACCAGCAGCAGTACCACCAAAGAAGACTGCGAAACATTCTTTTTAATATTATTTTACTTGCTGATAGGTAGAATTGTCACCTTTATTTGTTAAAACTTTGTTGCCCTTTGACTTCAAAAAAAAGCGGTCTCGTCCATATAGAAGACACAACAAGACTCAATCAGTATTTCGTCATAAGAATTTTCTTTAGAATAAGCCATAGTCTCATCAAACCATTTTTTCAATCGAGTTGAAGTTACACATGCTCTGCTAGAAGTAAAATTTTGGGGAATTCGAGTAATTACTTCTGGGTGGTGCTATACCACTGTTTTCCAGCTCTGCCATTTGTGAACGAGTTTTGGGTTTTTTAATCTTCAGCAATCTTTTCTTACGCCGATATTTTGTGACAGGGAAATCTAATTTGCCACATTCTTTACCCATATTACTTCTTTTATTTCTGTATGTGTGTAAAAATTTCTTTCCATTTAGCATCTCACATTTCAATTTATAGAAGAGTCATTCTGGAAACTCCATGTTTTTTTGCGGAAGTTTCCGCTGGAGAACCTCTTCCAAATTTCTTCTAAAAGTACTGGGCCTCAAAAAGCAACTGGAGTAATATTTTTTACATAATATAATTTGGGAATAGAAGGGATATAAAGCGGGTGTTACATAAAAATCTTACCCAAAATACAAAATTTGTCTCAGATATATTACAAGTATTTATTTATATGGTTTCTGTATAATTGACCTTATACAATATACACCTAATAAATATATATTCAAATCGTTGTGTTATCCATTGTAAAGTTTTTTTAATCTGTGTGTATCAAAAAATTATTTTAAAGTGAGTGTTTTTCAAAAGATTAATCCTCCATAAAGAATCAAGAAAAAGCCAAAATGTCAAGAAAAAGTTCAACTTTACATATAACTCAAAATGTAAAGGGAGACAGAAGAAATAAATTATTATTCAAAAGGACATTTGGATTCTTATGGAAAATGATGTCATTTGAATTAAAGTAATAGATTAAAATAACCCAATGATATTTGGTGATGTTTTTAAAAATTAGAAATGTAAGGTAAACTTAACAAACATATTTGCATTATATAATCGCAAATGTATAGAAATTCAATTAGAATTAAACTATAATTAGTGTCAATAATCATCAACCAAATATTAAAAAACCAGATGAAAATGAAGATAAATAAATTTAAAGATTAAAATAATTTGTGAACTTGATATCAACAAACATGATTGTTAACCAAATGTATTAATTACATCTTTAGTTAACAAGAAAATGACTTCACCTTAACATCAAACACCTACCTATATCTACCCAATATTTACATCTAGAAAAATAAACTATTTTTGATTATTCTATATTACTAGATGGAAATAAAAACAGAAATTATTTGAATTTTAAAATTCGTCTTGTCTGCTGAAGACTGTTTTGATTTCCATAATCATGATTTTTTTGGCTTTATCTCATTTTCTGTGTAATATAATGAATTTATTAGTGAATCATTGTCATTAGGGTTATGAAAATGTAAAATAAAATATGAATATCAATTCAGATATATTTATTATGTTACAAAATATGTATGATTTTACTAATCACTTTATAAAATAGACATATAAAGATAAGACATATAAGGTAACTGCACCAGTATTCGGTCATTTAGGCACAACACACACGTAGACTTTCCAATGACAAAAAAGTTGTCCGCAAATTAGTATGAACAACTCAACAACAGTCAGTGGAACTGCAACATAGTGCTGTGCACTCTATTCAAAAGATTATCAGGCTTCAATGGAAATCAACATTTAGCAAGAGCAATACACCAATTAGAAATTTGAGTTTTCTCAGCTTCAGATAAAATAGAATCAGGTCCCAGTTTCCAGGGATCAACAGATACTCATAAATAAATTCCATCTACTCGTTAATGTGCCCCGAGGAATGCTGTAAGTTCTACTACCTTTTCTAATTGCCATACTATTGCAAATTGCATTCATACCTTGAGTAAATTTTTCTTCTGGATATTGAAGTATTGGCCTCTAAATGGACATGATTAGCGGAAAACAAAGAAAAATTAATATTAGGTACAAAATTCAAAATAAAATTTGCCAGTAAACTCAGTTAAATTTCATAATAAATATTAATGGAGCTAACTACTGGATAAATGTGCCAATGCTCAATTTTTTATAACAACTTTCACATTAGGGTGGCTGTCTACTGGTATTTAATCAAAATATTATAACTATGTGAAAAACTAAAACTAAAGACCATAAATAAGATCTTTAAAATGCACCAATTTTGTTTGAAAATAAAATTCACAATAAAAACCTGGGGACAGCCAAGGAAGGAATAAAATTCACAATAAAAACCAGAAGTCAGCCAAGGGAGGCTGATTAATGGTATTTAATCAAAAAATTATAACTATGTGAAAAACTAAAACTAAAGACCTAAATAAGATCTTTAAAATGAACCAATTTTGTTTGAAAATAAAATTCACAATAAAAACCACAAAATTGATAATGTTTTTAATGATTTAGTAAAATAACTGATTACTATATCATTACACACAGTGAAAATACTATTTTTAAACATAGTGTAATATTGAAATCATTATTTGTTTTCTATTCACTGCTTGTTGAAAAAAAATTACCGACATCGCATGCGCAGGATTGAAGATAGACAGCATCGAACTGCACTAATATTTCTTTCATATTCATTAACTTACACTACCTGGCTTATGTTGTATGGACCAATTATATTTATTACTCATTAGTAAAAAAGTAGCAAAAGTATCTTTGGAACATGATGTAGTTGCCGACATTGATAATGAATGTCAAATAAATGACAATTCCAATGAAGATATCATAATTGCACTTAGGCAAAAATTCAAAACTACAAATATCATTCGAAGTAGACCTCTGTTTTTATTGCGTGACTTTAGTTTTGAATTTCACAGAACTTTACATCGTCATCACATTGATGAATCTGAAGTGCAAACACATACTATTCCTAAACCTTAAATGTTACAAAAGGTTGAGCAGTGGTGCACGGCTGACTACTGAGTCTTTTATCTTATATTTACTTATTAATTTATTTCTTGAAAGCCCCATGCCCAACTTTCAGATTTACTCAAAGCCTTAAGCATGTGGAAGAACATATGACAAGTAGTTGTAAAACATTAATGACAATACACTGACAGAGTAATTTAATAAAATTCAAAAACAAATACACAGTAATTTGGATAAATATAATCTACCAACAGTCGTGCACTATTAAGCAACTCCATGACTCCATTTCTGAAACAGTCAATGGAGCAGAACAAAATATCTTGTCTGGGTGCGTCTCGCAATACTGCATTGAAAGACGCAAAGACGCAAAGACGGATGAACGCTGTAGAATAATAGTGCGCGCTCTAAACAAGGGCTACTAAACTTAAATCGAGGAGTTATCAAAGTAATGATTTAATAATTTAAAAAAATGCATGATAAAAAGTAATTCCCTTCAGATTTGAAGGGTATTATATCCGACCATGCCCATTATGAAATCTGAGGGAAATAAGTAAGGATAATGCCCATACATTTAAAATACAAGAACCTGTTAAACTTTCTTAATATTATTTTTAGTGTGAAAATATAAGTACCTTCATACATTTTAAGTATACTACAGACTAAAGAGTTAAAAATACTGCAACAATACATTCGGTATCTTGGAAATCGTGGCAATTCTGTATGACAAATCCTGGTTTCTTTCTGACAAGGCAAGGCGGCTTTCTGACATGTTTCCACAATATTACTGTGAAATGTGAGATAATTATTCATAATTACATGCAGATCCTGCATAGATGGAATTTTTTGAGTGTAGCTCTGCCCAGCTCATAACTACGCGCAAGGGGGACACGTAAGCAGGAGTACGTCATCATAGCACATTTGTTTGCATTAAAATATAGATTGTTGTTCAGGCGTCATTGGAATACTGAGCCGGTAACCAATCCGAGGCTACTGACACTTAGGAAGAGTTTAAACTGATCGGAAAAATGAAGGTAAAGAACAGTGCAGACATCTGATAGTAAGTCGTTTATCATAATCAGAAACAGAAGTAGGTCTAAATTTCTACCTTGACTGACTCCAGATTGAGTAACATAAAACCGAGCTTTGAAATTTCCAAGCTGGAGGTATAGTTTACGAGCCCAAAAGTATAATTGGTAATATTAACTTTCATTAATAGTGAACTGTGTAACTCGCAGTAGTTACATTATGTCCTTATATGTTATATTTCATGTTACGAAGCCGTATTCAGCTACTGATAAATTTTATATTATAGAAATATTTAATAACAGGTACATGTAATTATGTTTATTGCACTCATGACATATTAAGCCAATTATTCCTTCATACTAAGTGAAATAAGGTTAGGTTAGGTGATTTAAAGTTACTTCAAATTCTAATGTTAGAGATCAGAAATATTTCTATTTATTTATTATTTTATTCAGAACGTTTTCTTTTTATATTGCACTAAGGCCCAGAGGAACAGAATGAAACAACAATATACATACCGCTTATTTGTTGTTTGATACTATCCACATTGTAAGCCAAGTTATCACATTATCCTAAAGCATTGAGACAAAATATTTTTTTATGGTTTTCGTCAGTTTTTTCTTTTTTTCTATGGTCAAATGCTAAATTTCAATTGTATCAACATAATTGTTTTATATTGAAGATATTGTGTCAATAGACGGATAAATAGTTGAATTTTAAGTTCAAAGTTACTAAATTTTACAACTAAAGCAAAGTTTAAAAATCTCAGTTTCCTTCTTGGTGCATATTTATTACATAAGCACACAAGACTAAGGACATAATTTCCTAGAACTAGTTTAATTACTTGTTAAAGAATACTATTTTCAGTTTATTTTTCAAATTCTGGTTTATAGACTTTTTAACTATACTTCATATTATGAAAGATCTTATCAAATTTGTGCATAATTAAAATTCAACCATAGTCAATAACGTCATTATGACTCAAATTAATAGCCAGTTATTAACCAAAAAGAAGACCAATGGTAAAAATTTTATAGCAGTCCAATACAGATACCTATTTTAAAGTAAATTTAACCACGTTATATACATACCAATAAATTTTGTATTATCACAACAAAATTTCTTGTCAAATACAATACAATGAAAGTAAATATGGATTATTCGTCCCAATAACCTATAACTGATTTTTAAGAAAACTACATACAACATAATTAATTGAAATGCAGAATAACTTCATTACTAATTAATCAATACCATTCATGAATTTTTAATATATTTGGCATTAATTTTGTAGAAATTCATTATTCACAATTAAATGAAACTACGTGATGTAGTATTATTTCTACTTTCTTTAAGTTCTTTACCACAGCCTAGGTTTTGTTGTATTACATCTTCAGGTGTGCAAATATCTTTATTAGCAAATATCTTTCTAATAGAATCTTTACTGATAGCCCACCTGAAGATGTTGTAATACAACGAAACCTAGGTCGTGGTAAAGAAATTAAAGAAAGTAGTAATAATACTACATCACGTAGTTTCATTTAATTGTCAATACCATTCTTTTGAAGATTGGAAGCTATTTTTTTGTGTATGCTGTATAGGAAATTTCTCCCTCTCCTGTAGCTGGAACTGCATAAGTAGATGTTGTCCTGTAACTGGTAGACTGGAATAAAAAATGATACTTGATCCTCATGAATTATTAATGTAGTCTATGGACATAAATAAACTTGTAGTGTCTGACCGCTGTTTTTATGTGAATTTTTAAGTCAGCCGTTATTAATACTGAATTATAAAGAGCTATTTTTGAAATCATTATATCTGTCTAGCTGTCCTTTGCTCAGAATAGGTTCCAAAATGGCAAAATTGATATGAAATGAAATTTTAACTTTATATACACGCCTTTTAGGTCAAAGGATGAAGTTTTTTTCTTTAGTCTTGATTTACAAAATCAAAATTGACAAATGGCTAGTTGTTCATTATAATACTATAGGGAAGTATACGTGGCCACATACCTAACATTATTGGAAAGATATTTTTATATGACTTATTGATTAACATAGAATATTTATTTAAATAAAATGGACACATAATTGTGAAGATTTAAATTGAAATATATCAAATTTCGCAATCCACATTAGCGAAGTAATTGTTAAAAGCCATTATAAATAAATATGAAATGTAGAATATTTATACCTTACCATCTCCAAAAATAATACATTTCAAACATGTTTATACAATTTCCACAACTTTTAAAAAAAAGTAATTTATGTTTATTAACTTATTCTACCGCAAGAACGCTATGTTCTTCGCCTGTATATAATATCCGTCCCATACTTAATACTGCTAGTGGTGACTTCATCAAAAAATTAAAATTTTTTTGTAAATAACGATTATTATAATTATTCGGAAAGTATTTATAATAATTATTCGGAAAGTAACTTTCATCAAATTCAGAAAAGATCACATTTGACTCCTTCCATTATTTTTCATGAGCTACAAAACGTTCTCTTGAATAATCAGAATTTTGTTGAACCATATTGGTTTTGCAAGATGTGTCAATAAATAACATCATGTGAGACAAATTGATCAAATTTATTGAGCAGTGGAGATATTTTCATATATGTTATGATAATCTGAAGTTTCTCATATCTACCTTCTCATTCGTAGCCTTAGCAGCTTCGTTTTTGTTACTTTTGCAATTTCTAAACATAAGTGTATATTCTACAATACTCCTTTACAATATTTACTACCCCATTATAATATTATAGAATAATTCCGACTATAATATTTGAAATGTATCAATTTCAATTTTCAAAAATATTTTTATTATTTATTATTTTATGTCCAAAAGGAAGGGTTACGTATTTAGTTTTACGCATGAATGTACGTGGACCATACGATGACTCATATCTCCTGAAATATGAATCCTAAGTTCACAAATGAAGTATCTTTTGAATCATCTTAACAACTCAAATAAAATAGACTCTAAAAATCTAATGTGGCAGCCATAGGATACCATTTCTTAATAACTGATATTTTTTGTCTGGAGCGCAAGTGTCACAGTCAGTTTCATTTTCAGCTCTGGCTTTTTGAAATTCTTCAGTGACCTATCCATTAGGACAGGGTGCATCCCTCACATGTATGCATGACACAAGTGTATCCTTGTAACTCTGGATGCATAGGTCATATGCACTGCATTTCTTGTTTGTTTCTTCACAATATATATAAATATAAATATAAATATATATATATATATATATATATATATATATATATGATATATATATATATATATATACATACATATATATACATATATATATATATATATATATATATATATATATATATATATATATATTTCTTGCCATCAGTATTTCATATATTGTTGCTTCCGATCAATATACATATTTTCACATTTGCTCAGAAACCTTCTAATGGTTGGCAAAATATCTAAGCAAAAAATTGGCATGAACGTTATTTTGTCATGGAAGTATTTTTCGCATATTTCTTAGTTCATTCAGTTTCGTCCTATAGATTGGTGGACGCTACTTTATTCTGTATATTACAGGAGTCTATTCTCATTTGTTCATTTTAACATAATATCGATTTCGTTAAGTCAATTGTTCGTAAAGCCAACAAATTGATGGTTGCTATTTTATATTCTCATTTGTTCACCTTAGCATAATATCGATTTTGTTCAGTCAATTGCCGCCTAGAAATTGATTGTCGCTATTTTATTGTGTACATTACAGGCGTTTCTTCTCATTTGTTCACCTCAACATAATATCGATTTTGTTCAGTCAATTTCCACCTAGGAATTGGTGGTCGCTATTTTATTGTGTATATTACAGGGTTATATGCTCATTTGTTCACCTCAACATAATATCGATTTTGTTGCATCCGATGTATGTTTTATTATTCATTTGGTTTTGGATACCTCTAAGTATGGTGACCTTATTGCAATTACAGTTGACAACTAGAACATTCGGAAACACACTTGTTTACACCTTCACTTAAGTAGGTACCTATTTTAAATTTCACTAGTTTTATTAATTTCAACAGGCAAATAGGTAAAGATCTAAAACCACACTTATGAACTTGAAATTCTGTCCAACTTACCTTAATAACTATGTCTCTTACCTGATTTCATAAATCTAGCTTTTTATAATATTTTCAAATGTTATTTTTTGACAAACTAATTTTGTGATGGCTCTTCTATGAAAGATATCAGGAAATCAACCCAAGCTTGCATATTTAATGAGGTTACTCAATGTTGCAATATTTTACCTGCCAGAATAATTCAACTATATTATAGAGCATACTATTCTCATGTAAACTTATCAGAGCCTTAGAATTTATATAATAATGAGTTATGTCCCATAAGTAACTCTCCTTGAAGCAATATTGCCGTAGATATTAAACTATTATAACCTTTGTCCTCATTAGTAAAAAAAGTAGCAGAAGTATCTTTGGAACATGATGTAGCTACCAACCATGATAATGAATGTCAAATAGATGACCATTCCAATGAAGATTAAAAGAATGATGCAAAGTTATTAATTTGAATAAAAAAGAAGAACTCCTCTATAAAACATTTGTTTAATCCACTAAGGGTAATCAGTTATGGCAGAGCAACAAATTTATGGGCAACTATGATCCTGAAAAAGATAGTTATGAAACATCTACATTTGCTGCGAACATCTCTAATAACATCAAGCCATGTTGTAATATAGCAATTTTATATGTTTTACAGAAGCAATGACCATACATCAAATTAATTCTGCTGAAATGGAATCTGATCTGAAAACTTTGATACAGATCATAGACACATATTATTACTACAATATTACTAGTCAAGCAACAACAGACCTTGACACAAAGAAATGGAACAAAGTTACTGTAGTGTCCTTGGCGAATGATCTCAAAATTCTTAAGGAATACCCTTATATAAAGTCACAAAAAGCTGCAATTCAAAAAAAAGAATATTCAGCAAAAAAAATTAAAGATGTAATGTTACTTTGTGCATATAATTATTAAAGACATTGTATTGTAGTGTTTTATTACTAAAGAGACGAAGGCCACGAGAACTTTAGAGAATTAAATTACATGACTACTTAGAAAAGTTTTTACTCCACATTACATAAATTAATTAAATGAAAAATATAGTTTTCCTTATTCTTGGAAATATTTTTCTTTCATTCATGATCTCACCAATAAATTCTCTTGCAACGAAAAACCATTGTGAAATCAAGGTGTCAATTATGGTCACGTTCCGTTTGTTCAATCTATTTTCATTCTTTCTAGATTGTAAAATTTTTACTACATAAATTACTTTTTTGTTTCAGATACATACTTAATAAGACGGGTACACAAATTGTATGGTTAATTTAAAAATATACTTTAATAAGATTTTAAATCAGTTTTACGAGAATATCTATGTAAAGAACATATATTTTCAGTGAACTGAGAAGCCATCGACCTTATTTTACCCGTAATTCTTTTTATTATATCACATTTAATATATCGAGAATGTTTCAAAGTTATATCAATTGTTTAACTCTCTTTCGTTAGGAATGTATAAAGTGCAATATATCAAAATATTTGTATGAGTATTATCCAAAAAAAAACCTTAAAAGGAAAATAATATTGTTGATAAGTGTGAAGATTTCGATAAGGCATTTAATGAGTCCGAAAGAATGTTAGTAAAAAAATTTAAGAGGGTTATTATCACAGGAAAACATGGACACGGGGTACCACTTTTAATTAATTTTTTTCTATATCGTTTGTTACTACTACTTTCTATATCGTTTGTTACTGCTATTTGTTTGTTTCTATATCAAATAACATTTTATTTGGTAACCAAGTTTTCAAACCTCTATACATAGCTATAAAGAGTTAGATAAGTACGCAAGGTTCTCAGGAGCAAAAACTCAAAAGTTATTTTTTTACAAGGCTCAAGAAACATTTGGCCACATTGTCACCGATTTTCAATATGCCAGAAAATCATATGGCTCAATTAGCTACGTTTATGGGTCATACCAATGATGTGTATAAAAGTCTTATAGGTTACCAGATGACATGTTCCAAACAGCTAAGATTTTGAATTTGAAACTTCTTATGCAAGATAGAAAAGCAGATGCATTTAAAGGAAAATCTCTAGATGAGACCGATTTAGATTTAAATTAGGTGTTAGATAAAGGGATGCTTGAAAATGGTCAGATTCTAGAATATAATCCCGAGCCCAGTCAAATGAAAGTTCTACTTCATACAGCAAACTCCTCATGAAAGCAATCGCCTCAATCGCCTTCATCTGCTTTACAATGCGGATTACATTTTCAGTCTTATTACCGAATTATATCACGGTCAACGGCAGAAAATAAAATTAAGAAAGAAAAAAAAGGACTTTGGTACCTTGGACAGCAGACCAAATGAAAGATGTTACAAAATTTTTCAAATTTCGCATAAAAAATTGTCAACCACCCAAAAGATATGAATGTGAGAAACTGAAAGAGAATCACTCTGCAAGTTCCTGCAGTTGCTCAGCAATAAAATCTGGCTCAGAATTAAAGTTTCCGTAAAAAATACTTACACAAAAAAATAAAGTACATGAATTTCAGTGAGCTGAAAGAATATTTATGGTATTTTTGTTGACGTAATTGACTTGCATGTCATCTTTTTCGTCATGCCTTTGACAAATCTTGTAAAGTTTGTTTGAATTTATTTCAATGTCAACAATTAATATTTTTTAAAGGAAAGCTGTCCAGCTGGTTAAATTTATTATATCTAATGAATGAGTGAATTTTAATTGCTAAATCATACTTAGTTGTATGAAGACATTGTTTTGTTTGCATTTTTATGTTTTTTCCTGAATACATTTCAAAGATTACACTAAATGATGTATATAAATAACTTTCATAAATAAAACTTTTATAAATAACTAATCTGTCAAATGTTGTGTGGGTAACTCAGTTACCTTTTATGATTTTCTATTTAAACCTACCTAACAGTTTTTGAAAATGGTTATAATTCCCAAAAGTGGAGATAAACCAGTGAGGATTGTGCCAGTATGTAACTATTATATTATAACTATTTTAAATAAATAAGCCAAATTGAGTTGCTTTTAGAAAAATATTGTCTTTTTGTGATTTTTATGTTTCTAAATAAATATGCTAAAGATAAATATGTCATATGTTGAACAAGTGATTTTACTTTTATGTTTTGTTACTTCTTAAGTGTAATCCGAACAATAACCTACGTGTTTTTATTTTAAGACTGTTTGCAATTGTATTATTTTCATATAATTATCAAGCGGTTTTTTCTTTTGACTTAATGAAAACTTATGTATATTTTACATTATTTTTGTTCGAAATAATATACAAATAATTCAAAACTAACATGAACAATGAACTTATTCATTACTATACCAGAAATGGTTTCTTTGATTCAAAATATATTTTAAAATATTAAATTTTCAAATATTTTGTTTCACCCAAAGCTAAAAAGTAAAGCCTCCATAATCAAAAGTATTCAATCCTTTGTTTTTAATGAACTAAACAACTTTAACTTACATCAACGATGATATGAATCTAAAATGGCAGCCTGTATTTGAATTGACTGATTGTACAGTCAAAAAGAAGTTTATAAATATTGTTAATTTGATTTTTTGGTTTTAATAATTTGAATTTATTGGTATTTAAGTATTTTGTATGCAAATATTTGCAAATGTTCTTGTCCTGATTTATTTTTGATGTATGTAGTATGGATGTGTGCGAGTATAGACGGGAATAACATGTGAGTGCGTGATTATCGCTGCCATTTTAGATTTATATTTTTATAAGCTTGGATTATACCTTGTTTATCTGTAAGCATAAACTGATATGTTTTGTTTTTAGGTAAACTTAACTATATACTGAAGAAAGGCTTCAGTATTTACTAATTTACCTAAATAACTAAGTCACTTAACGGTTAGTTGACCCAAAGTTAGCCAATTTACTTGTTCATACTACTATTACCCAACTTGTTTCTTTACTTATTGATTTAGCACCTAGCTGATGGCCTTCGGAAATGGCATATCAATTTCTTGAAGTATCCAAAAAGTCAGGTCGCATGACACAACAAAAGAAGCTACTCTAAATTTGAAGTCTCTAGAGCCAGTCGTTTAGCCACTGCATTGATGAAGCAGTCAGTCAAGAAATGTCCTTTTATACATATAGAAAATTAACAAATACTTAAATTAAAAAACTCACCGTCTCTCAGCTGACGCAGACATTTTTCTTGTTTTTTGAAAATTTGACTAACTTATATAAATATTTAACTCGAACTTACATGTATCAATGAACTTGTGACTTACATCTTATATCTCTCTAATATAATAAAGTAATAATAGTATCAATACGAGGTATGTTTAATAACAAGTGAGTGAGAAGAGACGAAGGTAAGAAAAGAAATCAAAGCCATCCTATGGCTTTGATCTCCTTTCTGATTGTTTTCATGAGAACACAGGTATGTGAAATTTTAACTTTCATGTAGACCATGAACATAGCCAAATAATTATCACAGGTCGGAATAGAAAGATATATATTGCTTAACTTGGAAAAAGTTGCTATTGAGTAGGTCAATAAGACTAAATTGCCAGATTTGTGCGGATAAAGACCAGTAAAATTTGCATTTTAATTATTGGTTTTAAGTTGGTACCAATGTGCCTATAATTTTAACATTAACACAGAAAATCGTTTTTATATTAAATTTTTTTAATTTGAATTAATGAATATTGTACAAATTTCATTAGAATGCCTGTATTACTCCATGAACGATACGTCTCAATTGTACATAATTAATACCTGTAATTATTTTCTTGGAAATTCTGGAAATTTTGATCAGTTTTATCAACTCTTTGTAGTTCATTTTTGAAAAGTTGGGTGAAATAATCATACCTATTCCGATCTCTGTTAATTAGGAATAAATAAGTTCTCCACACAAACACACCAACTGTGAGGCTCCCAACTAAGCACAGCTTAGTTTAAGGTCATCACTCAATGAACTAAAGGCATCTTATGCACATCCAAACTCAAGCCAATTTAGAATATTTTGTTTTCCAAACTGGTAGCCAGTTTGGAACAGTTTGAAACCTTGTATGAGTAGGAACAATTTTTTTTTTCTTTTCTTTGGATTGCAATCTGTCTCCATCAGTGGGATATTGGGCAATTTTTGTGATCGTATGTTCTTTAAGTCTTACAAGGTAGGTGTCCAGCGACACATCCTTATAAATTATTAATGCTTTTTCTCATATGAGGCCTTGGGGGATCTTCTGTTTAAGACCCCTGCAACTGAGTTGTCTGCCATGAGGTTTTGGGCTAGTTCGTTAGGATGACTGTCTATTCTATTTTTATAATTTTCAGTAATTTTCTTGGCCCTTTCCACGACTGTAGATACACACGCAGGTCTTTCTGTAGGGTCTTGTTCGTAATGTACCAAGGCGTCTGGACGATCATTCTCAGGATTTTGGATTGGAACCCCTGGATAATGTTAATATTAAATTTTGAGCTGGTGCTCAACAACTGAATCCCGTACGTACAAATAGGTGTAATAATACATGTAAGACATTGATCCAGGTGCAGCCTAAGGAACATATCATTTTATTGTGGAATTTGTGGGGGGGCCCCTTCCAGGTTTTGGAGAAAAAAATGAGTGAATTATTTTTACTTGAAAAAAATGTTGGTGTGGTATATATGTATGTTTAAATAAAATAACTTTAACAAAATAAAAACATGTATTCAAATGCTCGTACTGTATTTGGTATTACTAAAATTGTAAAAATAGGTGGAAATAAGTGGACACATTAAATGCATCAATAAATACAAAAGCGGTATTCAGTAGCGGTGTGATTTTAAAAGCAGATTTAAGTAATTTTATGAAACAATTCATGTTATATAGGCGATTTAATATACAGAAGCAATAAAGGAATAGATTAAGGAGGTAGAAGAGCAATTGCGAAAATGATGGAATATGTACAGGAATATTCAGTGTTCCAGACGATTTTCACAACGAAAGGATACCCTACGTAAGCAAGAATTTTACAAAAATGAATATTATATATATATATATGTATATATATATATATATATATATATATATATATATATATATATATATTTATATAGGCTTTTTTATTTTTTAATTTTCTTTTTAATGTATTATTATGTTATAATTTTGTTTTTTTTCGGAATAACAGTTTTAATTTTGAAAAGAAAATAAAATATACAAGCGTCCTCTATCGGCTTAGTGCTAGACACTCATACCACTTAGTTTACCCATGTATCGCTAGATGTCACTGTTTCATTAAACTAATATTTGCAATTATTGAATATGATTTCGTCACAATTTTAGTAAATAAAAACAAAGTTTTGTTGCGTATATAGAATACACACAATAAAACTTATGTTTTTATTTTAAAATAATTTTTTATGATGAATTAAAATATATTTCCAAGATATAAAGTTTAATAAAATAAGAAAATACATTAATATGTAGATGTTTGTAAGTAAACACTTTATTTAAAAACTAACTACAAGTATATATTATAAAAAAAATACACTAAAACTTAATTAATACTATAAACTAAATCATCAAACTGGTTATCAGATATGTGGTCCAAAATATAATTCATATATTCTTTACTTATTTTTCCTTCGTCAGCTATAATTTTTAAAAATCCAGGAAGAGTAAAAATCGACTTCACACTGACGTCTCGCCTTTTGAGATTCTTGTAACCGCCCTGCATTCTGTCTAAAACGACGAGCGCGTCTTTCACAATCAGACCTTGCGTCTTCAGCTCGTTGACCGTCCTCCAAATGCTTCCTCCCGACGTCAGGACGTCATCGATGATCAGACATTCTTGTCCAGGAATTATATTTCCCTCCAGAATTTTCTTTATCCCATATGTCTTTGGTTCCTTTCGGAGCAACAGCATCGGGGTACCTGGAAACAGTGAGATAAACCTTTTAAATATTCGTATTAAATTTGGTGTATTATTTAGGTTGAGTAAGGAAGGAAGGAAGGAACATTTTTTACTTTTGAGTCCCATTGCTTCAATATAACATGCAATTTGACATGCAATACTTTTGAGTTCCATTGCTTCAATATAACATGCAATATGACATGTAATACTTTTGAGTTCCATTGCTTCAATATAACATGCAATGTGACATGCAATACTTTTGAGTCCCATTGCCTCAATATAACATGCAATATGACATGCAATACTTGAGTTCCGTTGCTTCAATATAACATGCAATATGACATGTAATACTTTTGAGTTCCATTGCTTCAATATAACATCCAATATGACTGTAATACTTTTGAGTCCCATTGCTTCAATATAACATGCAATATGAGTGCAATACTTTTGAATCCCATTGCCTCAATATAACATGCAATATGACATGCAATACTTGAGTTCCATTGCTTCAATATAACATGCAATATGACATGTAATACTTTTGAGTCCCATTGCTTCAATATAACATGCAATATGACTTGTAATACTTTTGAGTCCCATTGCTTCAATATAATATGCAATATGACATGCAATACTTTTGAGTTCCATTGCTTCAATATAATATGCAATATGAAAGATAACATACTGAAGAAATCTAGACACCAGCAATAGAATAATTTCCACTAAGAATAAATTGGATAAATTATAATTTGTAATGATTAGTCATGATATGGAGATACAAAAAAATTGAATTATTTATTATCAGAAATGAAGATTATGTTTATTGTTAGGAAATAAATTTGGCAAAATTACGAATTCAGTCACGTGACTGTGGACACCAAACAGAAAACGTTACGTCACACCACGCAAAACAATATTGTCGTTGACATTAATTTTTCGTTTTTAACAATTTTTGTCAACAAATAAATGAAACTACGTGATGTAGTATTATTTCTACCTTCTTTAATTTCTTTACCACGACCTAGGTTTCGTTGTATTACAACATCTTCAGGTGGGATATTAGCAAAGATTCTTCAGACATCTTTGCTAATATCCCACCTGAAGATGTTGTAATACAACGAAACCTAGGTCGTGGTAAAGAAATTAAAGAAAGTAGAAATAATACTACATCACGTAGTTTCATTTAATTGTGAATAATGAATTTCTACAAAATTAACGCCAAATATATTCAATATTCAATTTTTGTCAAGTTGATACAGTTGTCCTTGAAATGTAAAATACAAGTACAATTGTAAAAAACAAGTACAATTCGCAATGGAATCAGGTTTTAGCGAAATAAACAGTAGTAATTTACTGAAAATTGACGCTGTTATGCTCAGTAGATTTGTCGCATCAAACAGTAATTTTTGTTCATCAGAATTTCGGAATGTTAAAACTTCAATGTAAGAATACACTTGTGTGAAAGGTACGTATTATTTCAGTTTCGTTGTCAGTAACCGTTTGTTTTTACACACGTATTGTAATTGTTACTTGTTTTAAGGTTAGATTTGCGAGGTATAAACATAAAACCAAAACGACTTAACCTCAACTCTTACATAATTGTGTTATTAGTAAACTTGTAAAAATAGTGGCTGCAAAATTCATCAGTATTGCTTTAGATTTAGAAGTAGATTGTGTGTGACTCATATTAATTTGTTCGTTTGTAATCAATTTATTAGCACAAAGCTTCGACACTTTAATGTTGATCTATAGAAAACACATCTTGAAGTCATTGTTGTAAGACATGATCATTCAAGATGCCATGGCAGTGTTGAGCGTTTTCGAGATAATTTTTTATTTTTTGGTTTTTTTAAACACCAAATACATAATGTAAATGATTGATTTTTGGAAAAATTTTTTTTTTTTTAAATAGGTATTAAGGTAAAGTATTAACCACTTTTCCAAATTTAGTCAACCAGCCTATTAATTAGAACATTCAAATGAAATCCTTTTGATTAATCGCTTGTTCAGAGTGTCCAATCACAGAATTTCGAGAGATATAGGGAGCGTGCAAAAACATAGAGGTCGCTTGAAATCTAAAGAATAGGAACATTACCTGAATGTTTGACGCGTTTGTGAAAATCATGTGGTATTCTAGCGACAGAATATAGTAAATGACAGAACTTATAAAGAGGTTATATTACGAGTGAATATGTGAAGCGATTTTTGAAAATTTAAAGCCTATAGATATGTTTTTATAAATTATCAAAATGATTTTACACGTCGCACTACAGTCGAGCCGAGTTTACCCGATTCATAGTACACCCGTCGTTATTTACATATAATTTTTAACAAACTTTATATACACCCGTCTTTATTTACATATATTTTTTAACAAACTTTATATACACCCGTCTTTATTTGATCAAAATATAACGTTGTGTTCCATCGTAGGAAAAAATGAGAGCGTGTAATAAAAAAAAATCTGGTTTGTGCTTATAACCATACCATAGAAGTGAAAAATTCTAATTTTAATATATATTTATATATATATATATATATATATATATATATATATGTATATATATATATATATATGTATATATATATATATATATATATATCATCATCATATCATCATCATCATCATCATCATCATATATATTAATAAGCTAAGGTTAAGATGTTACACTCCCTTTTTAGAAAAAACCTCACAACTAATCCACATAAATTATATATCATTTTATAGATAATTGCTTGCTCTACCGGCATCCACAACTAAAAACTTTATTATTGCTATTGTTTTTGCAAATTAATTAATTATTAAAATTATATACACAAAACAGCAATGCTGCCATCTAACGGCTCAACGTCAATATGATTGACGGTCGGTAAAATTTTTGTTTAATTTCAAATCCACTCACGTATAAATAAAGTGGCGCTTTAGCTCAATGCTTTTGATACTTGCGCCTCTATATGTCAATTTTAGTAAAATATTTGTTTGATTTGTCATCTGAGCTTCATACTGGAATAAATAATGCGAAGACTTCTCACGGGTCACGCTAGTATATATATAATTATATTGATGTCGGCCGATACCGAGTTTACCCGTAAGAATGTAACAATAGGTTTATGGAAACTGAAATATGTTATAAATACTTTAGATTCACATTTAATTAATTATCTAAAATAAGTGTACATGGTGCGCCTAAAAAAATAGTTAACTTGATATTTAAAAATGTAAGCACGGTGCACCTAAAGAGTAGTTCACTTGGCCGATGCCGAAGGGAACCGAGTTTAGAGTGACAGCTCAGTTTCGTTCACTACTCAGAACGAAACTGCTACTACATAGTGCACCTAAAGATGTTTTCACTTAATTTATTATGATATAGCAATGATAGCATCTTGCACAGTATCTATATACGGAACCTTGCTTTGTACGTGTCCCGACTTCTAGGTTTTCTTAAATTTGTTCACTTACATGTCTATATGTGTTTTTTATATCCCTAAAGGTAACTACGGAACATTACTTTGTACGGTTCCCAACACATAATTAGTGAGTACTTATATTTTTTCACTAATAACTTTTAATGGATACAACGGTTTACATGTGTTTTTTTTATTCCACAGTTGACGTTTCTGAATTGATCATCGCTTGATATCGCAAAGACACTATTTGTGGAAAAGATATTCGAAGAACTTGACAAAAGTTTGATAAAGTATCCCTTAAAAATACTTTTATCATGATATGTTAAGCTCAGTGGAGACGGTTTATCTCATCTTTGCTGTACAGCTTTCTAGATTGCTGTAACAGTAATCGTACTGATAATTACGGTTATATATTGTCTGGTTTAGACCGAATTGACGGTTCTGCGTACTTTAATCTGGATCTTAATTCCCTATATATTATCGTGCATCAAATGTCCGTTTAATTTGAAAGTATAAAGTTTGTTAAAACAATGTATATTTTTTAACAAACTTTATAGTACACCCGTCTTTATTTATTATATATTTTTAACAAACTTCATAGTATATCCGTCTTTACTTATCATATATTTTTACAAACTTTATAGTATACCCGTCTTTATTTATCATATATTCTTTAACAAACTTTATATACACCCGTATTTATTTATGATATATTTGTTAGCAAACTTTATAGTACTCCCGTCTTTATTTATCATATATTTTTTAGCAAACTTTATAGCACACCCGTCTTTATTTATCATATATTTTTTAACAAATTTTATATACACCCGTCTTTATTTACATATATTTTTAACAAACTTTATATACACCCGTCTTTATTTATCATATATTCTTTAACAAACTTTATATACACCCGTATTTATTTATGATATATTTGTTAGCAAACTTTATAGTACTCCCGTCTTTATTTATCATATATTTTTTAGCAAACTTTATAGCACACCCGTCTTTATTTATCATATATTTTTTAACAAATTTTATATACACCCGTCTTTATTTACATATATTTTTAACAAACTTTATATACACCCGTCTTTATTTATCATACATTTTTTAACAAACTTTAAGTACACCCGTCTTTATTTACATATATTTTTAATAAACTTTATATACACCCGTCTTTATTTATCATATATTTTTTAACAAACTTTATATACACCCGTCTTTATTTACATATATTTTTAACAAACTTTATATACACCCGTCTTTATTTATCATACATTTTTTAACAAACTTTAAGTACACCCGTCTTTATTTACATATATTTTTAATAAACTTTATATACACCCGTCTTTATTTATCATATATTTTTTAACAAATTTTATATACACCCGTCTTTATTTACATATATTTTTAATAAACTTTATATACACCCATCTTTATTTATCATACATTTTTTAACAAACTTTAAGTACACCCGTCTTTATTTACATATATTTTTAATAAACTTTATATACACCCGTCTTTAT
The DNA here is from genome assembly GCA_039881145.1 of Druceiella hillmani. NCBI lineage: Eukaryota > Metazoa > Arthropoda > Insecta > Lepidoptera > Hepialidae > Druceiella > Druceiella hillmani. The sequence continues at coordinate 10,497,371 of JAYKKI010000071.1, read as the reverse complement.
TTATCATATATTTTTTAACAAATTTTATATACACCCGTCTTTATTTACATATATTTTTAACAAACTTTATATACACCCGTCTTTATTTATCATACATTTTTTAACAAACTTTAAGTACACCCGTCTTTATTTACATATATTTTTAATAAACTTTATATACACCCGTCTTTATTTATCATATATTTTTTAACAAACTTTATATACACCCGTCTTTATTTATCATATATTTTTTAAGAAACTTTATAGTACACCCGTCTCTATTTATCATATATTTTTTTAAGAAACTTTATATACACCCGTATTTATTTATGATATATTTTTTAGCAAACTTTATAGTACTCCCGTCTTTATTTATCATATATTTTTTAACAAATTTTATATACACCCGTCTTTATTTACATATATTTTTTAACAAACTTTATATACACACGTCTTTATTTATCATATATTTTTTAGCAACCATTATAGTACACCCGTCTTTATTTATCATATATTTTTTAACAAATTTTATATACACCCGTCTTTATTTACATATATTTTTTAACAAACTTTATATACACCCGTCTTTATTTATCATATATTTTTTAGCAAACATTATAGTACACCCGTCTTTATTTATCATATATTTTTTAAGAAACTTTATAGTACACCCGTCTCTATTTATCATATATTTTTTTAAGAAACTTTATATACACCCGTATTTATTTATGATATATTTTTTAGCAAACTTTATAGTACTCCCGTCTTTATTTATCATATATTTTTTAACAAATTTTATATACACCCGTCTTTATTTACATATATTTTTTAACAAACTTTATATACACACGTCTTTATTTATCATATATTTTTTAGCAAACATTATATACACACGTCTTTATTTATCATATATTTTTTAACAAATTTTATATACACCCGTCTTTATTTACATATATTTTTTAACAAACTTTATATACACACGTCTTTATTTATCATATATTTTTTAGCAAACATTATAGTACACCCGTCTCTATTTATCATATATTTTTTAACAAACTTTATATACACACGTCTTTATTTATCATATATTTTTTAGCAAACATTATATACACACGTCTTTATTTATCATATATTTTTTAACAAATTTTATATACACCCGTCTTTATTTACATATATTTTTTAACAAACTTTATATACACACGTCTTTATTTATCATATATTTTTTAGCAAACATTATAGTACACCCGTCTTTATTTATCATGTATTTTTAACAAACTTTATAGTACACCCATCTTTATTTATCATATATTTTTTAGCAAACATTATAGTACACCCGTTTTTATTTATCATGTATTTTTAACAAACTTTATAGTACACCCATCTTTATTTATCATATATTTTTTAGCAAACATTATAGTACACCCGTCTTTATTTATCATGTATTTTTAACAAACTTTATAGTACACCCATCTTTATTTATCATATATTTTTTAGCAAACATTATAGTACACCCGTCTTTATTTATCATGTATTTTTAACAAACTTTATAGTACACCCATCTTTATTTATCATATATTTTTTAGCAAACATTATAGTACACCCGTCTTTATTTATCATGTATTTTTAACAAACTTTATAGTACACCCATCTTTATTTATCATATATTTTTTAGCAAACATTATAGTACACCCGTTTTTATTTATCATGTATTTTTAACAAACTTTATAGTACACCCATCTTTATTTATCATATATTTTTTAGCAAACATTATAGTACACCCGTCTTTATTTATCATGTATTTTTAACAAACTTTATAGTACACCCATCTTTATTTATCATATATTTTTTAGCAAACATTATAGTACACCCGTCTTTATTTATCATGTATTTTTAACAAACTTTATAGTACACCCATCTTTATTTATCATATATTTTTTAGCAAACATTATAGTACACCCGTCTTTATTTATCATGTATTTTTAACAAACTTTATAGTACACCCATCTTTATTTATCATATATTTTTTAGCAAACATTATAGTACACCCGTCTTTATTTATCATGTATTTTTAACAAACTTTATAGTACACCCATCTTTATTTATCATATATTTTTTAGCAAACATTATAGTACACCCGTCTTTATTTATCATGTATTTTTAACAAACTTTATAGTACACCCATCTTTATTTATCATATATATTTGACAAATTTTATTGTACACCCGTAGTTATTTACATATATTTTTTAACAAACTTTATATACACCCGTGTTTATTTACATATATTTTTTAACAAACTTTATATACACCCGTCTTTATTTATCATATATTTTTTACCAAACTTTATATCCACCCGTCTTTATATTATTAGAATTTGCTTTGACTTGTAGGTAAATATTGCCATAACGTCCGATATATTGTTTGCAATTTTCCAATGAATATATTTAGAATAGAACTAAAACTGTATTACGGCATTCAAATTCTGTATTTCAAACGTTACATAATATTTTTTGACAATTTGTTTTTGACGTCAAATTTTCTTTGAGTGTTGGTTGTAAATTAGACAGCGTCATGAAAACGTGTGAAGAGAGTAACATGAAGGTGGTAGGAGTAGTGGGCTACATTACAATCGAGTATACATTTGTCAAAATTCATTTCCAGGGGCGCTCAACAGTTTATTTATGTCAAATTCTTATTGATAACAATAATTTATTTATGTATTTATGGATCGTACCTGTGTTTATGGAGAGGACAGTGGCGAGAGGTATGGCGGTGTAGGGCACACCGCACACGGCATCGTACTGTCGCGAGTCCACGCACATCTCCTGGACAATCGCCGACATCGTTATCTGTGGTAGAACAATGTAACAATGTGAATATAAAGACCAAAGATGGATTAGTCGACTTTGATGCTACAGGATATTCCATCGGAAGTGACCGGCTATTACCTAACGGCAATAACAACTAATAATTCAATATGTCTAATGCGAAAGTTTGTCTGTTAGTTTGATCTCAATGATGTTTCAACTACGTAATAGATCTCAAAAATATTTTGTATCCAGGTGACTTGGAAATAACACACGGGCTGTTTTTTATCCCGAAAGGTTATGTTGTTTTCGATGCATACAATAACAAGTAGTTAACTTGTTTATTCTTGTATTTTTATTTGTTATTTATTTCTTCTGTCTTCTATTTTTAATACAACTGTTTCGTAATGATTTTTATATTAGTTTAAATACTGATAAATTATATTGTGATCTTCTGTTTGCAGGTTTGTGAATGTGTCATTCAAAATGGTGTGTATTGTGTCCGGCTGTAAGTCAATCCCACAAAAAAAAACACCAAGACTCGCAAGTTAATAATTCACCTGAATATTGTCGAAGTCTTGAAATTATTTGAGAATCCAGATATATTTTTGAATTGATTACATCTTAAAAAAACTATAATTCTAAAATTTCAGATATGTACTTATATTTTTGAAATATTAGTCTAATTTAATAGTTTTATATAAACTTATGAAAATAACAATAATATTTTAATACATTTACTTTTAAGAGTGTTTAAGTTATGTAATACATATGAATTTTATGTTCTATTATTACGCCATCTAAGGTTGACCATACTCCCAACATAGCGCCATCTACAAACCGTCTATCGTGCCACTGGTAAAGTTAGGTACCCCACTTGGTGCATCAGCCGCTTGGACTCCATAAAAGAAATTCAGCCATTTTTTGTTTGGAGTATATGAAAAGTGTCTAATATATTCTGTTCTTATGGCTTTGCCATTATTATGCATTTACTAAGTGAGAAGAGATCATTCATCCGATATGTTTTGCTTGTTTCTTACTTTACTGGGATGGAATTCAAAATGCAGGTATTTGATGATTAATGGAGCTTTGTCTGTTTATAAGACTTGAGACAATAGACTCGTCATCAAACCATCTGTATTATAGGGTTTCCCAAACATTCTTATACCAGCCACTTCATATTTTCTTGCATATATTTTTGTCAGTCGTGCGATGTTCATTCTTCCTTATTCTCCCATAGTGTCAGCAAAGCTTATTTATTTTTGTATCACACCACACTTTACAGACATCTCCTCACGCTTTCTTCGATATTCTTTTACTTTCTTTTTGTTTTCTATAATAGGACGTTTTCAACATTGTCTTCCGATTTTCCATATTTAACGTGAAAATATTTCTAAAAAGGCTTCCACACTAAAGATCTCGCCAGAGTTAGCGATGAACCGTTTTTGTTGCCCGATTTTATATATTTATTCTCGTGACACAAGGACTGTGGTGCAAAGTGGCGTTTTTGAAAATAGCTAATCTATGCGTTGCCTGTTATTCCACTTATTTTCGACACCCCTCCCATCCCCCAATGGAGAGAGGGGAGGGAGGTCGAAAAAGGATCTCGAAATTAACTCTGCGCGATCAAAGAATTAGTCATAACTCAGCAACGGAAAGGGCCACACGAGTTATTTGTACGTCGTTGTGTAGATATTGAGGTGATCTAACCATTGAGCTAAGCAAAAAAATAAGTTTTTAATTTTTAACGAGTGAAAAGTTGTACCGGACGAAAATATGCAAAACCTTTTAAAATTGTTTGTATCAGGTAATGGCGCACAATTACGTATTAAAATAAAGTATTCGGCGCCAGAGGCGAACTGAGGGTCCACGAAAAACGTTTTCGCGCAAAAAAATTACGTTAGAGTATCGATGCTACATTACAACATACATACAATATAATATTTTTATATACATTTTTACAATATACATATTACAATATTTGATAACATTTTTTTTAAATAAGCTACTCGTAAGACTGAACTAATTCGTTCGTTAAACAATAATATTATCCACTGTGATAAAAAAATATATTAACGTTTTGCAGTTTTAAGACTTAGAATCATGAATTTAGTATTATTTATATGTAAATTTTATTACCAAAGTTATAAAATAATCTTTATTATTAACTAAATAAACTATTTAGTAAAATTAAAGGTTGGTCGAAAATTTTCATTTCGATTTTCTGAAAAATAGTCCGACTAAAATGAATAAAGACACCGCAATTTATACTTTACCCCAATATTTTGTCACATGAACACCCAACTATTTTTTGTTTCAAATGCATTAAAAACTGTACTATTTTTGCTTTAAATATATATATATATTTCTTTTTTAATCGAACCATTTCTTGCAAAATTACAGCTGTTTAAATTTATATATATTTTTCTATATTTTTTAAATTTATATACATTTTTCTTTTTTAATCGAACCATTTCTTGCAAAATTACAGCTGTTTAAATTTATATGTATTTTTCTATATTTTTTAAATTTATGTATATTTTTCTTTTTTAATCGAACCATTTCTTGCAAAATTACAGCTGTTTAAATTTATATATATTTTTCTATATTTTTTAAATTTATATATATTTTTCTTTTTTAATCGAACCATTTCTTGCAAAATTACAGCTGTTTAAAATGATTTTAAACTTTTCCAAATTTTTTATTATGTTTTAATTTTGCTGAGTAATATTTCTGTGATATTATATTATATATATTATATATAAACGCGTAGGTGTATATGTTCTTCGTTCGTCTGTCTCTTAATAACTAAATTATTTTACCGATCTTCACTAAATTGTATACAGGTCCACACGAACAGCCATGTTACGGACTAACATACAAGATTTATCTTTAACGTTCCATCTTAGAAAATTTAGTAGTATTAAGAAAATTGTTTTTTTTGGATATAGGTTGTATTGAAACGAAAAAAAAAACAAAAAAACGAATACTACTTTGACTCCTAATTAATATTATTTTTTAGTATGTTAGTTATTTAAATATCTGCAAGTTTTTAATTATTCTGACAGATGGACTTTTTTTTAGAACAGGAAACATTTCAAAATAAAATGTCAACAAGTTATTCTTTTTAAAACATCAATTCGTGTTGCCAGTTCTGTCACACTACACAGGTTTTAAAAAATAGAAAACAAAGGTATTGAAAATTGAAAACCATTTAATAATATATACGATTGCTTATAATCACAAACTTTCTTCACTAATTCTGAAACGTTTAAAAAAAATAACAATATTTTCACTAAGGAGCAATAATTCTGGAAAAAGTCGAAATGTAGAAATACTTTTTTTCTATTTTCGCCAAAGGCTGTCAATTTTATTTTTATGGTAAAACTAAAACAAAAAATTATGAATTTAATTTTGCGTAGGTATGTATTGTACAGGTCAACAGGTATAGCATGATATTTCAGATTTCTCACGAAAATATGAGATAATATATAACATTTAGTCTATATTGAATATATTTGGCGTTAATTTTGTAGAAATTCATTATTCACAATTAAATGAAACTACGTGATGTAGTATTATTTCTACTTTCTATAAGTTCTTTACTGCGACCTAGGTTTCGTTGTATTACAACATCTTCAGGTGGGCTATTAGCAAATGTCTTCTAATAGCCCACACACAATATAGAATCTTGTGTATTTAATCTATAATATTTATTTTTCAATAACAAATTTTTTTTTTCTATTTTTAAAATTTCCTAAACCATAATAACACTTCAAAGTTTCATTATGATTTTCGTATTGAAAATCTATGAAGAAAAACTTAAAAAATCCACTGAATTAACGGTAAAATAAATTTTATTTCTTCGAAATAACCACTTGTCACTCAGAATTCATAGTTGAATAAGATGTTTGCTGGGTCGCTTTGATGATAAACGCACGATACCCGATGTGTTTGTACTGTAAGACACTTAACTCTTGCGTTAACGTTAAAACAGTTCATCCCAAGATCTAGATACGACAGGAAAAAAAAAATAATGGTTATAATCTTATTTTGTACGTATGAGTTGTTGTGTATGAGTTTTTAAAACTCATAGAAGCAGGTTTGTTACACTGTATATGGGCCAAATATTCGCTCGTATTTCCAAAAGTACTAAATAAATTTTCTCAAGTAAGTTTTCGTTTAATTCATCTCAATCAATCCCGGGAAACAGGAGTTGAATCCAATTATGGTTATGGAATACTCGTAATATAAATTAATGATTCATCTACAATTAAAAGAAACTACGTGATGTAGTATTATTTCTATTTTATTTAAGTTCTTTACCACGACCTAGGTTTCGTTGTATTAAAATATCTGCAGGTGGATTTCAATTAAATGAAACTACGTGATGTAGTATTATTTCTACTTTCTTTAAGTTCTTTACCACGACCTAGGTTTCGTTGTATTACAACATCTTCAGGTGGATTTCAATTAAATGAAACTACGTGATGTAGTATTATTTCTACTTTCTTTAAGTTCTTTACCACGACCTAGGTTTCGTTGTATTACAAGATCTTCAGGTGGGTTTCAATTAAATGAAACTACGTGATGTAGTATTATTTCTACTTTCTTTAAGTTCTTTACCACGACCTAGGTTTCGTTGTATTACAACATCTTCAGGTGGGTTTCAATTAAATAAAACTACGTGATGTAGTTTTATTTCTACTTTCTTTAAGTTTTTACCACGACCTAGTTTTCGTTGTATTACAACATCTTCAGGTGGGTTTCAATTAAATGAAACTACGTGATGTAGTATTATTTCTACTTTCTTTAAGTTCTTTACCACGACCTAGGTTTCGTTGTATTACAAGATCTTCAGGTGGGTTTCAATTAAATGAAACTACGTGATGTAGTATTATTTCTACTTTCTTTAAGTTCTTTACCATGACCTAGGTTTCGTTGTATTACAACATCTTCAGGTGGGTTTCAATTAAATGAAACTATGTGATGTAGTATTATTTCTACTTTCTTTAAGTTCTTTACCACGACCTAGATTTCGTTGTATTACAACATCTTCAGGTGGATTTCAATTAAATGAAACTATGTGATGTAGTATTATTTCTACTTTCTTTAAGTTCTTTACCACGACCTAGGTTTCGTTGTATTACAACATCTTCAGGTGGATTTCAATTAAATGAAACTATGTGATGTAGTATTATTTCTACTTTCTTTAAGTTCTTTACCACGACCTAGGTTTCGTTGTATTACAAGATCTTCAGGTGGGTTTCAATTAAATGAAACTACGTGATGTAGTATTATTTCTACTTTCTTTAAGTTCTTTACCACGACCTAGGTTTCGTTGTATTACAACATCTTCAGGTGGGTTTCAATTAAATAAAACTACGTGATGTAGTTTTATTTCTACTTTCTTTAAGTTTTTACCACGACCTAGTTTTCGTTGTATCACAACATCTTCAGGTGGGTTTCAATTAAATGAAACTACGTGATGTAGTATTATATCTACTTTCTTTAAGTTCTTTACCACGACCTAGGTTTCGTTGTATTACAAGATCTTCAGGTGGGTTTCAATTAAATGAAACTACGTGATGTAGTATTATTTCTACTTTCTTTAAGTTCTTTACCACGACCTAGGTTTCGTTGTATTACAACATCTTCAGGTGGGTTTCAATTAAATAAAACTACGTGATGTAGTTTTATTTCTCCTTTCTTTAAGTTCTTTACCACGACCTAGTTTTCGTTGTATTACAACATCTTCAGGTGGGTTTCAATTAAATGAAACTACGTGATGTAGTATTATTTCTACTTTCTTTAAGTTCTTTACCATGACCTAGGTTTCGTTGTATTACAACATCTTCAGGTGGGTTTCAATTAAATGAAACTACGTGATGTAGTATTATTTCTACTTTCTTTAAGTTCTTTACCATGACCTAGGTTTCGTTGTATTACAACATCTTCAGGTGGGTTTCAATTAAATAAAACTACGTGATGTAGTTTTATTTCTACTTTCTTTAAGTTCTTTATCACGACCTAGTTTTCGTTGTATTACAACATCTTCAGGTGGGTTTCAATTAAATGAAACTACGCGATGTAGTATTATTTCTACTTTCTTTAAGTTCTTTACGACGACCTAGGTTTCGTTGTATTACAAAATCTTCAGGTGGGTTTCAATTAAATGAAACTACGTGATGTAGTATTATTTCTACTTTCTTTAAGTTCTTTACCATGACCTAGGTTTCGTTGTATTACAACATCTTCAGGTGGGTTTCAATTAAATGAAACTACGTGATGTAGTATTATTTCTACTTTCTTTAAGTTCTTTACCATGACCTAGGTTTCGTTGTATTACAACATCTTCAGGTGGGTTTCAATTAAATAAAACTACGTGATGTAGTTTTATTTCTACTTTCTTTAAGTTCTTTACCACGACCTAGGTTTCGTTGTATTACATCTTCAGGTGGACTATTAGCAAAGATTGTTGCTCTTTAGTGAAAATATTGCTATTTGTTTTTTAATCGTTTCAAAATTAGTGAAAAAAGTTTGTGATTATAAGCAATTGTATATATTTTAAATATTATTGAAACGGGTTTAAATTTTCAGTACCTGCAAATAAAATGATTTAATTCGTTTTTTTGTTCTTTTTTCGTTTCAATGCAACCTAAAGCACAAATGCAGCTAGCATTTGCGCTTCCACATAATAATATATTTCTTTATACTACTGAATTTTCCGAGATGGAATGTTAAAGATAAATATTGTATGTTAATCGGTAACATGGCTCTTCGTGTGGACATGTATACAATTTAGTGAAGATCGGTAAAATAATTTTAGCTATTAGCAAAGATTGCTAGACCTGAAGATATTGTAATACAACGAAACCTAGGTCGTGGTAAAGAAGTCAAAGAAAATAGGAATAATACTACATCACGTAGTTTCATTTAATTGTGAATAATGAATTTCTACAAAATTAACGCCAAATATATTCAATATTCAATTAATGATTAATTTCAAAATCCTTCACGATGAATAGAAACTGAAAAAGCTTCGAAAGACACTTGAAAAGATCAAACTAAAAGAAAAAAAATCGAATTAAAAGAAATCGGAATTGAGTAATTTATCTGATGGCATCACGAAGACGAATTCAAAATACCTGTATAACTCACAATCAAATAAATATATTAAACCAAGTCAAATAATCTAATTTGTAATTTGTTTTCGATATTCTTTTTTATTTTAATTTATTACTTGTTAGTTCCACGAAATTCTAAATGTAAAAATATTTAGATTTTGTAAGTTTACGTTTGTAAATAAACCTTTTAAGTTATACAATATTGTTCATTACAATTGTAATGAAATTGGCTTGTTGCCAAATATAGGTAATAAAACTGTAATTTAATACAGTCAAACATAAACTGGATTCTACTCGTAGTAAAATGTCTAGACAGAAAATTCGCCCCGCACAGTATGGTTCCAGACGCCGCATAACTTCACCACAACATTTACATGATTTCCATTAAACATTAAAACATTGTAACACAAGTAGGTTTTAGGGCACAATGAGCGAAATATGTTAAAAATTTAATATACTTATATAATATCGAAATAAAGCCGATGGCAACCGCCAGTCGGAAAGATGAATTACGTGGGACTTTTTGTTATCTGTGTTGTTAAGAAGAAATAACATAGAAAAACAGTATGAGAAGTACAAATATTTTACATTTAAATTAGCCAGAAACCGTTTTCTCAACTGATACTTTGATTTGCGAATAAACATTCATAAAAGTATATAAAAACAAAGATAAAATATAACGCCACCTTCTGGTAGACACTCATAAATCTAAAGCAAATAATATACTTTATACATATCATTTTCTATTTAAGATGGCGTATTTACCTACGCCATATGAGATATAATTAATTAACGAGATTTTCATTAACGAATGCGTTAAAATATAGAATCAAATATACTGTTTCTCGTATAATTACTAAAATGAAGTGATGTTTCAATGTTTTTTGAACTAACATTTTTTGAACTTTTAAAGTTACACTTCTTTAGACGCGTTATGAAAAAATGATGTGAGTGAAATTTTACGACACACGCGCACGATGCAACAAAAATCGACAGGATGAAGTTGGTCACTAAACATACATGATAGTTATTGAGGTATTTGTAAATAAACAACGCGTGTTTTACATTCATACAAATCTAAATTATTAATGGTCCAATAAAAAAAATGTTTCATTGTGAATATTAGCGATAGAAATAGTGTTTATAAGCTTTTTAAAACATATTTTAAGTGTGTTTCTCTAAGTCAAGTTAAGTTTTAGTATGTATTTATTTGCATTATAAATTATTTGACTAAATTTAGATTTTACCAACCGTATTTATAATCCCGTTCCAGTTCTTGTATTTTTTTATTTCCATTAATTATTTGCGTACTAAATAAAGTTATTCTTGTATTATGTCTTCGACATAATACAAGAATAACTTTATTTTATAGTATAACTTCTAACAATTTTGTTTTAATTTTTATTCAACATACAAACATTGTGTTCACTTGTTGAAACCGTACAAAAAAATATAAAAAATATAAAAAATATAAAAAATATAAAAATATAAAAAATACAAAAAATATAAAAAATATAAAAAATACAAAAAATATGAAAAATATAAAAAATGTAAAAAAATATAAAAAATATAAAAAATATAAAAAATATAAAAAATATAAAAAATATAAAAATATAAAAAATATAAAAAATATAAAAGATATAAAAGATATAAAAAATATTAAAAATATAAAAAATATAAAAAATATAAAAAATATAAAAAATATAAAAAATATAAAAAAATATAAAAAATATAAAAAATATAAAAAATATACAAATATGAAAATTTATTAAACATTTATTATAGGGTATAGAAATTACGTTATTATTTATGTTCTAATCGCTGTAAGCATCTTGAACGCGAAGTTTGGAAAAAGAGTTTAGGGTTTTTTTTTAAATAATAGAAAAAAAATTAGATAAATTTTGGAATATTTTCAAAGTTCTTTCTAATAACACATCATTTGTATACTTTTGTTGTAAGATGAATATTTAGTAATTTTTTTTACCCTTTTCACGAAACGTACGTCCATACCTATGTACATAGAATTCAAATTTTATTATTTTATTATTATGATCATAAATAACTAATAATGTTGTTGGTTTGAAGATCATTCGAGCCACTTGTATAAAATAATTTCCCATCGCGAGAAATAATTTTCCATGCCAAAAACTGTATATATACACATATAGTTTACTTAAAATTTTATTCATTATTATGCAAACCACATATTTCGAAGTACACAAATCTTACACTTTGGTATGTGGCCATAAATCGTACACAGTACATATACAACTAACCATGCTGCCGGAACATTTTGTTATGTTGCTCAACAGCTAAACTTTACTCAACAGCTAAATTTTTTTCAAATATTACACTTTGGTACACAAACCTTACACTTTGGTATGCGACCATAAAACGTACACAGTACGTAAAGTACACAAATCTTACACTTTGGCATGAGGCCTTAAAACGTACACAGTAAATAAAGTCCTCAAATCTTACACTTTGGTATGCGTCCATAAAACATACAGGTAAGTACATAAATCTTCCACATTGGTATGCGTAAAGTATACAAATCTTACAATTTGGTATGCGGCCATAAATCGTATACAGTACGTATACAACTTACCATGCTGTCGGAACATATCGATATGTTACTCAACATCCAAAATACATCAACACAGGTGTGACAGCTGCTTTAGCAGAATAAACGAAGAGGATATAACTTTACGACAGGGTCTTACCGTTGTGACTACTGTTTATTAGTGAAAACGATTTCCTGTTGCTAAGTTCGTAGTAAAGCGTAATTGTGAATAATTGTGGCAGTTTTGCTGTCTATTTTAGAGAATATAATAATAATAATAAATAAATTTCACATATTTTCTGTTAACTTATTTTTTATATAGAAATTATAAACAAACGATTATATTTACACGAATATTGAATATATTTGGCGTTAATTTTGTAGAAATTCATTATTCATAATTAAATGAAACTACGTGATGTAGTATTATTTCTACTTTCTTTAAGTTCTTTACCACGACCTAGGTTTCGTTGTATTACAACATCTTCAGGTGGGATATTAGCAAAGATTAACTCTTAGGAACAACCAACAGCATTTATATGTTTCAAACACAATAGCGGAAGACTGCTTTGTACCGATTTTTCCATTGTTTATGTTAGTGAGTTTATTGCAGGGGCGCAGACTAGGTTTTATTATATTACCGAGAGATATACAACATACCAGTATTTTAGTGAGGGTAATAAATTCAATTGTTGTTATTATGTGAGGTTATACAATGCAAACTTTACGGTGTATGTAATAAAATTAAATGGAAGTTATTATCGGTAATATATTTATACAAAAGCAAGGGTATTTGAAAGTAAGGACAAGGTAATACACTAATTCTACATATCTCCGGTTTTGTGTATTCATATATTTATTTATTTATTTATTTTTTTTTTGTTTTTTTTATATATACTTATATTTATATGTGTATTAGTGCTGAAACAATTTCCAGGGTACTGTAGTATCAATGTTGTATATTTATATCTAGACGATATTAAGAATGGGTGATGATATTATATTTAGTTGTTCATTTAATATATTGACCTTGATATCTTTTTTATGTCTGTTTATTTCTAATATTTCTAGGATATTAAGTTTATTACCTTTTAAATAAAGGTAATACACGAATAGTCTAAAATACTCTATTTTATGATAAGTTATATGATTATGTATGTGAAAAAGAAATTTTTTCTTAATTTTTCCATGTAGATACTGAGCTCCATTCAATTTCAAGCATTTAATTTTCCTAATTATATAAAAAAATGACACAATGCCATCTTAGCGATAATTTAATACAAGTTTTGTAAAAATTAAAGTTACAACTCAGCATTTAGTGAAGCTTGAGAGAAGGACGGAGGCTACTAAGGTCATTTGTGTTTTCAACGAAATCTTACAAAATAGAGCCAAAAATACTGAATATCTCAAACATTTTGTTTAATAATGGAAGACTGCATATTCCGACCATTTTAGACGTTTGATCCATAACTGAAAATTCTTAACGACTCGTTTGCAAAATGCCGAATATTTCAAACATTTTGTTCTATAACCGAAAACTCTGCAAAATGCCGGCTATTTCAAATGTTTGTCCCATAATCGAATACTTTGAAGAACTTTATAACAAAAATAGTCAATGTTTCCAACATTTTGTTCTATAATCGAAAACTATGCAAAATGCCAGCTATTTTATATATTGTAACATAACCAAAAACTCTTAATAACTTGATTACAAAAATGCAGAATGTTTCAATATTTTGTTCTATAACCGAAAACATTGAAAAATGCCGGTTATTTTAAATGTTTGTTCCATAATCGAACACTCTTAATAACTCGATTATAAAAATGCCAATATTTCCAATATTTTGTTCTATAATCAAAAACTGCAAAATGCCGGTTATTTTAAATATTGTTCCACAATCAAAAATTCTCAATAACTTGATTACAAAATGCCGTATGTTTTAAACATTTTGTTCCATAATCGAAGACTGCATATTCCAACTATTTTAGACGTTTGACCCATAACTGAAAATTCTTAACGACTTGTTTGCAAAATGCCGAATATTTAAAACATTTTGTTCTATAACCGAAAACTCTACAAAATGCCGTTTATTTTAAATGTTTGTTCCATAATCAAAAACTCTCAATAATTTGATTACAAAATGCCGAATGTTTCAAATATTTTGTTCTATAATCGAAAACCTGTAAAATGCCCACTAATTCAAACGTTTGTTCCATAATATAACACTTTTAATAATTTGATTACATAAATACTGAATATTTCAAAATTTCCTTCTATAATCAAAAACTACTAAATGCAAACGTTTGCAAATATTTGGGCCGTTTGTTCCATAATCGAACACTTCATAAATTGATTACAAAAATGCCGCATATGTCAAACGTTTTGCTCCATAATTGAAAATTCTTGATAATTAGATTGCTAAAACACCTCAACAATTTTGCTCAATAATCGAAAATTTTTAATAATTTCAATTCGAAATTTAATATACGATATACAAAATAGTGCTGAATATACGAAACTTTAATGAATGTTTTTTCATACACTATTAGACTGTATTTAATAAAATCTTAGCTAAACTGCGTTTACAAACCGAACATTTTTTAAAACAATTATTTATCAATTTTTGTGTACCTTTTTAAATGTTTGTTTATTAGCTTTCGCATAAAATTAGAACTAAACGTGTGAACGAATTTTGTCGGGTCTTTCACTCTTATTTACTGTTGTGACCTGGCTAACACGATAATGTCAAAGAACTGGGCTACTATGGGAAAAACCTATCAATATACAAAAATGTAGCTAATCTTCCACTTGTAATTAGGTTTCAACATGATATGTTACGAAAATGATTACAGCTTTGTTGAGCAAATAATTCAGCCCTGTCCTGAAATTGATGCAAACCAAATCGTGGAATTTCAAGTACCCCTATAAAAGAAAAAAATATTAACCTGATCTAAATAGTATGGTAGGAAACCGCGCTATTTTAATAACATTTGAGAACTATAATAATCACTTTAAAGTAAGCGGAAGACGGTCTTGTCTAATTTAGAATCACAAGTAAATAGTCTTGGACAGCTCGGCAGAGAACAGAGAAGCCCGAGATAAATATGATAGTCACATCACTAATAAAATACATTTTTCAATAAATTAAGATATATTAGAGTAGACGTACACAAAAAGGACATCTTGAAAATAGCTCGAGGCGTTCCGAAATTTATCAGAGCGTCTACCAACATGATAAAAAAATGCCTCTCTCGCACTCCTCTCGTATACACCTCCCTCTCTCTCCCTGCAGGGAGTTCTCTTTAGGCGGGAGTCGGTCGGAGGACATCCAGGAATAGCGCGCGACGGCGACACTGCAGGAATGTGGACGCTGTCGCTTGTCGCCTCCGAAATAGAATGCTTTCACGTCCTTTTATTTGGTCGAGGGCGTCGTCTGCGGCGCACGACTGCATTCGTCTTATATTTGGGTGTCTGTTGTGGAAAATTTGCATGCCGAAGCAGTGAAAGAAACAGTTACCTACCACGGCTTCGAAAAACGTATTTGAATAATGTATAAAGACGATCAGACGAAATGTCTATGGTAAACCGTTAAACTAAGATTCTATAGTAATTTCACGAAATACCAAACTATTTACATTTTGTAAATTCTCATGTCGTGCTCTTGCATGTCCATAAATGTCTATGGTAAACCGTTAAATTAGGGTTCCATAGTCATTTCATAAAATAAAAACTTTACATTTTCTAAGTTCTAATGTCATGCTCTTACGTACCTATAAATGTCTATGATGAACTGTTAAAATAGGGTTCCTATAGTCATTTCACAATTTATAAAATTATTTACATTTTGTAAGTTTTTATGTCGTGTTCTTACGTGCCCATAAATGTCTATGGTGTACCGTTAAACTAGGGTTCCATAGTCATCTCACAAAATATGAAAATATTTACAATTTGTAAATTCTTATGTTATGCTCTTATGTATCCATAAATGTCTATGATAAACTGTTAAACTTGGGTTCGGTAGTCATTTCACAAAATACCAAACTGTTTACATTATTAAATTCTTATGCGATGCTATTACATGTCCATAAAGGTCTATGGTTGATTTTCACGTATAGCGCTCGGTATGAAGTTTTATGAGGGGTAAAATCAGAAATTCAGAGCGTTAAAAAAAGTGTAACCGTTTGTAAGTTTGGATGTAGAAGGTAATCTCGGAAATTACTCATGTAATTTCAAAAATTCTTTCACCAATATTTAGAAAGGACCTTCGGAATGGACATAGATTGTTTTTTATCCTGTTAAAAAAATTTCATGGAGGCCAGTGTTGTAACGTAAGTCAACGAAAAAAACAGTAGAGCGAATGCGTTTCTTATGAATGCTGCTTTAACGGCAAGAAATATAATTATAGATGATATTAATATTTATATAGAGTGTTACTAACTTTACACATTCCAAGACAATCGTAATTAAGGAGTAAACTCCAGTGGCGCGTCGGAGCTGATACGCACAATGTTTTTTTTTGTTTAACCCGAAAAAAACATACTGGCCATTGATGCAATGTATCCAAACAACGCCCGAATGCACCACACACGGTCAGGACTCTCAGTCGAATTTACTCATAGTTAAAAACTTATTTCGTATGTATACTTCAGCGATTGGACCGTGCAATAGGGCACGGTCGGTAAAGTAGACCGACCATGCCCTATTGGACGATCCAATCGCTGAAGTATCCATACGAAATAGGTTTTTAACTATGAGTAAATTCGACTGACAGTACTGACTGTGTGTGGTGCATGTGGGCGTAAGACGGAACGACCGTACAGTCACGAAGTAACGTCGGCTATACAATATTTATTTTACTCTATCGAAACTTATGAGGATAATCAATTTACTTTATTGGATTTGAATATCTCTTATCAAATGTAATAATTATAAAAGATAAGTGAACGCTATGGAAGGAACATCGTTATCAATAGAGAATAAAGTACAACAATCGTTTGTTTTCGTTATACTGATGTAGATAATTTTTAATAAACCTAGAAATGAGAAATTAAGAGTTTTGGAGACTACAGCGTAAATAATTCGTGAAAATATTGATAGTTCCAAACTCAAGCTAAATATTTGATAATTTAAATATGAAATATCCATAAGTCTTCTATTTTTTAGCAAAGCAACTAATTTTGAAGAATAAAAAACATTGTGTGTGTCAGCACCGACGCGCCACTGGAGTTTACTCTTTAAGTACAATCGTCTGTGAATGTATAAAATAGGTAACACTCTATATAAATATTAATAACATCTATCAATATATCTCTTACCATTAAGGCGGCGTTCATAAAAAACGCATTCGCTTGACTATTTTTCGTTGACCTACGTTGCAGAACTGGTCTCCATGAAAATAATTTTTTACGGGATAATATACAACCTAACCTCCTACATATAAATTTACAAAATTTAACTTTTTATACAATACGAATTTTTTTTAACGGGATAATATACAACCTGTGTCCATCTTGAAAGTCCTTTCTAAACATTGGTGACAATAATGTTCGTGTTATGGGCGTCATTCAAATAATTACCCCAACCACCTTAATTGCCGCTGAGAAACCGATTGCAAAGTTGAAGGAGATACCACATGCACAAAAAAATGGTTTATCGCTTATGTTCCATTAAATCTATATGAAAATTGTGAAATTAATTGAAAGAGTGAAGTTAAATCGTGCCGTGTAAAACTGATGTTTCGTATATATACGGAAAGTGAAATGATGTTTCGTATATATACGGAAAGTGAAATGATGTTTCGTATATATACGGAAAGTGAAATGATGTTTCGTATATATACGGAAAGTGAAATGATATTTCGTATATATACGGAAAGTGAAATGATGTTTCGTATATATACGGAAAGTGAAATGATGTTTCGTATATATACGGAAAGTGAAATGATGTTTCGTATATATACGGAAAGTGAAATGATGTTTCGTATATATACGGAAAGTGAAATGATATTTCGTATATATACGGAAAGTGAAATGATGTTTCGTATATATACGGAAAGTGAAATGATGTTTCGTATATATACGGAAAGTGAAATGATGTTTCGTATATATACGGAAAGTGAAATGATGTTTCGTATATATACGGAAAGTGAAATGATATTTCGTATATATACGGAAAGTGAAATGATGTTTCGTATATATACGGAAAGTGAAATGATGTTTCGTATATATACGGAAAGTGAAATGATGTTTCGTATATATACGGAAAGTGAAATGATGTTTCGTATATATACGGAAAGTGAAATGATATTTCGTATATATACGGAAAGTGAAATGATGTTTCGTATATATACGGAAAGTGAAATGATGTTTCGTATATATACGGAAAGTGAAATGATGTTTCGTATATATACGGAAAGTGAAATAATTTTCCGGCTCTATCTGAATGGACTGATTTAACAGAATGTCTTTTAAGAAATAATAAACGCTTTTCATAATCCTTTATAATATATATATATATATATATATATATATATATATATATATATATATATATATATATATATATATACACATATATATATTATTTATTCACTAGCCAGCTAATAATAATAACAACATTTATACAACTTTAAAATATGAAATATGCATGTAAAACTCTATGGAGACGGTACTGAAATAGTAAAAAATGGTCAATCAATTTTTTTTATGTGAAACATCTATAGGCGCAGGTATAAGTTGGATCGTTGACGTGGCGACGGGTCGCCACGCTATACTAAGGTATATATATATAGTCTATAGTGTACGGTATGGCGACGTGTCGCCATGCGCAACCTACTACGCGACCCCCTCCTCACTCAGTTCGTCGCTGTTGTTTACTACGGTACGCATAACCTGTGCTTTATTATTTTGATATTAATTGTAAATAAATATTTATTAAATAAAGTCACCATTTTCTGTGAGAAATTCCTAATACTTTATTTTTTCATTATGCTATATTTAATTCCTGTAATAATCTTGTCTTTTATGCATATTACTTTTACGGACACGATGTTTCACATCTGCCAGGCGTCCCGTGACGGCTCACTGTTTTTTTTAATTTACCACGTTTTAAAAACGACCTAAAAATTTAAAATTAATTTGTCTTTGCCCCTTGAAGATTTATAAACCGATAAAGATTTATAACCACATATATTTTGCTTTGGAAATTAGTGATTGTGAATTTTTAATAGCTGTGAAAATACTTATAAGATCTGAAACGAAAGACGTGGGGCACACGCAGTAGAAGGAGTGTAGTAAAGAGTAGCTGTCGTTATGAAAACTCACACACATCAGATCATATCATTTGTGGGCCATAAAATTGTTGGCAACTTAGGTGAGCTTGTTAATATTTATTTTATATTTAATATTGTATTGGCATCCAGTTCTGAGCTTTGTTTAAAGTTTCAAGTCTCTAGCTCAACGGGAAGTTAGTTTATAACCGTTTGTAAAATTTGCAGTCAATTGGGCATTCTCATTTGTGCCGAATATATAAACAAAAACACAGACAAGAAAGTGAATTAATATTACACTGTCATCCAGTTCTGAGCTTTGTTTAAAGTTTCAAGTCTCTAGCTCAACGGGAAGTTAGTTTATAACCGTTTGTAAAATTTGCAGTCAATTGGGCATTCTCCTTTGTGCCGAATATATAAACAAGAAGACAGACAAGAAAGTGAATTAATATTACACTGTCATCCAGTTCTGAGCTTTGTTTAAAGTTTCAAGTCTCTAGCTCAACGGGAAGTTAGTTTATAACCGTTTGTAAAATTTGCAGTCAATTGGGCATTCTCATTTGTGCCGAATATATAAACAAAAACACAGACAAGAAAGTGAATTAATATTACACTGTCATCCAGTTCTGAGCTTTGTTTAAAGTTTCAAGTCTCTAGCTCAACGGGAAGTTAGTTTCTAACCGTTTGTAAAATTTGCAGTCAATTGGGCATTCTCCTTTGTGCCGAATATATAAACAAGAAGACAGACAAGAAAGTGAATTAATATTACACTGTCATCCAGTTCTGAGCTTTGTTTAAAGTTTCAAGTCTCTAGCTCAACGGGAAGTTAGTTTATAACCGTTTGTAAAATTTGCAGTCAATTGGGCATTCTCATTTGTGCCGAATATATAAACAAAAACACAGACAAGAAAGTGAATTAATATTACACTGTCATCCAGTTCTGAGCTTTGTTTAAAGTTTCAAGTCTCTAGCTCAACGGGAAGTTAGTTTATAACCGTTTGTAAAATTTGCAGTCAATTGGGCATTCTCATTTGTGCCGAATATATAAACAAGAAGACAGACAAGAAAGTGAATTAATATTACACTGTCATCCAGTTCTGAGCTTTGTTTAAAGTTTCAAGTCTCTAGCTCAACGGGAAGTTAGTTTATAACCGTTTGTAAAATTTGCAGTCAATTGGGCATTCTCCTTTGTGCCGAATATATAAACAAGAAGACAGACAAGAAAGTGAATTAATATTACACTGTCATCCAGTTCTGAGCTTTGTTTAAAGTTTCAAGTCTCTAGCTCAACGGGAAGTTAGTTTATAACCGTTTGTAAAATTTGCAGTCAATTGGGCATTCTCATTTGTGCCGAATATATAAACAAAAACACAGACAAGAAAGTGAATTAATATTACACTGTCATCCAGTTCTGAGCTTTGTTTAAAGTTTCAAGTCTCTAGCTCAACGGGAAGTTAGTTTATAACCGTTTGTAAAATTTGCAGTCAATTGGGCATTCTCATTTGTGCCGAATATATAAACAAAAACACAGACAAGAAAGTGAATTAATATTACACTGTCATCCAGTTCTGAGCTTTGTTTAAAGTTTCAAGTCTCTAGCTCAACGGGAAGTTAGTTTCTAACCGTTTGTAAAATTTGCAGTCAATTGGGCATTCTCCTTTGTGCCGAATATATAAACAAGAAGACAGACAAGAAAGTGAATTAATATTACACTGTCATCCAGTTCTGAGCTTTGTTTAAAGTTTCAAGTCTCTAGCTCAACGGGAAGTTAGTTTATAACCGTTTGTAAAATTTGCAGTCAATTGGGCATTCTCATTTGTGCCGAATATATAAACAAAAACACAGACAAGAAAGTGAATTAATATTACACTGTCATCCAGTTCTGAGCTTTGTTTAAAGTTTCAAGTCTCTAGCTCAACGGGAAGTTAGTTTATAACCGTTTGTAAAATTTGCAGTCAATTGGGCATTCTCCTTTGTGCCGAATATATAAACAAGAAGACAGACAAGAAAGTGAATTAATATTACACTGTCATCCAGTTCTGAGCTTTGTTTAAAGTTTCAAGTCTCTAGCTCAACGGGAAGTTAGTTTATAACCGTTTGTAAAATTTGCAGTCAATTGGGCATTCTCATTTGTGCCGAATATATAAACAAAAACACAGACAAGAAAGTGAATTAATATTACACTGTCATCCAGTTCTGAGCTTTGTTTAAAGTTTCAAGTCTCTAGCTCAACGGGAAGTTAGTTTATAACCGTTTGTAAAATTTGCAGTCAATTGGGCATTCTCCTTTGTGCCGAATATATAAACAAGAAGACAGACAAGAAAGTGAATTAATATTACACTGTCATCCAGTTCTGAGCTTTGTTTAAAGTTTCAAGTCTCTAGCTCAACGGGAAGTTAGTTTATAACCGTTTGTAAAATTTGCAGTCAATTGGGCATTCTCATTTGTGCCGAATATATAAACAAAAACACAGACAAGAAAGTGAATTAATATTACACTGTCATCCAGTTCTGAGCTTTGTTTAAAGTTTCAAGTCTCTAGCTCAACGGGAAGTTAGTTTATAACCGTTTGTAAAATTTGCAGTCAATTGGGCATTCTCATTTGTGCCGAATATATAAACAAAAACACAGACAAGAAAGTGAATTAATATTACACTGTCATCCAGTTCTGAGCTTTGTTTAAAGTTTCAAGTCTCTAGCTCAACGGGAAGTTAGTTTCTAACCGTTTGTAAAATTTGCAGTCAATTGGGCATTCTCCTTTGTGCCGAATATATAAACAAGAAGACAGACAAGAAAGTGAATTAATATTACACTGTCATCCAGTTCTGAGCTTTGTTTAAAGTTTCAAGTCTCTAGCTCAACGGGAAGTTAGTTTATAACCGTTTGTAAAATTTGCAGTCAATTGGGCATTCTCCTTTGTGCCGAATATATAAACAAGAAGACAGACAAGAAAGTGAATTAATATTACACTGTCATCCAGTTCTGAGCTTTGTTTAAAGTTTCAAGTCTCTAGCTCAACGGGAAGTTAGTTTATAACCGTTTGTAAAATTTGCAGTCAATTGGGCATTCTCATTTGTGCCGAATATATAAACAAAAACACAGACAAGAAAGTGAATTAATATTACACTGTCATCCAGTTCTGAGCTTTGTTTAAAGTTTCAAGTCTCTAGCTCAACGGGAAGTTAGTTTATAACCGTTTGTAAAATTTGCAGTCAATTGGGCATTCTCATTTGTGCCGAATATATAAACAAAAACACAGACAAGAAAGTGAATTAATATTACAGTGTCATTAAGTTCTGAGCTGTGTTTAAAGTTTCAAGTCTCTAGTTCAACGGGAAGTTAGTTTATAACCGTTTGTAAAATGTATAGTCAATTGGGCATTCTCCTTTGTGCCGAATATAAAGAACAAAAACACAGACAAGAAAGTGAATTAATATTACAGTGTCATTCAGTTCTGAGCTTTGTTTAAAGCTTCAAGTCTCTAGTTCAACGGGAAGTTAGTTTATAACCGTTTGTAAAATTTTCAGTCAATTGGGCATTCTCCTTTGTGCCGAATATAAAGAACAAAAACACAGACAAGAAAGTGAATTAATATTACACTGTCATCCAGTTCTGAGCTTTGTTTAAAGTTTCAAGTCTCTAGTTCAACGGGAAGTTAGTTTAAAACTGTTTGCAAAATTTGTAGTTGGGCGGGTATTCTCCTTGGTGTCGAATAGACAAACAAACAGACAAACAAGAAAGCGAGTTAATATTACATGGTTATCTAGTTCTGAACTATATTTTAAGAACGGAAAGTTAGTTTAAAACCGTTTGCAAATTTGTAATCAATTGGGCATTCTTCTCTGAATGACTAATATCTAAAATGTGTTGGAAACATATTTGGATATTTATAATAAATGATTCATTTTGAATTGAAGGACCATATGAAGAGAAATATGAGATCGATTGAAAGAATATCATGAAACTTAGAAGAGGAACCCGTTACCTGTATAATAGTTCATGGTGGTAAGATTTACGTAATTGTAAAATGCGTACTGATGTTTAAATATCTATGAAAAGTTTACTAATTTTACCTGGAGGCGTCTAATGGAGATAGGGATGAAAAAAAATAAGGGTTGCTACCTACATATTCAGTAAACCTTTTATTCTGATCTTTTGTTATTTCGCCAAAGTGATGAAAATATTACGTTAATATCTAGGGATGAAGCAATGAAAGTAAGGAAGGAAGGATATTTTAAAGGATGTATTGGTCATATCGGAGTCTGACTGTCATGATGAATCATATCAGAGTCTGTATGTATGTATGCGTACATACGTTGTACGCTTTCAAAGCTCATAAACCTTGAAGCATCCATTCACATACTGTTTCTGTTTGGTAGTGCTCAACGATAAACCCGCGAGCTTGAAAATCCATTCCTTCCTTGAGTTATGCCATCAAAAAGTAAAAGCCTTTACTCTACAAAAGCTAAAGATCTAATTGAATTGGAACCGGACAAATCACAGACTATCCATAATGTTCCATAATTCATGCCTATTGTTATTAGTTATAATCCTAAATGTATTTTCGCAGGTAAAGCCAAGAAACCTGAATTTTTTGCGTTCCAGTTTTTGCTGAATCTCTATTGTTTTATAACAGTCATGAGAAGTTTGTGTCTGCTGTAAGAATCGACTTTTGCGGCACAATATTGTTTCCGAACATAAATAAATTTTGCAAAAACTGTTATTGCTAAAGATTTTGAAATCGGTGCAAAGTCGGCGGTTCTCTCCTCTCTCACGTTCATGTGCGACTGCACATGAACGTGAGAGAGATATACATATACGTGAATGCTGTAGTTCACTTAATGCTGACTCCAAAAATCTCTAGCAGTAGTAGCATTTTGCAAATTTATTTATGTTTGGAAATGATATTGAACCGCAGATGTTCCAACTGAGTATCCGTATTTCATTATTTTATACTTTTCGTTGTTGGTGGTTTTGTTTATACCTGTACTTATGTACTTATCTACATTCCTACTAATATCTTAATTGGTGCATGCCTTTGTATGTACCTATATACACTTATCTACCTATTTATATTGTTATTTTCTTGCTAACAATCAAGATACAATTATATTCAATATACATAATTCTAACCTATTTTTACGTTACTACACTGGAGTCAAATAAATAGAAAAAATCTGAATTGCTAGATTAATACCGAAGACAAGAGTAAAGATACACAGAACAGACCGTACTACTGCAGCATTAGTCTGAGGAACTAGAACCCGGAAATCAATGATTAAGTCTTTACTTGAGCCTCGCAATACAAATTTAAATCAGTAGATCCTCAAATCTCACAATTTAAATAGGCAATACTCCTGCAGCATAAAGACTGAGGAGTCGGAACCGATATTCAACGACGGAGTCATTGCTTGAAACTCAAAACGCTAATTAAAAAAACAGATCTTCATGTCTTACGAATTAAGCGGGGCTTTTAGTACTAGAATTGAGGAGTTGGGACCTGGAGTAAATGTAGGTGTTTGCGTAAGACCCACAATACAAATTAAACAAAAAAAATTCTCAGTGCTTTATGGAATAATACAGAAATTTCTCCAACATTTCTCGTGGGGAATTTCAAGAGGGGTGTTCAACGTCATGCTCAGTTAGCAGCCGAATTTCGATGAGAAAACGACAGAGTATAGAATTTCACAGAACTTAGAATGCTCTTGGAGATTTCATCGTCATCCAGAGCAACCTCAAATATTAAGAAAAACTAAATAACCTTGTAGAAAAAGTTCCCAGGTTAAGTTCACGTTGCCAGAGCTACTCTTACGTACCTCATACTACAATAGAAAAACAACTTCATGCTCTGGGAAGACGTGATCGACATGAGCTATGACACGAGTTGACACAGTTGAACAGAGATAGCGGGTTTATTAGTTGACAATGAAATAAAATTGAAATGTGTTTCATCTTTACAGGATCCTTGATAATTTGTTAACGATACATACAACAAGACTGTAACAGACAGAATTCGGTACATGGGAAATATCTTAAAAAGAGTGATTGAGCCTACAGAAGCCAGAAAACTTGTTTTCAGAATTTTTTCTCTCTGTTAATTTGTTATAATCCGGACGACCGCTGTAACCAACGCGGCGATCGGGCGGCCGTGGATTCATAACTGCTGGCGTTCCAACCGGCGGCAGCACAATGGGATCACATAGCGGTCATCAGATCAGTTCTTTAGATAGATCAATTCATGGGTTTTACTTCGCGTTTAACTTTTAGTTCAAGCAATCTGTATTTAAGTAATAGTAAAGTTATATTTAAGTATTAAATTAATTAATAAAGTAATTGTCTCACACCGATGAGGAGTATTCATTGGTAATCAATCCAGCGACTGCACAGTCAACAGTGACGTAGGTCTGATGAATTTCGAATCCTCCAATCCAGCAAAAGTCTAGTCCAGTCTCTGGCAATACTACCTGTAGTCCCGCATATGTTCTTTGATCATGCGAAATCTACCAGACGGATTTGGATGAAATTTGGTATGGTAATAGTTTATATAATTGAGCAACATGCAGAATACTTTACCTGGATATTATAGATATAAAAAAAAGTCTGACTTGGTGAATATTACGGTATTGGCACTGGCGATGCTATCTATAAGCGTCTTTAGTATACTTTTTGCGAATATATTCGTGTATGTATATATATATATATATATATATATATATATATATACATATATATGTATATATATACACACACACACATATATATATATATATATATATATATATATATATATATATATATATATATATATTACGATATGTTGCTGCCAACGTCATCTATTAGCGTTTTTAGTAAATGTTGTGCTCGTAAATGTTGTAAAAATAAATGAATAGAAAAAAGATAATATTCATTATTCCAAATAACTATTTTTATTTCGAATTTCAAGCTAACAGAGACACGGGCACAGTTAGTTTTATAAACACTTATGCATTTCGTGATTGTCGATGAAAGTTAACGGACATAATTTCTAGTGACAGTTCCGATGACACGATAGTTATTTTTTTGACATTTTTTAATTCCATGTTTAAAAATTTAAAGGCAGGGACACACTGCTCAATGCTTAGAAACTATTTATTTTTAAACAGCGCTTACAAATATACAGCGGGAAATTATATTATTAAAATAAACATTAATAAATTGAACATCATAATCATGAATTTACTGTCATCACTATAACTTCTCGATGGATGCGAGAAACAAATTGGTTCAGCCAGACTTTGGGTATTTCCACTGCTTGCATAAATTGATGCACATAGGTACAACATTTTAGAAACTTTGAGTCAGTGAAGGATGGGTGCCTATGATGAAGAAATAAGAGTTCCTGGTTCCAAACTGTGGAACTCCTAGAGACCACACACCTAGAACTCAAACGCCAACTCCGTACCAATTCTCGACTCTGCCCTCCTATTTAACTCCGCCCAAATCCGCCCTGAGAAATTTGAGCAAGAATTTAGGCAAACGATTTGATGTATTGTAAAATTCTGCCCTCTTATGGTATCAATTTAAATCCTTTTCTCTTCTGAATGCGTCCGTCTACTCCATTATCATAGTTACATATAGTCAGAATAGTCAGGGTTTGAGGTTCCACATCGAATGTTACTATGTTTGTCTTTGGACATTATTTGTGTTCTTTGTCATTCCAGAATATTTTACAGAGATTTTACATTTGCCAGTTTGCAGTGAAAAATCAGTGCTTTTGGCCGATTTTTTTTACTTAAAATAGCGATATTTATAATAGGGGAAAATATTATACATATATACAACAATACATGTATGTATACAAACACACAACAACGTGAGCGCATGCACACACAAACACAAATATACATATATATATATATATATATATATATATATATATATATATAAAATAAACCACTTCATCTATATGAAAGAATCGAAGTAATACGAATGGATTCTGTTACTAATGTTCAAGTCTTGTTATACAAGCAAACGTTATAAAATAGGTCTAATTAAGATCAAAGATGACTTGTGAAATGTACTAGTGATACTATATATTTCAATCCATAAATTACATCTACCATCAAGGGATTCTAAAGGATGATTTACGATCTAGGTGTAAATCATAAAAAAATGGTGTTTAATAAATAAATCTAATTACCTCTATATATATGAAAGACGATTTTTTGAAGTCAATTGATTTCAATTTTTTTCTTTATTAAAAAAACAAACAGTTTACGATTTTGAGCCAAAATCAAAATTACGAATCCAAACTCATAAATATGATAAATCGTTTTAAACAGGAAACGGAGAACTCAGACCGCCGACAAAGTTAATTAGATCAATAATGCCGGAAACAACTGTTGTAATTATAACCATTTAAATGCGATATGAACCAGGACTCGGCGATGCAACTGAACTCCGTGACCCGCTCCGCATCGACGTTTCGCGAAACTAACGGATTTCGACTAGAAAAATAAATCGATGCGAAAATAAAAACGATCACTGGCCGTCGCTTCGGTGCGGCTTCGCAGAAAAATAAAAAAGCACGCACGAAATGGATGCCGTCGCTTGGTTCGACACACATAGACAATATGGACATTCGGGTTGCCGTTCGATTTTACGATTGGCAATAAATTAAAAACGTTTCCTCGAAATATTTTTCGAGGAAACCTTTTTAATTTCGTAAATATTTTTTGCTCTCTTTACATATACGCATACGAAGCCATTTAAGAATACATTTGATGGTCAGATAAATCTTGTTTTTTAAAGGTAGACTTAATAAAAAGTTTATTATTTTGATTAGTATCCATATAGCTGTCTGTGTAGCCTGATGTTGCGAGATGTGTCAAAATTAATATTGAATAATAGTGTTCTCAGTAAATTGTGAAGTCTTCGTTCATCTGACTTATTCTGGACAAAATGACATACTTGTACTCTGGATAAAATGACATATATGCCATTTTGTCCATACAGATTTGGGAAGTTTTAATTTTCATTTGCAGGTAATATGCCGCGCAACTACAAAAGGAAATCTGAACCTTAAGCATTTTATGAAACCATGCAAAAAGCAATTGAAGCAGTCCAAGAACACAAGATGGAGTTGCCGTTAGCATCAAAAACTTTTGGTGTGCCCCTCCACTAAGAGACATGCATTAGGAAAAAAAAATACCTCCCAATACCAAAGATCTGAGTAGATACAAACTGAAAGTTCCCCCTGGTGTTGAGAGAAAACTGGTAGAGCATTTAAAATGTTTGGATACTCGAATTTTGGCTTTACACGAAAAACCTTTGAAGATCTATTTTCACCAAGAAATCTCCATGTGGTTAAGAAATAATCCAGGACGATTAGTTATGCTTTTACAAATAGGATATTTATTTAACAAAACTTATGGGAAAGCGGCGATGGTGCAAAATACATTTCATTGATTTAAAATTGTATGTTTGCACCTGCAAAAACAACTAACAATCCATTAAATCAGGATAATATGGAAAATGGAGTAACAAGCGAGGCTCAATAGCTAATTGTCATAACAACCAGCAACCAATTAATCCAAGAAAATGATTCTTTTTCTAGCCAATTCCATCATCATCAAACTGTGCTGTTGAATGTTCACCGAACAATTCTTCAAGAGTAAATTAATCTTCAGAAAATGTAACTGTGAGACCGGATACTTCTAAGGATCCATTATCCTTTCCAGTTGAGATTCTATCACCAGCACCACAAGGACAATTAGTTCAAGGTCAAGGCAATAGAAAGCGAAAAGTATGCGAGTCATATTGGCTTTTAACGTCTACACCTAACGTGGATACATTTAGAGCCAAAAATATATAGAAAAATCTTCCTGAAAAAAGAAAAAGACAACTGACAAAAATACTATTTATGAATGATAAACGTTTATAATGCTTTGAAGTGGACCACAAAAATGTTAAAGGTGATGGGAGCATTGGATGACATAGCATGCTAACCATCTATGAACATATGAAAAAAATTAAGGATCATTATTGTTAATTTTCCAATTACTGAGAAGAGATAATCTAAAAGTTGGTATCTCGTATGATCGTGAAAATTGTAACAGTTGAATTTTTACAAAATAGATTTATTAATTAATATTTTCAATATATTTGGCGTTAATTTTATAGAAATTCATTATTCACAATTAAATGAAACTACGTGATGTAGTATTATTTGTATTATATAAAAGATTCTATATATCTTTGCTAATAGCCCACCGGAAGATGTTGTAATACAACGAAACCTAGGTCGTGGTAAAGAACTTAAAGAAAGTAGAAATAATACTTCATCACGTAGTTTCATTTGATAGTGAATTCATATTTTAATATGATAGATTTTGTATAATTATTCCTAAATTATCTATTTATTCCTTGCCGAATTAGCCTCGAACCTTGGCTCTGCTCGCTTGGAAAAGGAGAAAAATAGTGGTGTAATTTAAAAATAATGTTCTTGTTAAAATATTCGATGTTAGCGTTGGAAATGGCAAGAAAAGCAAGAAGCCTATGCCGGGCAGTAGTAATAGCCGTAGTCGCAGATAGCAGTAGGATGACATGTTGACATGTTGCCGTGATGCGTCGTTAAGGGAGTTGTCGTGTGACAGTAAGATCCAAAAATTATTACAAAATTTTATTATATTACAGAAAATAATTTTTTTGTTTTCCATAATACATTTTAACAGTTTGTAAAAAATTATTTTTTGGGTTTTTTGTTCCCTCTTTCCTGTAATGTTAATTGTACAATTTTTGAGAGCGATTTTTAACAAAACTAAATGGTAAATATTTGTTATTTTTAAAATTATTGTATTACATCATTTTATAGTGATTCAGTTTTTTAGACAAATCGTTCGACGCGTTTTTTTTTAAATAATAATGTATGGTAAAATGACTACTTTTCCTGCAATGTTAATTCTACAATTTTTGAGAATGATTTTTATGAAAACTAAATGGTAAAAATTTTTTTTATTAAAAATGTTAATATAACGTCATTTTATATTCATTTAGCTTTTCAAAAATCGCTCGACCCGTTTTTTAAATAAAATGAAAAGTGTAGTGAAAGTATTACTTTATGTATGTGCCTGTGATGTAGATTGTACAATTTTTGAGAGAATATTTAAAAAATTACAAGATCTAGGATAGATCCATAGTTTTTCTGTAATCTTCCAGTCAGATTTTACCAACCATGTTGGTTTTGTGATGATTTTTGTTTGATTCAATAGATTCAGAAATAAGGATCTAGGATAACCACTATAATTTTTCTGTAATCTTTTGGCAGATTTTAACAACCATGAA
This sequence comes from Druceiella hillmani, assembly GCA_039881145.1. Lineage (NCBI taxonomy): Eukaryota > Metazoa > Arthropoda > Insecta > Lepidoptera > Hepialidae > Druceiella > Druceiella hillmani. The sequence goes on along the minus strand of JAYKKI010000071.1, from coordinate 10,466,307 downwards.
CAAGATTGAGACAATTAGTTTATGAACATATTTTTTATTCATGATTATGAACAATATTGAGACAATTAGTCTAAAGATTTCCATTGTTGCTAATGGAGGTTACATGGACGCTTTACGCCCACATGTACTACACATGGTCAGAACTGTCGGTCGAACTTACTGATAGAAACGTATTTCTGTTTTCTCATTAACTGTCGGTCGAGTCGAAATAAATCCAAGATGCAACAAAAATCGACAGGATGAAGTTGTTGACAGGAAAAGTGTGGTGAAAGTATTACTTTATGTATGTGTCTGTGATGTAGATTGTACAATTTTTGAAAGCAATTTTTGCCAAAACTAAATGGTAAATATTTTTACTTTCAAAATGTTGATATAACGTCATTTTACATTGACTTAGCTTTAAAAAAAAATGCTTGACGCGTTTTTTAAATAAAATGAAAAGTGTGGTGAAATTACTACTTTGGCATGTACCTATAATGGTAATTGTACAATTTTTGAGAGCGATTTTCACCAAAACTAAACGGTAAATAATTTGTTTTCTTTCAAAATGTTAACATAACATCATTTTGCATTGACTTAGTTTTTAGACAAATCGCTCGATGCGTTTTTGAAATAAAATTAAAAGTGTAGTGAATTAATTACGTTTCCTGTAATGTCAATTGTACAATTTTTGAGAGCGATTTTTATCAAAAGTAAACGGTAAACAAATTTAAAATTTTAAAATAGGTTTGATATTTATAGTTTTAAAAATATATATATAAAATTCAGCAAATTTGATCTACAACGCGTTTTACATGACAACTACTTTAAACATTACCGTTCTTACTTATGTTCACGATCTTACTTATGGTTCTTACTTATGTTCACGGTCTTACTTACTTACCGTTCTTACTTATGTTCACGGTCTTACTTACTTACCGTTCTTACTTATGTTCACGGTCTTACTTACTTACCGTTCTTACTTATGTTCACGGTCTTACTTACTTACCGTTCTTACTTATGTTCGAGATCTAATAGAATGAGTTTCTTAATTACTAAACAAAAAATATACTGGAATAAAAGCTCATCTCTATAACTATTTTAAACGTTCCCGTTCTTACTTATGTTCACGATCTTACTTACCTACCGTTCTTACTTATGTTCGAGATCTAATAGAATGAGTTTCTTAATTACTAAACAAAAATATTCCAAAATAAAAGGTCATCTCTATAATACATAATATAAGTATACATATTTCTGTGGAGATATGTCTAGTAGTTGATGTGTAATAGTGAGACAAATAAACAAGCAAACGAACTTATTTTCGCATTTAGAATATTGATGAGGATTCGGATTTATTGCAATACTAGCAATCTATTGAAGTCAATCCAAACGCCATAATTATAAATACACTTCATTGTGGTACATATAAATAGATGGTGGTTACAGAAATAAAAAAACTTATTAAGCACGAGCGGAACTTGCACTACGAGGGTACCGTACACACTTAGGTATTTGTAAATATTGAATGGTACCCAATATTCCTATTAAATTATTAACAAAATTTTAATATTTTCAAACGATAATATATTGTATACTATATCTTTCACAGACGCATGTTTAAAAAAAATATTTTTTATGTGAAATAACCACAAATAAACAATGTTTTCCTTTACTTGTGCTGAGACCTTGATTTTTGCCAAATTTCACGATCGTAGGACAACGGGTGTCAAAATATGCTTCATAAATGGTCATATTTTTAAAATTTTTTTCATCGTGTTTACTTTGAAGCTTGAATTTTGTACAGCTCCAAGGGTCTATAGACCTAAGTATTTGATATTAATTTCAACTTGATACTTCTACGCGTTCCCGAGAAAAAGAGTCTTGACAGACCGATAGAGGAGGGACAATGAAGTGATTTTTAAAGATTCCCTTTTTTCCTTTACGAGTAAAACTGGCACTACGAGGATTTCGTACACATTTAGTCATTTGTAAATATTTAAGGGTTTGTAGTATTTCCATTAAATTTTTGACAAATATAAATTTTCTTCCGACGTAAATGTATTGCCTACCGCATCCTTCACAGGCGTAAAGACATGGTGAATATTTCAAAAATTACAAGATCTAGGATAGTCCCATAGCTTTTCTGCAATCTTCCAGTCAGATTTTACCAACCATGTTGGTTTTTTGATGATTTTTGTTTGGTTCAATAGATTCAGAAATAAAGATCTAGGATAACAGCTATAATTTTTTGTAATCTTTTGGCAGATTTTAACAACCATGTTGTTTTTTTGAAGATTTTTGTTTGGTTCAATGGCTTTGGAGATAAGAATGGAGGATCCGCTATATTTGCAGATTTATGAGATATCTTTTAAAATATGCAATTTCAAATTAAGAAAAAATTATTTTTGTTACGTTATGAAAAAATTAAAAATAAAAACAAATTATTATGAACAATATTGAGATAATTAGTCTAAAGATTTCCATTGTTGCTAATGGAGGTTATATGGACGCTTTACCCCATATGCACTACACACGGCCAGAACTATCGGTCGAACTTACTGATAGTTAGAAACGTATTTCTGTTTCTCATTAACTGTCAGTCGAGTCGAAATAAACCTACGATGCAACAAAAATCGACAGGATGAAGTTGCTCACTAAACATACTCGTATATGCCTGTAAGTCTATATTCATGATAGTTATTGAGGTATTTGTAAGTAAACAACATGTGTTTTTTTATTGATAAAAATTTAAGTTATATCTGTGCTTTTAAAAATTATTTTTTAATAATTGAAATTTAATAGTGGTAATATAATAAAATATATTTATTTATTGTGAATATTCATGATAGAAATAGTGCTTATAAGCTTTTTAAAATATATTATAAAAATATATTTCTCTAAGTGAGATCAGGTTTCGGTATATATTTATTTGCATTGCAAATAATTTAATTATTATTGGGTTGGCAACTTATAAATCTGCAACTTTCTTCCAGCGATTTCTGGAATATTATAGAAGCTTCTAGAATATTTCTTGTAGGGTATATAAAGAGTGGGGCATTCGAGCTTCTGCTCAGTTAGCAATTGAGTAATCGGCGAGTAAAGAATAAATGAAAAATCGGAGTTTTCTGAAGTGAACTTAGAGGGCTCTTGCTTCATGAATCTCGTTTAGGGCGAAAATCCATCAAATCATCATGCAATATCTACACAACGATGGGTGAAGGTGTGCCCTCTTACGACAAAACCAAGCACTGGTTCCAAATATTCAAAGGGAATTGTGACATGTCCGATATACCTCATCCAAAGCAACCTTCTACAATTGATTTAGAAAAAATTAAAAGCCTTGAATTAAAAAAAATTAAAAGATTGAAACAGGTTCAGATTATTTGGCAGAGCTATTTTCAAGCTCTGAGAAAGAAATGGAAATATTCCGTTTGGCTACCACATCACATTTACCCTTTCAACTTCAGAGGAGAGCTAATATGTACTTGGAGCTACTTAGTTCCCATTGTACTAACGAGAGGCTAAAGTATCTGGTTACAGGAGATGAAAGTGGGTGACTTATGTTAATTTTTAATATAAACGCCAGTGGCTAGGAGCTGGAAAAAAAGTTGTACCTAAACCAAAATATAATATTGGACAAAAGATAGTTTTGAGTACATGGTAGGGTATGAATGGAGTTATTCACTGGTAACTCTTTCCAGCTAACAGTACAATTAGGGCTAATATTTATTATGAACAATTGAGCAAAGTCACCACTAAACTTTCTTCAAATCAAATCAAAGTTTATTTTTTACATGACAATGCTCGACCCCACATAGCAAAAGTAAGACCTGAAAAACTACTTTCACTTGGATGGAGTGTGCTACTTCACCCATGATATACTCCAGATCTTTCTCCATCTGTTTCGCTTTCTGTTTAATAATTTGCGTGATAGGCAATTTAAAGACGAAAGCCATATTAGAATCGAACTTAGGTGAAGTTTTTCAGTCAAAAGTCTTTGATTTCTGTTGCAATGAAATCTTTGATTTTTACAAGGATGGAACTTTAGCTCTGCCTAGACGTTGGCGATAAGTATTAGATATCGACGGTGCTTATATCACAGGTCTGCAAATTTTAATTTTTATTTTCCCTTTTTGGACTTGATAGCTCATCTTAGGGTATTTTGGTGCGATAATTACGAATATGTACTTAGATTTTCCTCATCACCCCCAGTTTTTTTGAAAAAGCCCTATGTATGAAATCGAAAAAAAGCCAAATTTACTAAGTATACATTTTAAATTACAATAACAAAATAATTACATGACTTTAAAATATAATAAATATATTTAAATTACGTTAATAAATAAATTAGAAATATTAAATACTTTTGCGGTATCTTATTTTTTTCACCGAAGCACCGATTGTGAGATTTTCGCTTAAAAGTCCGACTTGGATCGTCTCGCTTTAGCAATCAACAGTAATTTGCCATCATCCTTTTATTCCACCTTCCCTAATAGCGACGTTCTATCTATTTCAAATCCTGATGAAATATTTCGCCTTGCTCTTCACTTACAGCTCCCAAGTTATCAGGGAAATAGTTCAAGTGCGAATCAAGGGAGTGTAGTTGAATGCTCAACGAAAATCCGATTTTTCCGAAATTTTCAATCATTTTCTTCACAATTTCCTCATAATTTGGACTTTTATGATATTCTAGGAAATTTTTCACTTTCCTTAAAATATTTCCAGGCTTCTAATTCAATTTCACTTAATTTTTCATCGAAAGTTGTGTCTTCAATCAATTTTCTTATGTCCGGGCCAACGAAAATAGCTTCTTTCATTTTAGCTTCAGATAGTGATGGAAAAAATTGGTTAAAATATTTGAAATCTTCTCCTTCTTTATTCAAAGTCTTCGCAAATTGTTTCATCATTCCCAGTTTTATGTGCAAAGGGTAGCAAATCTTTTTCCCGGAGGACTAAGTTTTTTCTCACAATATTTTTGGTTCCAGGAACTAGTTCAGTTCTCGGTGGCCACTCTTTCTTCATCGAATGTTGTCCTCTATCTTGACTATCCCATTTGCAGAGAAAGCAAGGGTATTTTGTGTAGCCACCTTGTTGAACTAGTAGCATATTTATAACTTTCAGATCTCCAAGACCATCCAATTGTGTTGTACACACTTTATTCTGTCTAACACATTTTTAAAATTGTCGTAACATTCTTTCAAATGTACAGAATGGGCGACTGGCAGTGAAGCGTACTTATTGCTACTGTGCAAAAGGACTGCTTTCAAATTCGCTTTTATGAACAATCTCGAATCTCGATATCCTCTATGAACAATCTCGATTCGTTCACGTGATATTCTATGTTAAACATTTTCACTAAGCCAGGAATGTCTTTGCAATACACTAGATCACAATATTCAGCAAAATGTGAAAAAAATACAAAGACTTTTTTTCTGTTGCGATACCAAGAACATGAAGTGCCTGAAGCAGTCATATTCTTGTCTGATAGTCTTGATCCAAGGAGTTCAGCTGCATCTTTTGGTAGGCTTAGATATCTCGTTAAGTCGTTCAGTTCTGACTGTAAAAATAATTGTGTTCCTCTTCGACATCACTGGTCATGTCTTCAGCTTCCACTGATTCCAAATATGAAGGTGATGGCGGTGCAACGTTCTAGTCGCGATGCATCGCGTGCGTTACCGATTGCACGATTGCATGTACCAAATGCTTTTTTCTTTTAGAATTGTAGCCTGTAGTCTTGCAACAGCAAAAATAACTTCGGTGTGATTACATAAAAATAACTTCGGTGTGTCTTCGGTGTGGTTCTGAGATTCTCTCCATAATATAGGCGATTGTAAATTAAAGGTATTGTTCTGCCCTTTTGACCATATATAGTCATTAAAATCAATCGTTAATACATATAAAAAAGTTTGTGTACAAAGACGACGGGTTTATAAGTTGCCAACTTAATACTTTATCATTTTTATTAATTGCTAGCCTGATAAATAAAGTTATTCTTGTATTATGCCAAAGAAGTATAACTTCTAATGCGCGTACATAAGTAAACGCACAATTCTTTTTTATTTTTATTTTACAATCCATTTATATTTTCCTTTTATTTTCTTCAGAATACCAATGTGCAAAGAAGTTTCACTTCTTCTTTATCAGAAAGGGATGAACCGTGTCCTAGGGGATAAGTATGCGGCCCAATTTGGGTGTAGATCAATTAATTAAAAGTTGGCGCGTTCACGGTATTAATGCAAGTATATTTTAATGTACAGACTGTTGAAAAAAAAGAAAATAAATAAAGTGTGAGTACCCTTGAAGTAAAACTTCTGTGATGGTTGAAACATATATTATGTGGTCCATGTTGTAGTTAATTTACTCGAATCACGGTTAATTTACTACCAACCATTAAGGAGTTACATTGTTCATCTCCAGATCATCAAACCCTGATCTGGTCGATGATGTGGTTATTTTGCAAAGTAACTACTACCAGTAGCCAATATCTTGAACAACGGTTGATTTAAGACCATACATTAAAGAGCTACATTATTCATTTCCAAAACTTATCATCACATCCTGACCTGGTAGGTGGTGAAGTTATTTTGCAAAGTAGTAACTAACCGTAGCAAATATCTTGACTTCTAGAACTCTCATCAGACTCTGACTTGGCCGATGGTAGAGTTATTTTTCAAAGTAACAACCATCAGTAGAAAATATCTTGAATCACACTGGATTTATTACCATACCTTAAGCAATTCCATTTTTCATTTCGGAATCTCAAGATCAGATCATCGCCATATTTATAAGGTATACACCTCGCTAGTATACACTTTTAAACAAAATAATTATTAGTATTAAACTTTATAAAATCAGAATAGAAATAAAGCTAAGTATATATGTGTATATAACACATACACTCAGGAAATTCTACAGTCAGTCGATACTTTCAAATACCGGAAACTGCGTAAGTAAATTATAGACTTTTCAGAACGTTATTTCCGTCCGAAAAAAATTTGAGTTACCCTCAAGTTTCAAGTATATATGTGTATACGACACATACACTCAGAAATTCTAGCCAGTCGATGCTTTTGAATACAGGAAACTGCGTAAGTAAATTATAGACTTTTCCTAACATCATTTCCTTTTGAAAAAAACCTGAGTTACTCTCAAGTTGCGCCTAAAGAATTTTCACTTCAGTAAATGTTTATTAACACTCGCCATATTGGATCTTTAAAATAAAGAAAATTTTCCTTTTATCCATTTTTGGTACTTGCTTCTGTTCCTATTATTATGGTAATCTTCGGTTATTTCTGGATAGATAAGCAAAGTACTTGATACGAAACCTTGCTCAATACAGGTACAATGATTAGGTACTGGTATGTCACCCTTAGAAATAGATGCTTTGCCACCTTTGCATGTTTCTACGAACCATGATGGTGGCATTATATATGACCTCTATATTTTTAATCTTCTAGTTTAGGAAGTTCGTTTATGTATTTTTTTTATTATATTGTGTCTTTCTCCATTGGAAACCAAGCATGAGAACAATCTTTCTTCTAGTAGAAATGCCACTCTAGAATTTTATACTCTTTTCCAAAACTTCTGATAAATTTCTTAGGTTTAGATATGTCTTATTAATGAATAAATAGGTAGTTCACCTTATGCTATTCCGACCTTATGCCACACGCATAAGGTTGAAATACAGTCTAGAAACATTTTCTTTTTTCCAAGGAACGACAGAAGAAATTATCAGACAGAATTGTAATGGCTTAAACATTTTTTATATTATATATCATTTATGTACTTTAGTTGTTAAATTTTGACAAAGGAAAATTTTTAAAATATGCGCTTTTTGCACTAATCACGAAGAGACAAAATCTAACAGACATTATTTAATATTCACATTTAATGAAGGTAAAATTTATCTTATGAAAAGTTGGACTTCTGAAAAAAAAATATTTTTATATAATCAATGCCGTTTCCAATTAAATTATACAACTAAGATTTGTGATGTGTGATATGGGAAAAGTACATCCAATAATGGTGGTTTGAAAAATAAAAATATGAAAATTCTAAATTTCAAAGCCATAAGAACTATACGATAAACCAATTGTTCATTATTAGTTAAGGAGAGTATTAGGCGTTTTCTTTCACCACTCTGAAATTATTTATTTCGTTTTATTTAGATAAAATTACTAATACTGTAACATTATTATTTCTGTGCCGAATAAAGTAATCAGACAATAAATAAGCTTTAATCCATAGTAACAATATTTATGCAACATTTATGTTTCATATTTATGTATCATAACAATATTTATGCAACATTTATGTTTCATATTTATGTGTCATAACAATATTTATGCAACATTTATGTTTCATATTTATGTGTCATAACAATATTTATGCAACATTTATGTTTCATATTTATGTGTCATAACAATATTTATGCAACATTTATGTTTCATATTTATGTGTCATAACAATATTTATGCAACATTTATGTTTCATATTTATGTGTCATAACAATATTTATGCAACATTTATTTTTCATATTTATGTGTCATAACAATATTTATGCAACATTTATGTTTCATATTCTGTATGCTATTCGATATTATTATAGCGACAATATACTATCATTATGTATTCGAACTTGCTGAACTTTAATTTCATTTAGTCAATCTTTTCCTCGAATTACTTTGGCGATTTTGAAATGAAGTCATCAAATAAAATTCTCAAGAGAGCTTGTGGCCTTCATTAAAATTAAACGTTCGGTCACCGTTAACCTTACTCATATCCTTGTGAGTTCTCCGTCCTTGGTCGTGTTTAAATTTCACCCCAGAATCATGAACAGTACAAAAGGTTGTCGTTTCTCAGTCTTATAAATATATAATCAGGTTCAGACATTCGGCTCAAGTTCGATTGCTCATTACTTCTCGGTTCAGTCATGGAGGGTTGGCATTTAAATAAAATTGTTTTAAAATTCTAAAACTAAATAAGTAATAAAGTGTAAATGTTATATGATCACCGCTGTCCATTTGTTTGTCTTTCCCGTCGTTGGACTTATCAAAGCGTGGGCTGTGAGTTCAAGAAATTTAATACATAAAAATATTTTTTTAACCAGTAGATATTAATAAAAAAAAATCTGAAAAATGCTAAATAAAATACCTGTTTTTTTATTTAGCATTTTTTCAGATTTTTTTTTAAAGAGAAAAATATTTTGTTAACCCGTAGATATTAATAAAAGAAAATGTAAAAAATGCTAAATAAAATATCTGTTTTCTATTTAGCATTCTTTAGATTTTTTTTAAACAGAAAAATATTTTGTAACACGTAGATGTTGATGAAAGGAAATCTGAAAAAGGCTAAATAAAAAATTTGTTTAGGTCGAAAAAAACTCGCAATATGAGGTTTCCATACCTATAAAGTAGGTACTTAAAAAATAGGTATAAACATTTAGGTACACATAGTGTTTCTATTAAAATATTTATAAATATTAATTAATCACGACGAAAATATACTGCCTAAAAAGTAACGTCATAATTTGAATTGGCTGCCTCATGGCTGTTTTCATGAAAACCTTATTGAGGTGTGTATGGCTCCATGGCTTATTGACAACTAATTCTCTATATATCTAAAACAAAAATGTCAAAGCACAGTGACATTTGGCGCCATCTGCAAAAATTAAGGCGCATTCACATTATGACATTACTTTATTGATTTTTAACTCCCTCGTGTGGGATTTTTATGAACTTTTTACAGACCCAATTTTCGTCATAAGTTGGCTGGCCATTACTCAACCAGTACTACTATTGAAGATACTTTAAAATATTCAAAAACAGTGTTTAAATAAGCTGGTAGGCGGTCCTGACCACTTTAAATCTTAATATATCGTAAGCAGATCCCAGTATGGAAAAAAGCGTTTATGAATTTGTGAAAGACAAATATTTTTGAAAGATCAATTACTTTTGAAAGACCTATTCGACGCTACCCTACACAATGGGGTATGCGAAAAAGTAACCTCCCCCCCCCTTTATTTGTAGAGACACCCTAAAAACTTTTTAAAAATTTTATTTCATAACTGCGAGTAAGATGACTGACATACAGACGGACGAACATAGTGAAACTATAAGAATTCCTAGGGTGGATAAGGAACCTTAAAATCGGTTACACTGCTTACTCCTTCTAAATTTTCTTTGAATGTTAACCATTGAAATATATGTATGTGTACATGTGTTAATATGACTTATTAGGTACCGTGCCCAAACCTCAACTTTCTACATCAAACGGTTTTTGAGGAAAACAATTGTGACAGATGGACAAATGGACACGTGAGTGATGTTATCAGTGTTCCATTTTACTCTTTTAGGGTATAAAATTATAAAAACCCAGTAAATACGAATGAAACTTGGAGTTCCAATTTTCATCAGAGAGCACTCCAAAATGTACACCAGACAACTCCCTGGTAAATGTTTAGTTTAATTGTAAATATGTATAGATTTTAAAAATCATTCTGAAAAAAAACTACTTTAAAATATTATAACTGTTACATCGTTGTACATATTTTTCGAAGTTTTCGGTACAACCTTTCAAAAAAACGGGGCGTGGCGTGGTTAGATTTTCGTATAACTTTCTGTAAGCAATTTTTTATAGAACGAAAAAATATACACATAATAAATCTATACACGGTGTCCGTTGTTTGTTGTTTGTTGACTGAAAAATAGTTGATTGTCGTTAAAATAAAATTTAAAATGACTTTTTTCAGAAAATTAAAAATAATATTAATAATTATGTGTCATCTTTTTATATTATATTGCAGACCACACAGAACAACAACTTTTCTGAATTTCAACTCTTATTTTGTAAGAGTTTAAAAAAAATAAACTTTATAGTCTATACGATATTGAGATATTTTGTAAGAGTTTAAAAAAAATAAACTTTATAGTCTATACGATATTGCAGACCACACAGAACAACAACTCTTTTGAATTTCAACTCTTATTTTGTAAGAGTTTAAAAAAAATAAACTTTATAGTCTATACGATATTGAGATATTTTGTAAGAGTTTAAAAAAAATAAACTTTATAGTCTATACGATATTTCAGACCACACAGAACAACAACTTTTCTGAATTTCAACTCTTATTGAATTTAGTTGTTTCAGATAATCCCGTTTTCAGATAATCCCGATATTATCTAAAACAAGACCAAAAACGAATGTGAGAGAGAAAAAGGTTTCGGAGAACAAAAGGAAACTGGTTTCGGACGACAAAGTTCCTTTTTGCCATTTTTAATGGAACTTTGAACAAGTGTTAAAGTTCATTTTTTTGTATTAACACCATATAAACATGAAACTGAAGCTAGCCGCACCGATGCAAAAGATGTATCCATTTTCTTCATCGGAGCGTTTCCTGGCATTTTCTTAAAACAAATAGGCAACCCTGCTCAGGTACTAATAGTGGAGCTCATCTTCTATTCCGAGGTCAATGTCATGTCAGAGCTAATACGAGTTCAGTCCGCCTTGTTGCCTGGCTACGGAAAAGTCAACAAAATTACTTTTCCAAATTGATCTAAAAGTTTCATTGACTATCAATGGAACTTTAAAATCGTTTCTCGGTTCCTTGCATACTTCTTAATAATATAAATTATGTGTTTTCATAGTGAAAATTATCAGAAAATCCTACTGGCATTTTCTCATAATCTATAGCTAAAAGGCATTATTTGGGGTTTTACTATGAAGGATAATGGCAATGTAGCAAATGGAACTAAGTCGAAACACCATTCGCACTTCTTTTTTTAAGGACTTCTGCACACTGGCAAAAACACGTCATTCTGTCCATCACTTGTATGCAGATGATCCATTTAGATTTCTCGTTATGTTCAACCGGTATTAGTGGTATCAATACAGATCTCTGTTTGGTTGGTTAGCGAGCTCAAAATATGGTGTATATTAATTGACCTAAGTAAATATACAGGTATTAAGATTGGAAGTTAGATATTTCATTCCTGTTTTTTTTCTCCTGGACTTATCAGAGCTTAAGTTAAATCACATTTATTCTCTTTATCTTCAATCGTGAAAGACTTGGAGATATCGATCGATCAAAATCTTGACAGCTGGCAGCTTTATAAATAATTTAGCGACTGTGATCCAGTTTTCTGCAGATTCGAAATATAGCTTGTTTTGTTAACTTTGATGATAACTTATGTTTACCATTAAAGTTACAAAATAGATGCTTTAACAATATTGATTAATATTTGTTAAGCACAATATATTTCGCTCTTTTCTTATCAATATATAGTCACTGGCAGTTACTTGCAATTTCGTCTGCAATTACGAAATGCAAGTGCAGTGTTTTAATGCGTTTGTTTCATGCGTTTATTTTACAAAATAATGGTTAATTTCTAAAGAGGGGCCAATTTGTGCTTTCTCGTTCTGTTCTCCTGTCCTCTCCTACTGTCCATCTTCAGCTTGGCTGAGATTTTATTTAATTTTCTATGCGACTTTATCGTAATTATAACTGCGGAACCATTTGCGACGTAACGGTTATAGTCTATAACAAGTATAAAACTCATGGTGACAGTAGTTTCGAGTTAAATTATACAGACAGAGGGACAGACCCATTTTCTTCAAAGGTTAGGTTTGTTTTAGTAATTGACTGTGTAAATGGAAAAAATATATTTAAGGTAGCTGTCGTGTAACATTAATCACTAAAATTATTATAAATTTTTTATTGAAAATGATTTTTTTTCAAAATGTTAATACATCATTTCAACACTATAAAAAAATTTGAATTTTTAATGCGTTTTTTAAATAAAATCAAGTGTGGTGAAATACTTGCTTTTCCTATAATGTTAATTCTACAATTTTTGAGAGCGATTTTTATCAAAACCAAATTTTAATATAACATCATTTTACATTGATTAAGTTTTTTAAAGAAATCGCTCAACGCGTTTAAAGTAAAAATAAGTGTATTGAAATTACTACTTTTTCCGTAATGTTAATTCATTGTACAATTTTTGAGAGGAATTTTTACCAAAACTAAGCAATAAATAATTTTTTTTTTCAATATAACATCATTTTACATTGACTTAGTTTTTTAAACAAATCTCTTCACGCGTTTAAAGAAAAAATAAGTTTAGTGAAATTACTACTTTTCCTATAATGTTAATTTTATAATTTTTGAGAGGGATTTTTATCAAAACTAAATGGTAAAAATTTACCTTTCCAGATTTTAATATAACATCATTTTATATTGCCTAAGTTTTTTAAACAAATCGCTTGACGCGTTTAAAGAAAAAATAAGTTTAGTAAAATTACTACTTTTCCTATAATGGTAATTGTACAATTTTTGAGAGGGATTTTTATCAAAACTAAATGGTAAATATTTTCTTTCCAAATTTTAATACAACATCATTTTACCTTGACTTAGTTTTTTAGACAAATCGCTCGACGGGTTTTTTAAATAAAATGAAAAGTGTGGTGTTGTAACTACTTTTCCTGTAATGTTAATTCTACAATTTCTGAGAAAGATTTTTATCAAACTAAACGGTAAATAATTTTTCAATTTTAAAATAAGTTAGATATCTATAGTTTAAATAATAAATAAAAAATTCAGCGAATTTCGTTGACAACGTGATTTACACGACACTACTTTAAAAGCTGAAAATTTTAAAATGACGAATTTTATTTATCTGTATGATATATAATTGATTAAATAAAATACCGAAATACACCCATCTTGCTTTTGAATCAGTGTGACTACTTTGAAAATCGATTTAAAAATTGAATATCTTAAACACATATAATCGATGTTCTAGAGGTCGACATCACTATTATATATTGGGACATCCCTTTTATATATTAATGTCCTTTTGTTCTTTTCCTTTCCTGTACGCCATGTTATATCAGACAAACAAAGAGAGCATCTGTAAAAATGGTTCGGTCGCAATCGGTCCAGTACGTTTTGAGATTAGTCACTGTGTATACTGCAAATAACAAACAAGTTTACGTGTACAGACTTGTTTTATTGTTTTTTTCGACGACCCGCTTAATCATTTATGTTTTTGTTATTGTTATTAAGTTTTTATCAATGGATGGAGTATGAATAATGTTTCATTATGTTTTTATTTACAAGATATTTATTTTAGCCTCGTATATAGTCTTATTGATGTGAATACGATATTGGATTTCATCAAGGCCAGAAATGCATCATTGTCATATAATTTTTTTTCTAGCAGACTTACCATAGTAATAAAATTGAAGTGTCTATGATTTTCAAATTTTCAGTATTTGAATAATTTATTTGCATATTATTTTAACAAAATCTATCTAATGTTAATCAAATCCGTCCATCTGTCTGTATGAATGGATTTAACTAAAATACTGTTGAAATTACTGACAGAAAGTTCTAATATTGTCTTCTCCTGACTAGGGGTGGGTCGCTGAATCAGTGACAGTGATTTTGTTACCGTGACTTTTGTGTCATCGTGTTGTCACTGTGACAATAAAATAAATGAGCGGTGATTTTGTAACAGTAATTACATTTATACTTGCGGCGAGTGCGTTTTATCAATGGATGGAGAATCAATAACTTTTTATTATGTTTTTATTTACAAGATACTTATTTTGGCACCGTACATGTGAATGCGATACTGGATTTCATGCCACGCCATTTTTTCTACCAAACTTTCCATGGTAATGAAATTGAATTGTCTATGATTTTCGAATGTTCAGTTTTTAAATACTTCATTTGTTTGCATATTCAGTTAATAAACCGAATTTAATGTTAATAAAACATGCAGTCCTAACGATATGAATGCGATACCGGATTTCATCAATGCCAGAATTTCTTCAACGCCACATCAGTTTTTCTGTCAGTTGTACAATAGTAATAAAATTGAATTGTCTATGATTTTCGAATGTTCAGTTTTTAAATACTTCATTTGTTTGCATATTCAATTAATAAACCGAATTTAATGTTAATAAAATCCGTCTATGTGCCTGTACGAACGGATTTAACTCCAAAACTGTTGAAGCTACTGACAAGAAGGTTATAAATAACAATCTTGAGATTAGGGGCGAGTCGCCGAGTCGGTGACAGTGATTTTGTCACTGTGACTTTTGTGTCACCGTCTTGTCACTGTGACAATGAACGAAATAAGTGGTAATTTTGTCATCGTAATATTTATTTATACTTGCGGCGAGTGCACTGTGACTATCGACTTTCTCCCGTCTTATTATTGTTTTAAATCAATCTATATGGTACATTATTGTAATTATTAGTTTGTGCACGGCCAGTGCGCACGCTTATTTGAATTTTTTCGTTGTCTTTAAAATACATCAGGTGTAAGAACGAACTATTAACCCTAATAAATGTTTAGGGTAACGTTTGCCTCCAATAATTTTGAAGTGAAAACTTCTTTAAGCGCGTTAGCGATTTTTGGTAGGGGAAAATCTTACGAGTTCGCGTCACCGACATATTATGACAGCAGTATATCTGTAGCTATAAACATAACGTGTTGTGCAACATTAGTGTTGTGTATGTATATATATATATATATATATATATATATATATATATATATATATATATATATATACTTGTTGCTCGGAGTGCCGATAGATATGAAAATCAGATTGATGTTAATCATTTTAATTAAACAATTATGAAATTTTAGTTTTTAATATTTCAATCAGTTTGATATTTCAAAATACCGTTTTAAGTTTTCACTTCTGTCGACAGTCATCATGACTGCCTCCGATTTTTTCATTGTTTACATATTCCTCATATTAAAAGGACTTAAAGGCTCATTGGGGTTAATTTTACTAAACAAGCTATTTTAGCAACGTTGTCAGCAAAGATTTATGACTAATCAAATTTTAATAATTTTCATTTTTTTCATTGCGTTCATTCACAGAATATTTGTGATATAAAAATAATTTTTTTTCAACTCTGTTTGGTTTTATGAGACTTAATATTTATTTATTATTGGAAAAAACGTAATTATATAGGTGCTTATAATATTCTATCTTATAAATGGTGGCTCAAAAAGGACTATAATTATTCTCATATCAAAAAAATTGACAAACCAAAACTTCATGCTTTAGACGTTTAATATTTTGTGAAGGAATTTTTTCAACAAAAAATTATTACTAATTGATAGTATGTACAAAATGGTTAAAACTTAAGAAAGTAAAAGAAATTATTGTTTAGTCATAGATATCTGTATATAAAAACTTAATTTATTATAATATTATTATACATCTGTTCGCATGACCGCGCAATATGCGTTTAAGAGTAGCGACAAATAATATTAAAAGTACTACAAAAGCGACATGTAACTGCGGGATTATTTATAACAAACTTAATTTGTATACGATACAAATATAAACATACTCGTAAATATCAATCGGTGACTTTGTCACTGTTATTTGTAACCGATATTTTCAAGAGTCATAGCGGCATATGTCCAAGTTACCGATACGTAAAAATCACCGTATCGCCTGTCTCTACTTGGGACCAATACCTTTTATTTCATCATGATATTTCAAACGGTTCTAATGTCATGATGGTTCTGGTTCTGGATTCTGTGAATCACGTCTACACACTCTAATTTTATAAAGATATGGTGCTTGCACGTCCCTGATTACGTGGGCAATGATCTATAGCTAATGCAGTTTAAATATGCATTCAAATACAGTGGAATCTAGCAATCTTCCTTTCTGGAACCATATAGTTACCCTACTCTTTGCTGATCATAGATCTCTTATGATCAGCATCTAATATATCTGCATTTCGATTATGTTCCGCAGGGCGCAATGGTTGGTTCAGTAACAAAATCCTCGATTAATTATTAAAAAATAAAATAAAGTATCAATATATATTATTGATATTTTATTTTAATTTTTAGGGTTCCGTATCTCGAAAGAAAAAAAGGAGCCCTAATAGGATCACTTCGTTATTGGTCTATCTGTCTGTCTATTTATTAAGATCCTTTTTCTCAGGAAAAAGTGGAGGTATTAAGTTGAAATTGATATTAAAAACTTAGATCTACAGTCCCTTAAAGTTCTAAAAAAAATCAAGCTTCTAAGTCAACGAAATAAGAAAATACAGCCGTTTACGCCGCATATTTTGACACTCGCAAATAAATCAAAACCTACAGGGTACTTCCCGTTGACCTAGAATTGTGAAATTTGGCCAGAAGCAAGGTCTCACAGCACAAGTAAAGCAAAAAAAATAGTTAATTTGTAGATATATAACATAACAAAATTTAAATATGTCCCTGTGAAAATATAACAGGCAATATATTTTCGTTCTAAAAAATTAAAATTTTGTAACTAGTTTGACATATTTTTTTTAATATCCTGTCTAAACAAATTTAAAAGTCTATGCGAATAAAGTCGTGGTCACAGCCAGTAATTAATCAATTTAAAAAAAGAAGAAATAACCATAAAAATAAAGTGACAAACGCATACCAAAGAAAAGTATAAAGTATTGTGTGTGCCAGGAAAGGCAAATATATTGTTCGCCTCTATGTAGTGTTCTATGGAAGCGGGATTCCTAAACCTTATTCATATTCGAGTGCGGTGTGCTTCTCCGTTAAAACTGCATAGTTTTACTGCTGCGTCAATGCAGCGTGGATCTAATTTGTATGGGTGTTGTCATTCTTGTAACATAGCAACAGTGTTGATGATATATTATCGCATCCACCCATTATTTAAAATCATCAGTGATGATTGTATGATTTGGATTACCTCCAGTAACTTTTGTGATAGACCTTGACGTACTTATATATAGTTGGCTATCAATATACGATTATCTTATATACTAGCTGCGCCCACGATTCTACATGCGCAGGCCACTGAACAATTTATCGATGCCAATTTTATAAGTATACTTCTAATCTTGCATCCAAGCTCAAAATAAAATGAAAAAAAAACAGAAACAAACAACTTCTATTACACCTACTTTACTTTCAGCAGTTAGGTTCACTGCAACGAAATTTTCCCATAAACAAAGTTACCAATAGGTCTATTAAGGTTGTGTGCATCAAAAAATTGCTGGATAGTTACAAATACTGACAATAGATTAAAATTTTGGACACTCTGGGAAACCATGTAAGTTTATATCCAGTACATAAAATATCGAAAAATTTGACGTCCAAAAGACGACCAACAACGACGTCTGCCTCATGCATCTGCCTGCATTTGGTTTGCTTATTTAAGCAAGCTTAAAGCTAATTGTTATAGTTACATGGTGAATATTCCTTATACAATACAATATATTTCCCCAAATTGGTTTTGAAATTACCAAAATAATCATGAACAAACAAAATTCATTGTAATCGAAAATAAATTCTAATTGACGATTTATTTCAAATTTGTGTACGATTATTTATTTTACGTCCACATTTTTAAATTAAATATTAAGTTGTATCACAACGTCATGATAGTTGAGCAAAACTTTTTAACAATAAATAAATTAACCGACTTTCGATAACTACCGAAAAAGAAGCGCACTGAAAAAGTATAAATTAATGAAAATGCCAGTACTGAGTTGAATCTTTTGCGGTACAATACAGTTTTTGCACATAAATAAATTTAGAAAATACTGGTACTGTTAGTGATTTTTATAATCGCATTCGTAGGTATATTCACAGACGAGTGCTACAGTACAAATCTCTAACAGTCAAAATTCAAAATTTATTTACGTTTGGAAACGATATTATACCGCAAAAATTCCAACTAAGTACTTGTATTTTTATTATTTTATACTTTTATGTTTGACTATTATTCAGTGGTTATTTGAACTTAATTCATTTTTTTGTTAAAAAGTTTTATTTTTCCATATTTAGTGCCGGTGTTATCAAGAATGTTACGAAATGACAAAGTATTCATTAATATTTTATTTATAAAAATCGAAACTGACGTTTACGGCGTTTAATGAAGCTAAATATATTCACACCATATATTCTTTCATACATGCACGCCTGCAAGCAGAATTCCGAACTAATGGGTTCATTATTCGAGAGCTGGGCATCAAACAAAGACCATCAAATACAGTACAAGTTTGTATTCTTTCTTTGAACATATAACACGGCGATGCGAATCCATAGATGGCCTAGTAGTGCAGGGCAAAGTAGAAGGCATCAGACCACGCGGCAGATTACCAATGAGGTGGAAAGATCGAATAAAGAAGACCTTCAACAGACCACTGCACGTATGTACAAGTAGAGCGAGAGTTCGCGAGGAGTGGCCTCGCATTGTGAAACAGGCCACTAATGTCGACGTGACGTCCACGACTCTCTGCAAAGAGTGTAACGACAAAGAAGAAGATATACTTAACTACCTATTTACTTCATTATTTCTTGTTCATGTCAAGACAAGTTATATGAATCCCAACTCGATGAGTTTCCTCCTTCTCACTGAAGAATTCTAATCTCCACATTTCAATCCCTTCGTTGTACTCTGATTTTGCTTTATCATTGAAAGAGGAACTACGTGTGGATTTTTACAGTATATTTATACAGTTTAATATTTTTAAACTAAAGCTTCTTTACGCACGCTTGACTTGGGGAGTAAGCTGGTGAATGCGTGACGAGAGCGTTATGAAAAGTGTAATCGGGCGAGGCGAACGGAAGTTGAGAGGGAGATATAAGTTAGTGAAGACAGACAGAGAGAGAGTTACGTTTCGTATATTAATGTGGGGACAAGAGAGAGAGGTGCGAGCACACATTTTCTTTCTCTCTTTCTCTCATAGCCAGTTATGTTTCGTATATCTAAGACACAGTGCCAAGCCTATTGTCTGTATCACACTGTAGGAGCAAGAGAGAGCAGTGCGTGCGCACATTTTCTTTCTCTCTTCCTCTCATAGCCAGTGCATGAAATATATATATATATATATATATATATATATATATATATGCAAGTTTGCTAGCGTTACGCGAACGGTGATTTTTTTATTATTTTGTAATTTCATTTCGTTCTTGAACAATTTTATGAATTATTATTTTGTTCAATATATTAAATATTACTATATATACGTTTAAAGTGAATAAAATTGTAAATTCATTTTAATGTTCATATTTTGTCAATTTGAAGTTTTACTTCAGTCGTGTCGTCTAAAGCACACTCGTTTTTTTATTTACAGTTTGTGCATTTCAAATGATAATTAATTCTTGTTTTATGTGTATTAATTTACAGACATGCGTACATGTCTTCAGTCCTACCCTACTTATATATACATGCTTATAAAATATAATATTGTGTATAATGTAGCCACATGTAGCAAGTATCAATTTAAACAGACATTCTCGGTAATTAATGGTCAGATCCCCTTCAAGTATTTGATGGAGGGGTGCATTTTGCTAAGTGCATGGCGTATTCTATATACTGCAATTATTTTGTACATACAGTCTATGTATGAGAAGGACTGTAAATAAAAATATTGTCAAGAGATGGTTTGTTTGCTTACCTTAAATATTTGCTAACATCTATGCACTAACCAACAATAACATTAAAGCTGAAAATTTGTTTGTTTATTCGTTTGTTCGCCTAATCTTAAAAATCACGCGTCTGTTTTTTTCAAATTTTTTTTGCAGAATGCGTTCAATAGAGACGTACGGCAAAAATGTTACATCCAATAGTGACATTTAGTGCCAATTAACGAGTTTGTCCAGCAGAATTAAATATTTTCATATCGTATGAATTAAAAGAATACTATAGAAATAACATTATACATGTATGATGCTACTCAATGTTTGCTAACCTTCTTCTCTGCTAAAAACACACAGAGATTACAAGCATAAAAAGAAGAATGTAACGTCAATAAAATTAAATACTGTTATGTAATACAACAGTATTTAATTAAACTTTCTAAGTAAAAGTAAGTTTTGTGATACATAAGTTATAAGTAAGTTTTGTGATACATAAGAAATAAGTAAGTTTTGTGATACATAAGAAATTTAAGTTTTGTTATACATAAGTTATAAGTAAATACATAAGTAAGTAAGTTTTGTGATACATAAGAAATTTAAGTTTTACATACATAAGTAAGTTTTGTGATACATAAGAAATTTAAGTTTTGTTATACATAAGTTATAAGTAAACGTAGCATGTGTGTAAGAAAGTGGAAACATTTTGCTACCCCAGCACCCTGTTTTACCGACTTTTTCTGCATTATTTGTGAGCGGGGCTAACAGATGTCGTTAGGATCACGTTAATAGGAAAATAACATCGGGTCTCACACGGTTGTTTTAGTCCCAGTGCCTATAACGCCCGTACGTATCACACACGATCAGGACTCTCAGCCAGATTTACTGACAGTTAAGAACATATTTTGTCCGAATACTTTACGTATCTTTCTCATTAACTGTCAGTCGAGTCGGAACAAGAGTATACTTTACCGACTGTGCCTATTTGGTGGAATAGGGCACAGTCGGTAAAGTAGACTCTTGTTCCGACTCGACTGACATTTAATGAGAAAGAGATATACGTTTTTAACTGTCAATAAGTCTGACTGACAGTCTTGACCATTTGTGGTGCATATGGACGTAAAGAGGTTACACTTCAAACATTATTCTGCATTTGTTTAAATAATGCTATATAAAGTCGATAAGTATTTTTTTTCTTGCTAAAGACGATAGTTTATTTAAAAGAGTATATTTTTAATAAATGTGCTTGAAATATATTTCACAACATTATCAATTGACAGATTGGGTAATCGACTGAAATTAATTATATGTTTGCTTCATTTATCTGCTGTGCTATGTGTGAGTCACGGTGACCAATTTGACCCGTCATGTCTCGGAATATTTTTCAGTGCTCGGCTAAATTTGTTTCGTAATCAACGCCTCAAATTTGTTTGTAATCAAATAAAATCATTATTTATGTAGCAACTAGCTAACCTGGCAAACTTCGTACCGCCTCAGAATTAATAAACATTGTGTTAACTTATTCACTGAATTAAATTCAGTTTTTTATTAAGATAAAATGGAAACTCAAAATTAATTAAGTACAATAAATATAATTTTCAAATACCAATTATAATTTTCGTCCAATTATAATTTTCGTCCGTGTGTGCAATTTATGATACATTTTCTTCTTTTTTCCTGTAATTTATGACCTATTACGTTTTATAGTCATTTAAATGATTTATGATTTTCTAACTTTTCGAATGCGCGAAGAAACTTCTCAAAGTCGAGACAAAAAAAAATATTCATCGAAATCAGTCCATTCTTTCTCGATATTAAACAAGCCATTTCATACAAAATATGTGGGAAAATGAATTTTCTTCATAAAATGTTTTTCATGGATTTTTCCAATATTTTATTTTATTTCGGGGCGGAGACAAATTCAATATATCAAAGATCATGAAAATCGGTCCAGCCGTTCTTGAGTTATAAATGATGCAACTAATCCGACTTTGTTTTAAATATATAGATGCAAATTCAAATTCACCTAAGAGAAACAAATAGACTTTATTCTGTTAAAATAAAGAGATTTTTTTTAATTGCGTTATGCTTTGCGACTTAGTTTCTCAGTTGTAATATTTAACAATATTTAGACATTGAGCGACAGTTAGGATACGCATCAATATATAAAATACCTCCATAGATAACATTTGTTAGGTAATTAACTAATTTTTAAGGTTCCGTAGTTAAATTTCTTATAATATGCAAATTTTTGTATTATAATATGCTATATCTGTCCGTCTGTCTGTCATACAGTTTCTTTATTTTAAATTTGTCCACATGAATTCGTATATACTAATTTTGCTGCATACTGAGCTTCATAAGAGATATAAATTTTTCAATAGGATTTTTTAAATAAAGATGTGGTTCCTCATATATTTATTTTTTTTATTTGGAGGCGTTACTTTGGTGAAATCTATTGTTCAAAATAGATTGTAATATTTGAAATATAAGGTAATCTTGGAAAAAGTACGTAGTGAACAAGTGAATTCAAATAATTTCGCATTTTGTATCCATAAGTTTGTTTTATGAAATTAGTACGGATTTCGTTTTTGTGCACTCTCGAAAGGTTTTTATTATAATATAATTATAATCTAAGTATTATACGTAACCATGATTATATTAATGATGGAATCTTAAAAAAAAACCAAAAAATATATATTTTAAATTACTTTCTTTTCGGAATCGAATAAATAAAAAAATATCAATACACTTTATTTTGCGTTTTTTGCGTCAACTCTTGATTTTGTCAATTTGTAACGCTAATTTTAATAATTCTGTAGGGTTCTGTCTCTCAAAATTAAAAAAAAACGAAACTCGCATGCGATTACCAGGTTGTTCGCCCGTTCGTCCGTTTGTCACAACCTTTATTCTCAGAAAGGACTCGAGATATCAAGTTGACAATGTCGTGTAAAAAGAAATGGACCTTTAAAGTATATTTTTTATCAATACTCACTTATCAACAAAATACAGGGCACTTCCGGTCAATTTATAATCTTGAAAGTTTGCGTTTTGGGAAATCTAAGCACAAGTAAAGGAAAACTCCAAAAAATCTATAATTTATAAAACTATCTGCAATTACATATTTTTAAAATTAGTTTGTTTTTACGATAAAATATATAGTAAACAATATATTTACATTATGAAAAATTAATATTTGTAAACGGTTTAATCAGAAATACTATATACGCTTAAATGTTTATAAGGGTCTAAATATGTATGGAACTTTGATAATACTTGACAGGTATTTTTAGAAATAACTGACATTTCAGAATGATTAATTAACTTGATTCTGAACTGCAAGGAAAACACATTTTTTTAGTTTCAGTTGAAAGTTTCAATATTTTTCCTTATCCTGTGTACGCATTTTGTCCTGTAACTTCGACCACAAAAGGTGGCTTCTTAAATTGATTACAGAAATAGAACACCGCACGCTCTGCATTCCGTACGATCTTCCCATAGACACAGCGCTCGCATCTATGTTTGGAGACATCTCTTTTTAGGCGAAAAGACACACGACACCATTCACAATGATTATTTTTGGTCTATTAAATTTATGGCCATAGTTTAAATCGTTAAAGTTAGTTTAATCTATGGCTTTTTAAATTTTTTGGTCGCATCATTCATGACAGAATTACTGCCGGTAAATACTGTGAATGTCCGTTTGTTACTTGGTAATATAAGAATAATTTATAGAGGTTTTATTTCATATTAATTTATTTAATTCGATGTTTGAAATGAGTAGGAGAAAAAGTCACGTTTCAGAGCACACAAATGACACGAGGGATGTTCAAAAAATGTTGGTGTTTGAATGATAGTATTAATTGAGGTAAATGCTGTTAATTAGTGCATAAGGAAGATAATCATTGCGAACGTAAATACCAAAATTGTTGGGAATGAAAATTTTTTTAAACGCACCATACGCACTTTTTCTGAATAGAGAGTTGATATGAGATTGTGTGGTAGTTGGAATAAAAGGATAAACTTTAAAATATAAGAGGTAAAAAAATTTTTCGATAACATAACTATTAACAATACTTGTTTATAAACAACATTTTTCATTTTGTTATCTATGGTATTTATGGACAAATTTTTCGGATTTCCTACTTGAGAGCAAGCTACGTATACGTTAACGGTGAGAAAATCAGGATTCTTTTAGGTTGATGCCGCAATGTTTTAAAGTTTGTCCTTGCACTTTGTAAATAATTTTAATAGAAATTTCAGTATTTTAAATTGGAATGGCAGTTCAGTAGAGATCAGTGGTATTCTGGGGATAAATAATGTGTGTCCTTTGTCCTTTCCGATCATAAGTTTGGCTTCAATGATGTTATTCGATAGCTGTTTGACGATCATCCTTGTTCCGTTACATAGTTGTGGTGAGTTGAGATTTCTGAATAGTATGATTTCAGTCAATGGCATTTCTGGTCCGGCAATTCTGTAGGGAAGTTGACACTTACTTCAACGTTTACCATCTTGTCGACAGATTTGTATATTCTCTTTAAACCGGGAATTTTATATTGAATATTAAAGTTGAAATCGTCGAGGATATTATTTTTAGTTACCAAAAATGACCTTTGAAATGGCCACTCCGGATTGGTGTAGTGATGAACAATGGTTGGATAAATTTGGTCGATGAGTTCGTTCTCAGTAGTGGCTTTGTTGCAAAACTCACTATCGAATTCAATGAGGCGGTCGTCTGGTCAGTAGGATATGTGCCTTCACATATTTGTAAAAGTTGAAATAAAAACTTCTTTAGGCGCACCTTACGAAACTGAGCCGTCACGCCCGGGACGGTGAATCGGGTAAAGTCGGCTCCCTTCAGCATCGGCCGAGCGAGTTCCCTGTTCGGATAAACTCGGCTTCCTTCAGCATCGGCCGAGCTAGTTCACTCTTGGGATAAACTCGGCTGTCTTCGGCATCAGTCAAGCGGGTTCGCTGTTGAACCCGGAGTACATTCTTTCAAGAATTACGTTCTATTTTTGAATAGTATTTTATCTGACTACGCGATTGTTATTGGATTTTTTATTTTTCTTTTCAATTATATCGTATGGGTCATAAGCACATGCCAGTGTTTTTTATAACATAATTATTTATTATGTATATTTATAATTAAAATTTCACAATGAAACCAAAGATCCATATTATTTTGCTTCTTTTCATCCGCCTGTAACAGTCTTATAAAGTTTCTGTTATTTTGGATTTATATATATGTAATTTTTTTCAAATGGAATATCCAGAAAATATTAGAAAATATTAATGGACATTTAAAATATAAGTGAGTTATTTTTTCGCATACCCATAGAATAGGAAATAATTACAAAGGTCCTTAAAATTTATATCGAGGTTTCATTTACCATTTTATTTTATGACTCCTTTACGAAATATTATGCTTTAAAGCAATATGTGCAAAATACATATAATTTTTTAAAAAAAATTTTGAAAATCTGCAGAAATTTTAGATTATAAGAGACCTAGCCACCTATTAACCCTAGTTTGTGCCTGTTCCGACATGAACTTGATTGTATATTTATTCGATCATTGGTCTTGCTGTAACGAACGAAGTAATCTAGGTATCATAAATCATTCTAATCCGAAAACAACAATGAAATCTTTAGACGGGGTATACATATGTTACCTACATACGGTACCGTTACCTATATACGGTAAAGAGACCGTATATAGGTAACTAACAATCGCATACTTAAACAATAACAATAGCGAACTCAAATAAAATACTATTCAAAAATAGAACGTAATTCTTGAAAGGATGCATTCTATATTAGACAGTGAACTCGTTTGGCTGATGCCGAAGACAGCCGAGTTTACCCGAACAGTGAACTCGCTCGGCCGACGCCGAAGGAAACCGACTTTACCCGGTTCAGCGTTACGTTCGGGGTGACGGCTCAGTTTCGTTAACTACTCAGAAAGAGTCCGTATGATGCGCCTAAAGAAGATTTCATTTCAAAAACATTTTGAACACCCCTGGTTTCATTTGTGTACTCTGAAACGTGACCTTTTTTCCTAATCATTTCAAACTTTGAATTAAATGAATAACATAAAATAAAACCTCTATAAATCGTTATTATAATGTACCATTACCTATATAAGCTGCCTATATACGTTAGATCTTATTTTATTCAATTTAATATTATCAATTCATATTGATAATTCTGGCGATGAAGATTGGGTGACAGCAATTTTTAAGCGTTTTTCCCGAAAAACATTTAAAAAAAAATTCATCATATCTATTGTTGAACTCATACCTCAATAAGTTTTCATTTGATACTCTACGCCTTTATTTAACCCTTGAAATTGACCTCAAAGTCAAAATTATACTTTCTATACTACATGTCTATAATTGGGCCACCATGATCTGTCTTCCATTTGAGAAATTCCATTTGAGAAATACGTGTTGTTCTTAAACCTACCGCGTAATAACCAATGTACTGCCCCTTGTTGATTATTAAGTATGAAGACTTCTCCATCACAAACTCATTGGGAGTTATTTTTCCAAATTTTCAAGTCTTTAAGTATCTTGATTTTCGGAATATTTCTTTTTAAACCACTTGGAGGATTGACATAAAAAATGCGGCCTTTTAATAAGGAGGATGGCTTCAGGTCGTCGTTTCTCCGATGCCAATTAAACAATTTTCACCAAATTAAAAATTTTAAATAACCAAAATCGGTATCTGAACCCTGTCCTCAGATAATGGGAATTCTAATTGGAAGTCCCAAGTCTCATTCAAATAACTCTAACCTTTCGGAAGTTATTTTAGATAATTCAGGTTTCTAAACTTTTCAACCGTTTTTCACCAAATTTATATTTCTGAGAGGAGACGGGGGATCTCTCATTTTTTTAGTATTTTTTGAAATCCTGAAATTGTCACAAATAATCTATCTCATTTGGATCTCGTCATCGACCACGTAGTGATTATCCCTGGGGTAAATAGTTAGACCGTGAATTGAATTCTGAACATTTTCGTAAAAGGTATAGTAAATCTGAATTTCCTGCATTTTATACGGTAACCAGCTGTATCCTACTGTTCTACGTGCGTAGAATATTTAAATTATTTTGCCCTTCTCCCTCACCTCCTCCCGCTATCACTAAACATCTCCGCTTCCTTTACCCAACGACTTCGGCCACCACAGTCCAGGGTATACCGCGAACAGTAATATTGGTAGGAACACTCAGGTTGATCAGTCAATTAATAAGCTGGTGTCTCTACCTCCCATCGTCTACGCAGCGTTCACCTCTTCTATTTCATCTCTTTCTGTCGTCCTAATCCTCAATTAACAATGTAAATCTTTCTGTTATTCTAACGATCAATCAGAAATACAAAAGGTAATTCTTACAAATTGTACCACAAAGATATATTCTACAATCTTTCTTGAAGTACAGACTTTCTAATATAGGTTGTCCAGTGGCAGATTTCAATGTTTGAAAAATTGTAAATAAAAAAACTACACCTCTAATACAAAGTAGGTTTATTTTAACTTTATAACAACAAATGCGGATTTCATTTTTTAAAAACCACGTTTTCCAAATGGCGGCTATCGAGTCTGACACACTCTTAGAGTCTAGCACGCAAGTTTTCAAAAACGCGTTTGCAGAGCGACTGGGGTATCCTACTGACTTCGGCTCGAATATTTTCTTTAAGTTGTGTCACAGTGCTCGGATTGGTTTTGTAAACAACGGATTTTAAGTATCCCCATAAGAAAAAGTCATATGGGCTTAAATCGGGTGACCTAGGTGGCTACGGTACGGTACCGTTTCGGGATATGTTTTTTTCTGGAAATAACTGCCGCACTGCATTCATGGACACATTGGCAGTGTGAGTTGTGGCCCCGTCCTGCTGGAACCATGTGTTTTGGTTGAAGGATGGACTATTCTGTAGTTCTACTCTGAAAAAGTCATTTAACATCTGGGCATATCTCTCCGAATTCACAGTTACAGTTTGGCCACGTTGATTTTCAAAGAAATAAGGCCCTATGATTGCATATGCAGACATGGCACACCAGACTGTTACTTTAGGCTTATGTAAAGGCTCTTGATGCATTTGTCTTGGGTTGTAGACATCCCAGTAACGAAAGTTCATCCCAGTATTCACATATCCTCCAATGTGAAAGTGAGCTTCGTTACTAAAGAATATGTTGCCCATCCGGGTAGCAGTACGAAATCTCAATAACATCACCTCCGCGTAAGTTTTTCTTAATTCAAAGTCAGAATCGTGTAAATCTTGAACAATTTGAATTTTATATGGATGGAACTTGAGCTTTTTTCGCATTATTACCTGTAAAGTTGATTTCAGAATTCCCAATATCGATGAACGTGTACGCAGTGATAAACGGGGATTTTCAACGACAGAAACCATAACACGCTCGACATTTTCATCCGTGGCTACCAATGGTGTAGGTCCTGGCCTGGGCCTATTTAATGTTGATCCTGTAGCTCTGAACCTTGCTACCCATGACTGAATGAGGTTGATCGATGGTCCATTACGTAATCGACGAATACTGTAACGATTATTAAATCGATGGCGCGCTACAGACAGCGAAAATCCACTCGAAATGTACGCCTCGACGGCAAAAGCGCGGTGCTCTCCACTCCACTGTTCCATGGCTACTAAAACATCCGCACCGCTTGCGCTTCTAACGACGCCCCCCGCGCCCCTCTTATATGTTGCGTTCAGAAACTATGTTTGTTCAAACTTTGAAATCTGCCACTGGACATCCTGTATAAAAGAATTTCAACCCCCTTCACAGGGCGTAAGAAGTGCAGGTGGGTACTGCCATTTTCTTCTAATTTATTTGGGGAGAGTAAGGCGGAAAATATGAAGAGAATTTGTAGGAGCATAAAAATACATATACATACAAGCATTTAGTTTTATGTATAAACATTTCTGTCAATTAAAAAAACTGTGCGCATCGGCTCCGACGCGCCACTGGATTTTACTCCTTAAGTACGATTGTGTAAGAATGTGTGAGATAGGTAACATTGTATGTAAACATCAATATCATTAAACGTAAATGGAAAATTCCTTAATAAAAAATGCTGACAATATAATTATTTTCAAGTAAAACACAAATTAACATGATCAAATTTGTACAACAAAATTAAAAACATTTAGTAACGTCAGACTACGAAGTTAAAATTGAAACAGATTTTTAGATTACATCTTGATATAAGCAAACGATAGTAAACTATGTGTGTCACATTCCGTCATTGCGATTACGCCATAAGAAAATGCCAATATACCTGTCATTGCGATGACGCCATTAGAAAATATCAAATATATATATATATATATATATATATATATAATTCTAGAAATGCGCAGAAATATTGCACGGAGAGGCCACCTAACGGTACACTTGTTTTAACGCTCTGAGCTTCTGATTTTACTCGTCACAAATCTTTATACAGGGCGCTATATTTGAAAATCTATTCTTAAGGAGTAAAGTCCAAAAATGACTTGATACTTTGAAACAAAATTTCTTCTTAATTGTAATATATATATACGTATTGGAATGGTGAAAAAACATGAAGATAATATCTATTTTTAAGGTTGCCCCACCATTGTTGGGGCAAATACTTTAAAAAAATTCTGCAACGATAACGATAGACATAATCGTTACGTAACTATGACTATGTTTTTGTCTGGCATGATTTGATGGAACATTTGTTGGAAGTTTTTTACTGATAATTGATGTTATAGTTCACGTAAAGATAGTTCACGTCCCGCGTTAGTCTTAGTCATCAGCCTTGGTCGTGTTTTAGTTACTGGTTTGACTCTTATCTCGTCAATGGAAATTTTAAACTTTGAGTTTAGACACAGTGAAATTTTAAAAAAATGCGCCAGTTTACATTAAATCAAGTATTAGTTGGATAACATGTTGATTCTATTAAATGGCGGACAGTGAAATTTATTAAAAAATAAAACAAAAGTTGGCGCAGTATAGTCAAAACATTCTAAACCATATATTGAAAAACTGGCTAAGTGTAAGTCTAGCTCTGTCCTTAGTCCTTTGGAAAATTACTGTATTTATCGTAAGTCGTTATCAATATGAACTCCTAGTTCAATAAAGATTTAATAATACCTAAAATAACAAATTAGATGCAATATTTATATTATTGTGAATATTTCAACCATAAGATTGTGAATATCTCATCTCATTCGTATTATCGGGAATATCTAAGTACCTAAAATGAGTAAGTAGAGGCGACATTTATATTATCGTGAATATCTCAATCCTAAGATCCTGAATATCTCAACCTTAAGATCTTGAATATCTCAACCCATTTATATTATAGTGAAGTATCTAAAATACCTAAGTAGAGGCGACATTTATATTACCGCGAATATTTCAATCCTAAGATTGTAAATATCTCAACCCATTTATATTATTGTGAATATCAAAGTACCTAAAATAATTAAGTAGAGGCCACATTTATATTATCGTGAATATCTCAATCCTAAGATCGTGAATATCTCAACCTTAAGATCCTGAATATCTCAATACTAAGATCGTGAATAACTCAACTCACTTATATTATTGTGAATATCTGAGTACCTAAAATAATTAAGTAGAGGCGATATTTAAATTATCATGAATATCTCAACCATAAGATTGTGGATATCTCAACCCTAAGATTGTGAATATCTCAACCCATTTATATTACCGTGAAAGATCCTAAGTACCTAAAATTACTAAGTAAAGATGACATTTATATTATCATGATATCTCAACCCTAAGATCTTGAGTATCTCAACCCATTTATATTATACTGAATATTTAAGTATCTAAAATTACTAAGTAGAGGCGATATTTATATTATCGTGAATATCTCAACCCTAAGATTGTAGTGTCATTTATATTATAGTAAATATCTCAGAAACTACGAATATAAACCATCTAAAATCATTGTTCTAGTTTTCCGATAACCTTTGCACAAACTTCTTAAGACATTGTTTCTTTATAATTTTAAGTTATATAGTTTTGGAAATGGGGGGGATACTTTTATATATTTTTGACAGCCCACCTGAAGATATTGTAATATATATATATATATATATATATATATATATATATATATATATATATATATATATATAATATATATATAAAGATCACGGAAAATAAAAAAATTAAGTTCCCATAATTTGTTTATTAATTCTTAGCTTCCAATTTAAGCCAGTAAATAAAATTCAATTTCCGTTAAAGAAAAATGTTTTCGTATTGTTTGTCTGTTATCACATGACATAAAAATTATCAAGTGAAGTTAATAAAATTCTCATTAATTATCAGGTTAAAGTTCAGGGTAATGTGTAAATAACATATGTGATTACATTTTATCAACAATGGTTAAGCTTAAAAAATGTCGAGAAAATTATTTTCAATAAAACATTTTGAAGTCTAATGATATAGAATTATTAGCACTGTGTTAGCACACAACTATAATACATATAATTTACAACTTCAAGGGATCCAATAATCAGGTTAATTTATTTTTGGTTTTTTTATTTTGGTACTTTGTTCGTTTATAATTCTAGAATTAACCACTCTAATTTAAGCAGCGACAAAGCAAATGTTTATTAAAATTACATTTTTTCTATTATTCCTAAATTTTCCATCTAATAATCTGCTAGAAAAATAGGGGAAAGGGAAACTATCTAGCGCCATTTCTTAGTAGCTATAAGAGTATCTACATGTTTAACGAAGAGCGAAGATGT
Organism: Druceiella hillmani; assembly: GCA_039881145.1. NCBI lineage: Eukaryota > Metazoa > Arthropoda > Insecta > Lepidoptera > Hepialidae > Druceiella > Druceiella hillmani. The sequence goes on along the minus strand of JAYKKI010000071.1, from coordinate 10,434,137 downwards.
TGTAGACAATATTAAAACACATAGATAATATGAAGATGTTGTAGACAATATTAAAATAGATAGACAATATGAAGATATTGTAGACAATATTAAAACACATAAACAATATTAAGATGTTGTAGACGATATTAAAATAGATAGACAATATGAAGATATTGTAGACAATATTAAAACACATAGATAATATGAAGATGTTGTAGACAATATTAAAATAGATAGACAATATGAAGATGTTGTAGACAATATTAAAACACATAGATAATATGAAGATGTTGTAGACGATATTAAAATAGATAGATAATCTAAAGACGTTGTAACCAATATTGAAATAGATAGATAATATGAAGACGTTGTAGACAATATTAAAATATACAAGGAAGTTCAACGAAACTTTTTGGTAATTATTACAGTTTGTTGTTGTGGCCAGTTTTCTGTGGCAAAATCGACTATACATATTTCAAAAAATAATTATACACGGTCATTGTGGTGTATTTACAAAAAAAATTTAGAATGTATGTAGTTAATTATCATAATTTGCATGTTACAAGCAATCTTACATCACAAGATTTTGCTGCAGAGTTCTGTATTTGACTACAGCACAGATAAATTAAAACCGGAAACACGCTTAGTAATTTATCTAGAAAGTCCAATTGTCTATAAAATTTCGTCGCCGTGACGTGTTGGATTGATCACAAGGCATACTGCCTTTGACGGTGCAATGGACCACGAGGATCCGGGTTCGATTCCCGGCTTTTCGTTGAGCGAGGCTGGATTGGTGTTCTGGTTGGCTGTAAGGGATTGCTCTCGTAGCAATAAGTCCGCAATATGTATCAATTGTATACATTAAAGTACATAAATAAATAAATAAATTGACCATAAATATGTAAACAAACCTGTTAAGTATGCGTAGGATTCGAATTACATGTGTTCGGTATCCCTTTAGGTAAATATGCAAATTGGGATAATTAAGAGTATCTACATTGTATTTTTATCCTCACGGTTTCACTCGCATGAAATTCGGAATAAGAAAGTAATTAGATTTTTTAATAGTCTAATTAGAAGTAATTAGATATGTTCCATACTAAATTTCATCGAAATCCGTCCAGTAGACTTCGCGTGATTGGCGAGCAAATTAACATAAAGACAGACAGACAAAAATTCTAAAAAACGGATGGCTTCTATTATTATGCTATATGCTAACTCAATCACTATTTTTTAAATATTTTCCATGTACAAAATTCACTCTGTTACAATTTTATTATTAGTATGTGTTACTCATAATTAATATTACTTTTCACTAAATAAATACATTGCCTAATTTCTCGGGGGTAAACTATAACTTTATTGCCTATTTATTTTGGACATGTTAATGTAAATTAGCCAAAATAAATTTAATAAAGATTAAGTTTAGACTTCAGAAAATTCCATTGGCTGAAGTACCACCTATTAGCCACATACATTCTATTGTCAATTTCAGGCTTGATAATCCCTTTTTTATTATTTTCACTCTTATCTCTTGAATTACCTTTTTTTAAATATTTAATATACAAAATTTATTGCTTCTACGGTTTTACTGTATGTATAAATAGGGCTTTTTTCAAGATAAATAAATTAAATCGAATTATTTGCTCTCGTAAATTGTTTATCGATCTCTTTAAATAATATCTTATTAAATACCTCTTAATTTTTTTTTTCAGTTTAGACCATTTGTGTGTGCATTACATTTTTCACACATTAAAAAAGCAGATAGAAATACAGAGTACGTCTAAATTTCCATAGTCCCCGTTTTCGTGAGATTTCAACGAATATCGGAAATCGAAAAAAAATGTGAAAAATAGGAAATTGTGAAATTTCTATAAAAATAGACACAGAGTACGCCTAAATTTCCACTATCTTTGTTTTTGTGAGGTTTCAACGAAAATCGGCCCACAAGTCGTCAACGATAAAAGTATTTGTTTAAATGTTAATTACATGCAAAAGATTAAGAAATTATTATTCTTACCAACACATCCGGGTAACTGATAATCACACGCAAATCGAAGTAAATGGGAGTGGTAACTCCTTTTTTGGCTTCGAAATTTCCAAATTTCACCACATTTATATCAAACAACCTAACCGCCAACTCTCGTAGACGTTTTTCATTAGCTTTCATTATTACTTTTCACTAAAATTAAAAAAAAAAAAGAAGAAAATTTAATCTATGCCCGAATTATGGCGGTAGATTAAACGTCAGTCGGTTAACAAAATGGCGTCTGACTTCGTGTATTGTTTTTGTTTTAATTATAATTTGTTTTCAAGAAAAGTAACTTTTTATTTTTTAAAATAATTAAACTTTATTTTTGTACACATGTTATTTATTAAACTTTTAAACACTTTTTTTCTCAAATTTCAATTGTAAGAAACTATTATAAAAATTTCGTACGAAATTATATGGAACATGTGAATATAATCAAAAGAACTGAGAGTTTTATTTTAACTTCGTTTTTTTTTATATTTCGTTTTTAAATTTTCAGATTGTAACAGAAAAAAGTGACACTGCGATACGTTCAATAAATTTAAGGTAACTGAACGTATTTTGTAAACACTGCAATAAATGCGTATCGAATCGTTTTTTTTTATCGCTGCGTTTGTAACTGCGAGACCGGAGATAACTTTTAATTGGACAACCGCGTTGTTTATGAAGTAAATAAGCGATATGTACCTACTTCCCAGCTTTATCGTAAAAGTAATAGAGTGAAAAATATTTTTAACAATAATGTACCACTTTCTTTATTATCACATATTTACTTTAAAATGTTGTAGTTATGCTAATTTATTTGAAAGACTTCACACGTGTACATTTGATTTAATAATATGACGACTGTAGATCACGTTGCGCAACCTACATTATTTCAGTTAGCAAGTAAGCCAAGTTTTGAAAAAAAAATGTGACTAACCCCTGAGGCGTCCCTGTCCCAAATATAGAACGCGATGGCTAACGCCACTCAAACGTAATTAATAGTCGAGTAAAATAAAATAAGCATATAGACATTGTATTACATATCGTAGGAAAGAAAACTAAACAACATCAACTGCTAATAGTTTTGTTTACAGTTTACAGTTATTTTTTATCGAATTATTGACGTGAATACTTCTTTAAATTTGCTACCATACGGGGGCAATCCAAAAAACCTAATGATAACAAAATCGGAGGATACAGTTTGGCGTGGCAGTCCCGAATCTATCCTCTACATCAAAATTTAAAGTATACCACTGGATAGCTAAAGGATCAAATAATTCATTACGATAAGCGAGAACAGTGACGCATCGCGCGCGGTGGAGGAGAAAGCGCCGCCATTTTGAGGTTATTTTGCTGCGTATCGAGATTTGCAATTAGTATAACTTTTGATTCGGAAAGGCGACGATGTTCGTTTAAGTTTTAATCATCAGCTGTCATCAAAATCTATCGATTGTATATAAAACATTAGTTTAAAGTAGTGACAATGAATATAATATGATGTTAGAATAAAAAAATATTATCAAAAATATATATTTAAAAAATATAACCCGTTATACACATATATATTCATATACAACATACGGCCGTATCCATGACACAGCCACACCGCAAATTTTTTTGAACACCTTGAGTGAATGTGTTTTTTTTTAATTTTATGTAGTTATTATTGTTGTTATGTCTCTGTTGTACTTATTTATAGATACATTTTTGTAATAAGCAATATTGTTTTCCAAAATTTACAAAATATATTACAAGAGCGGAAAAAGGTGACTTTTTTCCGAAAAATGGTCATAATTTTATTGTGTTTATTTGAGTAAAAAATTCCCTCACGACAATGGGGAAATAATTTATTTATTATTTCTCTAAATTTTTTATATTCACAAGACGTTTGAAAAAGTTGCCGGCATTGTCGAATTGTGCTGGCATTAGGTTTGTTATATTGTTTATTTTTTTATGAAACATATTTATTTTTTTTATTATTAAAAACGTTATTTTATACCAATTTATAGAAGTATATAACATTTTTAGTGTATTTATGTTTATAAATAAGCAATACGTGTAATTTAAAAATTTTTATTTTTTGTTTTTTTTAGATTATTGCATTTGAAACTTTAGAAAGTATTCCAAATACGCTAATAACTAATATTTAGCACAAAGGACACGGAATTGTTATGAAAGTAATTTCAGTACTTTCAATTATTGTATTTTGCGGGAAGATATGAGATGACTCACTAAGAACTTAACGATAAAATAATTTTTTATTAGGATAAGTGACTTTTTTTCTTTACGCTTACGTTCAAATGTTGTTTACAGGTTTTTATGGTAATAACGGAAATTGCATTTAATAAAGAGTTTTTGTTTATAAGCCTTTTTCTCTAGAGACAGAGATATTTCTTCGTGATTTTTTACACTCATGATTACTTAATTATAATACAATTAAAAAAATGGATTATTTTTTAACCACACTTCTTTTACAATCACAAAGACAATAGTCAAAATTGAGTAACAAATTTCGGAGTTATATATTATTTGATCGGAAGCGGCTAAGCGGCTGGCGCAGTCTTGAGCCCGGATGCTCCAAGAAGAAAATAATAACAAAGATTCCGTTTTTTTTAGGCAAATTATATGCAGCCTTAATGCATATAATTTGTTGTAATAACTCAACTACTATAAGAGCAAAAGAAACAAAACGATTACGGACGTACGCAGGCTATACCGTTCATCACATAAATGCCTTCTTAGAAAACAACGAAACGTTCCACGTTCCATGCATTAAACTCATATTTCTAACACGTCATACTTTTGGACATGCTAATATTTCACATACTCTCATTTTCGCTTACTATATACAATGCAATATCTAGTCTGTCTAAACTCCATTGGGAATCGATATTTGATGCACACATGTTTATTCATTGTCTCTGAAGACCCGTAAGAAAAGGTTTTATAAGAATATAACAATAATCATAAGATTTTTATTTTTGTAACTTTTTGTTTAGTTTCATTCAAGTAAGTGGATAATCAAAATATTAAAAAAAGAACAGATCCCGGTATCTAACAAGTAAAACAATATTGAATATGACGAGTGTCTTATGTTGTGTAATCTCGACAAAACACACCAACTTGCGACAGACAAGTAAGTGTGCGTGCTGCGTACTGTAGTAATAGGTACATATACCTATTTTATAACAGGTATATGTACCTATTACTTTTACATACTTGTAACAGGATCACCCAGTACGATAAAATACTAACATCGCACACCTCTAGTTTGCTTTATGAATCTATTCTATGAATATAATAATTATCTCTATGATAAATGGTAGAAAAAGCAGACAAATGCCAATATGTTATATAGGGCTACCATTTCGTATGGACTAATGTCAAAAATGGGGTTGATGTACCATTTTCTGATATGAAATTACATTTTATTATACGTGATATGAAAATCAAGTTTGAAAAGATCTGTTTTTTCCCAAATTTTCGTTTAATCGTATATAATGTGGACGTTGACGTGTGCTGTACAAGCGTTATGAGGCCAAAAACTACCCGCAACATTAATCAACTAGTAGATCGTATCTGTCAATCTCCTCTTATCTCCAAAATTTGCCCGATTAAAAACATCAATAGCCATAAAAGCTATTGATGTTTTTAATCGGGTAATTTTTAGAGATAAGACTACGTTTAAATGTTCCTCGTGGCCAATCGTTTCATCTCGCCATTTGGCCTGTAATAATACATGCTCATAACGAATGCAGTGGCGTGCTACTTAATTGACAATGCCATCTGTTTCTTTTAAAAGTAAAAATCATAAACGTGCTGTTTTAGAATTGTTCGCCAGATGGCAGTACTTATTTTATTATTAATAAACATTTTAACTCAACAGCGTATATTTATTTACATATTAATAACATAGTATCATCATTATGACGTCATAAAACTCTAGGAGCCCGTCGAGGTATGCGAATTTTTGCACAAAGGTTAGATTAAATTAGAAATGATTAATATCAAATATTCAACTACGATGTTACCCGAACTCTCAAAAAACGCTGGCTACAGTTGGATTGAGACCTATCAGAGTAAAACAAGAATCTCAACTGCACGTGTAGACATGGAAATGTTAATAGCATCGAATCTCTGACACATTACATTCAATGATTTTATACTCAATAAACATGTTATACCCATAAAAAATAAACAAAAACCACCCAAGTTTGTATTGAGAATAGACACATTATACACATACAAAATAAACAAAAACCGTCCAAGTTCGTGTTGAAAATAGACACATTATACCCATAGAAAATAAACAAAACCGCCCAAGTTCGTGTTTACAATAGACACATTAAAGCCATAGAAAATAAACAAAAACCTCCCAAGTTCGTGTTGAAAATAGACACATTATACCCATAGAAAATAAACAAAAACCCTCCAAGTTCGTGTTGAAAGTAGACACATTATACCCATAGAAAATAAACAAAAACCGCCCAAGTTCGTGTTGAAAATAGACACATTATACTCATAGAAAATAAACAAAAACCACCTAAGTTCGTGTTGAAAATAGACACATTATACCCATACAAAATAAACAAAAATCGCCCAAGTTCGTGTTGAGAATAGACACATTATAACCATACAAAATAAACAAAAACCGCCCAGGTTCGTGTTTGCAATAGACACATTATACCCATACAAAATAAAGAAAATCCGCCCAAGTTCGTTTTGAAAAACTAGGGTTTCGTAGTTGGACACATGCCATCGTGAACCGACGGTATGAAAATGGTTTTCAACACGATCACCTAAGTCACTATCTACCACCGTAACCAACTACATGTCATAAGTTGTTCAACTATTATTCGTAAACTAGTAGAGCCTACTTAGCTGTGCTAATTTTTCATTTCTTTTTGTTATGTATTATAAATGCTTTTTAGTTACTAAAAGTAGCGGTTTACTTAAACAAAATAAAATTATACTCTACAATTACTGAGGTTTTCAAATACTTAATCGGTAGTGGTCACCATACCTACCAGAAATATTGTAGTCACCATCAGAACTCATTGCCTTCTCAATGGAAAAAAAACTGATCCAATTCTTTTATCCAATCTCAGTTTTACCATTTTTATGTTAAAATTTTGCTCGACAAGTATTCAATTTTCTTTAATAGAAATTCGAATCTATTCGCTGTATTTCTTCTCCCCTGATAAATTTGATTGATCATGTAATCCACTTAATTAGGTTTTCATATTTTTCTCGACTTCAGGAGCTCATTTCTTTCTGCAATATATTATTAGTGTCCTTGAAATTAGTTAACATATCACAACCTTCGTTAGGCTGGTTTAAATTATTTACGTAGCTGGAAATATGCTCTCAAGCATTAGATATCTGTTCTTAATGGACTAATTTGGTAGTTGGCCTGTCGCAAGATATTATAGTCAAATCGTTTTTGAAAATGTAGTCAATTATCACTTATATTTAGTTGATTTAAACATTTATACGCCTACCCATCTTCAAATTTTTGAATTCTGATCTTAATCTGGTAAGTCGATGGGCTCAAAAGACTTTTTAATTCAATCAAGTCTCGGGTCATTGTCATCAATAGCGAGAGACTTTTTCGTAAATAAACATATATGATTTAATACAAACGTCATTATGTTATTCTAGGCTAATATTTCCTAACGGATTTCTACATACCCTTTACATCTAGGGGAAACACCCAAATATATTTTTTAAACTTTTTAGGCGTTATAAATATGTACGCCCAATTTCAGCTTTATAGTACTACTACTACTATGAAGAGGTTTATGAGGATCCTTCTTTGGCTACGGAACCCTAAAACTATGGTCCCCAATAGAACTTGCAAACTAAGATGACCGAGATAGAGAACCTACGAAGTCACGTATGTTAAGGAGGCAGTGGTATTGAAGTTGAAACAAATAACTTCTCAATTTTCGAAGACCACTTTTTTTTTTACCACTATACCTGTCTATATAATATATATATATATATATATATATATATATATATATATATATATATATATATATATATTATATATATATATATGTATGTATATATATATATATGTATATATATATATATATATATATATATATATATATATATATACACATTCATTGATTACATTTGCCTATCTTTCATAGATTGAGCGACGCATAACGAAATACATACAACCTCAGTGTATTTTTATACAATTTACTGTAATGATCAGTGCGATCTTGGCTCAGACTTTACACATGGGCTCATTAGGCCATAGTTCAGGGTTCTCCTCCCAGGAAGTCCTTGTGACAGAGCAACTAGTGTTTGATGAACTAATCAATAAAACAAAACCTCTTTTCCCTTTTTTTACTTTAAAATTTAAGTGCAATCTGCACTGAGAAAATTACAGATGAGACCATTTTCATATTTCCCAAAGTGTTTAATTCCAAAATACCACACAACTCGCATGATTGATATTTTTCCTTTGCATACTTAAAATATTAGTTTTAATATTCGCCTTGGAAAACGTCTACATTTTGTTTTTTGTGCTCTTTGTCCAATAATTCCTGTATTAATGTATTTTCTTCCACTGGATGCAATAAATTGTAAAATATATTAATCACACCATTTTGGTGCACGAGATTGCTCAGCGCACGAGCGATATGTTATGGGTTAGTTCACGTAAAGTAAACTGTTGCTACGGTAGATACTGTATTGCTGTTTCAATACAACGTAATACGTTTAAAAAAAACGTATTAAAAAGAATGGTCGCAGTAGTAAAACTGATGGCATTGAGCAACCTTTTCTTTCCTACAAACAACAACATCCTCGGTTCTCCCAATAACAGTTATTATGGAGATTTATGGAGTTAGTAAGAGATTGTGACCAATTTCCCGCAGACACATTTCAAATGTAAAAATAGCATTGAGGATCTTCTTATGCACACAAACTGCAATGCAAATGAAGGGATTTGGTCACCAAGTCAAATCTTCTCTCAAAATTTCAAAGATAAAATTTAGAAATACTCTTTAAGAAAAATAGATAAGTGTATCCGCCGATATATATAGCAAGTGACGGGGTCAAAGAGATTGATTTTGAAAAGAAACTATTTCTGATTCTTCATGATTTTTATAATTTTGTTGTCTGTTTCTCCATGATTTTGGAATTTTGCAAATCAAAAGCCCACAAGATGATCTCTCGTGTCATTGTAATTGTTTGTAATATGTCTACAATTTTCCAAAATATTAAAAATTAAATATTATTCTAACGATTATATGATATATTCTCTAGATTGTAAGATTAATATGTGCATATGCAGAGATACTTTACAATGAAACTCAACTGACCGAATTTGTTTACTATTCCAATAGCTATTTTGTATACTCTTATGTACGAAAGCAACATGTTTACTGGGTAAAGGGTCAACTTTACCCAGTAAACATGTGCCTAACGAAACCAGCAGTAATGATTGTACACAGTAACAGAAACAAAACTGTGTTTATTCATTCTTAGAATGGTCGGCACTCGTAAAGATAATTTCGGAGTCCATGTGAGCCTATTGGTAATAAATATATACTTAGTGATAATAAACAATAAACAACTGTTACCATCCAAACAACGTCTTCTCTTTCGTAACAGAGAATGGCGGGTTCGCTACAAAGGGTGTGAATCAGCGCATGGGTTAAAAGGGAAACGAACCAAGATCAAGCAATATTTACGTTATAGAGAGTTTTCCCTTATAAAGAATGTCATTATAAAGAGATTACACTGTAAATCTGATTAATGTTAAATCAACGTCGGTGGGCTGGGACGCCAGTGCGGGCGTGTGAGGTTTCGTAAACGAAGTGCAGGTATTGGAATGCGTTTCGGACACGCGATACGCATCTAGTTTATTTATAAAGTGGGCTGATCTTCTCTCCGTATGCAGCGTGCACTCCCGATATAGATACAGAAGAAGCCCTCAGAGCGTTTCCCGGTACGGCGGGGCGTTTTCTATATCCAGCCGCTTCAGGTGTGAAGTTTTAGCATTTTAATGTCTATTTGAGTCTTTTTCTCCGTGTTTTTCGTAGTCAAACTGGGGTTTACATTTTTGCCATGTCCATCTGTCTATATGTTGATGTGTATGGCAAAACTGTTGTACTCGCAGACGAATAAAAGGCTAAAATATAAAGCCGAAATTCGGGATGGTTTCACATATTCATAAAGCCTAAAAAATTATGAAATGTAGAGTGAGATGTACAGTGAGGGTGATATTTCTTCGTTTACCACATCGTGTAGGGTGGATGTCATGATCTTTCAAAAATATTGGAGTTTGTGATGAACACTTTTGCAATACGGAAATCCGTTTACGAAATATTAAATTTTAAATTGGCCTTTTTTTTAGAGATACATGTTCCTACCCCCTGCCAGCTAAACCGCTATTTTTGAATATCTGAAAATTATTCGCGATAACAGTATATGTAACGAAATTAAAAGGAAAATTATCAAAGCTAAGTGTAACTATTTTTCGAGTAATAGTCGATCAACTTATGACATGTAGTTGGATCTGCAGAAGCTCGTAGAAGCTCCATCAAGCGAGCTAAATGAACTGTAAAAATAAGTTTGTATTTTAAAATGTATATTTATTATGGCTGTGAAAGATGTATAAGGAAATCTATTTATATACTTACATGGTGTGAAATAATATTATTTACGAATGCATCATTTCATACGCCAGTGAAACTTGTAGTAGACAATATATTTATGTTTATTAAATTTATTTATTTATCGTTTATTACGTTTATTAAAATTATTTGAATTATTTATTGTGATTGAATTTATTATTTGTTGAAATTGAATTTGTAGTGAAACTTGTAGTAGACAATATATTTACGTTTATTAAATTTGTTGTTGAAATTGAATTGAATTATTTATTTGTGATTGGATTGAATTATTTATTGTGATTGAATTTATTATTTGTTGAAATTGAATTTGTAGTGAAACTTGTAGTAGACAATATATTTACGTTTATTAAATGTGTTGCTGAAATTGAATTGAATTATTTATTTGTGATAGGATTGAATTATTTATTGTGATTGAATTTATTATTTGTTGAAATTGAATTTGTAGTGAAACTTGTAGTGGACAATATATTTACGTTTATTAAATTTGTTGTTGAAATTGAATCGAATTATTTATTTGTGATTGGATTGAATTATTTATTGTGATTGAATTTATTATTTGTTGAAATTGATTTTTTTCTGTTTATAATCGAGTTGCAGGTTTAGCGTTCATGTTAATGTTTAGTGAATTTTAACGCGACTATAGTTGGGATTTTGCATTGGACAGCTTATAAATGTTTAGTAATTACCTGAAATCAGATTTATTGGGTTAATATTATAATGCCGTTAATGATATAATTTGTTATTATATTTCCAATTTCATATTAATTGATCGTCGATATAATAATTACCATCATTTTGTATTACCTGTCTCCAAAGCACTGGCAGGGAGTGGATAGCATCTACGTACAAATGAGGATCTTGAGATGAAACAAAATTGGTCTATTAACCGTCGTAGGTGATCTTCATCATCAAAGTTTTTTTCACATAATGAGTTTCTGAGCGATCTAAACAAACAATAATCAGGGGGTGCTAGGTCTGGGGAATATGGCTGGTGAGGTATTTGTGTCTAACCAAAATCGAAAACTTTAAGGCGGGTCTACTTGGCTACATAAGGACCGGACTACGGCTCCGGGGTAAGTTTATGAGGTACCCACGCACCTATTTGAATGGTTTTTCCCAGGCGGTGTAAATAATTCTCTGTAGTTCCGTGGGAGCACCCGAGCTCAGTTGCTAGCCAGCGTATCGTTAATCAGCTTTCTTCAATTAAAATTTTTAACCTGTCGCTATCCAATTCCACCGGTCGACCAGAGCATGGTTGATCACTCAGGGAATAATCGCCGCTGCGAAACCGCTAGAACCATTGTTTTCAAGTAGCTTCAGATATTGTTTCAGGAGCTACGCGTTGGCATATTTACGCGTGGCATCGGCAGCAGAGTGACCAGATTGGTACTCGTAGAATAGGCAGTATGTCACATGCATCTTAATGTCGTCCATATTTTATACGTGTTAACAGTGCAACGTCTTAGTTCTTACTGAATCAGTGAGAACGTGCCGCGCCTATTATATATCTTCAATATGGAAGCTTCTAGAACGTCCCCATATTTTCCAGATAATTTTCGAAAAAATCTTCATTACTGTTTAGTCAACCAAGTACAATTAAATGTAATTATTACTCTTATAAATGTACATGGAATATTTTTATGAATTTTTTAGCTAACATATCCTGAAAATAATCATTAAACAAATCGCAAATTATTTGTTTTAAAAGAGTCAAAAAATCAAATTATCAATAGTTTCAATAAACATCTCGAGTACAAGTAGGACTCGGTCTTTGAGATTTCCATAAATACTTAGGTGCATATAAAAGATCTGAACAGTTACGGGTCAGGTGCTTCCATAAACTATTTATCAATACTGATATTATTACGTTGGCGACTAATAAACCCGACACATTTCTCTAGACAGAAATCACTGAAATGTTACAAGATCGCCTTGGATATTTCTGATAGGGTATATAAGGAGAGCGGCGTTCGATCTTCTGTTCATTTAGCAACTGCGTTTCAGCGAGTAAAGAATGAAGAAAATAGGAAAAAATTTCACGAAGAAAACTTAGAGTGCTGTTGTCTTCATGATTTTTAGGGCGAAAAACGAGCAAAAAGCTATTTAATTTCGATCCTATCAATAATTGGCTAAAGTATCCTTTTACAAGTGATGAAAAGTTAGTGACATGTATAAACTTTTATCGTAAAGGCAGTGCTGAGGAACTGGAGAAATGACGTGCCTGCAGCGTAAAACTGTCGCTTGCTAAAAACTTATTTTAAGGGCGTGTTGGGTTATAAATTTATATAGGTACCGCCAATATTTACTGTGAACAATTGAGCGAAGTCGCCGCTAAACTTCCTACAAATCAAAATGAGTGTGTTTTTAAACAATACCCAACTTGCATAGAAAAAGTGTCGTGTGAAAAAGTACTTTCATTTCGATAGACAGTAGACTTGGGCGGTACGAGTATTTTGAGATACTGAGTATGATGAGTACGAGTATTATAAAATATCGGTGACAAAATACTCGACGAGTATGGGCGGCGTAATTTCGTTGTGAGATACCATATTACAAATGGCTATAAACTTACGGTCGCGGGAGACGTAAAATAAATTTTAACTGTAACCTATTATGAAGGGTTCAATGCTCATATCCTTTATTTCTTACAACTAAAATTGACGGCCTATAATTTTTAATAAAATACAGTGTTATTTTTTTTTCATACTAACAAATATTTATGGCTCCATGCTTAGGACTGTTATCATTTTTATAGTATATTTAATAAATTAATCACATTATTTACAATAACCGTTAATTTGAAAAAAATTTTCAAATTAACAAATTTTCTTTTAAATTTTTGCCGTGTTTATTTTAGCCAATTTTTTTTTAAATAATGTAGTAAGATATTAGGAACAACCAAATTATTTCGTATTGATTATTGCTAAATTGAATATTTTCTATTCAAATATTTTCTTAAATGATTGCTGTTTTTAATAACAATTTAGTGTTATAAATATTGCGAGAAACAGAATAATCACCCAAGTCTGTAAAATACTCTTATAGGGCATTGGACTTTCTTGTGGATATAATGACGAAATTAGAATTTAACCTAATTAAAAGTTAGTTTTTATATACACTATTTATTAACAATATTTACACTGTAAAGTAATGACGCTCAACTGTGCCAATAGAAAAACGGAGAATCATTACTTAAAAAGAACACTGTACTTAAAATCCTCATTTATAATACTCGTACTTGTCGTATTGAGTACAATATTTAACGTAATGAGTAAAACGAGTACACGAGTATGTTTGACAAACTCGTATTACATACTTTGAAGTATTACGACTCACGAATATTTAAATATTCAGTTTATCCCTTATTTCATACAAGTTTTAAATATGAAAGAGGGAAACGACCTGAATACGATATGCGTGAGTGAAATAGCTATAGCTAGTTAGACAAAGAGGGATATAAGCCGCAGCTCGACCATAAAGTAACCATTGTACGAACGTCCTGTCGGTCATACCATACAAGTATTTGCGATACCAAGTATTTTGTATTTCGCATACCAAGTACGTATTTTGATCCGAGATATCGAGTATTTTTACCGGTGACAATAAATACGTCTCACCTCTAAGACAGTGCTTCCTCAGTTGTCGCATTATCAGGTCCTTAGATTTTCAACTGTTTCGCTTGCTTTCTAAAAGAGATGGGTAAAAGTCCATATAGTGTTAACTACAAGAAAATTCTACAAGAATAAAATGACGTTTATATGGAGAAAATACGGTTATATGGAGAAAATACGGTTTAGAACCAGAAACTTTTTGACAATTTTTTTTTATACCATATGAAAGAATATACATTAAAAACGACATAGCTATACATTAACGACATAGCCATATAATCACCTGCTGCAATTTTTTTTAAATATGTCGTTTTTAATGACTGAATCTGAAGAATCTTCCTGGTTCTAAACTGCATTTGTTTCAATGAAAAAAATAAGTTCCTTAGAAGTTTTATCCAAATCGTCAATCAGACAAAAGAGAAATCTTGTATTTTGTTATGAAAGTTAGGTTATTTCTCATAATAGTTTGCAAATGTTATTTCTACGAATTTTTTGGGCAAGCGAGTTAAAACAAAGTACTGATTGCGTTTTGCTGTATTCTCTATCTATAGTTGTACCATATTAATCCATGATGCTCACAGGCTCGACCGAGTCGTAGAAGAAAATCACGTAAACCTCGATAAGAGCGAAAAAGACATTCATTTTGACAATGACAGAACAATTGTCAATGTCAGTTAACAGTTTATTTTTAATTAATTTAGGCAATGGCTACTCGTTAAAGAAAGCACGCGGCATTGGTTATTTTTTGTAATCGTTTCTAAATACTTATTAAGTGTTTCATTCGATTTTTAATGTTACTTTTATATCTCATTAACAATTCTTGATATTTTAAAAATGTAACAACTGCGCATTTATGAAGGTGGCTTTCTTTGTTTTCTATTATGGTCACAAATTGAATTTTATATTTTCCTGTTTGTCAATCGGGGAATTGTTTGGTTTTTTATATTCTAAAAAATACGAGCTTTTTAAAAAATTATATTCTATTTCTGTAACGCCAGGTCCTTTTTCGCCGCTATTTTCTATGCTACGATAAATTGAAAAAGCAGTTCATCTTCAAGGTAAAAAAAAAATAATAATCAACCCAAAAAATTTTACAAGGTTGGTATTTATATATTGCCTAAGATATATTTTCAGGAGTCAGACAAGAAACATGATTGCCTGAAATAATTTTACAATGAAATACTATTCGTTTATTGTGATTTTTTTCCTATTTAACTTTTAAAAATTCAACAGAGAGATACCTTTTAAAATTCAATAGTAAATATCAAGTTATATTCTAATACGGCATCTATTTTGCAAGATACCTATATGAGAATACTTCTACGTTCGATGCAAGGAGGTACTTCAAACAATAAATATATTTGAGCGCCTGCATTTCGGAACGCGTGATAAAAATGAATCTTCTTTGTCGATCTAAATCTCGGTTTGTAAGTATATATTAAGGGATAAAGTGGCAGAAAGAGAGAGAGAAAGAAATAAAGATAGAGAGAAAGAGAGAGTCTCTCTCGCTCTCTTCTCTCTCTCTCTCTCTCACGAGATAAGTGTTAATTACTCACTGTTGAAATACATACGACACATACGCATACTACGATTAATGGTAGGATAAATACGTCAAATTAAATATTAAAAAATATTCTAAGTGTAAAATCCATAAATTGTACTAAATTTTAATACTACACATTTAGTAAAAATTAATCAAATGTCAATGTAAATTGTCGTAAATATCTAGTAATATCCTCCTATAAATTTAAATAGACGATTGTCAATTATGCGGCTAAAGGAAGTCGAAATATATTGCTCCTTGCGTAAATACTATTTATGACAATTGTAAATGCGGATTAACATTGTGGATTTATAGGGAAATAAATTAAGTACATAAGTTAGTTTTATTATGTATTAATTACTATTTATGACAATTGTAAATGCGGATTAACATTGTGGATTTATAGGGAAATAAATTAAGTACATAAGTTAGTTTTATTATGTATTAATTACTATTTATGACAATTGTAAATGCGGATTAACATTGTGGATTTATAGGGAAATAAATTAAGTACATAAGTTAGTTTTATTATGTATTAATTACTATTTATGACAATTGTAAATGCGGATTAACATTATGGATTTATAGGGAAATAAATTAAGTACATAAGTTAGTTTTATTATGTATTAATTACTATTTATGACAATTGTAAATGCGGATTAACATTGTGGATTTATAGGGAAATAAATTAAGTACATAAGTTAGTTTTATTGTGTATTAATTACTATTTATGACAATTGTAAATGCGGATTAACATTGCGGTTTTATAAATAGATTAAGTATATATGTTGTTAGTTTTATTATGTAGTAAGTACTATTTATGACTATTTTAAATACGTATTAACATTGCGGATTTATAAATAAATTAAGTACATATGTTGTTAGTTTTATTATGTATTAAGTACTATTTATGGTAAATGTAAATGCGGATTAACATTGTGGATTTATAAATAAATTACATATGTTAGTGTCATTATGTATTAGGTACTTATGACTATTGTAAATGCGAATTAACATTGCGGATTTATAAATAAATTAAGGACATATGTTAGTTTTAATATGTATTAAGTACTATTTATGACTATTGTAAATGCGGATTAACATTGCAGATTTATAAATAAATTAAGTACATATGTTTTTAATTCTGATAGGGATAAAGTATACGCAAAATTAGTAACATACCAATTATAAATAGATAAATAAATACACAAAATTTTGACAGAGTTACCAACAGTTACTACGTGGCATATAGACCAGCTGATTGCAAAACCGAGAGCAATTTTTATTTGTTTTCGCGAATTGTAACAGTTTAGTAGACATTGGTTTGTTGTCGCAGCAAAAATTGTAACAGTTTAGCAGACATTGGTTTGTTATCTGACGTTACAAAAACGTTGCATGAAAAACGTTGCAATCTTGAAAATTTTACTCTTATCCCGTCCAAAGAGGTTTCACTTCAAAATTTTTTTTAATTATTGCCATGTGTTAATTAATTCAACTAGGTTTTTCATCAAAATTTCATCCAAGTGGATCTTAAATTGAAACATTTGTGATGCAGTACGTATAGACAGACGGATAAGGTTTCTGCTTCTGTCATTTGGCTACGTAACCCTAGAAATATTGATTTAGATAGTCCTACAACTTGAAGAGGATATATAATGGATTTCACAATGGTAAATACCCTTATTATTGAAAAAGGTGTACGAAAATGGTTGATTTGAAAAAGGTGTTTTTAAAGAGGTGCACAAAAATTTCGTTGATTATTACGTATATTCTTCAATTAATAGTACTTATCAATGAAATATGAGTTCTCCCAGCTTTCTAAAAAAATTGATAGTTTAAAATATATCTTAAATGGTCTTCAAATCGATGTTGTACGCCGGATAACGTAATTCGATTTAGGTGCGGTAGGAGAATTAACACGACTTTGTAGGAAATACATAGTGAAACGGTCGTCCGAAAACCAAAATTTCAGTCAAGATGGCTGATAATATATTTTTCAACTCGAGGTATTATTGTTTGGCTTTTCACAGTTTGTTTATTTTATCCAACCGTTTTGAATGTAGAAGTAAAGTGGGCGATACAATCCAGATCAAACAAAATAGGTGTCTGTAAGACTCAATATATTTTTTTCGAACTGTGGCATACCACAGAATATTCTGGAGTTGAGGCATATTTTTTGGAATTATAGACAGTAGTATCAGTTATCGTAATTCCAGAAATACGGATCCTCTTCATTATTAATAAAGGGTCAAAGTGACATTTACATTAAAATTTTCAGAATTTTCTTCAATATTGTCGCAAGATATATATATATATATATATATACACATATATATATATACATATATATATATATATATATATATATATATATATATATATATATACGGTGTCCGGGAATAAATGTCGGTCAAAGAAAAACGCTATTCGTTGGCTATTAAGGTATAACACAAGCTCACGCTAGCCCTACGCAACCACTACATTAACCCGAGTGGTGCTGATTCATGTGCGCAAGTATCGTGTGTATGAAAAACATGACAAAAATTATGAATATTATTTTGAATTTTCTGAGAAAAGTCATCTTTTAAATTTTATTTTGACGACAATCAACTATTTTTCAGTCAACGAATAACGTCTTTCTTTGTCCGACACTTATTCCCGGACACCGTGTATATCTATTTAAAATTACCACCTCTATTTTATGAATGTACTGCGCCCGCCCCGACTTCATACGGGTATAATTCAATTACTTAATGATGGTTGTTGGATACGTATTTTTTCTTTCATGAACGTAGTCCTACGCTTTATTCTGCTTTAATGAAAATATGATAATAATGTACCATTATATGATGCACTTGTGGTATTCCTGCGCCAAGCATGACCACACCCCTCTCCGCCCCCCTCTGCGTGCACGAAATCATCATACCGGAAGTCATCAAAATTCATTCGAAAACCTTTTAATTCAAACACTTTTTAATTTTACTTAGACTACTGAACTAAATTATAAAGTATACGGAACAATTTCTAAATATAAAGTGGCCCATCCCGACTCCGTATAGATTCTGTTAAGTTAATTAATTAAAGTTTTTGACATGTATTTTTTTCTTTCACGAGCGGAGTCCTGCGCTTTATTCTGCTTTAATGAAAATATAATAATAATGTACCATTATATGATGCACTTGTGGTATACAAGTATGCCCACAGCCCTCTCCGCTCCCCTCTGTGTGCGCGAAAACATCATACCGGACATCATCAAAATTAATTTGAAAACCTTTTAATTCAAACACTTTTTAATCTTACTTAAACAACTGAACCAAATTATAAAGTATGCGGGACAATTTCTAAATATAAAGCGACACCCCCCCGACTCCGTTACTGGAAATTAATTAAAGTACTGTTAATTAATTAAAGTTTTTTACATGTATTTTTTCTTTCATGAACGTAGTCCTGCGCTTTATTCTACTTTAATGAAAATATAGTCATAATGTACCGCTATATGATGCACTTATGATATTTCCGCACTAAATGTGCCCGTCTCCTATCTCTCTTGTAGTGCTCCTTGTCACGTTTAATTGGCTCGTTAATACACCAGTGTGCAGGTAGACGTCCGCTCTCGTCCGGGGCTGTCACGCGACTTACTCCCCCCCCCCAATATTATATTTAAGTAGGTACTAGAATATACATTACAAACACAACACCTCTCCACACGCGAATACATTGCACCAAAAGTAATCAAAATCGTATTTTTACGTTTGAATACTTTCAAAAACCTTTTAATTTCTGTTAAACTACTAATCCTAATTAAAAAGCATGAATATCAACTATTTTAAATCTATCAAAAAATGCTTAAAATGGCTATGATATTTATTTTAACGAGACTTATTGGGAGGAAATTCACTTAAACAAAGGTACATTTACCGTGGTTTATCCATAAATGATAAATAAATGCTATCTCAGTATTTTCTTTGGGACTTTTGAAGACCGAAAATTACTCCATATCTATAATAGTTTTGCCAGTATTTGTCACGAAAGTACCCGGGATCAGCGACTTTTACTCCGATTACATTATTAATTAAATCTCGAAAATTATAAACCAGATTTTCATATTTTGTGGTCTACATTAATTTGGAAACTATAAGCTATCATAATACGAATGTTACGTTGGTCGAAATTATTAGTTTTTATGAGAAAACTTAAAAAGTAAATAAACAAACAAAGTTCCATCTTTGTTATTTTAGTGTGATGACATGTATTAAAAATAACTTTTTTTATTTTTGTACTAAATTGTAAATTTTTTTTAAGTACATTATTTTTTTCATATTCTATTATTTTCACAACTGTCTGGCTCAAATAGAGATCACTAACCAGGGTGTTATGTGATGCTAGAATGCCCAACAAAGTCAAAGGTTGAGTTCATAAGTAAGCAGTACGACCAGAGTTGATATACGAGCCGGAATGCTGGCCAATAAGAAAGATGGATGAACAAAGGATCCTCGTCACAGAAATAAAAATGCTGCATTGGGCTGGAGGAGTTACGAGATTTGAGACAATAAAAAACCAGTATATCAGAAGAAAATTGAAAGTGGCAAAGATTGAGGAAAAACTAAGAATAAATCCCGTGCTTTGGTACGGGCGCGTTGTGAGGCGCAACGAAGACCAGATGACCAAAGCAGTTATAAGAATAAAAAAAGAAAATAAAGACCGAGGTCGACCCACTGCCACTTGGAAAAGCACTATAGACAAAGATCTTAAAATAGACTTGAACTCAATGCTAACACAATTGTGGCGAAAATATATGAGGAGGGCTAACCCCCAATGAGCTATGGGACTATAGCCAGGAGATAGAAGAAAAAAAATTGTCTTGTTTTCATTTAACTAAAACCGCCCATGTTCTAAGCTTTATATCACATGACAGCTAAAGATTAAAACATTCGAAGTTGTGGTTAATGGATTATAAGGTCGGATAACAACGATCTGAATCCTAAAAGTGGTACCAAACAGAATAACGACAGAAGCAGATAAAGAAGTTTGAAGTGGACGTAAGTGTCGTATTTCCTTCTACTCAATAGTTAGTTTTTCGGATAACAGTAAAAATATGAAAGAGTTATCAAAGTTACGGAGAGATAGCTTAATAAAATACGATCACAACTTGTTTTTGTTGAATCCATGAGCATTCATACCTAAATCGAGAGGCATATAGATATGTCCTTTCATTCGTAAAAGTCGTAAACTACGCCAGAGGTCATCGGCTGAGCTGGCACTTAGCCAAGCGCCGCGTCCGCCATAACATCGTCCCCACGGATTCCAACCGATTTCCGCAATGTCAGGGCTGACACAAATAGTTCCAAAAGTAGCCAAATCGATTATTTCATCTGAACAGTGGAAGCTGAAGTTAAGAAGAAAAAAAAATGTCACATTGGAACAGATGTTTGAATATTATATTTTTTTGTTAATCGGGCGAATATTAGAGTATTTCAAAATAAGTGATCCAATATACGAGTATCTTGAGATAACTTATAATCAATATATAGCCACTCTTAATAATCAGCATTATGAATCTATTGTTATGAAGACGAGCTCATGTTTTCAAGAGTTTTGAAATAAGGTCTTATCATAATTTTAAAGTATGTGGCGTAAGTAGAAAATAGGAAAATTATTCACAATTAAATGAAACTACGTGATGTAGCATTATTTCTACTTTCTTTAAGTTCTTTACCACAACCTATGTTTCGTTGTATTATACCATCTTCAGGTGGGATATTAGCAAAGATTCTCTGCTATAATACAACTATAATACAAATAATTTAATTGTGAATAATAAATTTCTACAAAATTAACGCCAAATATATTCAATTTAGGAAAATTATTGTTTCTCTCAGTATCTTTAATTACAAATGTATGTATAATTTATAATTATATATATATATATATATATATATATATATATATATATATATATATATATATATATATATAAAACTACTCATTTTCGAAAGAAACATTTTTAGAAGGATTTTTGGACCTATTCAAGAGAACAACATGTGGAAAACTCTTCACAACTATGAAATTTACAGAAAATATGACAAATACGGCGCAACCGATATTGTGAGAACCATAAAAGCATCACGTATTATGTGGCTTGGCCATCTTTACAGAGATGCTGATATTTTTCCTGCCAAAAAAGTGACTTTTTCGTAGATTGAGGGGACTAGGCGAAAAGGACGACCACCAACACGTTGGCTAGATGACATAGAAAAGGACCTCCAACTAATGGGAGTCAATCGGTGGAGAGCCATCACGTCAGACAGGGTCAGGTGGAGGAGGATCAGCGAGTAAGCATTAACCTGCAGAGGGCTGTTGTGCTTTTTATGGTGATGATGATAATTTATAATTATGTTTTGTTCTATCTAATGAATTAATATTTTGCTATAAATTATTCACTGATATTACGTTTCTTTGAAACAAATTACCTCAATACCAATAAAATGAACAGTGCTGTAAACATTCTAAGAAATATATACAAGATAGATGACCAATCACTTCTCTTCTGCTTCCTTGACATGTAACTTTTTCTGATAATACTCCAAATTTAGACTTGTTTCATCGCCCTGGTTTACCATCAAAAACCTATTTTTCCCACGGAGATCTTATTTTTATTTATTTATATTATTAAGTGATACTTAAATAAAAAAATTGATAACCTATTTATATTCAACGTGTAGGAAAATAAAAAGTATAAAAACTAATTGTATAAAGTAACAAAGTATCTTTTTTTAAAGGTTTTAATGTCTTTTTGTCAGACTGTAAGAAAATGTATTTTTTTCAAATCTTTCACACAGTTTGATGCCACTTGTATGTATACTAGACATATCACTTGTATCACTTGTTATAAGATAATCACTTGTATATATACTAGACATACACTTCGTGTATAGTGTACATTTGTAACAAAGACCGTATATCTCATTCATACAGGCCACTCTGTATTAAATAGATAACATTGGAAGCGTGTTTCCGTAAATAAATGTAATTTTTTTGTCGATTGGAAATGCTTGGGAATTTTCATACAGTTCCTTAAACTTTTCTACACAGATACAGCTGTGTAAATAACACATACGTTCTATATATACATATACTGGTACTGTTCCAGTATATACATATACTGGAACACCGTAAATATATGTTTACACTCACACACACACACACACACACACACACACACACACACACATATATATATATATATATATATATATATATATATATATATATATACACGGTTGCAGGCCTAGTTTTCTCTTTAGTAAAGTAAAAGAAACGAATTCAGAAAACAATGACCATTTTTGGTTGTTTTGGCGAAATAATTGTCAGTCGATGAAACTAATTTATTGTTACTGTCTTTATATGTCTAGATGACCATTTTTTGTAGGACGACAAGACTGCAAGTAGGTGTCACATTCAAGATATAATAAGTTTGTTTATCGTTTTTAAAATTTCTTTAATGTAAGCCGCCTACTGTATGTTGAAATAATATAGTGTAAATAAAGCAAATTAAAATAATTATCGTGACTTTAAACGTGTAAGCATGTGTTAAGGTACTAAAGGATATAATACACCCCCCACAAAGTGCGTATACCTTTTTTAAGTACCTGAATTTATCTAACAAAATCAATTGTTTGTTGATAAAACAAAAGAACTATTTTTGTAGTCATTTATTATTCAATATCAAATTTGTATCATATTTTTAATAATTATTATGCCCTATTTTATTTATTAAAAATATTTACGTTCCAAGCTGATTGTCTCGTCTACCTTATTGATTATGAATTTCGCGTAATATAAAAAACCTGTCAAGCGCGAGTAGAACTCGCACGAAGCGGTTCCGTAGACATTTAGGCACTTATAAACATTTAAAGTTACATAGTAATCTTATTACACTATTTATAAATATTTATTTTATATAAAGTGAAAATATTGTCTACCATATCTTTCCATGCGTATAAACATTGGGCATATTTCAAAATATAACTACAAATTAATGATTTTCCCATTTTCTTCTTTACTTGTGCTGTGAAACCTTGCAAATTTCATGATTCTAGGTTAACGGTAAGTAGCCAATAGGTTTTTATTTATTTGCGAGTGTCAAAATGTGCGTCATAAATGGCCGTATTTTTTGTTTTTAGGGCTTGATTTCGTTAATTTAGAAACTTGATTTTTTACAGGTCTAAAGACCTAAATATTTGATATTTAGGTCTTTAGACCTGTAAAATATTTGATATTAATTTTAACTTGATACTTCAAGCGTTCCTGAGAAAAAAAGTCTTGATAGACAGATAGACGGGCAACGATATGATCCTATAAGTGTTCCTTTTTTCCTTTTGAGGTACGAAAGTGATATTTAAAAAAGTAGTAACTCCAATAGCAAAATGGACACTGTCCTTCGATATATTTATTAAGGAATCCCTTTTAATGGTGTTTACGACGAAGATTCTGTTTTTCTAAGCCATATTCTTTTCCTGCGCTAATTTACGTAAATACGAAATACTTGTGGTCTTACTCAGGTGTTTGTCTATCTGTGTGTCTGATACAGTTCCATAGATTCTGAATAGTTTAACTTATAAACCTGAAATTTGACTTGACTTTTTTATTTCAAGATTGCAATGCAAGTAATCCTCGCAGCATTATTGTGATGAGTTGGGCCAAAATAATTTTTGAAAAAGAAATTGCCGTTTTTTAAATTTCATTTTGGAAGAATGTCTACATCTCTTGAAATTGTTGACGCTAGTCAACTGAAATAAACTTAATACACAGTTCTAATCATATGCTAGTTTCCATAATTTTTTTTTAGATTTTTAAACCAATTGATTATAAATTAGAAAAAAAGGCATGTTGTCACGATGAAGTTTAATATTTCACATACGGGGTTTAAAAAATGAAAAACGGTAAATAAAACTTCAGTTTCATTTTAAAAGACCTTTCTGCTTATACTCCACAAGATAGTTTGCATAAAAAAAATTGCGGCCAACTTTCATGTATGGAGAAGCAGGTTAAAAACATAATGTTATTCTAGATAATAATTATCACCTTTTATGCATAATACATATGGCGGACTTATTGCTACATGAGCAATCTCTTCCAGTCATCCGTAACCATTGGTGTCGAAATTTAGTCGATAGACTGTAAGAGATTTTACAATGAAAATTCTTTATAGTACATTAGAAAAAAAATACAAAGTATAAGTAATAAAAACTATTGACATGAATTGTGATGGTAAATATAGGAAAGGACAAGAGCACGAAGGAAAAGGTTTCAGGAGAGGCAGGACTTTTTCACTCGATCTTTGAAAATGTTTAGGTCCCTAAACATTTTCAAAGATTTGTTTTTCCTGATGTCAGGATCCAGGTGATTCCAAATTTTTGATGCTTGGACAGTGAAGGATTTTTCGTAAGTGGTAGAGGTATATTTAGGAATAAGTAGTGTGAGTGAACTTTCAGAGCTCAAGGCCGTGGGCAGACAAATTTTTAAATTTGCCACTAAGATAATTTGGGCTATGAGGATTTTTTAATATATTAAAAAGAACTG
Source organism: Druceiella hillmani (assembly GCA_039881145.1). Classification (NCBI taxonomy): domain Eukaryota; kingdom Metazoa; phylum Arthropoda; class Insecta; order Lepidoptera; family Hepialidae; genus Druceiella; species Druceiella hillmani. The sequence goes on along the minus strand of JAYKKI010000071.1, from coordinate 10,408,742 downwards.
TAAGTGTGTGAAGTTGACGTCGATCACGAAGCTTCAGCCATTTGAGAAGTGATTTGTATTCAGAAATATGATCATATTTTCTGAGGCTGACGGTGTATCGGATGCATAAATTTGGAAGACGTTCCAACTTGCACAAATATTCTTCATTAAGATCAGGACAGCACACGTCTCCATAATCAAATAATGGTAATAAAAGTGTTTGATAATTAGTAGATTTTCGTTTTAGTAGGTAGAAAATTTAAGGTATAATGGTGGATTAACGGAGGAATAGGATCTAACATAAAATATTGTATGGGAAAGTTCATGCAGATCAGTCTAAGATTGCTTTAGCTGTCGGGCTGTGATAAACAGACAGATACAGGGATGGATCGATGGATGGATTAATGGATAAGACGAAGTCGTAAGAGTTCTTTGTTTCATTACGGAACCTTAAGAGCTATGAAAATGCTGGTTCTACCCTCTTAGTTCCGGAAAAACTCGGAAAAAAGTCATTGGATCTCTAAAATTACCTCAATATTAAAAGAAAAATACTGCAACCTTCTAATTTTTTTTTCAATCTGCAGTTATAAACAATTTAACTATTCAAATCGAAATTACAACTTAAATATTGGTTATTAATAGCAAAAAATAATTATTTATTTAAATTCTCTACATTATTTATTTATTTATTTATCTACTTTAATGTATCTAATTGATACATATGGCGAACTTATTGCTACAAGAGCAATCTCTTACAGCCAACCACAACACCAGTCCAGCCCCGTTCGACGAACGGCCGGGAATCGAACCCGGGTCGCCGCGGTGCGTCGCATCGTCAAAGGCCGTATGCTTTGTGATCAACCCAACACACCACGGCGACGACGTTAAAATATATAAAAGTACATTAAAATTATAAAAGTACATTAAAAGACGTACATTAAAATATATAAAAGAATCTTTAAATGATTTTTTTATAATTCGACGTCACAACTTTACAACTTTCAATGTTAAAATAGCACAATTTTACTGCCAAGGACAACTCATTGCGTTTACTGCTTTTCCCATTATTTCTCCAATTTTCTTTTTTCACAATCTTTAGTAAGATATGTGTATTATCAACGTGTTGTACAACCCTGATCTAACCCACCTAACCAAAGACAGGAAGCAATTTCGAAATATATGAAAGTGAAATGGCGCCACCGGCATAGACAACTGCCGTCTTGTATCATTAATTTGCCGAATTGTCTTTGGGCTTAATTATAGAGTTTAGGAATAGTTGAAATTCCGTTATCCATTTGGCGCAAGACTCCGCCATGCGACTTCCCTTTTTCAATCGAGAGCCAAAGGAAATTTAAGACGCTGTCATATCAGGTATGTTTGATTTTTTTATTCTTATATTATTCCTTTATTGAAATAGTATAAATGATCTATATTCAAACATAAAACAACTCTTGCTCAATGGCTCTTACAGCAAATAGGGTGAAATATAAAACAAAAATTTCTTTAAAGATAATTTTTGAAATCCATATTACGACATGATTGATAACAATTTTATTGGTATGTCAACTATATAACACAGTATATGTGTGTATTTGTGGATGTGTGCACGCGTTCGAAGTAGCATACGTGCGCATATACAAAGAAGTAGTAAAACTCAAAAACACACTTTAAAAAATATTTAAAACGCCAAAAAATAATAAAAAAAATAATAAATTCTTTTATAAATACGTGCGGAGAACGAAGTCGATTAATTTTGTACAAATATGCAGGATATTTTAAATAGTCTGTATAGCAAATGTAACAGTAATCTATATAACAAATGCTTCAATTGGCTATTTAAGAAATATATCAATTGTCTATACAAAAATATATTAATAGCCTATGTAAAAAAATCATCAATGGTCTATGTAATAAATGGATCAATTGTATACGTAACAAATGTATCAATAGTCTGTAACAAATGTAATAATCGTCTATGTAATAAATGTATCAATAGTCTATCTAACAAATGCAACAATTGTCTATGTAACAAATGTATCAATAGTGTATGTAACAAATGCATCAATTGTTTATGTAATAAATGTATCAATAGTCTGTAACAAATGTAACAATTGTCTACGTAATAAATGTATCAATAGCCCGTGTTACAAATGCAACAATGGTCTATGTAACAAATGTATCAATAGTCTATGTAACAAATGCAACAATTGTCTATGTAACAAATGTATCAATAGTCTATGTAACAAATGCAGCAATTGTCTATGTAACAAATGTATCAATAGCCTATGTAACAAATGTAATAATTGTCTATATAATACATGTATCAATAGTCTATGTAACAAATGCAACAATTGTCTATGTAACAAATATATCAATAGTCTGTGTAACAAATGCAACAATTGTATATGTAATAAATGTATCAATTATCTATGCAGCAAATGGGACACGATTGATTTCTTCTGGGAGAAGGAGCAAAGCGGCATGTTCAACAATGGAGTGATATTAAAAATAAATATTAATTAAACAAAAATAATCGTTTTTTAAGTTATTTAATCGTTAGAAATTAAACCATTATTAGATTTATTAAAATATTTATTTACTTCGTTCCTTCACTTCCTATACCTACCTATACTTCCTTTCTTTCCTTGCACAATTTACCTTTTCATCCAAAAATATTGACACATGTTAGTATGTATAAAGAAAAGACTAACCCAAGAAAAATAACAATTCGATTTAAGAGAACACTAATCATCTATAGGATACATACCGGGCCAATGAATACCGAAGAGAAGGTTTCGTTAGCATTCGTTGGTCGGATGTGAAAGATTATCGAACGCTAACGAACTTACGTTGGAATTGGATCGCAATCCGTAGTGGCAACATCACATTCGGGAACCGAAAAATAGGAAAATTTACGTAAACGCAATGTGGAAGAACATCAATGACCAAAGAACCGAATGACGAATTAAGCCGAATGACGAAAAACCGAATGACGAATTAAGCCGGAAAAACCCGACAAGACGCGAAACTGACCGAATGGAAGACAAGTCGCGAAGCTTACCAAATTAAGTCGAAAATATTCGACAAGACGTGAAGCTATCCGAATTAAGTCGGAAAAAACCGACAAAGGACGAAGCTGGCCGAATAGTACGTCGCGACGTGCTATTGGAACGTTTTAACTTCCATGCACACGTGACATTAGGAATTTCACATCGAAAATGCAGAAGTTAAAAAAATAAGGAGTAGAGAGAGGCAGAAAGAAGATCCGCACGAGACTATAGCTGAGAACAGTTGCCAAAAACAAAAAAGGTAGTTTTTATAGAGATATTATTTTACTTCTATCATGAAAACTCGAAGCTGGCGCGCTAGTTATAAATAAAGTAAGTAGCTATACCTATATATATATATATATATATATATATATATATATATATATATATATATGTATATATATATATGTATATATATATATATATATATATATATATATATGTATATATATATATATATATATATATATATATATATATATATATATATATATACAATGTGGATTTGACCGTTCAACATTAAATGAATATTCTTATACTAGATGGTATGAATCTCAATTAATTACATAACAATCGTAAAATTGTTTTTTTAAAAGCCATCCAACGAATCCATTATAACAGAACGTAAACTAAAAATTGACGTATCTTATTTATTTGTGATCCGATTGAAATGAAACCAAGCTAAATATTAGCCCAAGTTAATCTCACTGAAAACCTCATCTAAATCGGTTCAGCCGTTCTTGAGATTAGCGTGTACAACGAAGGTGCGCACAGACAAACATACAAAAATTCTAAAAACTGTGTTTTAGGTTTAGTAGCATGTCTTTAGTGGGCAACACTTAGTTTTACTTAAAAACGTTCAAGTACAGACTCAGTTTTTTTACGATTTTATTATATGTTTAGGAAATATTTCATTTTTTTCTGAAAAATGAAGGTATATCTAATACACAATTAAATGAAACTACGTGATGTGTATTATTTCTACTTTCTTTAATTTCTTTACCACGACCTAGGTTTCGTTGTATTACAACATCTTCAGGTGGGATATTAGCAAAGATTAACTCTTAGGAACATCCAACAGCATTTATATGTTTCAAACATAATAGCGGAAGCCGGGTTTGTGCAGGTTTTTCTACTGCTTATGTTAGTGAGTTTATTGCAGGGGCGCGGTGTAGGTTTTATTATATTTCCGAGAGTTATCCGATATATCAGTTTTTCATTTAATTGTGAATAATACATTTCTAAAAAATTAACGCCAAATATATTCAATATATCTAATAATCAAATTAGAGTTTGTTACAAATTTTCATTCGCTAAATTAAATTTGATTATTGAAATTCTCAATTTAATTCAGAATTCTGAAATATAAAAGAATTATTTCTGCCCAATGCGAATGTTTACTGAATGACTAAGCATATTATAAAAAAAATTATCTATTTAAGAAAATTACCCTTGATATAGAAAATTTTAAAAGTTCTACCAAAAATATAAAAGGTATTTTAAAACAATTTACTAAAACTTAGTTGTCTAAATTCCATAAAAAAATTCGCGACGCTCAAGTGCATTGGAAAAGAGTCTTTTTTTTGTAACTTCTGGAGGAAAATCTATCAATATTTACAAGGGTACTAAAAACAAAGTATTGGACAGAAAATTCGTAAAAGTTAAGTGATATTCAAATATCGATGAAAACTGATTCCACCGTTAGTCACTTAAATCCCTAATTATTTCTTAAAGTTAGGGATATAGGTTTCTTTAATCTTTACTGAAACTTTGTCTCTCAAACCTAATTTAAAGGATATGTAATAGTTAATATTCAAAATTTCATCTTAAACACACTAATCACCAAGTCGATTATTTAAAAAAAATGTACTTCCAGTTAAAATGGCGCTGCATGCCATAACAGATGAATATTTGCCTTAATGGCTCATCTAGCCATTTCGTTAGTCAAAGCAAGTAAAATGAAGAAGCCAAATCGTCTATGTTGCGCTCTGATAACGACAGAGAGCGTCTTGCGGACACACATAACGGTTCGCAGATATGTCGGCTGCCTTCACACTGCTGGATCAGATGTATGTAACTTATCTAAAATATATTTGCAAATTTAAAATTAAATTTGGGTATAAAACTCAAAAAATATCGAATTATCTCAAAAATTCGTAGCTAAAAACTCAAAATATCGCAAGAAACTCAATAAAAGCAAATTTTCCCTAAAAATCCCAAAGAACTCCTAGCTCGGTAAAAATGCAATGATTGATTATGCTAAGCTGATTTTTAACAACTTTTTTTAGGTCAACCTGTCAATAACTAACTATGTAATGGAATCTACGAAACTAAATTTCATGTACATGTGATTGTTATATCATTATGAAACTTAGCAGTTATGTGTAGTTCTGATAACAAGACAATGAAATCGGACAGATTCAATGGAATAGAACCGGAAGTTAGACACAGAACTTAATAACGAAACAACGTATCCTAAACATGTTTAGTCTTTTAATTGTTATACCATGAAACTTAACAGCTATTGTAGTTCTGATGACAAGACAATGAAATGGTATGATCGGATAGATTTAATGAAATGGAACTGGAAGTTAGAGACTGAACTCAATAACGAAACAACGTATCCTAACCGTGTTTAGGCTTCTAATTGTCATACAATCATGAAACTTAGCAGTTATGCGTAGTTCTAATGACAATTCTTAATAACGGAACAACGTATCCTAACCGTGTTTAGGCTTCTAATTGTTATACCATTATGAAACTTAGCAGTTGTGTGTAGTTCTGATGACAATATAATAAAATGGTACCTTATTGCTTTTCAAATTAAAATTATGTGAATGAGAATGCTTGGCATTTCAATTAGATTTTGAAAAAGCATCCCACTCTTTTACACTCAAATATTATACTCAATAACAAATATGGTTTAAAGTCCTTATAGTGTAGATAGAAAAAAATAGGTCCAATAATATTTTTTGTTTTCAATACAGTACTCTGAAAAAGCTTGTTAATTAGCTTAGCTTGCTAAACTATTAATTTAATTTTTAAACTATATATTTATTAGCTTTTTAAACTTTATAACGTTATAAAGGATCACGTCTTAAGTATTTTATCATGTTAGTGCAGTCTGGAGGATTATGCTAACGCCACCATATTTTCGTAAACTTTATAGTTAAATATCTTGGCGACCATTAAAGTATAGAACAAATTATTAATAGGGCATTATGTTCTCTATAATTCTTTTTCCCAACACTATTTCATACAAGTCTATACAAACCATAACGCGTTAACATTTGGAAAATCATTTAACATTTTAATGTTGGATTAGTTAGTCTGGGAAATCATTTGGAGAAATTAATATAGGAAAAAGTTCTATTTTACTGGGTTTGTTATAAAATATAACCGATTGCTTTATGACTTGAGAGAGTCATACATTCAATACAAATGTGCTACAGCTTGGAAAGAAAATTTTTTGGTAAATAAAAAAACAAAAAACGACATATTTAAATGAAACAATAAAGGTGTGTTTATATCAAACTACCTAAAGCGCTTAAGATCTTATATAAATATATAACCTTAAAATAGTTTTGTATAAAATATTTATTTTCTTATCTTAATTTTTTAATGAAGTACGTATGGATTTTTTGTACGAAATGTGAGTAAATGATATCCCTAGTGAAAAAGAAATCACACTCTCATAGATAATTATTTTACACATAATAATATAGAACACCTTTATAGATATTGTCCAATCATCAAAATTCCATAAAATAACAGTTTTGTTTTTTATTTGTGTACCTTAGAAATTAGTAACATAACCTAACTCACAATTAAATGAAACTACATGATGTAGAATTATATCTACTTTCTTTAAGTTCTTCTAGAGTTATTGAATATCACAAATTTGCATAATTCATAAAATATTAAAGAGAATGCAAATGATAATGAGCACATTTGTTAACATCACTTACTTAACTAGTACAGGTAGATACAAGCAACACAGTACAAGCTCAATCAGACACACTATTTTTTATAATAAATAGAGTATTCAAGTATAGAGGTTCCGAAATAACTTTTTTATTTAAGTCAAGAATTTATGAGATGCGTGCTTCTAAAATCTTAAAAAGTTTATCCCCCCTCCAACTATTTCAGTTAAGATATATAAAATTGTGAAACAAAAATTTAGGTAACACTTAAAATAAACTTTCAATGAAAATCGGTTTGAATAAGATATGGTGTGTACTTTTTCAGATATGGCATATTTTCGGTACTGGCTGCAGCTTTGTTTTTCAGTGTCTTTGAGAAATACAAACTTATAAGTTTAACATTGTTTAGTGCTACGAAACCCTTCGTGCGCGAGTCCTACTCGCATTTGGCCGTCTTTTTGTTTTTGTTGTTCGTCAACTCTATACTTCTCAAAACAAATGTTTTTCATATTCTCACTATTGCGAATACGGGGGTCAATACGCAGTGCTGTAACTAGAACAAATTACGCGACATACCACCCCTATTTACACCCCTCGACGATCATTTATGCCCTACCCTGAAGTTTACGCCTACCACGACACCGCTCGTACTGCCCTTGTTATGAAACTGTCATTAACCTACTTTTGACTGCAAATGGTTTCTGAGAGAAACAGCTGTGACAGACGGATAAACCGATACGTGTGCTACAAGTTTTTTGCTTTTTTTTTTACTTTTGGGTAATGGTCACCTAAAATCGATCAGGTAAATGTCGAAACATGGAAAAGTAAGGTTCGCTAATGATTTCGTAAAACAAACTTATTAATGGTATATGGAAGTTATGTGACGTTAACAAGATAATTTCAAGATTTTTTTCTTATGAAATAAATATCGTTTTAACCCACTTGTTCAAGAATCCCACTTGTTCTTGTTATTGAAATTTGGCTCCGTTTTCATATTTATATTTTTTGGTGGGATTGAAGTCTTTTATTGGTAATATACAATAACCAACTTGCAATATTTTTTCAAATTTATTTATAATTAATAATAATTTCATAAAAAATAACTTAAAGATAAATATATAAAAAATCTGCGAGTAGAACTTGTACTATGAGAGTTCCGTACACATTTAAGCACTTATATACATTTAAGGGTACGTAATATTTATTTTAAACTATTCCAAATATTAATTTCTTACGACGTATTGTCAACTAAATTTTTCGCATACACAAAAACATGCTGCATATTTAAAAAAATATTATATACTAGCGACCTGCTCCGGCTTCGCACGGGTCCAATGTAGGTACTAATGTGGTGTCATTGTGGAGCGATTCATAAAATTACTGTCATTATTAGAATATACTACAGGATGTCTTTATATACAATGTTATTTTTTTGTTTTTATTTTCTTTTTAATTTACTTGCTTGAGAGCTCCGATAAACGCGTGCGGTCGCTGCAAATCATATAGCGCCATAGGGTGACGCGCGGCCTGCGACGCGCTATTTATAGGCACGCACCGCCGCCGCCGTCCGTGCACAGGATCGGCATACTGATTTTTCGTAATTTTAAATATGTGATATCTTCTAAAATATGAACGGTAATGATTTGTTGTAAAGAGCAAATTTTATCTACATTAAATGCCAAATTAAACCAACTTATTTAATTAAAGATTAATATAATATTGATCAAAATAACTTCGAAAGTGTAACCCACAAAAAAAATAATAAAAATGGTCCCTGTGGGTTATCTGTAGAATATAGATATATGCTATCACGGATTTTTTGTAGATATTTTTAAAATACATAATTCCATAGTACAACATTTTGACATATCTCGTAAAGTTTAGTCAGCGTTAGCAATGAAATCTCCCAAAATTCTAAATTTTACGAAATATTGACTTTTTTTATATTTTCTGTAAATATAATATGCATGTATTAAACTTTCGAAAGAAATTATCTGAATGAAAGTGAAAACTGCGTCAAAATCCGTTGCGTAGTTTAAAACATCTAAGCTTACAGAGGGACAGATTGACACGGGGGGAAGTTACTTTGTTTTATACTATGTAAGGGACATCTAGCATAATTGCTATAGTCAATCTGTTTTGATATGATTTTAGTTTAGTAATGTCGAAAATAAGATAGATGGGTGTATGCTCTATTTCCACATATTTTTTAGAATATTTTTTTAAATATGCAATTTAAAATTATAAAAAATATATTTGCATTCTTCATACTCTACATGATTTATAAAATTTAAAAAAATAGTCCTTTATTTTAAGGGGTACCCCCTTTAAATCAATATTTTATAAAAAATAGCCATTGCAAAATTTTATATCAATAGTTTTTAAATGCTATTGCAAAATATGCGGGTTCAAAGACATATCACTATGCTAAACTTCAAATTTCTATATCACAGGATTTGTCAGAAACTCAATAAACTATATTATCTACTAAAATTTCGACAGGTGCACTTTTAAAAAAAAATACTTCGTAGAATTCCATCCTCACACATTCCAACATCGTGTCAAGGAACTGTGCAAATGCACACTTCAAGTGAAAATGTGTGAGTGTACATGCATTGGGTTTTTACGCACACCACTATGCGTCAGGCCTTTGTGGGAATAGGTTAAAGGTGGGTGGACTGTTTATATTGCTTAGTGTGCGTGCACCCAAATGACACGCAGAGTTTCGTACATATGGCGTATCTAGTGAGAGCGGGCCGCGGGTGTTTTATTGAATATTTGGACGGAACCATCAATATTATGAAGGAAAACATCCTTAACGGTGGTATAAAATCGAAAACAAAAAAAGGATAGATATACGTGTATCGAATAAGAGTAAACTGCAAAAGTGTAACGAAAATATGACACATCTTTGCAACAAAACAATACGAAAGATGGTTATTATAATGAAAAGACATCTATCCTTTTCTTTCCCATACAAAACGTCGTAACTTGAAAAGCAAATACATTCGTTTTCTCTTTTATAAAGTGGTAAAATTTAATAAAGTATAAAGGGTTTTAAATCACTTCACACAAATTACATTTTGCATTTTATTATTAAGGTCAATAAGGGCAATAATGCTAAACGATGATTTAAATCCCAATTAAGCATTCGATACCCGTCTGAGTTTTATTAAATCAAATATGGAACGCTTAGATATACCTATATAATCTAAGATGGAATGTAATGGATGAATTAGATCCATAAATAAATATATATACAAAATATATTTAATATATATATATATAATATAATTTCTTTCGAAAGGTTAATACATGCATATAATATGCAGGAAATATAAAAAAGTCAATATTTCGTAAAAATTAGAATTTTGGGACATTTCATTGCTAACGCTGACTAAACTTTACGAGATATATCAAAATGTTGTACTATGGAATTATGTATTTTAAAAATATCTACAAAAAAGTTCGCGATAGCATATGTCTATATTCTACAGATCACCCACAGTGACCATTTTTATTATTTTTTTTTGTGGGTTACATTTTCGAAGTTATTTTGATCAATATTATATTAATCTTTATTTAATTAAATATATATATATATATATATATATATATATATATATATATATATATATATATATATATATATATTGCATTAGTAACCATATTTTCAAAACTCAACACATAAATCTAAAGTTCTTATAAAATTTTATAGAACGTTTTACTTCAAAATCCGCGACAAAAACATTATCGAACAACTAGAAATTTGTTTAACTATGTTAGTAAGATAACTCCTATGCCACTATGAAATACTCATTGCGTGATGTATTACAGACGTCAAATATTAAATTTTAATAACACAACGTATGCGTGGTACCTCAGCTATTCATATGTAGCGTCTGAGGCGTACATCTACAACTCGCCTATGCGCGATACTATATTTTTCAATTGTTGGTATCGTTGTGTATATGTCGCTATCTTTTGCACCATTTCTATGGCGTCGGAATATATAGCTCTCTTTCTCTTTCTACGTCATATCTTTTTTCTTTCTCGTGTAACGAAATGTGCCTAAACGTGACGGGATCTTAAAATTTAATCTCAATTTTCGTCCACTTATCGATTATCGAATCGCCGCCTAAGAAGTTTCATTTCAAAACGGAACCCAGAAAAAACACTCACTCACTTGTGCCGAGCTGTAGGATTTTACGTTAAAACGTAAAATTTGAATAACAAATGTCAATCGTAGTGGTTTTCTTGTAGTTGAATAGGCTAATAGTGCGTGCACGGCCAAATAGAGTTGATATATATATATATATATATATATATATATATATATATATATATATATATATATATATATATATATATAGCTTTGTCACTTTTTATGTTATTATATAAACTTTTTAAATATCAGTTCATAGTATAAAGTAAGGATTATAGAGTTAACAATTTTCCTTGGTTTTCTTTGTATTTTCGTTTCAAATATTCTTAAATTTTGTAGTCATAAAATATGAATTTTTGTAATAAAAGCCAATATTGCTTGGACACTTCTTTGGTTCTCCTTGATCAGCCGTTTCCTCTGAATAACGTAACCTTCGCTTCTGGTCATATTTTCCTCCTATATGAATAAGAGGATTTTTCTGAAAAAATATAATTTTTCAATTTTGTAATGTTGTAAAATTTTGATTATTGCTATGAAAGCCAGTATCACTTGATATCTTATTAAAAGTTTTGATTATTGCTATCAAAGCCAGTATCACTTGATATCTTATTATTGCTATCAAAGCCAGTATCACTTGATATCTTATTAAAGCCAGTATCACTTGATATCTTATTAAAAATATAATTTTTCTGAAAAAATATTATTTTCCAATTTTGTAATGTTATAAAATTTTGATTATTGCTATGAAAGCCAGTATCACTTGATATCTTATTAAAACTACTTAAGGAATTTCAATGGACACCTCGACCGACGTCCTAGTTTCACGCGTTCATGAGCACTAGCTTTATGCGTCGATGAGTCCTAGCTTCACTGCATCCTAGCTTCACGCCTTCGTGAGTTCCGTCCATAAAATGTGCATAACTTTATATTTCTATCTCTTTCGCACACGGCCGCTATGTCCTTAGATTACTTCAATTGTGCAAATAACCTAATTAGCTAGCGTTGTAAAAGAGTTCAGTTTTTTTGAACTTAATAACCGTAATTTTCTATTGGTCACGAGTTTTGGTATAATTTCGTTTCCCCGAAAATTTTGAACCAAAATCGAATTAATTTATAAACTTTTTACACAACAATAATAATAAAATTAATTGACAAAACATAAAAGTGGGTTTTTTTAAAAATCATTCGATAAAATGACATTAATTAATAACATTTTCTAAATACTACCCTAAACAATTTTCGATTTCTTGCGCATCGATTAAAAATCATTTTAAAATTTAATATTTCGGAAATAATTCTTCAAAATTAAAAAAAAGAAAAGTGAGGTATCTTAGAATACTCGACAGAAGCGAAGTTTCTCACCATCCCATATAAAATTAAATTTTTAATTATTGATTAATATAATATAATATCGATACAGTAATAAATAATAGGCATTTTTAAATAAATAAAATTAATTTTCCAGTTATCCGTCACACAATAAAAAACACTTAATTAAAAACGAAAATACATAAACAGGTCAAGTATACCAAATAACTGTCCACGTTAAAGTATGATTTCTTTTTTACCAAGCATGTACATTATCTCATAGGGCCACAACACACACATACACACACACACACACGCACGCACATGCACACACACACGCGCGCGCACGCACACACACACACACACACATATTTATAAAAAGAATGATAGTGGGAGAGAGGCAGCGCTATGTGCTGCCTGTTGCATTTTGCCTGTCTTATTCCATCTCACTCATTAATATACCATAGACAACAATACACACCGCCCGGCCAGTGAGAAGCGTTTCATCGCTGCGTTCGCAACGTTTCACTTTTTCTCTGTTAGCTCCCCATCCCAAACGTGCGTACGTTAAGAAATATCGCTTCAAAAAAAACTAACCTTAAAAAAATCTCAATTGCACTTCAAAAGCCTTTTAAGAAGATAACATAATTTCCGAAACGTTATAAAAATATTCAGTAACATTTTTGTATTAGAAGCAAATAAATAACATCCTATGGCACCCTCGCACTCAGCATCCGGCCATTAGATGTTGGTAATGCCACCGTCGGGGATTATTTTAACAATATTCGACGAACCTGGCATGCATAATAACGACCACGCGACGTAGTTTGCTGACCTACGCATCTTTGGTATAAAGAGCAACACCCACTTTCCATGCAATGCTGGATCAAATTGAGATTTTTAGATAATTACATTCAATAAAGTAGAATTACAATAAAAGTAATTTAAAAAATAATTCATTATAATAACTTTTTATACGCTTGAGCTTGCAAGTCCGTATTACAAACTTATTATAGACTTTATAGATACTAATAGAGTCCCAAAATGTTTTAGTTTAAACTAGCTGTGTCCACGACTTCATCCACGTGAACTTTTAGAAAAATTATTAAACTCAAATGAAACTACGTGATGTAGTATTATTTCTACTTTCTTTAAGTTCTTTACCACGATCTAGGTATCGTTGTATTACAACATCTTTAGGTGGGTTATTAGCAAAGATAATCTTTGCTAATAACCTAAATAACTAAATTAAAGAAAGTAGAATTAATACTAAATCACGTAGTTTCATTTAATTGTAAATAATGCATTTCTACAAAATTAACGCCAAATATACTCAAAAATTATTAAGTAAACTGAATATACGTAAGAAGTTTTAATTCCTGATTTACAAATAATATAGGGAAATACATTTAAATAAACCTATTAAGTGCAAGCAAACTCCCACAACAAGTGGTCTGGACACATTTACGTACAAACAAACATTTAAACACTAAGGATTCATAATGATTCTATTAGATTATTTGCAAATATAAATATTATTTTTAAATGTGAAAATATATTGCCCAGCATGTCTTTCACAGGTGAAAAATACCGTGAATTTCTAAAAAAATATTTTGGTTTTATTACTCATAACTTTTTACTATTTTATATTCATATTTCTTTAATGTTTCTTGTTAAAATAAAGGATATGAGAAATATTTGCGCCAAATAACAGCTTCCTACGTAATGGCATTTTTAAGACAGACCTGGTAACAAAAGTGGTCTAAAAATGGCAATTTCGATGGTCCACCAAATCGTATTTTTAAGTAAAAATCAATTACTTTGAAATCTACTAAAATAGCTCTTTTCAGCGATACTTCACAGGCTTAACCAGAAAATATTTTTATTTTAGGTCCGCCTCAACATTTTTGGGATTTTCTATATCATTTATAGTTTTAGAGCCAAGGAACTACATAAAATATGTGAATTTCAAGTTTCAATTTATTTCAAGTTTCAAACCCTTACTTTAAAACTTATTTCGTTCGCCGATCTAGACCTTGTAGGTTAGATGAAAACATGATTGATGTGGAGTTTTTTCTGATTCTTTTTATTCAGCAAACAACGTAATGATTACTAAACGTTAACTACAAATTTTAGTGAAGTGTATTACAATGCTATTTATAAGATAATTATTACAAGAGAATTAACAATCAGAAGACGTGTCTTTATAGACAAACCTGAAATATTTCTTTGTATACAACATTTATTACTTCCGCCGGATTAGGTGCAAAAAGAAACATATTATGTTTTTATTTCACATGGGACAAGGCAATCTAAAATTGGTCGTGTGAAAAACATTGAACGCTGAGATCAATTACAGCAACGTTTAAAGTCTAGCCCTGTGCTTTATTTATTGCCATTCGAAATGCTAGCCGCTAAAAAAATAAGCGTCAACATTCTCATACAAAACAAATATGCGAACATACCAATTAAGTCCCAACCCATACCAAATTTACCAGCACATACCAGTCTTCATTTATTGTCATTCCAAATGCTAGCTGTTTAAATAAAAAGACAGACAACACTGTCATACAAAACAAATATGCGACATCCGATATTCTAACGATTTACCCAGCCCATTACCAATCAAGTCCCGACCCATACCAAATTTACGCAGCCCACACCAGCCTTCATTTATTGTCATTCCAAATGCTAGCTGTTTAAATAAAAAGACAGACAACACTGTCATACAAACAAATATGCGACATCCGATATTCTAATGATTTACGCAGCCCATTACTAACCACGTCCCAGCCCGTATCAGATTTACGCAGCCCATACAAGCCATTATTTATTGTCATTTCAAATGCTAGACGGACAACACTGTCATACAAACAAATATGCGACATCCGATATTCTAATGATTTACGCAGCCCATTACTAACCACGTCCCAGCCCGTATCAGATTTACGCAGCCCATACAAGCCATTATTTATTGTCGTTTCAAATGCTAGACAGACAACACTGTCATACAAAACAAATATGCGACGTCCGATATTGTAACGATTTACGCCACTCATTACCAATTAAGTCCCAGCCCATACCAGATTTACGCAGCCCATACCAGCAATAATTTATTGTAATTTCAAATGCTAGCTGTGTATTCAAAATAAATACATGACCTCCGATATTCTAACGATTACCGCTGCCCATACCTGTTAACCTTTCAGATATCATGATTTTTTCCGACTTACTCGACAATTTTTACCATAGTTCGGCCAAATTACACAAAAGCTAAGTATATTACAGACATAGACCTTCTTCAATCTCTATCTATTTGTGAAATTCGCATGAAAATCAATACAGTAGTTTTTGAAATTATCGCGTTCAGACAAACAGAGAGACAGAGACTTTGTTTCGTACTATGTAGTTATTAAGTTTTTGCAGCCCTACGAAAGGACTCAAAAATTTACAGTTTTTTGCAATTTTGAGTGCAAAATCAGACTTTATCCATTTAAAACAGCAACGTACAACTTGTTTTGGGCAGAGTTTGAAAATAATACGTCAAAGATTGTGATCGCCATTGTCGGGGGCACTTTTGAGTTCTTTTTCAAGTTTTTATTTTTTCGAGATTTACTATGCACAATTGGTGGAGATTTCGAAATATTTCGGCATAAGAGTTTCCTCAATAGCATTTTGTAACGGACAGGCCGACAGAAATTATAAAGATCTATATTTTGATCTTAAAACACTAAAGACAAAGAAGTACACGCTGGTCAAATTGACGCCACAAATACCACCCACGAATCTAACAAAAAACAAGTTAAACTGCGCTAAACACGGAAATAACCAAGGCTATTGCATATTCCATTTGGAATTATTTTATTACTCAAAATATACTTCAATATTTTGATATAATTTTAAATATGAATGGAAGTTAAACTAATAATGAAGTTAAACATTAATAACGTAACCCGTGTACACCCACTGCATCCAATTGAAGATACCTGTTATAGTAACTGAAAATTATTGACTTTACTGAATATGTTTAATATTAAACGTTTTTATAAAGCTACACAGTTAAACTTGTTACAGAGTAAAATTTTATGCAATAACTATCAAAAACTGACTTTAATATATGTTTTCCGGATTAGTATATGGCTGGAATTTTTACGGTCGTAAATATATTAATTAAATTAAATATCTGTACTCGTTTTTCTGTGCAAAAAAATAATTAATATTTTACATGTAATAAAAATAAAAGGTTATTTGCAAAACTTGACGGAGAGCTTTTTGCAAAGTGTTTCCAAATAGGAAAAACCGGTCAAGTGTCGGGTTCGCGCACAAAGATTCCGTAGCACCAAACAATCTTAAAAGTTTGTATTTCTATAAGACACTGAAAAACAAAGTTATTGCCGCGATCGGTACCGAAAATATCCCATATCTTAATAACTGTACAACATATTTTATTCAAACTAATTTTTGTTGAAAGTTTATTTTAAGTTCCACTACCTTTTTTTCAGAATTTTCCACATGTTAATTGAAAAGCTAACGAGTGAGGGACAAACTTTTCGATACTTTAGAAGCGCAGATCTCACCAACTATTAACTTAGATAAAAAATTATTTTGGAACCCCTATATCATTTTAAGGCCTATATAAAGATACCCCACACGACTGGATTATCTTCTTCCCTCAGTTACAAATATGGGGTCCCACCACTAATATTATTTTTTTTTCATAATTTCATTGTATAGCCGTTGATAAAATACCCCTACCATCCAAATTTCATCTATATACTGTCAATAGTCTCCGAGTAAAATGGCTGTGACATACGTACAGACGGACGGACAGATGGACAAACGGCCAAGACGAAACTGTAAGAATTTCGTTTTTGCCATTTGGCTACGCAACCCTAAAATGAGTATATCACTAGTAATTTGTTAATTTTTTTTGAAGATACAATTCGGAAATAAATAATGACGAAGCTATTATTTGTCAGGCATAATGATTATAACAGTACGAAGCCACATAAGTAAAGTCCACGTTTATTTTTATATGGGCACAAACGGGTTAAACAATTTAGTAAAATACAATAATCGTCAAACTTAAATTATGATATAAATCAGGGGTGTCCAACATAATTGTGTTGAGGGCCAGGTTTGTTATTTTTGAATCCGTAACGGGCCAATAGTATAGTGAACTTTAAATGTAAAGAAAACAGTAATTTTCATTTTTCAACATGAATAATTTATAAAAAAAAAAGCCTCAGGTTTACAAATTATCGCACCAATTAGAAGACTGACATTTTTTATGTTTGCACAGTGAAACTATGTGAGCTGATATTTTAGAAGTGGCTATGCGCTGAATGCATGCAAAATGGGTGTCTGATAAACATGATCTTGTTTTTGATTTGTTATGTTTAATGCGGGAAAAAAGCTGTTCCCAAGTGTATGTACTACCAAATAAGAAAATTTGTTGAAGAGCTAAATTGGTAAGGTTTGGGTATTAGTTGCGGTTAATATACTTTTTGTAAAATTCAATCAGTCCGTTCGGAAGGCAACTATCATATGCTGCTTTAGGAGAGAGTTGCTTTGTATATCAATCAATTCCTACTGTATACGTGTGTTTTTGTATATCGATCAATCCCAACTGTGACATAGGCATATTTTTAAATGGATCTTTGTACAATATCCTATTGACGTTTCTAAAGTTTTAACTAGCTCGTGGGCGGGATTCAGGGCTTTCGGTCCGCATCGTGGCCCGGGGGCCGTATGTTGGACGGGCCTGATATAAATAAACAGGAAAAGATAATGAGAAGATTACTATGTACATACGTATGATTACTTACATGTACAGGTCGCAAACTAAACAATACATTTGTTAGTTGCGGTTTGCAAGTCATGAACAGCATAAAAAATGTCCAAATACGGAAATTAGTATACCACTTGCGGAGCAAAACAGTTGGATTAATCCTTGAGAAGTTTGTGGTGATATTTAACTGTTTTAAATAACTCAAATTGCAGTCATTATTGTGCAGTCTAAATTCACTAGAATCTTCGGGAGATTCACTAAATCTTCTACGACTAGTTATTCCCTTCCTAGAACATTTTTCA
Organism: Druceiella hillmani; assembly: GCA_039881145.1. Taxonomy (NCBI): domain Eukaryota; kingdom Metazoa; phylum Arthropoda; class Insecta; order Lepidoptera; family Hepialidae; genus Druceiella; species Druceiella hillmani. The sequence continues at coordinate 10,390,224 of JAYKKI010000071.1, read as the reverse complement.
GGGTTCGGTCCCTCAAAATGAAATGGAAACCTCATAGAATCACTTGACTGTCTGTCCGTTCGTCTGCCCATCAAAGCCCTTTTTCTCAGAGACAGCTTGAAATATCAAGAAAATAATATCGTATATTAAGGCTTATAGTATTAGATTACTGTAAACATTTTAACCTTTTCGGTTCACGTAACAAAAAATATGGTCCTTTATAGCGTACTTTTTTTTTGCAGCGAAGCTTCTTAGTGGAAGTTTGGAAATGGGAGCTAAGTGAGAATAAAGGGAATGCGGCGATGAAACGGAAGCGAAGGTTCTTTAAAAAGCTTCCGGTTAATGAAATTAATATACGGATTTATGAATTTTTTAAAAAACTTCGGTTAATGAAATGAATATACGGATTTATGATTTTTTTAAAAGCTTCCAGTTAATGAAATGGAAAAACCGATTTATAAATTCTTTCAAAAGCTTCCGGTTAATGTAATGAATATACCGATTTATGAATTCTTTAAAAAGCTTCCGGTTAATGAAATGAATATACCGGTTTGTGAATTCTTTAAAAAACTTTCAGTTTATAAATCGGAGAAAGAAAAAGAGACGTTGAGACACTTCCGGTTATTTCAGAGAGAGACAGAGAGACATAAAGAGAAAGACAGGCAGAGAAACAGAAACAGAGATGGAGGAGAGAAAGACAGAAAGAGAGAAATTCTACCATTACACGTTTACATAGAAAAGCGTAAAAAGCTTTCCTACTGTCGTGCGTCCACTTACCGATACACTCGCTTTTTCATACATACAGTAAATAGTCTTACTAATCACCATAACCTACAAGGTACTTTTAGTTGGCATACAATGTTAAAAGTCGGTATAACGGGATGTCTTTTAGCACAAGTAAAAGGAAATATCCAAACGTCAGTTATTTCTAATCCTATGTGGATTATATATTTAGAGGTTTGTTTTAAGCCCGTGAAAGACATATTAATTAGGTAATTATACAAATATTTACGTTGTGAAAAATTAATATTTGTAAATAGTATAATTAGAAATTGTATATACCCTTAAATGTTTGTGTCTAAACGTGTACGGAACTCTCGTAATACGAGTTCTACTCGTACTTGACAGGTTTTTTTACATATGTATATTTACAGGTTTGATTGTTAATGACCGTGGGTTATGTTCGACAAAATATACTCCTCATTTAATCACAAATTTACTGCTATCTTTTACCATACAAAAAAGTTAGTACTATCCAAAGCATAACATTTTGTAAACAACTGAATTTTGTTACTAAACGATTATATTCTTCAAAAATATTTTCCAAATTCGTTTCTTTTCGCAATCATAATTCACTTTAGTATGTATAATTCCATATTCGATTTTTGTTGTTTTTTTTTCATTTTTGAAAAAGACAAGTAGAAAAAAGTATGTTTGTTACTTGGTTTTTTCTACTTGTCTTTTTTCGTTATTATTTATTAATCTGTGCTCGATGTTTTATAATGTACTACTTTTCTCCATCTGATTGTAGTGATGGATTGGAATAGATTGCTTCAGTAGCAATATATTCGAAATACACATCATACATTTTTGAGTAAAATAAAGCCTACAACTGATTAAATGGATATATAATTATCTTATTTATTTCAAGCTGTCTCAGAAAAAGGGCTTCGATAGGCAGACGAACAGACAGACAGTCAAGTGATTCTATGAAGTTTCCGTTTCATTTTGAGGGACCGAACCCTAAAAAATATTCTAGTAAAGGAATAACTAGTCGTAGAAGGTGGAGATTTTTTCTCTCGAAGATTCTAGTGAATTTGAAGATTACTGAGCTGTCACATTAATTACTATAATTTGAGTTACTTAAGACATTTAAAACAGTTAAATATCACCACAAAATTCTCAAGGATTCATTCAACTATTTTGCTCCGCAAGTGGTGCAATAATTTCTGCATTTGGACATTTTTTCACGCCGTTCGTGACTTGAAAACCGCTATACCTTATTTGGAAATTTATTATAAAAGATGAAAGCAAACTCTGTTTGTTTGCTATTTATGAATTTTATTGTAAATTTTGCGAGGGAAAGGCATAAATAAAATCATTATTTTGAAACTCTGTTGTCGGTTTATTCGTGTTTCTGTCACAGTCGATTATTTTAATTAAATTCAACAACATTTAAAAATTGTCTAATACCTAATTTCCCTCACAGACAGGAAGAATGTACTTTTCATGTCCACGTTCGTGAGTAATGAAAGGAGGCTGGCGAAAATGGCTTTGATATTACACAAACAGAATATAAATTTTGAAAAGCTGGTATTTTCTACAACATAAAAAGCCAAACAATTCACTGATTGACAACCAGGAAACAGCAAAAAAATAAAATACAATTTGTAACCATGATACAAAACAAAAAAGCTGTTTTATGACTCGCGTATATTATTTTTCGATTTATCAGAAATTGTTGATACGAAATAAAAAGAACAACAAAAATGTAATAGGATGCATAATCACATTTTAGGAATGATTATACAAAATAATCAATACATATTATTTTTTTTAATGTGTGACCATTGCCTAATGATTAAAAATAAAAATGTTAACTGATATTGACATTCGTTCTGTCAAAATGATTGTTTTTTTTTACTTTTTTTGAGTTTTACGTTTCGATAACCATATCTGCCTGAGAGTTTCATGGTTTAGTTTATTTTATCTGTAAATGGAACACAATCTGTACTCTGTTTCATTTTGTTGACACAAAGAATCGCTTAGAAAAAGAATTTACAAATTATTATGGAAAATTACCTAAATTTTCATGAAAAAAAAATATATGAATTTTCATTTGCCTTACAGACGATTTAAGTAAAACTTTTAAGGGACCTCGCCCCAACACTATATAACTGGATCCCAACACTGTGTAACTGGGCCCCAACACTACGCAACTGAGTCCCAACACTAATAAACTGAGTCCCAACACTATACGTACCCACAATTAAATGAAACTACGTGATGTAGTATTATTTCTACTTTCTTTAATTTCTTTACCATGACCTAGGTTTCGTTGTATACGTGGTACTATACGTACCTTTGCTGGTCACCTTAATAATTTTGTAACTGATATCAAAATCAAGATAACTAAAGTGAGGGTTATATTTTTGATGTTTAAACAAAATAGCGGAGACAAATTTGCATTACTTAGATTTCTTCCTGCAACATTATTTAATCTCAAAACTAGAGAAAACATAATAACATTTAAGTTTGTACGTCAACAACTCTAAGTATTTTTCAACGGATTAATAAGTTAACTCAACTGCATATGTAATACTTATAATACATAATTTTACTTACCTATTGCAATCGTATTGTAAATTTACTTTTTTTTATAATTTAATTTAAATTTAATTTTGTCGCTAGTATTACAATAACAATAGGCGTAGAATAAAGGAATTATCATTATTTCGTCGTTAATAAACAGGCAGGTAGAAGCCTAATAAATTGGATAAAAATTGCAAAATAGGCGGAAATTTTAATGAATTTATTGTTAAAAATCAAAAGCAAAAAGAAAGGAAAAGTACCTGAACCTGAAGAAAAATTCATAGCATTATACTTACGGAGTTAACCTTTGTTTTGAGGCTGTTTAATAGTTAAAATTATACTTGAGAGTAAAAAAAGGACGAAGTTAAAAATTATACTTGAGAGTAAAAAAAGAGACGAAGTTAAAAATTATACTTGAGAGTAAAAAAAGGGACGAAGTTAAAAATTATATTTGAGAGTAAAAAAAAGGAACGAAGTTAAAAATTATACTTAAGAGTAAAAAAAGGGACGAAGTTAAAAATTATACTTGAGAGTAAAAAAGGGACGAAGTTAAAAATTATACTTGAGAGTAAAAAAGGGACAAAGTTAAAAATTATACTTGAGAGTAAAAAAACAGACTAAGTTAAAAATTATACTTGAGAGTAAAAAAAGAGACGAAGTTAAACATTATACTTGAGAGTAAAAAATGAGACGAAGTTAAAAATTATACTTGAGAGTAAAAAAAGGGACGAAGTTAAAAATTATACTTAAGAGTAAAAAAAGAGACGAAGTTAAAAATTAGACTTGAGAGTAAAAAAAGGGACGAAGTTAAAAATTATACTTGAGAGTAAAAAAAGGGACGAAGTTAAAAATTATACTTGAGAGTAAAAAAAGAGACGAAGTTAAAAATTATACTTGAGAGTAAAAAAAAGACGAAGTTAAAAATTAGACTTGAGAGTAAAAAAAGGGACGAAGTTAAAAATTATACTTGAGAGTAAAAAAAGGGACGAAGTTAAAAATTATACTTGAAAGTAAAAAAAAAGACGAAGTTAAAAATTATACTTGAGAGTAAAAAAAGGGACGAAGTTAAAAATTATACTTGAGAGTAAAAAAAGGGACGAAGTTAAAAATTATACTTGAGAGTAAAAAAAAAAGACGAAGTTAAAAATTATACTTGAGAGTAAAAAAAGGGACGAAGTTAAAAATTATATTTGAGAGTAAAAAAAAGGAACGAAGTTAAAAATTATACTTAAGAGTAAAAAAAGGGACGAAGTTAAAAATTATACTTGAGAGTAAAAAAGGGACGAAGTTAAAAATTATACTTGAGAGTAAAAAAGGGACAAAGTTAAAAATTATACTTGAGAGTAAAAAAACAGACTAAGTTAAAAATTATACTTGAGAGTAAAAAAAGAGACGAAGTTAAACATTATACTTGAGAGTAAAAAATGAGACGAAGTTAAAAATTATACTTGAGAGTAAAAAAAGGGACGAAGTTAAAAATTATACTTAAGAGTAAAAAAAGAGACGAAGTTAAAAATTAGACTTGAGAGTAAAAAAAGGGACGAAGTTAAAAATTATACTTGAGAGTAAAAAAAGGGACGAAGTTAAAAATTATACTTGAGAGTAAAAAAAGAGACGAAGTTAAAAATTATACTTGAGAGTAAAAAAAAGACGAAGTTAAAAATTAGACTTGAGAGTAAAAAAAGGGACGAAGTTAAAAATTATACTTGAGAGTAAAAAAAGGGACGAAGTTAAAAATTATACTTGAAAGTAAAAAAAAAGACGAAGTTAAAAATTATACTTGAGATTAAAAAAAGGGACGAAGTTAAAAATTATACTTGAGAGTAAAAAAAGGGACGAAGTTAAAAATTATACTTGAGAGTAAAAAAAAAAGACGAAGTTAAAAATTATACTTGAGAGTAAAAAAAGGGACGAAGTTAAAAATTATACTTGAGAGTAAAAAAAGGGACGAAGTTAAAAATTATACTTGAGAGTAAAAAAAGAGACGAAGTTAAAAATTATACTTGAGAGTAAAAAAAAGACGAAGTTAAAAATTAGACTTGAGAGTAAAAAAAGGGACGAAGTTAAAAATTATACTTGAGAGTAAAAAAAGGGACGAAGTTAAAAATTATACTTGAGAGTAAAAAAAAAGACGAAGTTAAAAATTATACTTGAGAGTAAAAAAAGGGACGAAGTTAAAAATTATACTTGAGAGTAAAAAAAGAGACGAAGTTAAAAATTATACTTGAGAGTAAAAAAAAGACGAAGTTAAAAATTAGACTTGAGAGTAAAAAAAGGGACGAAGTTAAAAATTATACTTGAGAGTAAAAAAAGGGACGAAGTTAAAAATTATACTTGAGAGTAAAAAAAAAGACGAAGTTAAAAATTATACTTGAGAGTAAAAAAAGGGACGAAGTTAAAAATTATACTTGAGAGTAAAAAAAGAGACGAAGTTAAAAATTATACTTGAGAGTAAAAAAAAGACGAAGTTAAAAATTAGACTTGAGAGTAAAAAAAGGGACGAAGTTAAAAATTATACTTGAGAGTAAAAAAAGGGACGAAGTTAAAAATTATACTTGAAAGTAAAAAAAAAGACGAAGTTAAAAATTATACTTGAGAGTAAAAAAAGGGACGAAGTTAAAAATTATACTTGAGAGTAAAAAAAGGGACGAAGTTAAAAATTATACTTGAGAGTAAAAAAAAAGACGAAGTTAAAAATTATACTTGAGAGTAAAAAAAGGGACGAAGTTAAAAATTATACTTGAGAGTAAAAAAAGGGACGAATAAATAAAATAAAATATATGAATATATGATCAACATATTTTTATAATTTTTTGAACTTTCGCGTATCAATTATTTAACAGAACAGTATATTCAATTATTTAACAGAAGTAGTTTTTAAATTTAATGAAACCCATACGATCTCCGTTTCCTAACGGATTGGAAAAATATGACGGTAATTGTAATTTAGGCATAGATTTATATTACTTCGTAAGGTCAGGCCCATAGCAATCGAAAAATGTCCCACTAGAAACGGTGCAATATGGCGAAATTAGCAGTGTGTCATTTCAATTGACATTTCGATTCCCGTGAGTATGTATATCCTGATAACAATAAAACAAATCCGGATTGTGTAGTAAAAATATATTAAAATTACAATTTGAGAATTAAAAAAAAAATTGATGTATGTTACCTTCGGTTTATAATAGTTTCTCATACATATTTTTTTATTATTTACTAAAAAAAAAGAATTGTATGTTCAGTAACTAAACGAAACTCAACGATGTGACCTTGTAAGGACGTGTTTTCACACAATGTTTTTTTTAAATATCCATTTTCTTTGCTACAATTTTTGAAAATCATCAATAGATTACAAAGTAGAGTACGGTGCCTGAAAAACAGAAAATCTTAGAAGCAAAAGGAATTAGTATTTATTCATCTGTCTGTCACATCAATAACTGAGAAACTTCTTAACCCATAAACTTAAAACTGGAAATGTAAGTATAAAATGTTCATAGGTTTGAATCATTTAGTGATTAAATATAGCCAACGCATACATTTTTTGAGAAAACCTATAGACGAAAGAGACACGAGCTTACACATACGTTTTGTTTTTAATTATCCAGAACAATGTTTACTATGTTATAGGTTATTAAAACCATTTTCCAGTTTGTTAAGTATTTAGAAGTGCAAAAAGGATTTCGCAGACTAAAGAAAAGAACAGTATTTTATCAGCGGCAAATTTGCGTGCGTATGTGTGTGCGTACGCGCCCGAAGAGCATTAATATAACTAATTTTGAAAACCACTGCTTTTCATTAGAAAACAGAATCGACAAATTTTCTAGGTAGTTAACCTTCCAAATAATAATTATGCACATTAAATAAAATTATAACAGAGTGAATTCTGTATATGGAAAATATTTTAAAAAGAGTAATTGATTCAGCGTATCATCATATATATTAATACGCTAAGGTTAAGATGTTACTCTCCCTTTTTAGAAAAAACCTCACAACTAATCCACATAAATTATATATCATTTTATAGATAATTGCTAGCTCTACCGGCATCCACAACTAAAAAATTTATTATTGCTATTGTTTTTGCAAATTAATTAATTATTAAAATTATATACACAAAACAGCAATGCTGCCATCTAACGGCTCAACGTCAATATGATTGACGGTCGGTAAAATTTTTGTTTAATTTCAAATCCACTCACGTATAAATAAACTGGCGCTTTAGCTCAATGCTTTTGATACTTGCGCCTGTATATGTCAATTTTAGTAAAATATTTGTTTGATCTGTCATCTGAGCTTTATAATGGAATAAATAATAATGCGAAGACTTCGCACGGGTCACGCTAGTAGAATGATAATAGAAGTTAGAAAACATTTTTTTACAATTTTTGTCGGTCTATCTGTTAATTTGTACGTCAATCACGTAAAATCCACTGGACAGATTTTGATGAAATTTGGTATGATAATAGGTAATATCCAAAAGCAACATAGGAGAGAGAGAAAAAATTGTGATAACTTTCCTCATTCTGAATATCACGCGAACGAAGTCGTACGCGCAGCTAGTTTAAAATATTTGCAAACAACTCCACATAGACCATGTCTCTCTCTAAAACCAATTTAAATTGATTGTGTCAAATAGGTCATTAATTTTTAATGCAGGGAAGAGTAATTAGAAAGGGAATTACTTTGTAAATGTAAATAAAACAGGAAATTATAACGTAATTGAAGGTAATTTAATAATATTTGGTATAACCTTCGAATTTTATTCTGACGAAGATGTTAAACATTTGTGTGTTCTATACATATATCTTGCATATTTCCAATTTAGCACTATTACTTTAGTAACAAAACTAAACAAATATTTTAAACTAAAATAATATAAAATACAAGAACAGGGTAAATGATTATCGAATACGTGCCGTAGATATGTACCTGTGTGTAGACGGAAAGTATTATAACATTACAATTTCTTTAAGATAAGTTTAACTTTTTTAAATCTTAACCTTTTCATTGCTGATGAATCGGTTTTTATATAATCGTCTTACCAATGCCGACAACTATAAGTACCCAACCTCCCGATACAGGGTATAAATTAAAACTGATTGGCACAGAATGAAGTTGAGATAATTTAGCCACTTTAATTTTGATCCATTCCTGACATATCTAAGTAGCATAGTGCCTTTGCATCTACCTGTCATAATTGCCTTTTGTTATATAAAAATAACTTTTTTCGTTACTTTACATAAATTCCAAGCTATTTAAGCATTCTTACATAAATATACATGCGGACAAATTGAAAACCATTCTTTTTTAAATTTAGTTAAAAAATAATAAAATATGATAACGCCAAGACAACATTACATCTACGGTCGCATACAGCCGGTCATGTGACTGACGAAGTAGTTTCGTTTAATTGCAATAGATGGCGCACATGAATTTATGTTGTCATTTTCTATTTGGTTTTTGTTCCTTTGGTCGTATCTTGATATTTAGATCAATGAATTTAGATTATAAATAACGAAAATTTTTTTTGGAGTCTAGTCAAGAAAATGTAAAACACTCAATGTTTATGCATCTATTTTGCAAGCATCGCCCGGTAATATAATCGCTTTCTGTTAAAATTTCAAAAGTTTTAAATATTTTCATTATTATTTTAAAAAGTTACAAGTAGTTAAATAGTTCTTTCTCAAAAAATTTATTCCCGAAAATAAATGTGATTCAAAATTAACTTGAAGAAAAAATAAATATGGTCATCTAGTCGATTCTCTCGTTTTTAGCTTTTCTTTCATTTTTATTTACGCTTACATTTTTTTTAACATCTTTCATAATTTACTTTATTTATACTTACATTTTTTTCTGCGGATTATGTGCGGATATTTTTATAAGTCAATCTATTACATGCTGTATTATTGCGCAACAAAATCAAATGAGCATATGGCAATAACCGTAATTGCTATTTTAAGAAAATAATAGAAGACATTATTACTACAATAATTTGTTATGATCTTACATTGATATTATGGCTTTGTAGTGGATACTTTTACAAATATCTGTACAACCCACGGGTTGTACGGATATTTGTATGGACTGCATGGGTTGTATGGATTGTATATACGTCATGACATGCATGTTTTGTGTGTGCGTGCGTGCGCTTACGTTTGTGCTTATATGCGGATGTACGTGTTTGCCTATGAGCATGTGTGTGTATGCCTACTTGTCTTTTTCTTTGTCGCAGTAGTTTTCCAAATTGATAACCTGTTTTTAAAAGAAAACTTGTTTTTCTAAGTACATATTTTGATTTCAGGCGTCTACAAAACAAGTTCCAACCTGATCAATAACTGATAAAGCTGCTGGTCTTAAATTAACATCTTAATATTAACTTGTGCGGGAGGCAAAATAAAATACAGCGGATTTCATTCCTAACGCTTTTAGTCACAAAGACTTTCCGGTAATAGCAACGTAACACCTGTGTCCCTTGTATTTAGAATATAATTTCCTGGAAAATTCGCTCGGGTATAGCAACTTTTTACATAGCGTCGAATTCGGTTAAAGAGACTGCTTTGAGGAAGCTTTCTGTAATGAATTCCTAGAAATCGTATGCAGATGAAGCGACCTTTAAAAAATCAATTGGCACCGACACAAAAGCTCAGGACGATATCTTTTGTTTACTTTCACAAATGGTCAACACGTGTTAGCATCGAACTTTTGTCTGTTGACTGCTGTTATTTTTGAAGTGAAAACTTCTTTAGGCGCGTTGAGCGATTTTTAATGGGGGAAAACTTACGGGTTCACGTCACCGACATGCTGTAATACCGGTATATCTTTAGCTATAAGGGTGACGTCTTGTGCAACATCAGTGCTGTGTATATCTATACAAGTAAAGTTAAATTTACTACTTTAAGAGTTCTATGTGTGTATATTGGGCATTGTTTAAAATGTGTTTCAGTTTAATAATTATTTTAATTGTTTAATTGTAAGAACACTGTGCAGTACAACAGTGAGTACACTATTTTTATATAGAAAATTGAATAACAAAATAAAGAAAAATAAAGCATTTATTTTTCAATATTCGTTTCGATATTTGCGTTTAAAAATTCGATATTATATATTTTTTAATATTTGACCTCTGCTAAACTTCATACAATGAGTATTTCATAGTGGCTTAGAAGTTACCTTACTAGCGTGGTAAAACAAATGTCTAGTTGTTCGATAATGTTTTTGTAGCGGATTTTAAAATTAAACATTGTACAAAATTTTATAAAGCCACTCTTATTTCATAGTTTTAAGTTTTACCTTTTGTCGACAGTCTCCATGACTTCCTATGTTTTTTTTGTTTTGTTGATTACTGGTAGGTAGGTTAGTTAAGGTACAGAGTTAGTAATACACATAATACAGATCAGTTACAAATAAGAGTTATTTAAGAAATACATAGTTAATGTAAATTGCATATTACTTTGTATCACGGATTCTTATATTCACATATTACGACATGTGGATATTCACATATTACGACAATTGCATATTACTTTGTATCACAAATCCTTATATTCACATATTACGACATGTGGATATTCACATATTACGGCAATTGTGTATTACTTTGTATCACAGATCCTTATATTCACATATTACGACATGTGGATATTCACATATTACGACAATTGCATATTACTTTGTATCACAGATCCTTATATTCACATATTATGAAATGTGGATATTCACATATTACGACAATTGCATATTACTTTGTATCACAAATCCTTTTATTCACATATTATGAAATGTGGATATTCACATATTACGACAATTGCATATTACTTTGTATCACAAATCCTTATATTCACATATTACGACATGTGGATATTCACATATTAAGACAATTGTATATTACTTTGTATCACAGATCCTTATATTCACATATTACGACATGTGGATATTCACATATTACGACAATTGCATATTACTTTTTGTCACCGATCCTTATATTCACTTATTACGACATGTGGATATTCACATATTACGACAATTGTATATTACTTTGTATCACAGATCCTTATATTCACATATTACGACATGTGGATATGCACATATTACGACAATTGCATATTACTTTGTATCACAGATCCTTATATTCACATATTATGAAATGTTGATATTCACATATTACGACAATTGCATATTACTTTATGTCACCGATTCTTATATTCGTTTATTACGACATTAGTCGTCGTTGTAACCAAAATTCACTGTTGGTGCTGTTTCCTGTCTGAGCGGAAATCGGTTGGAAGAGGCGATCTAGTGGAAACGATGTCCGCTTGCTAAGGATCATGGTGCATATATTTTGTGATCGATATATGATTCTAACGCAACAAAAATTGCATGTGCAAATGAATTGTATCAAAGAGTACGCTACTAACCTTTTCATATCAAAAAGGGAATAATCGTAATTGGTATATGTCGACCGCAGTTAATACGGACTAAAAACATTCATAAATCTATTATTTGTTACAAACGTAACATTTTTTTTAAAGAAATCTTATAGTTTTGATACAAGTAGAAGTAATCGAAAATATAAATTTCATACTTTTAGTCTTATTCTTTTTCCTGATGGAAAGTTAAAAGACTTTATATTATACATTAATGATAAAAAATTTAAAAAAATACAGTTTCTGGAATGATCAACAATATATCGCTTGCTTAGATTGGATTCGAAATAATTCAAGAAAGATACATTTAAATGGTACCCAATTTAAGGCTACAAAACCGATTTGATCTAACCTAGATCTTAACATGACTATTAACCAAATTTATAATAGTAGAAATATACATTTGGTACAGATCTCAACGTCTTTGCCGAAATTTTACTATGTCGAATTTCCCAAACTTCGAAATAAAAAGGAAATTTTAAGGTAATTTTGAAATGAAAATAGGAAAATTTCGTTAAAGGAGTCTAAATTCCGTCTTCTATGCTTTTTAAGCCCCACCTTTGTTTTTAAGTTTTAATTTGCATCAATATAAAGCAAAAACCGGCAGAAATAGAATAACAGACTAGAGAGGGCCTATTGATTAGACAATCGCTGTAAAACGCTAAAGAACCTCTTTTTAGCTTGCTACAGCCTTATCGAAGAGCGAGGTAAACCGTTAAGTTAGAGGATTACGAGGAACTTGTCAAAGTCGAAAGGTTGTAAAACTAGAAAGAAGCGTGGCTCTCTTAAAAGAAATAAGAAAATTCACGGAAAATTACAGGATAAAAATTGAAGGGCGGAAGGTTGATCAACGGTGAAAAATTGGTCTTGGTTCTGTGATCTGATGAATCTAACTTTGAGTTATATTTCCTTACATCTCATACTTAAAACGAAATAAATATTACGTTACTGCGTGTTACGAATAAAGAAGATAAAATTTTGGTAGAATTTAAATTTTGCTTAGATTTTCTCATTTTTAGGTGAGAGCCATGATTTTTTTCTGGTCTTGAAACTAGAGATGTGTAACTCATGAGTGAAAGCTATAAAAGATATAGCTCACATGTTACCATCATATCTATCACTAGCTCATTTGAAATCAAAATGTATCAGTATATCACTAGCTCGGGGGTGATCGGCGTCTTTTTCGTTTCACCAAATCAATCATTTCACTCACTCGTCGCATCGTGAAAATAGATATAAAAGTATATGTTTTGACGTTACATGAAAAAGAAAGAAAACGATCGAACTGTTTAGTCAAATATGCAACTGTATCTATGTAGACGAACGTAGCTACTCGCGATCGAATGTGAACGCTGTGATAAAGTATACTTAGTTCGTTCAAAACATTTGCGTAAACAAACACTTTTCTTGTTTCAGTTCAAAATTATAATTAATAATTGTATAAATACGCCAATCTATTCCAATTTATTTAATTATCATTAAGGTTATTTTATGTATAATTTGAATCTAGGTTGACTGTCCTAAATCCTAAACCTGCAAAGTATTAAGCAAAGTGGATACTTTTGCAGAAATTTATTTTTATTTTCGAACAATAGTGCGTAATGTTCAGTCATTACTTTTTATCACCATGTTGTATGACCATTGTTCAATGTGTGCGTAATAAATAATTTCGTTAGTAACTCGGAAAAAAAACAAATGACAGATATATATCTTTCCAATCAAATGATATATATATATATATATATATATATATATATATATATATATATATATATATTACTCTTTTCTTTTTACTGATACATTTTGCGCACCTCTACTTGCAACCTTTGAATCCGGTTTCAGTAAATGTCCTCATAACACTCGAGCGCGGTGACTTACGTCGTGTATCCGATAAAGAGGTGGCAAGCTTCAAGGTGTCAGAAGACGATTTTTTGTAAATAAATAAAAATTTATATAGAATTTGAATAAAATAAGAATTTTATACATATTTGGAAGTTATCGTGTCTACGAAATCTGTTGTGCTATAAATGAGATCTGTTACCGTGTCCACAAAATCTATTATGATCTGTATTTCGCGTTAATAAATATTTATAAACGGTGATTTTAATTTATATTTACGAATATAGATATCTAAAAATATCTATTTTCTTTTGAACGACTTATTTAACCCGATAAAGTTTATTTATCAATTATGTGTATATACCTTTAAATTATATTTACGAATATAGATATTTAAAAATATGTGTTTTCTTTAGAACGATTCATTTAACACCATAAAGCTTATTTATCAATTACGTGTATATACCTTTAAATTATATTTACGAATATAGATATCTAAAAACATACGTTTTCTTTTGATCTACTCATTTAACTCTGTAAAGGTTATTATCCTTTAATTTATATTTACGAATATAGATATCTAAAAACATACGTTTTCTTTTGAACGACTCATTTAACTCCATAAAGGTTATTTATCAATTACGTGTATATACCTTTAAATTATATTTACGAATATAGATATCTAAAAATATGTGTTTTCTTTAGAACGACTCATTTAACTCCATAAGGGTTATTTATCAACTACGTGTATACCTTCAATTTATATTTACAAATATATATATCTAAAAGCAGGTGTTTTTTTAAACGACTCATTTAACTCCATAAAGGTTATTTATCAATTACGTATATATACCTTTAATTTATATTTACGAACATAAATATCTAAAAATATGCGTTTTCTTTTGAACGACTCATTTAACTCCATAAAGATTATTTATCAATTACGTGTATATACATTTAATTTATATTTATGAATATAGATATCTAAAAACATACGTTTTCTTTTGAACTACTCATTTAACTCTATAAAGGTTATTTATAAAATTTTTCGTTAAATAATAAGTACTATGTACCACATGAATGTTACACATGAGTCGTTCAAAAGAAAACGCTTATTTTTAGATATCTATATTCGTAAATATAAATTAAATGTATATACACGTAGTATATACATTTAATTTATATTTACGAATATAGATATCTAAAAATAAGCGTTTTCTTTTGAACGACTCATGTGTAACATTCATGTGGTACATAGTACTTATTATTTAACGAAAAAAAGCCAAAATATATATGTTTTCGACTGTTTAAAAAAAATTAGTAAGTTCTAAAGTGGGAAAAATGAACACAAAAATCAATTGAGAAGATTAAACTTATTGTTTGTTTTATCGCTAACATTTCGTGTTTGCGTTGGCTCCAGGCTTTATTTACGTTATCGACACAGTGGATGAACTTTTACTAACACACATGTTTAAACGAACTGACATACGTGTATATTCACGACGTAATGTAAGATGCCGCCAAACGGTATATTTTCACTATGTACCTATTCTAAATATGCGGCTGGCACTCGGCCAAATTGCGATACCATACTTGGATAATTAATACCATAAGTATATATACAGGACACTCCTATTTCCCTTTAAGATCTTGTAAATGAATACCGAAATTTTTGTTTACAGCACAACAACAATAAGAAAATCAAGTGTGTATTACAAATATGTCGTGAACTACAAATGTGTCGTGAACTACAAATGTGTCGTGAATTACAAATGTATCGTGAACTTCATCATGACACATTTGCAATATTATGTCTTTGTTCATTTTGGCACACTGATTTGAAAATTTGCTCTCATGTTTATCTATATCACATCAGAATGTTTGCAAAAACGAATAAACTGATGAAAAAACTTAATTATTGAAATTAAAAAAAAATTAATTGAAACAATATTATAACTTACAAATTTGAAAGTTGTCCTAAAATCCACAAAAAAAACTTTTTAGTCATAATATCGATTTGCTTGCTCTTTCGTTTTCCACGGCTTTGATAGCTTAACGAAATCTTTAACCTGAACAATGAAATATACAAGAAATTCACTTTTAAAGCCATCTAAAAACTTAACTGGTCAAATATCTAAAACAGGCATATTATAAATCTCAGAAATAACTAATATACAATATAAAGGCCAAATATCTAAAACAGGCACATTACAAGCCTCAGAAAAAATTACTATACGGTATAAAGGTCAAATATCCAAACAGGCACATTACAAATTTCAGAAATAATTACTATACGATATAAAGGTTAAATATCTAAAACATGCACATTACAAATCGCAAAAATAACTACTATACTATATAAAGGCCAAATATCCAAAAAAGGCACATCACAAATCTCAGAAATAACTACTATTCTATATAAAGGTCAAATATCCAAAACAGACACATTAAAAATCTCGGAAATAACTACTATACTATATAAAGGCCAAATATCTAAAACAGACACATTACAAATCTCAGAAATAACTACTATACTATATAAAGGCCAAATATCTAAAACAGGCACATTACAAACCTCAGAAAAAACTACTATACTGTATAAAGGTTAAATATCCAAACAGGCACATTACAAATTTCAGAAATAATTACTATACTATATAAAGGCCAAATATTTAAAATAGGCCCATTACAAACCTCACAAATAACTACTGTACTATATAAAGGTTAAATATCTAAAACAGGCACATTACAAATGTCAGAAATAACTACTATACTATGTAAAGGTTAAATATCTAAAACAGGCACATTACAAATCGCAGAAATAACTACTATACTATATAAAGGCCAAATATCCAAAACAGGCACATCACAAATCTCAGAAATAACTACTATACTATATAAAGGTCAAATATCCAAAACAGACACATTACAAATCTCAGAAATAACTACTATACTATATAAAGGCCAAATATCTAAAACAGGCACATTACAAGCCTTAGAAAAAATTACTATACTGTATAAATGTCAAATATCCAAACATGCGCATTACAAATTTCAGAAATAATTACTATACCATATAAAGGCCAAATATATAAAATAGGCTCATTACAAACCTTAGAAATAACTACTGTACTATATAAAGGTTAAATATCTAAAACAAGCACATTACAAATCTCAGAAATAACTACTGTACTATATAAAGGTTAAATATCTAAAACAAGCACATTACAAATCTCAGAAATAACTACTATACTATATAAAGGTCAAATATCCAAAACAGACACATTAAAAATCTCAGAAATAACTACTACACTATATAAAGGCCAAATATCTAAAACAGGTACATTACAAATTTTAGAAACAATTACTATACTATATAAAGGCCAAATATCTAAAATAGGCTCATTACAAACCTCAGAAATAACTACTATACCATGTAAAGGCCAAATATCCAAAACAGGCACATTAAAAATCTCAGAAATAACTACTATACCGTACAAAATCAATTAACATTCTATTTTTTTAGGATTCCACCGTTCAACTTGGGCGATGTCTTAACCAAAACAGTTGAATCATGTTTGCAAATATTTAATATTCATGGTTTCTAACCTATTTAACTGAAAACATTTCTGAATTCATTTCTGATTGCGTTATTTTTTTAAACATTTACTCCACATTCATGGCTTTAAACCTGTTTAACCGAAATTATTTCACTATTTATTTTGTACGATGTCTTAACTAAACCTATTGAGTCACTTTCTAAAAATTTAATATTCATGGTTTCTAACATCTTTAACTGAAATCATTTCCCAATTTACTTTAGGCGATGTGTTAACTGAAACTACTGGGTTATTTTTCTAAATATTTACTCCACATTCATGGTTTTAAACCTGTCTAACCGAAACTATTTGATTATTTATTTTGTACGATGTCTTAACTAAACTTATTGAGTAACTTTCAAAAAAATTAACGTTAATGGTTTTTAACTTATTTAACTGAAACTATTTTGTGTTGTTTCAATTAAAACTGCTAAGTTATTTTTCAAATTATTTACTCCACATTCATGGTTTTCAATTTATTTAACTATCTTTTACGATATCTTAACTAAATCTACTGAATGTTTTTCCAAAAATATAACATTTGTGGTTTCTAAGCTATTTAAATGAAACCATTTGCTGTATATTTTGTGCAACGCCAACGCCAACGCAACTGCTGGATTATTTTTTTTATTCAAAGTTCTTGGGTTTAAACCCATTTAACCGAAACAATTTCCCCAATTTAATTGATGTCTTAACTGTATTTGCCGAGTTATTTTTCCAAAGAATTTACTCAACGTTCATGGTTTTAGATCTCTTTTACCGAAACCATTTCCCCGTTTATTATATGAGATATTTTAACTAAAAGTACCGAGTTATTTTATGAATATATAATATTTATTATTCCCTATATGTTTAACTGAATACATATACCTGTTTATATTGTGCGATGTCTTAATTGAAACCGCTCCTTTATTGAAACTTATTTTTCAAAAATATTACTTAATGTTCTTGATTTCAAACATATTTAAACGAAACTCGTTTAAATAAGTTTATTTTATGTTGAACCCGTTAAATAGGTTTATTTACCCGTTTATTTTACGTGATGTCTTTAATCAAACCGCCGAGTTATTTCTCAAAATCTTTACTCAATAATATATATATTTATAGTTTTGGGCCTTTTTAACTGACACTATTTGCCCGTTTATTTTATGCGATGTCTTAACTGAAACCGCTGAGATATTTTTCAAATTATTTAGTTAACTTCTGTGGCTTTTTATTAATATCATAACTGAAACTGTACAGTTATTTTTCCAAATATTTACTCAGCATACTTGGTTTTAAGACTGTTTAACTAAAACCATTTTCCCATTTATTTTATGTGATGTCTTAACTGAAACCGCTGAGTTATTTTTCTAAATATTTACACAAAATGCAAGGTTTTAAAACGATTTAACTAAAACCATTTCCCAATTTATGTTTTGTGATGTCTTAACTGAAACTTCTGAGTTATTTTTCAAAATATTTAGACAAAATTCAAGGTTTTAAACAGATTTAGCTGAAACCATTTCCCCATTTATTTTATGTTATGTCTTAACTGAAACCGCTGAGTTATTTTTCTAAATATTTACACAAAATGCAAGGTTTTAAAACGATTTAACTAAAACCATTTCCCAATTTATGTTTTGTGATGTCTTAAATGAAACTTCTGAGTTATTTTTCAAAATATTTAGACAAAATTCAAGGTTTTAAACAGATTTAGCTGCAACCATTTCCCAATTTATTTTATGTTATGTCTTAACTGAAACCGCCGAGTTATTTTTCTAAATATGTTACTCAATATTCTTGGTTTTAAACCTGTTTAACCAAAACCATTTCCCCAATTATTTTATGCTTATATCTTAACTAAAACTACTGAATTGTTTCTGAAAATATATTCCATAACTTTCATGAAACTATTACCTATTTATATCATATGATGTTTTAGATGAAACTGTTGAGTTATTTTTATAAATATTTACTCAAAATTTATGGTTAACCGAAACTAAATACATATGCAATCGTTTTGTTTAACTTTTGGGAAATTAGTTTCAGTTAAAATCAAACTATTGGGGAATTAGTTTCGGTTAAACTCAAACCAGTTTAACCGACAATAATTCCCCATGATTGACCTGTTAAACAAAACGATTCCGCATATTAGGAGTCTCTAATACAACCAAATAGCGTTATTGAAAAACAATTACAATGCATTCAAATTACTAGATTAATATAACAGAAAATAAGTAATATATATATTTTTTAATGTTAAGTTTTAAAATTAAAAATAAAACTTAAATATGAGTAGGAATCACACTGTAAGAATTCCGCACACATTTAAATATACATAACAACTTAAACAATTAAGGGTATAACACGGACGGTGTTAAAAAATTTACAAATATTTATTTAATTTTTGCCACCGTAAAAATTGTCAAAATATATTGTCAAAATGGCATGGTTTTTGTTATGTAAAATTTATGTCAAAATATATTGTCAAAATGACATGATTTTTTGTTATACAAAACATATGTTAAAGT
The DNA here is from genome assembly GCA_039881145.1 of Druceiella hillmani. Taxonomy (NCBI): domain Eukaryota; kingdom Metazoa; phylum Arthropoda; class Insecta; order Lepidoptera; family Hepialidae; genus Druceiella; species Druceiella hillmani. The sequence continues at coordinate 10,370,559 of JAYKKI010000071.1, read as the reverse complement.
GGCATGATTTTTGTTATACAAAATATATGTCAAAATGGCATGATTCTTGTTATACAAAATATATGTCAAAATATATGTTAAAATGGCATGATTTTTGTTATACAAAATATATATCATAATATATGTTAAAATACTGGCATGACTTTTGTTATACGAAATACGCCCCTCCCTTTGTGGTCCTTTTTGTCTATGACAGACGGGATATAGACTTGACTCACTTCATGTTCTTCGTTTTCCCATTTATAGACATTACGAGTTGCGATGACCGTTTTTCAGAGTTTTGAAATCAATAATAAATGTATTTAAACAACAAATATTAAGATTACTATCTACAATACTTTGTATGTTATGAGTGATATAAATTTGAGATGCACCACATACGGTCAGCACCGTCAGTCGGACTTTCTGATAGTTGAAAATATATTTCTGTTTCTCATTAACTGTCAGTTGAATTGGACCAAGAGTATACTTTGTCGAACTTGCCCCATTGCACGGTGCAATCGCTAAAATATCCATATGTTTAAAGTATAAGTTTAAAATATTATGGAAACAGGTTAATATTCTAGTCACATCGAGAGCTTTAATTTGTAAAAGTAAATCTATAGTATATGTGTGACTCTATATAATGCAGATACGGAACATTACTTAGTCGTTTTTATTATTTCATTTATGATTAATGACTTATCTTTATTTAGACTTTTTATTATTTCGGTTATGATTAATGACCTATCTTAATTTCGACCGCAATACTAGGTCTTGCAAATGGACGATGTTCAAAGTCATTCTAAAGAAAAATGTTTCGTTCTTAGTTCATTTGAATGCAACATATATATAGTTTTAGAATATTTTAAGTGTCTTATTACAAGTTTAATCAACTGACTGTGACGTGGTACAGAATGATGTTAACTATCCGTTAACTGTCTTATTACAATTTTAATCAACTGACTGTGACGTGGTACAGAATGATTTTAACTGTCCGTTAATTGTGTTATTACAATTTTAACCAACTGACTGTGACGTGGTACAGAATGATTTTAACTGTCCGTTAATTGTCTTATTACAATTTTAATCAACTGACGTGGTGCAGAATGATGGCAACTGCCTATTACCTGTTTTATTACAATTTCAGTAACTGACTGTGACGTGATACGGAATGGTGTTAACTGTGATAAAAAACAAAGTTTTTTAATAACCTATGATAAAGCTCCAAATTTGCACAAATCAAAAAAATATTTTCGAAATTTTAAAATCGACAACTTATAAAAATGGTTTTCTGGAAACGTTCGTAGCTTTAATTACAAAAAATCGGAAAAAATCCAATTTACAGCTTTTAAACACTTCAAATTAAAAAAAAAGTTTTCCAAGTTTTCCCAAAGAGTAATAAAACAAACTTAATGAAACAGGTTTTCGATTTTTTTTAAATAATCTCGTTATTAGCATTCATTTCTTTCAACGAAATTATTCAATATGTTTCACTCGTATTGTCTTTGTGAAAAAAAAAAACACTTGTTCGCTTTCATTGGGACAACTTTACATTTTTGGTCTTAGTACGTTTTCCAACTAGCAGATGCTCAATGTGGGCTAACAACACTAATTTCCGGTCAAGATATCTCGTTTCATCATCAAACCATAAACAATTTGCTCCCAATTTAAACGGGTTATGACGCCACGACAATTAAATATTACTGACAGAGTTTTGGCGTTTTTACGTTTTTAACCTGAAAATCTATAGTGTTTTGTAATATACTACTGTATTTTATTCAACAATCAAATTTATTTTATATACAATGGTTTTATAATTACTTTACATTAAGCTCTTTCCAGTATTTATTATTTACATACGGGTCATGTGAATTATCGGAAGCGAATTACAACTTTCCGCGTAATGAAACTTTCTATATAGACAAAGTAACGAAATGCGCCTAAAAATGACGACTATGTTAGTTTTCAGTAAAAAAAACGTATTTAAATTCAACCTAAAGTGAGAGTCCGCTCAAAATATAAATTTCAGTTAAGTTAAATACGATTTCTAGTTTTAAACCAAGGAACTACATGTTATGTGTGAATCGCAATGTCCTGTCTTACTTTGTTTGGAACAGGACTTCCCAACCGTGGGTTGTGCCTCCTGAGGGGGAGAAAAGAAAAAATAAGGGGGCTCGATGTGTTCGGACATTCTAAAGAAGTATCCATTTGAAGTCTTAAATAGCAAGTCCCTGTTTTATTTCGTGTAGAACAGGAATTCCACCCGTGGATCTCTTAGGAGAAGAAAAGAGAAAATACAGGGGCCCGATGTGTTCGGACATTCTAAAGAAGTGTCCATTTGAAGTCTTAAATAGCAAGTCCCTGTTTTATTTCGTGTAGAACAGAAATTCCACCCGTGGGGCTCTTAGGAGAAGAAAAGAGATAATACAGGGGCCCGATGTGTTCGGACATTCTAAAGAAGTATCCATTTGAAGTCTTAAATAGCAAGTCCCTGTTTTATTTCGTGTAGAACAGGAATTCCACCCGTTGGGATCTTAGGAGAAGAAAAGAGATAATACAGGGGCCCGATGTGTTCGGACATTCTAAAGAAGTATCCATTTGAAGTCTTAAATAGCAAGTCCCTGTTTTATTTCGTGTAGAACAGGAATTCCACCCGTGGGGATCTTAGGAGAAGAAAAGAGAAAATACAGGGGCCCGATGTGTTCGGACATTCTAAAGAAGTATCCATTTGAAGTCTTAAATAGCAAGTCCCTGTTTTATTTCGTGTAGAACAGGAATTCCACCCGTGGGGCTCTTAGGAGAAGAAAAGAGATAATACAGGGGCTCGATGTATTCGGACATTCTAAAGAAGTATCCATTTGAAGTCTTAAATAGCAAGTCCCTGTTTTATTTCGTGTAGAACAGGAATTCCACCCGTTGGGATCTTAGGAGAAGAAAAGAGATAATACAGGGGCCCGATGTGTTTGGACATTCTAAAGAAGTGTCCATTTGAAGTCTTAAATAGCAAGTCCCTGTTTTATTTCGTGTAGAACAGGAATTCCACCCGTGGGGCTCTTAGGAGAAGAAAAGAGATAATACAGGACCCGATGTGTTCGGACATTTTAAAGAAGTATCCATTTGAAGTCTTAAATAGCGAGTCCCTGTTTTATTTCGTGTAGAACAGGAATTCCACCCGTGGGGACCTTAGGAGAAGAAAAGAGATAATACAGGGGCTCGATGTGTTCGGACATTCTAAAGAAGTATCCATTTGAAGTCTTAAATAGCAAGTCCCTATTTTATTTCGTGTAGAACAGGAATTCCACCCGTTGGGATCTTAGGAGAAGAAAAGAGATAATACAGGGGCCCGATGTGTTTGGACATTCTAAAGAAGTGTCCATTTGAAGTCTTAAATAGCAAGTCCCTGTTTTATTTCGTGTAGAACAGGAATTCCACCCGTGGGGCTCTTAGGAGAAGAAAAGAGATAATACAGGGGCCCGAGGTGTTCGGACATTCTAAAGAAGTATCCATTTGAAGTCTTAAATAGCAAGTCCCTCTTTTATTTCGTGTAGAACAGGAATTCCACCCGTGGGGCTCTTAGGAGAAGAAAAGAGATAATACAGGGGCCCGAGGTGTTCGGACATTTTAAAGAAGTATCCATTTGAAGTTTTAAATAGCAAGTCCCTGTTTTATTTCGTGTAGAACAGGAATTCCACCCGTGGGGCTCTTAGGAGAAGAAAAGAGATAATACAGGGGCCCGATGTGTTCGGACATTCTAAAGAAGTATCCATTTGAAGTCTTAAATAGCAAGTCCCTGTTTTATTTCGTATGGAACAGGAATTCCACCCGTGGGGCTCTTAGGAGAAGAAAAGAGATAATACAGGGGCCTATTCATTTCACGAATATTACATTATGAACTAAAACTTTCATCCCTTGCCATTGGAGAAGTTTTGGATAAAACGTTTTCCCCGTAATCCAAAAGTTACCGCTCTTTGCGAACAATTGTGCAGTTTTTCTCCACTCCCTTACATAACACAGGGTTTTCAGCATTGGTTCAAATCAAAACTAAGCAGCGAAATCGTCTTTGTCAACAGTGACTTGACGATAGCTCTGGCAAAACCGAACCTGAAATCGGGTCAGAAAATGCAGATGCAAACATGGCATTAATAACATTTTATTTTTTAACTATACTTACATATTTTTAGGTGTAAATACCAAAGTTTTAACTTATTTTATTATGCTTGTATTTGGGAAATAAATGTTGTGAAAATGATGTGTTTTTGATTATAACAATAAAAAAAATAAAAGGTGGGATTAATATATCTTTTAAAACTTATAAAGTTTCAACAAAAAAAGGTTGGGAATCGCTGGGTTAAAAGTTAGAATCTTCTGAAAAACAGAGCTACAGTAAGATATTACCGCAACCACAGGATTCCGTGCGGACTCTTCATGTGGAAAACCCTAAAAACTACAGAAACTCCTCGTGCGCATTTCGACACACAAAAAGTATTTTAAACTTCTATTAATATTTCAATCAAAATCAAAATGTGAATATATTTAATTTATTACCTTTTAATGCTAAATTTGCGCTGTAATAAAATACAACCCAAAGAAGACCCCAGTAATATCAGACTTAAAACCGGCCACAGTCGGGTTTGTCAGCTACCTCCTTATAACCCGTTAAGTACCAACGGAGGATATATAATGTAAGCATATAGATGGTCGGCACGACGAGTGGAAGCGACGTCCTGCGCACTATTCTATAATTGTCCCGTTCGTATGCACTTCAGTAATTATGGCTTTGTGGCTACCCTCACTGCAATGTACAGGATGATACGTTCTAATGATCGATACATTTATTCTGTCTAGGCAATAGCATAGTATTTTTTTTATTTCTTTGGAAATCTAAAATCAACACAAAAAATAAGGTAAAAATCATCATCATATATATTAATACGCTAAGGTTAAGATGTTACTCTTCCTTTTTAGAAAAAACCTCACAACTATTCCACATAAATTATATATCATTTTATAGATAATTGCTAGCTCTACCGGCATCCACAACTAAAACATTTATTATTGCTATTGTTTTTGCAAATTAATTAATTATTAAAATTATATACACAAAACAGCAATGCTGTCATCTAACGGCTCAACGTCAATATGATTGACGGTCGGTAAAATTTTTGTTTAATTTCAAATCCACTCACGTATAAATAAAGTGGCGCTTTAGCTCAATGCTTTTGATACTTGCGCCTCTATATATCAATTTTAGTAAAATATTTGTTTGATCTGTCATCTGAGCTTCATAATGGAATAAATAATGCGAAGACTTCGCACGGGTCACGCTAGTTATAAATTATTTCAGAAATCTTTTCAATCGATCTTAGTGACATTTTGTATATCATGGAAATAAACTTAAAATACTTTTTATTTATGTGTTGTTTTGAATGTGTTTCGGTAATTAAAAAATCACCAGGAAAAAGAGCGTGAAACCCGTCATGGTAGCATATCTGCCTCCAGCTAACTGCTGAGCACGGGCTTATTTCTTTTTATACCTTTTTTTATTTATCCCTCTCAAACAGTAATAGTTTAAATTTAACTTAACTATTACCAATGCTAAGATCCAATATTCTTGCAAGATCAATATTTTTAAATTATGTGCAGCACAATTGTTTGTCATTTTCCGACGAGCGATGTTGCGCTTCAAATCTAGTAAATTTAAAAAAATATATCTATGGTGTGTGACCTGGATTTAGTCATTTTTTTTATGCTGTTTTGTCTTTTATCTTCATTTAAATCGCAATTTTATTAGAGACTTGTCGTCTCTCAAACGAGCTGTTTTTAATATAACTTTAAAATTAAATTAATTTGAAATTAAATAAAATTATTTAATTCATGTGATCGTAACATCGTATGAAAGGAAATTTATATAAACTTAGGATATTTATATTAACACATCCGTTATGTGCCTTATAATATATTTAATTAATTAATTGCGATATGGTGCAGAATTCAATTTCAACCATGATAAAAATATTGTATAAAGATGTTTAATATCAGCAAATAACTCTAAGTTTGTAGAAATTAAAAATATATAAGTAGATCCAAATTTGATGATATAAAAAAATTCATACAATAACATTTAAAAAAATTGTTACCTAGCTTACAAAAATTGTTTTCTGGAAACCTATGTAACTAAAAAAACATTGTGCGTGTAAGGTTCAACGCGCCAGTAAACTCCAGGTTTACTTAATCACGATTGTCTTGGAATATATAAAACAGGTAACACTGTGTCTGAATATAAATATTAATATCATCTGTCTATATATCTTTTACCGTTAAGGCAACGTTCATAAGAAACACATCCGCTCCACTGTTTTTTCGTTGACTTACGTTGCAAAACTGGTCTCCGTAAAAAAAATGTTTGATAATATACAACCTATATTAATCCTGAAGATCCGTTCTAAATATTGGTGAAAGAATTTTTGAAATCGGATGAGTAGTTTCAGAAATTACCTCCTACATCCAAACATTCAAAATTTAACTTTTTTAATATTTGTAATTTTTTTAAAGGGATAATATACAAGCTATGATTATCCTGAAGATCCTTTCTAAACATTGGTGATAGAATTTTTGAAATCGGATGAGTAGTTTCGGAGATTACCTCCTACATCCGAACTTACAAACTGTTACACTTTTTTTAACGCCCTGAACTTCTGATTTTACTCCTCATAAAACTTCACACCGGGTGCTATATATGGATATCGATTATTAAGGAGTAAACTCCAATAATTACATATGCGCGAAAAATCAGAAATATCCAATTTTTAATTTTTCAATTTAATAAAAAGATTTTGAAATTTTTGAAAGTCGAATAAAATAAATTTAACAGGTTCTCGAATTTTTTAAATAGTCTCGTCACCAGCTTTCGTTTACTATTAGTATTTTCTTCGTGAAAAAAAAATATATTTCTAACATTTCGCTCGGAAAATTGTATGGTTTAGATATCAGTATGTTTTCCAAAAAATAGACGTTGTTTGTGGCTTAACAATAATACTAATATTTAGTCAAACTATTCCGTTTCTTCCTTAAATAATAAACCATTCATGACCCTAAAAAAGAGGTTACGACGCTTGGAGAGACAATTAAGTGTCGCTGTCGGAGTTACGTTTTTGCGTTTGTATGTCTGAAAATTTAAAATGATTGATAACATAAATACAATTTTCCGTTAACTATTCATGCTGAAGTCAATATAATAATTTATAATTAAAATTTGTCATTTGCACGTCATGTTTAAAACAGTACAAGCACTGACACAGCGTGTCACACTAACATGTCATAGTATCACTTATTTACATTTTACTTATCTAAAGTTTAGGTAAGAAAAACTCGTAGGTACGTGTCGTGAATGTTTAAGTTTTGTTTTCTTTTTCCTCACCTAAAATAAAGCAGTATTATAAATACCTGTTAAGATGACACGTTCGTAAGATGAAAGATCTTCACAAATCGTAGGCTTTACACGCTTCAAAATATGCATATGTAAATAAAATAAATAACAATTTAAAAAAAGTTAAAAACAAAACATAAAAACTATCTTTCCATAACAATAAAGAGGCAAGTAACAAAAATGGCTCATCATATCGAATGTCTTGCTTACATTTTCTTTTTATTTTGCAAATAAACTTGATAACCTTAAGTTTGAAAATTTCGTCACTAACGAAACAATAAATAAAGAAGGTCCGAATAAAAAATAAACTTTTTAATACAAGAAGGGTCTAAGAACTCAGGTTTGGTACGGTACACATTTGGTGATATAAAAAAGTTTAAACAAACGCAAGTAAAAGAAATTCGTTTCTACAAAAAAGTATCTTCTATGTATTAATACAAATTTCATCACATGAAATATCCTTAAATGACAAACATGATTTCTTACATTTTTTTAAATATCCTGTAATAATAAAACATTCGCAATCAACAATAATAAATAATAACTGTCTATAATTAACAAAATTGTTGTCTATCGTTACTACAGTATAATTATTTCAGTTTATTAACTCGACGATACAGCCATAAAGACGACACTCTAAAAGACAACAACGTAAAAAAGTTGCTATTATCATTGTAAATGCAATATTTTCTATCTAATAGTTAATTACCTTTGATAACACAAAATCATCATCATCATCATATATATTAATACGCTAAGGTTAAGATGTTACTCTCCCTTTTTAGAAAAAACCTCACAACTAATCCACATAAATTATATATCATTTTATAGATAATTGCTTGCTCTACCGGCATCCACAACTAAAAAATTTATTATTGCTATTGTTTTTGCAAATTAATTAATTATTAAAATTATATACACAAAACAGCAATGCTGCCATCTAACGGCTCAACGTCAATATGATTGACGGTCGGTAAAATGTTTGTTTAATTTCAAATCCACTCACGTATAAATAAAGTGGCGCTTTAGCTCAATGCTTTTGATACTTGCGCCTCTATATGTCAATTTTAGTAAAATATTTGTTTGGTCTGTCATCTGAGCTTCATAATGGAATAAATAATGCGAAGACTTCGCACGGGTCACGCTAGTAAAATATTATATTGTAGAAGTGTTATTTCAGCCTATGGTCCACGGACACACACACTATTAAGCGTTGGTAACAGGTGAACAAGTATAATTAAAAGAATCAATACAGTGAACTAATTTACGTGATGTAGTATTATTTAATGTGATGTAGTATTATTTCAACTTTCTTTAAGTTCTTTACCACGACCTAGGTGGTTTCGTTGTATTACAAGATATTCAGGTGGGCTGTTAGCAAAGATCACCTGAAGATGTTGTAATACAACGAAACCTAGGTCGTGGTAAAGAACTTAAAGAAAGTAGAAAAAATACTACATCACGTAGTTTAATTTAATTGTGAATAATGAATTTATACAAAATTAACGCCAAATATATTCAATACTTATTAATTCATTTGTCTCTTTGATTCAAGAACGTTTCTTTGTAATAAATAAAGAATGGATAGGTTGCAACATTGCATTGACTCGTTCAGTATTAACCTTACTATAATCTTTTTTTTACCTTTTGGTACATATTCATTTTTTACATTAGGCACCATTTACACAGTTTTCCTTTCTTTATCATAAAGAATCACGTAGAGAGGGTGAAAAGTACTCAATCGTTTAATAATAAATATAATACTACATTTGTAATGTTATAACACAAAAGTGAATTGAAAGAATCAATACAGTGCACTGATTCACTGAGTTAAATTAATCTTATTGATTCATTTGACTCTTTGATTCAGGAACGTTTCTTTGTAACAAATAATGAATGGATAGCTTGCAACATTGCTTCGACTCGTTCGGTATTAACCTTAGTATAATCATTTTTACCCTTTGTTACACATTCATTTTTTACATTAGCCACCATTTACAAAGTTTTCCTTTCTTTATCATAAAGAATCACGTAGAGAGGGTGAAAAGTACTCAATCGTTTAATAATAAATATAATACTACATTTGTAATGTTATAACACAAAAGTGAATTGAAAGAATCAATACAGTGCACTGATTCACTGAGTTAAATTAATCTTATTGATTCATTTGACTCTTTGATTCAGGAACGTTTCTTTGTAACAAATAATGAATGGATAGCTTGCAACATTGCTTCGACTCGTTCGGTATTAACCTTAGTATAATCATTTTTACCCTTTGTTACACATTCATTTTTTACATTAGCCACCATTTACAAAGTTTTCCTTTCTTTATCATAAAGAATCACGTAGAGAGGGTGAAAAGTACTCAATCGTTTAATAATAAATATAATACTACATTTGTAATGTTATAACACAAAAGTGAATTGAAAGAATCAATACAGTGCACTGATTCACTGAGTTAAATTAATCTTATTGATTCATTTGACTCTTTGATTCATGAACGTTTCTTTGTAACAAATAATGAATGGATAGCTTGCAACATTGCTTCGACTCGTTCGGTATTAACCTTAGTATAATCATTTTTACCCTTTGTTACACATTCATTTTTTACATTAGCCACCATTTACAAAGTTTTCCTTTCTTTATCATAAAGAATCACGTAGAGAGGGTGAAAAGTACTCAATCGTTTAATAATAAATATAATACTACATTTGTAATGTTATAACACAAAAGTGAATTGAAAGAATCAATACAGTGCACTGATTCACTGAGTTAAATTAATCTTATTGATTCATTTGACTCTTTGATTCAGGAACGTTTCTTTGTAACAAATAATGAATGGATAGCTTGCAACATTGCTTCGACTCGTTCGGTATTAACCTTAGTATAATCATTTTTACCCTTTGTTACACATTCATTTTTTACATTAGCCACCATTTACAAAGTTTTCCTTTCTTTATCATAAAGAATCACGTAGAGAGGGTGAAAAGTACTCAATCGTTTAATAATAAATATAATACTACATTTGTAATGTTGTAACACAAAAGTGAATTGAAAGAATCAATACAGTGCACTGATTCACTGAGTTAAATTAATCTTATTGATTCATTTGACTCTTTGATTCAGGAACGTTTCTTTGTAACAAATAATGAATGGATAGCTTGCAACATTGCTTCGACTCGTTCGGTATTAACCTTAGTATAATCATTTTTACCCTTTGTTACACATTCATTTTTTACATTAGCCACCATTTACAAAGTTTTCCTTTCTTTATCATAAAGAATCACGTAGAGAGGGTGAAAAGTACTCAATCGTTTAATAATAAATATAATACTACATTTGTAATGTTATAACACAAAAGTGAATTGAAAGAATCAATACAGTGCACTGATTCACTGAGTTAAATTAATCTTATTGATTCATTTGACTCTTTGATTCAGGAACGTTTCTTTGTAACAAATAATGAATGGATAGCTTGCAACATTGCTTCGACTCGTTCGGTATTAACCTTAGTATAATCATTTTTACCCTTTGTTACACATTCATTTTTTACATTAGCCACCATTTACAAAGTTTTCCTTTCTTTATCATAAAGAATCACGTAGAGAGGGTGAAAAGTACTCAATCGTTTAATAATAAATATAATACTACATTTGTAATGTTATAACACAAAAGTGAATTGAAAGAATCAATACAGTGCACTGATTCACTGAGTTAAATTAATCTTATTGATTCATTTGACTCTTTGATTCAGGAACGTTTCTTTGTAACAAATAATGAATGGATAGCTTGCAACATTGCTTCGACTCGTTCGGTATTAACCTTAGTATAATCATTTTTACCCTTTGTTACACATTCATTTTTTACATTAGCCACCATTTACAAAGTTTTCCTTTCTTTATCATAAAGAATCACGTAGAGAGGGTGAAAAGTACTCAATCGTTTAATAATAAATATAATACTACATTTGTAATGTTGTAACACAAAAGTGAATTGAAAGAATCAATACAGTGCACTGATTCACTGAGTTAAATTAATCTTATTGATTCATTTGACTCTTTGATTCAGGAACGTTTCTTTGTAACAAATAATGAATGGATAGCTTGCAACATTGCTTCGACTCGTTCGGTATTAACCTTAGTATAATCATTTTTACCCTTTGTTACACATTCATTTTTTACATTAGCCACCATTTACAAAGTTTTCCTTTCTTTATCATAAAGAATCACGTAGAGAGGGTGAAAAGTACTCAATCGTTTAATAATAAATATAATACTACATTTGTAATGTTATAACACAAAAGTGAATTGAAAGAATCAATACAGTGCACTGATTCACTGAGTTAAATTAATCTTATTGATTCATTTGACTCTTTGATTCAGGAACGTTTCTTTGTAACAAATAATGAATGGATAGCTTGCAACATTGCTTCGACTCGTTCGGTATTAACCTTAGTATAATCATTTTTACCCTTTGTTACACATTCATTTTTTACATTAGCCACCATTTACAAAGTTTTCCTTTCTCTATCATAAAGAATCACGTAGAGAGGGTGAAAAGTACTCAATCGTTTAATAATAAATATAATACTACATTTGTAATGTTATAACACAAAAGTGAATTGAAAGAATCAATACAGTGCACTGATTCACTGAGTTAAATTAATCTTATTGATTCATTTGACTCTTTGATTCAGGAACGTTTCTTTGTAACAAATAATGAATGGATAGCTTGCAACATTGCTTCGACTCGTTCGGTATTAACCTTAGTATAATCATTTTTACCCTTTGTTACACATTCATTTTTTACATTAGCCACCATTTACAAAGTTTTCCTTTCTTTATCATAAAGAATCACGTAGAGAGGGTGAAAAGTACTCAATCGTTTAATAATAAATATAATACTACATTTGTAATGTTATAACACAAAAGTGAATTGAAAGAATCAATACAGTGCACTGATTCACTGAGTTAAATTAATCTTATTGATTCATTTGACTCTTTGATTCAGGAACGTTTCTTTGTAACAAATAATGAATGGATAGCTTGCAACATTGCTTCGACTCGTTCGGTATTAACCTTAGTATAATCATTTTTACCCTTTGTTACACATTCATTTTTTACATTAGCCACCATTTACAAAGTTTTCCTTTCTTTATCATAAAGAATCACGTAGAGAGGGTGAAAAGTACTCAATCGTTTAATAATAAATATAATACTACATTTGTAATGTTATAACACAAAAGTGAATTGAAAGAATCAATACAGTGCACTGATTCACTGAGTTAAATTAATCTTATTGATTCATTTGACTCTTTGATTCAGGAACGTTTCATTGTAACAAATAATGAATGGATAGCTTGCAACATTGCTTCGACTCGTTCGGTATTAACCTTAGTATAATCATTTTTACCCTTTGTTACACATTCATTTTTTACATTAGCCACCATTTACAAAGTTTTCCTTTCTTTATCATAAAGAATCACGTAGAGAGGGTGAAAAGTACTCAATCGTTTAATAATAAATATAATACTACATTTGTAATGTTATAACACAAAAGTGAATTGAAAGAATCAATACAGTGCACTGATTCACTGAGTTAAATTAATCTTATTGATTCATTTGACTCTTTGATTCAGGAACGTTTCTTTGTAACAAATAATGAATGGATAGCTTGCAACATTGCTTCGACTCGTTCGGTATTAACCTTAGTATAATCATTTTTACCCTTTGTTACACATTCATTTTTTACATTAGCCACCATTTACAAAGTTTTCCTTTCTTTATCATAAAGAATCACGTAGAGAGGGTGAAAAGTACTCAATCGTTTAATAATAAATATAATACTACATTTGTAATGTTATAACACAAAAGTGAATTGAAAGAATCAATACAGTGCACTGATTCACTGAGTTAAATTAATCTTATTGATTCATTTGACTCTTTGATTCATGAACGTTTCTTTGTAACAAATAATGAATGGATAGCTTGCAACATTGCTTCGACTCGTTCGGTATTAACCTTAGTATAATCATTTTTACCCTTTGTTACACATTCATTTTTTACATTAGCCACCATTTACAAAGATTTCCCTATCTTTTACATAAAGAATCACGCAGAGAGGGTGAAAGTACTCAATCGTGTAATTCTAAATTTGTAATGTTATCAACACGAGTACATTTATCCGTTTGCTTGACTTATCGTAAGCCTGCAAAATACGAATGAAAATCTATCAGTTACTACCAATGTTTCAATTCAATATATATATATATATATATATATATATATATATATATATATATATATATATATATATATATATATGTATGTATATATATATATGTATATATACATATGTATGTATATATACATATATATATATATATATATATAGATGCGGAAGCTATTTGATTTAGAATCAAGTGTATTGCAGTACATATCGACCGACACAATTATACTGGTTCATTGGAGTCGTTAAGGTGAATCGATTCTTTTTACTGAATCAGATTCAGTGAGTCATTTACCTTTTGTTTGTAAATTGTAAATGACTCACTAAATCTGAATCAGTAACAATAATAGAGTTGTTACATTATTAATTTTTTGTTTCCCGATGACTTTAAAAAATAACCAAATAAACCATTTTTTGGGAAAAAAGCTATATAATTTCGATACATATATTAAATGGTATTAAAAAAATCACAGCTCTATGATCCACATACATATGGGAACATGTATGTGGATAAGAACAAAAAATAAAATATTTTTGGCAAGATCATTTTTTTTTTCAATTATTCGAACATATTATGAGAATTATATGATATTCGTTGATTTACATTAAATTAATCTGTAACTTTTCCCTTGCTACGGATATTAAAAATATCTGTATAAAATTAATTTTCATCCAGATAGTGCCGGGTAACATCCCTAGCGAGTAGGTACACCGCAAAAATTATCTTAAACACAAAAAACGCATTTAACCTTGAGACTGTACAAAGAATTGAAAATGATTAAATTAAGTGAGCATATAATAACACAATTACCAATCGGGACCTGAACAATCTGCACTGCATCATGCTGTATAAACGCCACGCACTCACACATTTACAGTGGTCATAATCACAAAGATACTTCACGCATACGCACACACAGCGCTACATGGATATGGATTCATTATGAAAACCAGGGCCGAATTTAGCCAGTAATATTTGTTGGTATTGTATTAAACTATAATACAATGACAGATTTATTGAGGTTTACGTTGAGGAGTATAAACACAAGACGTTGTTTGTAATAAATGTTTTATGAGAACTAGTTGAGGCTGTCAAATTCTTTTCCGTCAATAAGCAATATGTAATTTTGTTTTTGTAAGCATAAAACGTTAGAAGAATATTTCTTGTTTTTTTTTTTTTGGGCAAACAAAAAAACATTTAAGATCTTTGCTAATATCTCACCTGAAGATGTTGTAATATAACGAAATCTAGGTCGTGGTAAAGAAATTAAAGAAAGTAGAAATAATACTACATCACCTAGTTTCATTTAATTGTGGATTTAAGATGGAAAAAATGGAAAAGAAACTTGTAGCACTATTGGAGGAGAAAATGTCTGAAAAGAAATAAAATAAGGATTTTTTATAAAAACAAAGAAAAAAACCATTCGTGATGAAAAAAACGGAAGAGAAACTCATAGTAATATTGCAGGAGCAAACGTCTGAATTTTCCACATTGCATGCATTGAGTATCGTTTTAAAGCTAGCAATTTGTAACTTTTTGTATTTTCCATTAAAGAAAATTTCGAAAACTATCAAAAAAGTTTGATTTCGTTTCTATTTTCGTAGTGATTTATAAAACACATACAAACATTAAAAGGCACACGGTAACGATCTACCGTATCTTTCAAAGTGGAAGTAAACCGCTATTGAATATATTTGTTTTTTTTTTCAGATATCTTCTTTAAATAAAGAAAATAAATGGGACGATATAGTTCATCAAATTAGGTAGGGATGATGTCAATTTCCTATGATTTTTTACCAGGGATAAGGGAAACAGACAGGCATATGAAAAGGAAATACAGTGTCCTAACAATCGCAGTTATTTTCATGGAAACGCCAATAATTTAAAACATATTTAAATTATATAAAATTTTTGTCTTGAGTAGTTTTATTCATTTACAACTTGACGAAAAGGAAATACAATATCGCATATGAAAAGGAGATACAGTGTCGGAACTATCGCAGTTATTCGAAAAATTCACCTGCGCATTTCCTGATTTTCGGCCGCTGCAAATATCAGATACTGATATATCGGGCGCCACAAATCTATCGGTACAAACTTTCAACCTTCCTCTTCAAATAGAGACCTTCCTCTTCAAAATGAAGGCACTATATTTATTTCTGGCCAAGTTAATAAAGTTTGAAATTACTTCAATAGAAACTGTCGCTCATATTAGCGCGACAGCTCGTTCACATTCGATATTGATTTTAAGACGTCTTTACGTCAAAATCTGTATCCAAGAGTTAAAAAGAAGAAAGCTGAAACTATTTTATTATAAATTGTACTGTTCGACTCGTTTCTGAATTCTACCACCACTTGGATTATTTTTAAAAATATTTTCCTCTTGAAATAATTTTTCTCTTGAAAATTATCTAATTAAAAATTGCTAGGTAAATTCTAGTAATGAAGTAGGTCATTACTAGAATTTACCTAGCAAATTTTAATTTACTTTTAATTATATGTACATATATACACAGTGTCCGGGAATAAATGTCGGACAAAGGACGATGCTATTCGTTAGCTAGAAAGGAAAAAAATGTCGCTGAAATAAAACGTAAAACACGCCCTTTTTCTAATCGAGTGCAAAAAAAATATTACACATAACTCTTTTTAACACACTTAATACCGCTAAGTGCGTGCGTTACTCACGCTAGCCGTACGCAACCACTACATTAACCCGAGCGGCCCTGAACAATGTGCGCAAGTATCGTGTGTATAAAAAAAATGACAAATAATTATGATTATTATTTTGAATCTTTTAAATTTTATTTTGACAACAATCAACTATTTTTCAGTCAACGAACAACGTCTTTCTTTATCCGACATTTATTCCCGAACACCGTGTATATATATATATATATATATATATATATATATATATATATATATATATATTTTGTTTATAAACTGTGTCAGTAGAGAAGAAGGCTAAGGAAGGTCAACTTCAGATAAATGGGACAAATGGTTAAGGATCCATCCAGGACTAAGGATAGTCATAAGTACTTTTTTTTAAACGGACACATGTAGAAAACACAATTGCGATATAAACGATCATTACTTAGAATATTCATTAATTATAAGATTTCTTAGACGATCATTTAATTATAGGATTAAGATTTCAGTGAAAATTTACTAGAAGGAAACTTTAACTACTATTGGACGTTGAAAACAAACTGGAAAATAATTTTTAAATATTTTCTAAGAAAGTACTAAATTATTCCAGATAAAAATTACCTTGTTATATTAGTCCGTGACATGGTCTGTATGTGTGCAAAATTTGACAACGTCTGCTCGAATTAAATAACAAACGAACTTACAGACAACACAATTTTACGTTTATAAAATTCAGTTAGAATTACTTATTTACAGATAGTTACATAAAACGACACTCATTTTGTATCACTATATTTTCTAAACGTTACATTGTATATATTTTTACGTAATTAATTTATATTATCTGACTTTAGACTTTGCAACATTTAACAAAAAAAAATCAAAAAATTAATGCTAAACAAAATTCATCTCTTCAATTCTCCGGTAATTTAATTTTTTTTCAAAATAGCGTTTCAAAACACAAATGAGAATTCGGTGACGTGAAATATAGTAGTCAATCGAAATAATATAGTAATTAAAATTTCAAACGGAGCAAATATAAATCCAAATCGAATCAGAAAATAATTTTCTTTGTGAAAATATAATAATTTGTAGTATCAATACAACATTTAAAAGAGAACCTGTTTTAAGACACATGACATTGTCACATAAAAACAGAGCGAAATAGAATTTGCAATAAGCAAACAAAATTTCATTACTATCTCGAAAATATTTCTTTAGTAAATAAAATGTTTAAATTAATTATTTACTTTAATATGAAAATCAAATATTTTACTCGGTGATTTCATTTTCGCGTTACATTCACTTTACTTTCATCTTTAAATAGATTCTTCTCCCGTATAAAACTGTATTATTTGCACAACAGTTCGCACAGCATATAATTTAGTTATCTGTGTTTAATTTGACTACATTTCAAGTTAGATTAAACGCAGCGAGCTTGAAGATTAGATAAGGTATGTTTCAGCGAGTTTCTCGTAGGAAATTGCGAATTTTCACGAGAAACGTGACAATGTCTACGCTCTAATATTTACGTAAGTATTAGGTACCAACCGGATATGCGCCAGAAATCACATTAAGTGATATACCATTTAAGCTGACATTTAGTTTAAAAAAAAAAACAATTGACAAGACGAATTCTGTCTGTTTATATGTTGATACCGAAACGGTAAAGACGTTTAGCGCGCTGAATTAAATTAGGCTGAACCGGTAAAATATCCGAATATACAATATTCCATAATACGAACAAAGCCGAAATAATTATAAATTATATACTCGTATAAAAGTTATTATACTCATTAAGTAGCACTACTTTTAGTAATTTTTGTTTCAGTATAAACATTTGTACTGAAAAGTTGACTGCCCAAAGCTTTGAAGAGCTTAATTTAATTT
This sequence comes from Druceiella hillmani, assembly GCA_039881145.1. Taxonomy (NCBI): domain Eukaryota; kingdom Metazoa; phylum Arthropoda; class Insecta; order Lepidoptera; family Hepialidae; genus Druceiella; species Druceiella hillmani. Next base: position 10,352,380 of record JAYKKI010000071.1, on the reverse strand, counting down.
TGGTTTTTATAGGATTTTATCGTCCCCATAGTTATTTATTTCCCCTCAATTGACAACGAAATTTTCCGTTACTGTTGATAGCGAAATATCTCGCGTTTCAAACTAAAAAAGTCATTGTATTTTTTTGATTTTAAATCTGTAAAATATTTCTTAAAGTTTAAAAAATTTAAGGAAAAACTCCTCAAAATATGATCTCTATATAATGTGTATAATAATGATATATCCTTTCACTATGTAATTTTGTGAAAACTGAAAATTTCAAGCTCTAATGATGTTTATTGTTTTAACGGGAATATGGAACCTAGAAGTTACATAAATGTGATGAAAATTCAGCTTGTTTTTTCTTTATTTTCTTTTGAATAAGAAAAAATACGACGCATGTTATCAATGAATTATATAAAATAAATTAACCAATCAATGCGAATATCCATGTGTTCATATTTTACGATTATATTTTACGATGTCGTTAGCCAAAAAGTAAATATGCTTATGCTGTTTTTAACATTCCTATTTCTTCCGCTGTTAATATTGTTTTATTGATTTTACTAGAAACGTGTTTATAAAACTGGATTTTACGATTTTTTGCCGAATTAAAATTGCATCGTCGTTAAAATAGTAGCAGTGGAATTTTTGTCTATTGACTCTTAAAATAAACTTCATAAGAAACAGTAAGTCATTGATGGAAATGCGATGTGTATCATTGTATTATTTTTCAATTGACCGTGTGTTTAAAGGCAATTCTACAGAAAAGATTTTGTAAATGATAAATGTATGCACGATTGATCCCAATCACTGGAGCGAAATTGGTAATGAATCTTCATAATAAACAAAATGGCGGTCAAATTATTGATTGAAAAATGACATCTTAAGTCCGCCATTTTGATGAAATAAAAAAATATTTTCTTTATTTTCGTTTATGTGGCTATTTGGTACATAGTTAATTCTTTGTGCTTGTAACGCCTATGACTATGCAGTCAAACATTAATAATCAAATATGTTTATATTACCTAATTGTAAGTCTTAGCTACCAAATTGTAGTTATAATACGGAATATAAACTACATGCTTATATGTACATTTTTATTTAGCGAATAGTTTTACCAGCAGCTTGGTTTTAGTTCTTTAAGTTTTTATTTTACCACTTAAAGTTTTTCACAAGAATGAGAAACATTGTAAAGTGTATATTTCACTCTGCACATCGATTCGATAAGACTGTAAGAAAACACGTTTTTAGTTTGTAAAAATAATGGCATGAAGAACTCACAGTTGCTGGTGTAATTTCCATTGTATTTATTTTGTAAATAGTGTTCTTGTACGTAAAACATATTATTTGCGTAAATAGTTCTATTCTGTGTGAGCACGTAGTCTTGTTTTATATGCCATACATTTTTATTATATTCCATAAAGTGTTATGTTTCAAATATTAATTATAATCATAATATCTTGACATAAGTGTTACATTTATCTTTCATTATATGGCGTTCGTTCTCTCTATTGAGAACCTTTGTCAATGTCATGTTGACATTTTAATCTTATTTCCTCTACATTTTTCAGTTTACTTTTTTTTCTTAGCTGTGCTTTGCCAGTACGTACGGGTGCACATTGCACACAATAATTATTGTACGATTTGTATCAACAAAATTGAAATCTATTTAAATAATAAACGCTGCCTCATATGGGATTAGTAAGATTTAAATTATTTTGTACAAGTATTGCTTATGTATGTAACACTCAGTAAAAACCGTGGCACATTTTTATGCTGTATTTTTCTATTAGAAAATCTAATCCACCTGGTTTGGATGTTTTACTCTATTCGGCCCTCCAACGATTCTGATATATATATGAAAATTATGTGTTGTAAAACTTCCAATCGTGTAAAAATGATTTCGTATAGCTATCTCGGAAATTCCAATGTGAAAATCTTATAGAGATAAAACATGAGAAGTTCTCTTCTGTTTAAAACAAAATTTTGTTCATTAAATGCTTAAAAAACGTAATTTTGTTAATTTTCTCTTAAAGAAAATATAGATTCTGAGAATTTTTATTTTTTTATAGAAATAAAAGAAATTGGTAATGTGTGCACCATGGATCACAAGGCAAAAGTAAATCGTCTACGATAGTTTCATTGTAGAGTGATTTAATTGAATGTCATTATAAACATTAAAGAGATTTGTTACGTCTTTACATCTTTATCGTTGAGTTTATTCAAGTTATTTCAATATTACCCTTTATTAATTTCAACACATTATTTTGTGCGCGATATTTCAAGAAATGTCACAAATTATCATTCCAGTTTAAAGTATATGCATTCGAAATGACAGCGTCCAAATTATGTCATGTACAATAATGTTCGTTTTTTGAAAATATAAATTTTGTCATGCACGATAATACTTGTTTTTTAAAAATATAAATTTTGTCATTCACGATATTGTTCGTTTTTAAAAGAAATTTTCTTGCACGATAATGTTCGTTTTTTAAAAATATAAATTTCGTCATTCACGATGATGTTCGTTTTTTAAAAATATAAGTTTTCTCATTCACGATAATGTAGATTTTTTGAAAAGATAAATTTTGTCATGTACAATAATGTTCGTTTTTTAAAAATGTAAATTTTGTCATGCACGATAATGTTCATTTTTTAAAAACATAAATTTTGTCATTCATGATAATATTCGTTTTTTGAAAATATAAATTTTGTCATGCACGATAATATTTGGTTTTTGAAAATATAACTTTTGTCATTCTATTATATTCTTTCTTTTTTAAATATAGTGTTATATTTCATCACCAACATAAAATAGTTTTAAATTTAGAAATGTATTTGGCGAACTCTTATGACGACAGAGTGCCACATTGACATTGTGTTGTTATCATTATATACCAGACCCAGGCAGATAGATATATCGATTGATATCGATAAAAATATATTATAATTAAAATTTTAATTAAAATAATCATTACACATTGAAAGAAGTTAATTATACTTTTAACAACTTGCCTAATGGTATTCAAAGCTGATATAGTATTCAAAGCTTTAATTAGTTTACATAAATCACAATGATTCTCGTCCGTCTAATTAGTGATCACGGAATCTGACTAGACAAACAGGATTAAGAATATTTTGTTTAGACTAAATTATGACGGCGATAAAAAAGTTACCTTATCGTGCCGCTATTTGGTTTCCAATGACTGTTACAAAAGTTAATTAAGTTAATATCGTTACGTGAAAGTGTTAAATATTCGCTAAAACTGTACACAAAATAAAATAGTAATAATAAAAAAGTCTACACGTAAAAAGAATATTCGGAAAAATAAGTTCGAGGGACTATCCATAAATATAAAGAAGAAAATTAAGAGTTTCTAAATATTGATTCGTTATTTCATTTGTTCGTGCATAACGCTGAAATATTGAAGATACCTAAATATCCGATTTAAAGGTTTTAAATATTGTACATCTTAAGAATAAAACGAAGTATGTATCGTCTCGATACGAAATTACAAAAGTTGAAAAAAAATACCTATTTCTGTGTTTGTATTTTCTTCACGTAAAAACTACCAAAGTATTTTTAGTAAGCTTTTTATTTTTGTAATTTTTGAAGTATAAAAAACAACTTAAAATGTATAATATCTATTCATTTAAAATATTAAGAAAATAAAGGAAAAATATATTAAAGTGCTGGCTAAAAAGAAGTTGGTTGTCATATTAGGCGTGTTGTCTTTTATACTGTTGTATACATTGTTTACTATATGATTAATAAAAAACATGGTGTTATGGAAATCGCTTACGAGATTATAGATCGGTTCTGTAGTATTTTTCGGTCTTTATTTATTTTTTATTTTGTATTGGTTTGATCTATTGTTTTTATTTTTTTTTTAGGTTAGTATATAATAATCTTTTCCTAAAATCACTTTCATTTAATTAAACTTTATTCTTAAATTAAGATGTAAGTAAAGGATACGCATTTATGAATACAAATATACGAGTATATTTAAGAAATCCGCTTTTAATTTGAACATAATGTCTTGTTTTTGTTTGTTAATAATACATATCTCAGTTATTTTTATAGAGTTCTAGCTTAGAAATACTAAAAATAGTACTACATTCATTAAGTCAATAATTAAAGAAGATTAATTAAAAACGTATTAGAAAAGAGCTCAATAATGAACTAAAAAAACAAAAAATAAACAACTTGTTTTTAATAATATATTGTATGTATTATTAAAAATAAGTTGTTTGTTTCTTGTTTGATAGTTCATTATTAAACTCATTCCTAACACGTTGTATTTATTTATTTATTGTATATTATTTGCTCGTCCGAGTTTTGTCTGGACAAAAAAAACCATAACCGCGTTTTGTTGTAATAGCTTTTTTATATAACAGCCAGTGGTACCTTGTAATGGAATATAGAAATGCAAATGTAATTGCCTGTATTTTTATATATTGTATGCTCTTATATTGGACACAAGTAATTAGTTTAGTGGAAGGAAACAGACCGCGTGGCAGGTCATCCATGCGATAGGCTGATCAAATAAAATCAGCAGTTGAATACCCTCTACATAAATGCACTAGGATGTCGGCCAATAGGTTAAGATAGCGAGAAATTGTGAGGAGGATCACATCAACCACCAATGATGATGTAGCCTCATCATGACTACGACCACTCTGCCAAGAGCGACACGACTGAGAAGAAGAATTAGTTTACTTGCGCTCCCTTCCTCCTTCCCCTGCCCCCTCCTGCTAAAAAAGTGGTCCCAAGAATATTACCTACAGTCTGTCGATAGCTTCAGCAGTTTTCGAGTAAAGTCCGTTAAAGTGTCCCGTAAAGTGCATATAGGGAGACAGACAGGTAGATTTTTAGGGTTTCGTCGCCAAGTCGCAAAAACGGAGCCCTTATAATTTTGTCCTGTCCGTCACTATATATATGAAATTTGGATGGTAAACGCGTTCTATGATAAAATAGAATTATGAAAAAAATAATATTACGGATAATCCATACATGTAACTGAGGGATGAAAAAATCCAGTGCACATAGGCGTGTGGAATATCGTTAGATAGGTCTTAAAAATGATATAGAGGTTCCAAAATAACTTCTTATTTAAATTAATAGTTGGTGAGAAATACGCTTCTAAAACCTTAAAAAGTGGATCATCCCGTTGAACTTTTGAACTAAAGTGTGTAAAATTCTGAAAAAATTAAGGTAGTAGAAATTGAAGTAAACTTTCAAGGAAAATTGGTCTGAATAAAACATGCTGTGTAGTCTTTGAGATATGGGATATCTTCGGTACTCCAATATTTTTTTTACCATGAACCATGGTAGTGTTATCAATTTATAAAGTTTTTGGAGATCAGTTTCAATTTGTGCACTTGTGGTGTCACTGTAGTATGTTATTGGTATAAATATCACCATAAAATAAGGGCTATGAGAAAAAAGAAAGTGATCCTGTTCCACTGACCTAAAATAAAAAAATAATTTCATAATTCGGTTCTAAAAACTGAACAGATGTCTCGAGAAGACAGCGGTTGTGTGAAAATAAAAAAAGAAATTCGATTTTTTTATTTTTAACAAAAAATTTAGAATTCTTGCTATAACTGAATTCTTTCGTTATTTATTTAAATGTATTTAACTCTACTATCTACTGTTTAGCGGCAATTACTTTGTTTTTCACAGTATCTTTGAGAAATACAAACTTATAAGTTTAATATTATTTAGTACTCGCACTTCGCCAGTTTTTGACATTAGATTTGTATTAGTAATAAAATATGGAAAGAAAAATATATTTAAAAGCTGAAAATTCGAAATTGACAGACGGACACTTCTATTTTATTTATCTGTGCGAGTATCCAAGATAAATTTATGAACCGTAATCTTTGATTTTGTTTATCTGTAGCATTGTGCAAGGTAAATTTATTAACCGTAATCTTCGATTTTAATTGTCCGTACGATTATGGAAGGTAAATTTATTAACCGTGATCATAAATTTTATTTATCTGTAAGATTATGCAAGATAAATTTATTAACTGTGATCTTCGATTTTATTTATCTGTAAGTTTATGCAAGGTAAACTTATTAACCGTGATTATCAATTTTATATATCTGTACAATTACGCAAGGTAAACTTATTAACCGTGATCTTCGATGTTATTCGTCTGTATGATTTGTGTATGTATAATTGTGTAATCTTAACGTCAAGTGATTTATTATCTTTGGTTCACTTGTGTACAGAACTGAACGGTCTATTTTTCTGAACTAAAAATACTTTTAACAAATAATCCATAATTATGAGTCGTATACATAATGAACTTTTTTTTATGCATTTCACCTCAGTGTACATTCCTTTTAAACATAATTTTGGTTTAGGTGCGGTAATATAATAGTTTAACTCAAAAATGACTACCTTCACTTAATATAACTCAAAAATGCACCAGCTCACACTTTGACTACCTTTACTTAATACATTACTTAATGTCTCATGTCAGTCAGCTAAGCCGTTTTTATGCCAAATTATGAAATCAAATGTATGAAAATGTCTTCTGGCAAAATTAGTATATTACAGAAAATAAAAATAATAAGTAGACTCTTGGAACAACCTACGAAATATTAACAAAAAAAAGTGAAACTATAATGCTAAAATGAAAGCAAAATTGTTTATTTCATTTCATTCTTAATATCAAGGATTAAATAAATAAAAAAAAGATAAAGTTGCAAGTCCGACTCTGTGTACGAATTACCTACATGTATGAATCTTTGATCTTCCACGAAAAGTTACGTTAAGTATTTTTTTTCAAACCTATCAGCCAATGAGGAAAAAGATATTTTTTTTTATTTAATGATATTGCTATTTGTATTTGTAAATAGTGTTGGAATATTTTGCTCTTATCTTAATATTTCGTGCGCGTGCGGACCTGTTGCAACGTGTTTGAGAATTTACAGCATCTTTGCGACTTGCGAAGCAGAATCCTGTCGCATTATAATTGTATCTATACTTATTTATTACTATGACTTAACTTGCCAAACTTATTTTCATTTCATAATAAAGTTTGACTGCATTCTATTTCCTCAAAAAGATGCTAGCAAATCTGTAAACTGGTTGGCCATTGCTGACGCTAGAAACAGTAGGCTGAATAAATCTCTGAATCTTTTCTATCTCGGGAGCTAGTAACCTGCTGTCAGATGTCACCAAGGGTGCTTGTGAAACAATATATCATTTGACATTAACAAAAGCCAAAGAAATCACATAATTACCAATTGCGCGATACAAAATGAGCCCCTAAAATCTATTACGGTTAACTGAAGGTAAATGGTTTTATTTTAAAACAATTTAATACAAAAACAATAAATATATCATTCAAAAAATCAGAATATGAAAAAAATCTTTGTAAGATTAGATATAAAATTACCCGATAATAGTAAATATATATATATATATATATATATATATATATATATATATATATATATATATATATGAATGTATATATGTATAATTTTATGGCAATTAAGCAGCTAATATACCTGACGAAAAGTATAGTTAAATATATTTAAATCTATAACGGAAACAAATTAAAAACTGTGCTGTTTTAGAATCTATTTTTACCACAAATATCATAACTTATTCGCAAATATCGAAACATGATAATATTGCAAGTAAAATAGGAGTATTTTTAATATTTTAGTGATTGTTATTCTTGTCTTTAGATAAGTTGAACTGGATCACTTTTTTTTCTGGCAACTCCTATTTTATGTTCACGTTTGTCCCAATGTACACTAAAAGTGCACAATTAAAACTGATCTCCAAAAAATGTATAATTTGATAATATTAACATATTTCATCATTAAAAATTATTTTGTGTACAATGTTAAAGACGGCGTCATATTTAGTGTAATACTTTAACTTTATTAACGTACTAAAATGTCTATTTTCTTCGTTGAAACGGCAATTTCGTGTTAATTAAATGCTATGTGTATTTAACACAAAAGACCAATAAAACCAGTGAATGGAGCTAACCCCGAATCTTACCAACAAAACTCATTCTAACCGCTCGAATTTAAACTCGGAACATATTATCAAGCAATCTTCGGCGTAGATAAGCAGCGAGACACCAGTACGACCCATGAGTCACTCGATACGGCCAATGAAAAGAAACAGAAAAAGAGCGAATAAAAAAAATATAGTCCACACGCGGGTAAGAGCACTCTCGGCCGCTTCACCATTTTCAGTCGACGAATGGCGGGGGCCCAGTGAGCACCGACTTGACGTTTTTCCTCTGTCAAATTTGACAATCCATCTTTTGACATTTTAGAAAACGTTCGCTTTGTATTTTTTTAAGCCACGATTTGCTTTTTTTATCTTTTGTCATTTCGAAAGGGGGACGTTCAAGTTGGAGCTTTTTCCTAATATTTTTTAAGCAAATATCTTCGAGTTGTCGACTCGATTTTTTTTATTAATTTAAATTGTAACATTAATATAATTTCAAAATGAGGGAGATCGTACATCTTCAGGCCGGGCAGTGCGGTAACCAGATCGGAGCTAAGGTATGTAATTTTTATTATTGCAATTATATTTTTTAATTTTTAAATAAATATATGTGTAAATTTACAATATTTATTATAAGTATTTTGTGAGTTAATTTTTGCGTCTCGTTAATATATATATTCTTAATGTAACGGAAAAATGGCCGGATAACAATTTAATTCTAAAATATCTAAATAAAATAAATAATTTAAAGTCTTTTCGAGGTTTATATTCTTATTTAACAGACAAAATAATATTATTTTAGAAAAGTTTAAAAATTAGACGCTATTCAGAAACATAGAGTGTAAAAATTTTTTTGCGATTTTAATTATGTTTAATAAAACTCAAAATTAAAAAAAGAAATCTTATTCAAAATTAAACTGAATATTTTTAACTATATTTATAGAAAGAAATAAAAATTCCAAATTATGTTAATAACGGAGTTTCGAAAATTTTGTTGCGTCACTTACGAAATTGAAAATATTTTATTTTTGGTTTTTTATTATAACTAAAAAAGTATTTTCAATGCTAAAACGTGGTCTCAAACTTAAATGAAAATAAAACGTAATTACAGATGAATCAAACTAGCAACGGAAAAATAATTAAAAATCTTATCATAGCCGCCATTAAAACGGCACTGATCTTCCAGCAAGTGTGAAGTTAAAAATAGCCAAAGTCAATGAACTTCCATTACACTTTATTCCTCGCCACGTTAACCACAATGTTCCGGCGTTATACATTTTAAATTACAAATCACATAAGGAATATTTAAAAACAGAATCCGCCTTACAAAAAATATATAATAATTTAACTTAAAAAACAAAACCCTTGTTTTTGATGAAAAGAAATTATTCAGGCCAACTTCTAAATGTTTGTTATGCCTTATAAAATAAAAAAAAATTATACGTTTAAAAATGGAATTGTATTTATATTTTTTATTATTATAAATATAAGAACGATTGTTTCGTTCTTTTTTAATTGTCTTTTACTTAATCGCCGTTAAACATATCTTGACGATGTTACAATTCAACCATCGCGATATTCTCTACTAAATACAAAAACGAAAATAAATAAAAGTGTATTTATTCGAAAATTATTAATGAACCAATAAAATAATGGTTATTTTAAGTTTGTTAATAAAATCAGACACATGTTCTTATTGCTTAATTTTTAAATTAATACTTAATACCTATCATACAGGATTTGACAATTTTTTACCAGATCAGGATGAACTAAATCGACACAAGTCGAGTGAAAACTCATTTTTCACACATCGACGGTTTAAAATATCTAACTTGGAAATCATGAAACGGATTTTCATTATGTCAATACGTATACGTGACGCTTATTGTAAATTTTCGCTTCAACTCTGTTGCCTTTGTCATAACTATGTAGATAAAAATTATACTTCAGAACATTAAAGGAAAAACTACTTTGTTTTTTATAGATATTACAAAGAAGCGTAAATATAAACACTATCATTCAATAAAAAAAACACTATAATTACGCTAAATCAGCTTCCAACGTTGACAGATACTTTTAAATTTTTATATTTATTAGAAATCCTATACCAGACTATGTAGGCTAAAGAATTGCTACGTGGCGCATTCTCGTCGCTGCCTACCCTGTACCCGTAGAAAGCGGGATGTCAATTGTGCTACTTAAACAAAAGAGGTAAAAATATCGGTTATTGAGAACTATGATCAAAATTCTGTTATATTCACAGGGAATAACCCAGACGAAATTGCTTAAAAATCAGCTTGATTCACAATAAAAAAACTGTACAAAATCTATATCTATAGAAGATGGTAGTTCAGTAAATTAAAACCAAGATCTATCATATAGGCAGGCAGCGAAACTGTGCGAATATTAAAAATATTGATTCAAAATTGAGACGAAACAAAGAATTAAAAAAAAAATTAACAGACAAATAATAATCAAAAGAGATAACGTTGTTTTAATTAGAATGTCGAAGTAAATATGTTTAAATGTTTTATCAAATATGATTCCGTTTTGTAATAGTTCCGAGTCGGTGATAAGCGGAGGTCCGTTACATCTGTTTATCATTCACACGAAACTGTCACATTTTTATTAAGAAAAACACGATACTAAATCTGACATGTTCAAACATGTTTAGATGAAAATAAGGCAGTTATCTTTTGCTATATTGATCCTGAAGGAGTATTTCCAAGTATACTCAATGTCACTACAAACTTAATGTTTCTTAAAGTAAAGATTCTCAAAGTTTGCAAATAATTTTAGAACTTTCACAAGTTTAATTTCTCATAAATCCCAACTATTCAAGGCGTATTTACTGTAATAGAGGCAACAGGGGTAGGACATTTTGGAATCGTTATTAAGAGATAATTTAACGTAGAATAATACCATATACAATGTAAGACAAGTATCGAATAGAACACAACCTCTAACGAGGAATACATCGCACGCAAGTATCCTCATTAAGAGGTATTTTAGTACTTATTTTATGGCAAGATTAATGCATATGTTACAGTGGGTATAAATGAGTTTACAACGGAGGTGCTGTAAACAATTTGTAATCACGAAATCTAAGATAATTTATCTCAAACAATGAAGAGCACAATGATAATAATTTTTATTACATGTTGTAATCAAATATGCAAAGAGAACAATATATTTGTCTCACCGAGAATATCTCTATAAAAAATTGTTAAAACCTGTTTTTATAAAAATGTTTAGAGATTTTAGTGATTAAACGATGGTCACTTTGAACGGAATTTAATCTTATATGGGTTATACAATTTAAGTCAAAAAGATTTATATTTGTCTCCAAATCTGATCTCATCGTAATCTTAAACTTGTAAATGATTTTATTTAATTTGATTTCTATATAGAAATTTTCCGCCACGCATCTTTCTATATATATTATCTTTTAGTAACGAAATAATAAAAAATAATATAACGTAAATTCGTAAAATTTGTTGTGAAATACAAACTTGTGAAACCTACAGTTATAAAGAATACTTACAGGTAGTAAAATCTTAAACTTACAGAGTTTCTGTAACTATATAACTGTCTGCACCGACTATATGGGCCGTGACTAAATAAAAAGAATTTCACCCGGACAATACTCGACGAAATCTTCGATATCTTCATCATAACGTTACCTACTGGCAAAAGTCTGGATTAACTTATCTATTATGTATCTCCTTCCTTCACTTCAGGAATAGAGTCTTGAGCTTTATATAGGAATAAGAGTAACATTTCTTAAAATATAGAATATAGAATATAGAATATAGAATATAGAATATAGAATATAGAATATAGAATATAGAATATAGGATATAGAATATAGAATATAGAATATAGAATATAGAATATAGAATATGGAATATAGAATATAGAATATAGAATATAGAATATAGAATATATCGGAATAAGAATATAGAATATATAATATGTAGGAATGTAGAATATAGAATGTAGAATATATAATATATAGGAATAAGAGTAGAATAGAGTCTTGAGCTTTATATAGCAATAACTGATCATATAATAGCATGAATTGGGAGAAATTTAATACAATTTACTTGTATAAATGTTCATTATTACATTAAATAATCTACGTGAAATTCAGTTCCAATTTAAAGATTACTGAAGCAACGTTAAATCGGTAAATTCAAACATCTCTTTTAAAAGAAGCATTGCACTCTGAAAAGACGCGATTTGTTTCGCTTTCTCTCCGTCGATATTTCTTCCTGTCTGCTTACTTTCTAGGTCACCATGAATTAATACAATTCACTTTATGATAGATATTGTGAAGTGTCTGCGTTGCGAATATGAACTACACATTCGTAAGTCTTGGAATACTTAAACTATGGAATAATTAAACTACGTTATCTTAAACTAGGTAAAGAAGAATGATAAAAACCATAGATGTTGACGCTACAGTTAGTTAAACATAAATATAGACGGCAAAAAGGCTGAACATCCACATAAGAAGTACTTCGTTAATTGAAAATCACTCCGGTATTATAATCAAAGTAAATTCACGAAGAAACAATTAAGCTCACTGATTAGAAATGCCAAGCGGTATCCTTCAAGAAAAATATTAATAGTACTTCAGAAAGTGCAGTTTACAGTCAATAGGATTGTAGTTTTATTTATTTATTTGCAAACAATATACTGGTCAGCAATATTCATTGTAGTCAGCCACATAAAAAAGATTGAGATATTTTTTATCTCCTTTAGCAACACAATAGTAACGAAAGCAACACTAAAAGAAACAGGATTTTGTTCAGATTGTATCAGAAGAAATATGCCAATTGACATTTTTTATTTTTTTTTTATTTAACGTGTTGTAAAGGGATAAAAAAATAAGTTAATTACGTTGATTGCAGTTCTTTCAAAGTTTTACGCCTGAACTGCTGTTCGTGTCATCAAGTTTCTTTGTTTTTGTTATGCACCTAATTAGGAATAAAATTGGCTAAATTGGTATCAAAACTCGTAGAAGTAATTGATGTCAAAACACGTAGAATTCTTCAAACGCATGGTTGAAAAATTAGACGAATTGTACATTAGTTTGTGGTTTAATATTTCACAAATAGAATTAAAAAGAAAAAAATGGTAAATTGGAACTGAATTTTGTTTTTAAAAAACCCTATCCAATAATAATGTTCTCAGCGATAACGTTTATTATTCATGTTACGAAAAATTGCACAGAAATTTTCTAAACACGATTTTCCAGTATTATTTTTTGATAAAATATTTTCAGTATAATTATCTCTGCAGCATTCGTTTTAATTCTGTACTCTTCAGTTCTCTGAAATCGAAATGTGATGTAATTAGTACGTACATAAACAAATATGTAAATTAGTTTTGGGAGATTGTATACATTATCTGATTTATTGGTACATGAATAAAACTGAATTAACCTAGAAATTTTAGTAGGTTTTTTTATTTGGTTAGAACATTATATATTGTTTAAGTATAGTATTGGAAAAAACAAGAACAGTATTTCAAATAAAGATAATTTGATAAAAACAGCTCCGACATAGATACATTGTAACTGCACAGTTGGTCGCAAGAATAGTGAATGTCTAATCATTATTTTGTTAAATATTGTATATTGTACTCTTCGTTTAGTGCTGTAATCTAAACCAATATCGATATCGATTAGGATTTAAAAATAAACACTTTTTTCCACGATAACCGCTGCTTCGGAATGAAATGAACTCATTTAAAAAATTACAAATTGAATAAATGGATTTCAATTAGTCAAAGGAAGCATTTTTCTTACCTAAAATTGTATAATGATCGTAGGTATGTAAATATGTATGTGTATATATATATATATATATATATATATATATATATATATATATATACATATATATCTTATATACTGCCTTCAGTTTGAATTATAATTTACTGAATAAACTTAATATCAAAACTTTAAATGACCTTTCAAAAAATTATGATTTTTTATTTGATTCATTTTTGTTCTAAAGATGCGGTACGTAATTTCGGACTAAAACTATGTACAATCACTTTATTACATTTTGTATTTTGAATGAGTTATCTAATAAATTAAGCTTTATGAAGAAATTAAATTGAAATTAAACTTTATGAAAAAAGAACTCACTGAGTAGAAATTCATTAGGTTTTATTTATAATCTATAAGTCAAAGTAAAATATTCACATCATACGGATAATTTTAAGTGCTAATATTTCAGAGCTATGTATTTTCGTAAAATAAATTCCTAAATAATGAGGCTTTAGTAAATATTTGTTTCGTCCGTCGTTGCCATTTATCTATATTTTATAAACAGACAAGTTATTTTTTACTTACATTGATTTCTTTTATGTGCAAATTTTCAAGCAAGTTGGTGCGAGACCATAACTGTTTACGAACATTTTTATTGCAATTTATTTAAATTTTGGCACAAATATTGCTTACATTTAATTTAGGTTTTATCTGAATTAATTATAATAAAATCATTGTTTATAAAGGTGTTTTTACAAAAATCTGTATATAGTTTTCAACATATTTACACTGTATTAGAACTAATTTATTTTTTAGAATTATAATAATATATGATTGCCCATAAAAGAGCTAGACGACTAAATTTTGGTGATAAAAAATTACTTATATACAAAACGTGACATTTAGAGTGCAAATTATAAATAAATAGAAATGTGGAAACACACGAAATCAGCAACATCGTTGAAGTTTGCCCTAAAATGGGACCTGCCTAATTATAAGCCATATCTATCCTATCTAATTTATTTTAAGCCTCGGAATTGTATTCGGGCTCCAGTATGTCATTACTGATTGTAATTTGATCAGGACGTTGCCATTTCCATAAAAGGAGACGTATTTTCCCGAAGTTGTTGACGCGAACCTACTTCCGTTCAGCGCGCTAATACCGCCATTAGGTACGTGAGCGGGCTGCTAAATTTGTTGCCAGAATCGTTTGATATTCGGCGGAATGACGTGCGTGGAGAATCACTGAAGATGTTTGTGTATTTGTATTGTATTGAAAGCTTAACAAAAATATGATCTCGAAGGTTGATAAGAGTTTAATTCTTTAATGTGGTTAAATATACGAAATGGTCAGTGTGATAATATTTAGGGTATAAATATCTTCTGCCAGATAAGTAGTTCCATATACCTTGTGGGAAAAAATTATAAGCATAAAAAATCATTTGAAACGCGTGTAGGTTAAAAATATTTTCTTTAATGTAACTAACAATTACTGGCATGTCTCTGTTTTTCTCTTCTTAACCAACATGTTAAGTTTAGTTTTTTTATATGCAAACATCACGCTGCATTTGTTCACCCAATATTACAATTCCAACTATAACCAGGACTGTCTGGACGTTGATAAAATAAAAACTGTGAAGTACGAGCATTGTATTTAAAAGTTTAATTCGCTACGTACATATATTGAGTAGTATACCTATCAGAGACGCAAATAAAGAAAACAAAAGCAAATTTTTTTTTCTAAATGATGTAAAATAGCAAAATGAAATTTATTTTTCCTCATTAAGCCCAAAATGGACTAATCATGTGGGTTTTTATACTCCCACTCCTTTAGAATCGATTTTCATATACCTATAGCGCCCGGTATGAAATTTTATGAGGAATAAAATCAGAAGTGCAGAGCGTACTAAGTTCAGAGCGTTAAAAAAGTGTAAACTTTAGGTGGCCTTTCTGCTGAATATTTCCGCGCATCTTTAGAGTGAGATATCAACATCTTTATTTGGCATTTTCTTATGGCGTAATCACAATGACGGAGTTTGACACACAGAGGCTCGTATTAATAGACAAAATATAAAACCAGATTAAATCGCCATCAAGTCCAAGTCTAGATAAATATTAATTGTCATATTATGTCTCCAACGGTTCAATAGACGCATATTAAATTAGTATTAACTAATAGAGATGATTCGATTTGATTCAATACTTTCGCCTGCGCAGTACGCACTGCGCATTAATCGTCAGCTAATTTCAGACACATCTTGACATATCGAATTATTTATTGACAATTGTAAGCACAGATCAAATACTAAAGTTGTAAGCGTCATTTCTTTTCGACTGAAAGTATTGCGTTTAACAACAAAGTAGTAAAACGAAAACAAGAAAAAAAAACTACACAGATATTGGTCCCTTACAAAGATCTAATTGAAAATAAACGCACCGACGGAACAAACGTGACGATGAAAAAAAAACACTAGGGATGCTATTGCCAAGAAATATAATGCTAGTGATATTTTTAATGAAATGGTGAGTACAGTCAAATGTACACGTTAATAATGAATATTACAGAATTAATTTGTTTGCAGGAATGTCATTTCTTTTTTTATATTTATATACAGTGTTACCTATTCTATACATTCCAAGACAAGTACTTAAAGAGTAAACTCCAGTCGCGCGTCGGAGCTGACACGCACATTTTTTTTCATTTACTTTAGAAGACAGGGATGTTACAGACACTTTCGGGTATCGTCGGGTACCGCGAGCTCAAACTATAATTACAGTATTTCAAAAAGATATTTCTCAACCGAATTTAAGACGCTCTTTCCAATGACGTATCACATTGCACATGCATATACGTAAAATGTTTTGTTGCTGTCATTTTTTTTTGTACCAGGGACGCTCTCTTGCCAATTTTGTGTTAAATTGAAGTTTCCAAAATAATAACCCAAAGCCAGAAGCTTCTTTCTTTCATGTCAAAGCCAGGAAGAATAACCTTTGGAAATTTTATGCATTTATAATTGGAACTAAAGGGATCATCCCTCTATATAGAAATAGAATGGATAGATAGGCGAATAACCGAAGGAGAGCAATAGCAGTAGATGTATTATCAAACTATATCGCCGCATTAGTGCTGTCGCTTTTCATAAATTAACATCGAGTAGTCGACTGTTCGTTGATCGATAAAAAAATTAATCGGCAGTTTCGAGTACATCACTCACGTCGCGTCTTCAGAAGCATACCTTATCTTTAATATTTAACTGTATCTCGTTTTATAGGATATATATTCAATTATTTATTCTATAAAACGAAATGCAGTAATATTTTCGAGGCGTACACCGTCATTATATTCTTTGGTAATATCGGCCTTAAAGGGTAGTATCGAGGTCTTTCATTAACATATGACGCTATCTTAACGCTATGAATTTATATAGAAATTGTTGCCACAGTAAATTTAAACTACAGATCACAGATGGCGCTGTTCGCTGTTTTCGCAATAGTATTCTGAATTGAAATAATATTTATTCTTTGTATATTTACTAACGACCGGCTCAGCTTCGCGCTTGTAGACAAAGATTTTTAACTAATTGTGCGCCCCATTTATTAAAAAAATACGGTATAAAAGAGACATCTAATGTATAATAGTTGAGGAAAATCCCCATAACATTTAATTAGATAAAGATTAAGACCCTTTTGCACAACAGACTCTAGAAAATTGAGTTAAAAAATAATGTTATTTTGAATGTTACTTTATTATGGATTTGTAAACATATAATATCGTGGACTATATTGTATAATTTTTTGAGAAAAACAATATCCCCATATATACTTTTTTTGTATCTCTAAGCAGTTTACGATATATCTCACTGACAAATAATTTTCCAACTTCATTAATATTCATTGTCATAGATTGAGTAATTTTCATCAAATATTCATAAAGTAAACGTCTATGAACCTTCCTCGTGAATAAATCTATCCACTAGACGCGTCGGTGAATTTTGTTTTATAATATCTATTGATTACTGGCTTTGAATCGCGGCTTCGTTCGGTTTAAAAATAATGAATTGTTAAAACCGGATTGTTATTTTATTATTATTAAAAATAATATATAACAATCCGGTTTAAAACAATAACTTTGTTTCTTTACTAGGCTGATCCGTTTCATTATTTTAAACGCAAAATGATTTTGGTGAATATAAAAAATCCAACTGTTCAAATTCAAGTTCGATATTCAAAATTACGTCAAACCATAACTTTCAAAGTTAGATATTCAAAATTACGTCAAACCATAGCCTTCAAAGTTCGATATTCAAAATTACGTCAAACCATAGCCTTCAAAGTTCGATATTCAAAATTACGTCAAACCATAGCCTTCAAAGTACGATATTTAAAATTACGTCAAACCATAGCCTTCAAAGTTCGATATTCAAAATTACGTCAAACCATATAGACCTTATGTCAGAATTATCAGAAAACCCTTTTTCGAAAATAAATGTCATCAATAACGTCAGCTGATGATTTCCGAAGTGTTAATTTTTTTCGAAAATCCATTATAGACGTGATTCGTCAGATTATTCTGAATAGAAAAAAATGACACTGAGTTTAGAAAAAAAAATAGAAAAATTTAAATTCTAAAATTCTAAATTTAATTTCTTTATAATATTCAAAATAATGGCTATGAAAGGCTATGAAATGATGTCGTAAGTAAAAATATTGGTAAATTTCAAATATTTATAGTTCAAAATAGAAATCATGATGACACAGAGAATCGACAATACTAAAAAGTTATGTATTTTATTCGTTATTTCTTTATTTATTTACTTAGTAACATTTTTCTCCAAATTGCAATATTTTGCCAAAGCGCTGGGCGAGTAAGTCGTTATGAAACAAAAAGAAAAACTACATAACAGACAATTAAACAAACAATGAACACAAACATAAAATGACGGGAAAAAATTACGTTGTGAATACAAATACCGATTTAATAAAATTATAAATGTTAAAAATTTTAATTTAAAAATGTTAAAAACTATATAGGTATTCGAACTCAAAAAGTATATGCGATCACATTTCCGAGTTTAGATAACAACTCAATCGAGTTGAGTATCATTACGGCATAAACTCGTTACTACGTACTTCGAAAGCATATTTGAGTTATGATAAAATTATTTTCTCGATACCGTTTCCCAGTACAACACCGAGACAACATGTCAGCTAGCTGATTCAGGTCTAGTCGAAACAATGAACGCATTATTTACAGTTAAGACGGCGAAGTGCCGATTGCAGAGTGCAGATAACAAGCAAACATCTAATCAGTAATATGATGTGTCATTGTTAGTACAATTCTGTGATATGTCGATAGCGAAGGCGCCTGGATATTAGCGTTCCGAGAACACTTGTACGTAGGGTTTGGTGTCGATAAATATATTGACACACTTGTTCGTATCTCTTAAAATATCGATATTCATATTTAACCCATATCTACTAAAGAGCTCCTGTTCAATAATAGTTACATGCAAGTTGATGAGACATCTTTAATCAGTTGAATTGAATCAAATATAATTACGAGTGGTAGAAAAGTCGAGCTTCGCCACCACGCGTCCTTTCCCGCCAAAGTCTCAGAGGTACGATATGTATGCATACTTACCTATCCTAAAACATATCATGACGAAAAAGTAGAAAAAATAGCATCAAAATATGGAAAATCATAATTTTGTAGTCTTTCGTCTGTTTTTCAATTCATTTAACCCATGGCTTTAAAACTTACAGGGGAGGCAAAACACAAATTACTTAAAAACTGAATAACTCGAAAATACACAACATGGCATGTTTGATTGTATTTAATACCTATATATATATATATATATATATCTTCTCATGAAAACTAGCTTAATAGAGCATGTGCAGTGTATTCATAGCCACTTTGCTTGTACGAGAGAGTATCCGAAATATTTTTGTTCGTAATTTTTTTTACGACTATCTTCGCGTATATCTTCAAAATTACCTTCCTCCTGTAAAATTAGTCACAAAATTTTGTAAAATGACAGAGTTACTAGACCGTGACCAACTGCGTGACTGATGGACGAACATGGTAAAATTGTAAATTTCTATTGTATATGAGACCGTAAAATGCACGACACAATATAATCTTTCTAGAAAACGAAATAATAAATTTAGTTGAAAATTCAATTCTAACTAAAAGACAGACAAAAAGCTTAATTGGTAAATAACCTAACAAATACCCGAAAAATATCACCGTTTCAAATTATTCCTGAATTAATTAAAAGTAGGTACAACACTTTACAAAATTACATGAAATCTATTTATTTTTATATAAACTCTATATATAAACTCTATATAGTTTTTATATAAACTCTATATATTTTTTATATAAACTCTATAATCGACTCTATAAATTTATTTACTTTCCATATTTTATTAGTACTACACGCGTTATTAGTTATATTAAGAGGCTACAGCTTTAACATTCCAATAGCTTTAAAAAACTGTGATAAAATATATATTTTCAAAAATAATAAACAATTTATTAAAAATATGTAAATTTTATAATAATTGACATATCCGATTTTATTAATTAAAGCTAAACCATTTTGTAATAATTAAAAAAACAATATACATTGTCTCTGCAATTTTGCTTTTATAAGCGTATTAAATATTCAAAATTCAAATAAAAATGTACTGTTATTTATTAGTACATAATATGTAAAGCTAACAAAAACACATCGTGCATACAAACGAAAGAGTGCTAGCAAAACGCGCAATTAAATGAGGTTAATGACTGCATTTAATAATAAATGTAGGCTGCACCCACCATGCGCTTTTATTTTAAATAGTTTGATTATACATTTAATCTCTCAAATATGCTTACAACCATTTGAGTAAATTTGAACAACTAAAATCCTGTTAACAATATTTGAATTGAGAATACTCAATTCGCGCCCAAAATTATGGCGTGATCCAAGTATCCCATCGGGTCGAGACGATAACATAGCGACTATACAGGCTTTGTGGCTAGCCAGACGTTGCCATGAGCGCGCTACTTAAGAGACAGCGTACGGTTAGCGGTCTGCGGCGAGACACGCTCCAGTTCCGCTCTCGAGCGAGTAATAAAACAATTTCTAATTAATTATACTTTTATATTTATAATGACTCATTGCTGCATGGCAACGCTGCAACGAGCTGTCACTGGCAGTGTGGCCAGCTGTTATATTTTAAGCAAAACAAATTACCAAAAAATGGTTATTCGAAATTTTGTAAAAAGGCAACATTAAATCATGTTCTTTCTATTATACTTAAAATATATACATGCATATATCTCGTTCATTGTGCTTGAAATTAGTTTAAAAAAGTCAGTAATTTTTTATATCACTAATATCGAGAAATTTTGGAAGAAGGCCAATTTTTTTTATCTGGGTTCATGTATATTAAATGTATATTATTTCGATCTTGACATTAATAGCCTTAGTAAGAAGATATTTTAGTTGATTTTCGAAGTTTCATTCTGTGTGGCCGTTTGTTTTTGACTTACTCCGATTGTTTTTATATTATAACGAATATAAAAACAAACAGACATGGTCGTGTGTCCCGACATACCGTCCGTGATCGATCCTGTCCTTTATTTCCGTCTCATTTTTCTTATGTGTAAGTTCACCATCAACCATTGTTAACGCTACGTAAGATATGTATATAGTCACTGGTGTGACTTGATCGTTTTGATTGTTTTAATATTTTGAGGTTTATGATTTGACTTCATTATTGTATTTTCTATAATTCTATAATATTATTTCTTATCTTGTGATAATATATGTATATTTATTTTATACAATGCGCAAGCAACGTAATAAACCTGTCCTACGTCCTCTGACACACATTTTTTTTTAAATTAATTGTCCATTTTGCAAAATAATACTAATCTGTTTATATTCGTTGACAAGCTAACGCCGGCCGGAAGAGATCACGCTTTTTTTCGCAGGTTGCAAACCGTAACGAAACTAATTTTTTTAAATAATTACCGTAATATCACATTCTCATTAATAATTTAAATCATGGCCTTTTCGTGATTCGTTATGTTATTACAACGGAACATATTGTATTAACTATACTGTTATATACTCATTGAGTGTTAAAGTCAAGGTGAACAAACTTAAGTTTGATAGAAAAAAAATTGATTTATATCCTTAATTGTGTATTTTTTAATAATCTATATTATCGAAAATGATAAAGAACAGGATTTGTAATCCTACATAAAGGATCCCACACTTGTGTTGTGTTGTTGGTTTTACTTTAACCTTGTCTAGATGAGACTAATCATATTAAATAAAAATTATTTCAATTAAACTATTTCAAGCATAAAAATGAAATTTATTCGTGGTTGTAAAGTATAATATGGATTTTTAGAGCAATCCCTAATTAATTACCTATAAGCCCTAATTAATTTTTTTTAACCCTGCCTTTCCACATTTTTTTTAATTTTGCTCCAAAACTGTGTTGCCATTTTAATATTTGTGTAAATTTTATCAAAATAGCTCTTGTAGTTTGGAAGCTAGCGAATGACTAGGACGGATATACAAACGGATTACTGATCGGTAATACATGGGTTCGGAACCTTCGGGTACGGAAAGATCGAAAATACGGCGACAAGTTCGAGTGTTGCCAGCTAATCGACGGTTCCGTACCGATACTTAAAAACAAAATGTCCCTCCGATGAAATGTGTTTTGTGTAATTAGATTTTCAATCGCCCTTAACTTTTTAACAAATTCATCTCACCGTTATAAGCTTCGTTCGAGAATTTGCAAAATTTGTACAATTTTGTGTAAATAATTTTTTTTAAAGTTAATTTAAAATCTATCCTTGACAAAGCGCAATTTAATGGCTCATTTATGTATTTATGAAAAACATTTTTTTTCGTTGCTTATCGAGTGTTGTTGCTGAAAGACGTAAAACATTGTTCCGTTAAGACAGTTTTCATTTTGATAGAACCTAACAGATTAACATAAATATATAACAATACAAGTTAAAAAGTAAGTCAAAATTTAAAAAAAAAGAATTATTTAGTCCAAAATCTTTAAGATGAGACTGACAATCACAAAAAAAAACTTTATAATGCATTTTGAATTTGTGTACTGTACAAGATTCGACTTTTTAAAATAATAAAAATTAGTAGAAAACTTAATGTAGGCACATTAGCTTAAAAATAAATTCATTATATTTAAAGAATTGAAACCGTGACAATAAATATAACACAAGATTAATCTTGTTAAAATTTCAATTACTTTGGCCTTGCCGCAACTAACAACACGTGTTTTCAATTAAACAACAAGTAAAAAATAAAAACCAAACAAAAAAAAGGGTTACGGCCAAAATGCTCAGCTTTCATGTTCCGGATATTGCTTAGCAACATGATAGCTGTCACTCAACACGATATGGCTTCGTTTCCGGTGATTATTAGTTCATGTTGTTTCAGGGCGACCGCGCGGCTATTATGATAGACGACGTTGTGTTTTGTTAAAGAACAACGGTTGTTGATTTTAGATATTGCTAACGGTTTTGTTAAGAATGTCGTGTTTGTGTTTTATAGCGAGTGCGTTGCCCGTAATGATACAAAGTTAGATAAATTGTTATTTTATTTACATTTACAGTCTTATTTGTTATCCCGTTACCGTACGGTGACTTTTATAATATCTTTGGGGTTCTGCGTTCTTTACTCATCCATTCTAAACAAAATTTATTTTATTAACTTTAAGAATTAAGATTTAAACCAAGATATTGCAAATAATATATTAATTTATATCTACTATTAATCTTTGCATTAGCAAAGATTAACAGTAGATATCAAACAGTAGATAACAGTAGAGTAGTTTCGTTGTATTATACATCTTTTGGTGTGCTATTAAGAATACCAGAAGATGTTGTAATACAACGAAACCTAGGTCGTGATAAAGAACTCAAAGGAAGCAGAAATAATACTGCATCACGTAATTTCATTTAATTGTGAATAATGAATTTCTATAAAGTTAACGCCAAATATATTCAATCTAGTGTTAATACAAATTGTTAGTCGTCAATATATTTGTACTTTAATGATTATCTATTATGGTCAATTTAATATTAAGGATCGAGTTAATTAAGTTATCTAAATAGGTTTATTTTAATTTGTACTAGGTTAGGTTTAAACACTGATGACAGGGATAAACGTAATTTGTCTAGTCAAGATTCAAATAAATTTATGCATTTTAGTGACATAACGAATTCCCATTGGCAAAAAAATGACGTCATTAAAATTAAAATGGGTGTTTTCATTCTAAAATATTACGCCGATGAGTAATTTTATTAACTATAAGATCCAGGATAAAATCTTGTGTTTTCATCCTCAATAAAACTACAAAGAAAAGAACAAGGCTTTCTAAAATAAAATGTAAAAATACCACAGTCTTACACATTATACTACAAACTATTCCCTCCTTTTCCACCCGGGTCGTCCCGGCTAACATCCCCGTAACATCCCCCTCATACAAAAAATGGAGACCTTCAAAGGTCCCCTAGTAGCGCCCCATGTCACCCATCAATGAGCTATAAACGCATCCATTCTTACAACAACGTATTTTGCGAACGCTCTAAATGCCTCAAAGATCGATCTACTCTCAACCAAGTCACGGTGACGAAAGGAACTACGTTCCAGAAAATCATACTATAAACTGTAATGAAATTAAATCGCACAACACTAGCGACCTTTCGCGAATAGTTTATGCCTAAATGAAAAAAGAAAACAAAAAACTAACTACAGACGATAAAAAAGCGAATTGGAAAGGCACTCAAAACAGCGCGCGCATTCACTAAATCATCGTCAGATTTGGTCCATCAGATATTATTTGCGAGTGGCAAAAATATGAATGACGAGGAACGCTCTTTCTCTCCGATACAATCGAACAAATGTTTTCTGCTTTCTAGTTCAAGATGGCGGCGTGGATCAAGATGGCGATTTTGCTAATGTCAAGCTTGTGACATATTTTAACTTATTTTAATTGTTTTTTTTTTTAATTGTGATCAAGACCGTATCAACATTTATATTTTGTTATACGTAGTTAGATACTATAATAATAGGATAAAAGTCACAATAAAAATCACTTAGAGCTAGTATAATTAGGCTGTAGAAACTAATTTTTAGCTTTGGGATTCGATAGCCGTGAAATTAATTTTTTATAAGTGACATGATTTCTAAAAATCATTGTATAAAAATTTATATAATCTTTACAAAATCATTGTATAAAAATAAAAAAAAATGAAAAAGCGGACAGATATTCATTCGTATCGCCTTTCTGTCTCGCTATTTTGAATGCTCAGTCAAAATTGGTAATTTTCTGACTATCCCGCGTTTAATTCAAAACAACTTTAAATAATTACAGAAACCATTAATTACTTTTTTAAAATAATTATTCTAATTTGAAGAATAGTTACAATATTAACTTTTATTTTACGTTTTTTTACACCTTTATAAGCCCTTTAAAGGTGCGAGCTAAGAAATGCCTACTGGAACGGACGCTTGAAAACAGGTCCTGGCAACATTTGCGAAGTGACCTTTAAACAACGGTAAAATGGCAAGAGACTAAATCTTTTCTGGCACAAAAACAGTTGTTAAATTTTACTTATTCTTTGCTGATGCATAATTGCACTTAATTAAATCTTAAAAAGTTATTACAGAATATATACAAGTGATTATAACAAATTACAGAATAAACAGAAATTGGCACACTTTTACTTAATAACTTAATTTGACAATTACATTAAAGGTCAAAACGTATTTGTGTTCGGGGATTCTTGAAAATGATTACTAGTCAATTGAGACACTATGTATACTCTTGTTTTTAAAAGAAAATAATGTTTTTTGCGGTATGCATTGTCCACAAGAGAAAATATTATGTTTGGAAATAAGTATATCAAATCAAGAAGTTTTACATTACATAATCTATGAGAAACCGATGAAGAGTATCTACATAATATGGGCAAAATACAAGCAATATTCCTTAATGGATCGAAGTGAAATTTTACATAAAATTAATTACAATAGGCTCGTTTAATTTGAAAGATGAGAGAAATCAACTTTATAGTTACAAAAACATTTTAGTCTGTTTTCGGAAGCCAAAATAAATTTCCTTGTTCCACTTATATATCGCAGACGAAAGCGTTTTACAAATTGTGCAGTAGAAATCAACTTTATAGTTACAAAATGGTAAACATTTTAGTCTGTTTTCGGAAGCCTAAATAAATTTCCTTGTTCCACTTCCTTGTTAAATTCATTGTGCAAATAGGACAACGTGCATAAAGAGCTTTTCAAATGAAGGGACGTAAAAAAAACAATAGTAAAAAAAATCAAATTGAACTGTGTGAAACCAAAAGTCACAATCGTGTTCCTTAAATCAGGAATCAAGCAAGGAACATGTCGAAATGAGGGGTGAGATCAGTTAGAGCTTATTAAATTCTGCATTTATTTACTTCTGAATCAACGTTTCTAAAATATATGGAAAAAGGAAGCCAGTAAAAAGTAGTGGATACATTATTTCTTCTACCGCAGTCTGATCATCTCATGACTTGATTAATTTCTTTGACCACAAAAGAATAGAGGTCTGTAGCGTAAAAAGAAAATTATTCTTCCCAACTGTCTCCAGATTTTTATTTTTTTTTTGTTATGTATTGTATTCTTGTTTAGAACAAAAAAAATTAAAACCTATAGGAGAATAACTAATTCCGTTTTAGGATATAAATTTCTGTTATACAATAAAATGATTTGCTGACATTCTTTCGCTTAGAATTAGTGTACAACATTAAATTATTGATTAACTACTAAGGAATATATGACAATGACTGATGAATGACAACGCTTTAAATAATCTATCATTTGTGACTTTATTATCTTAACTTACTGTACATATCAAACATAGGTACAGAATATAGTCGCGATTAAAATGACCCAAATTGCCTAAAATGTTTATCTCGTTCTCTGACCTGATAAACTTAGAAACACTTTCAGGTCGAAATAGGAACTGGGTATACCATTTCCCACTATGTTCACCTAAAAAGAGGTGGTGATAAGGTTAGGCTAACGTCCTCGAACGATTGACCCTCCAGCTACCTATGAGTAAGATTTCCTTTTTCGTAGCCGTCTACTTACTTATATATTTAATTCGATAGCCTATTGTGCCAATAGCTATGTTGAAATACTTGACGCCACAAGACAATGGGAAGCGAAAGGAAGGGAGCGAGAAAGGGATACAGACAACAATGGCGTAAGCCGATTTCTTTAAGGAGGACTACGTGAGGTAATCGAATCAGTGTTTGACCATGAACGTCTCGGAAATACGTCATCAGTAGTAGGTACCTAACTGCGTTACTCAACTATGACTATTTCGTAACTATATTAATGTTAGTGCTAGAAAATAAAACTCAAGACAATAGGGTAGACATATTTTAGTTAATTGTTACTTTCGAATGTTGCGAGAAAGGGGATGTGTTATAACCAATTGTCATAATAATCAGGGAAACAATCAACTTGCGAAAGGTTATTGTTATGTATTGTTTTTACCTTTTGGAAAGATGTAATACAGAAGTATTGTAGATATCTATTAAAAATATAATCTACTCGTAAGTCCCGCTTATAATATTAAAATATATTATATCGTCGGATGTATCATTCGAGCAAGCGAGTGACAAACTGATTATATGACCGATCAATATGTTTGAATATCTCTTTAACTAATGATCAGAATTTTTCTAATCGATTTCCTGAGAAATTATATTTGATTTATTCGGGATAATTATATTTTGATATTTTTTAAATGATTTTATGAGATTTTTTTTTAAATCGAACAATTATTAAAATTTGGAAAAAGGCAAGGGGGAAGGCACTAAAGTTTACATGTTATTTAAATAAAAAACTACTTAAATAATTATTTAATACATTTTTAAAACGAATTGGAGCAATAGCTGTTGAAAGCGTAGGAGATTCGCATAACTCCTAACCAAGGCTTGGGAAATAGAAGTGAAACTAGCATAAGTCGTCACAGCCTAACTACTCGCATGGAAATAGGCTGGCTACAGGAGTAGGCCCTTCGAAATAATGACTTCTAAATATTAGTATCTTTAATATATACATAAATATCTTTTTTTTATAATTTATCTACCACTGAAAATAAATTAAAATAATTTTCGCTAGAACGGTTGTGGCACGTTTTAATAGGTTATTTTATACAACTAAAAGTTTTTTAATGATTTTCTTTCGAAAAATTATATATAGGTAATTTACTGGTGAAAAATAAAAAATACTTTCATATGCGTTCCGATCTAATAAAAACAAAAAAACGCGAGAAATGTTTAAGTTTGTTTTAATTTATTTTTTAATTCTCAGTTCACTATAGATATGTTTATGAATAATAACTTCCAAATATATTTTAAATATTATTAATGTCAAACGGAGAAGCACTATAACACGCAATAGGTGTGTACCTTATAATCAAAATGAACAATAATATGTAGTAAAAAATAAAGAATGATCCAAAACAAACCAGTAGATCAGGTTTAAGATTTTAGGTATTCTAAAATAAAGAATAGAAGTTTTAAAAACAGAAAAATTGCCAACAAGCGCACAACAACACAACTAAATTAAAGTACGTGATGTAGTATTATTTTATTTAAGTTCTTTACCACGACTTAGGTTTCGTGGTATTACAATATCTTCAGGTGGGCGATTTGTAAAGAATTTAAATAAAGTAGAAATAATACTACATCACGTAATTTCATTTAGTTGTGAAAAATTAAATTAAAGCGCATAGTTATTAATACATAATTGTGCATCACGTCTAATAAAACCCGTAATTGTTGATTAATCCGTTTTTATTAAAATATATAAACTAAAAAAAATTCAAACAAAGTATTATACATATTCTGTAGATATGTTCTTAAATAAGAAAGCACAGTAAACAAATTTGGAAAAATAAAATGATTACAAATATGTATACAATACATAATCAAATATTATAAAGAAGTTGTTTATCTTTATTTTTGATTATATGTATTTCATCCTAAATTATTTATCTATGATCCAATGTTGCCATAATTCTAAAATATCATTGCAGCATCATCGTTGATTACTTTGAATAATTCTTTCTTCAAACAAAATATTTAGTACACATATTTATAGACCAATTATCGAAATAAAGTTTTTACAGAAAATTATATGGTATTTTCCAGAAAATTATATGGTAGGGACCATATAATTTTCTGGAAAATATAATAAATTCTAGCAAAACTATACAACAGCTCATTTATTAAAAGAAATTAAATATTAGTGAAACTTAGTTTAAAAACTGAACAAAATCTTTCGATGTCGAGCGATTGAAACTAATAACAATTTCAAACCGATATTTAAAGTTTTTTTGTTATACGTAACACAGGTATAATTGTATACTCTTGTATATTCTTCAAAATGAAATTATATGATACAAAATAATGACCTAAATTATTGCCAATTGTGGATTTGTATTAGACGAATTTGAATATCGTATTAATTAGAAGCCAATTCTTTACAACATATATCTAATTGAAATCGTAGCATAAAATCACGAACAAGCTACTTCTAGATATTAGCATAATTTAAATGCACGCCAGTAATGGTAGACAATCGTATCGGCTACGAACGAATCGGCATTTATCGTGTCAATCACATTCCTTTCAACCATAGGGTTGGAAGGAATGTGGCTGCCCAGCGGGCGACTGTTATTGTTTATTATTATGCAGGGCGAACCCATTATTCCTGGTACTTGATCGTTTAGAAAACGATTATAAACAATTGCTTCTGTTATGCAGCGTAATAATTTTTGATCGTTCTGTAATTGGTTTTGATAACTGTCAGTTTGACGCTTGATGCATAGACAACGTCGTAGCGTGTATTTTTATTTTTTTTTGTAGCGCGAACTCGCCAGTTACATGTATATTTATAGCTTTGTTATTTAATTTTTGTTTTATCGACAAGAAGAAATTAAAATTAGTCTAATATGTAATAGTTAATTTACTACTAAACTTTCATAGTACAAACGAAGTTGTCAAAATCATTATTATCTAAATCTCATTTATTAATGTCTTTATTTTATATTATGGTACTTTTGACTAATTAGCACAATTATATCCTTAATGTAAAAGGTAAAAAAAAGAAAATATTAATATTTGAAATTTACTGTAAAATGTATAACTTTAAACATTATTTTATATATATATATATATATGCAGTAATTGCAAATTCATTGAAATGTGATATAAGTGCACCAAAATAATAAATACTAAGTCCTCGACCTTATCCTTGTGATATTATTTTCACATCAAGCTTTCGTTTTATTAACAAATACGTGTATTAAATTTTATTCATTTAGTATTTATGTACTAAATTAGTTTATTTATATGAAATTGTTATTAGTCATATGGCACAGTTTTATTACAAATTTTATTTATACATAATAGGTAATTAACCAAATCATTTTTAAAATTCTAACATATGAGTAATTTTCACTAAATGTACTCAAAAGTTATTAGTTTATTCATTCCACGCTGAAATTTTTTTTTTTCAATAATACTTCAAATAATGCACCGTAAATAATATCTGCATATATTAAATATTAACTTAATAGTGATTTGGTAACAATGGACAAAAGCATCAAGATTTTTTTATTTTTAAACAAAGGTTTTGAATACAACGTTCTCAATAACAACTTTACATCAGCATTTTATGGAAATAATTCCTTACTATAAGAATACATAGTATAACAAGATGTTACCAAAAAAAAATGATTAGTCATAGCATTAAACGATAATGATGCCTAGAGTTTATTACTACGACTGTGATTCATTGTTCAGCGAAGTGTAAATCGCTTTAGGAAAACAACAAAACAATCTGAATCATAGGACAATTTTCCTGTTACCTAAATGTTTCACTGAACAAACTCATTTAATTTCTGAAACTCAGTTAATCTTATTACCGACTCATCTTATCTATTATGGGAACTTATTTGGAGTCATAATTTAATAAATCTTCATTTTCGGGTCATCAGTCATCTCGACAGATTATATTTTAAAGAATGAATAATACACCTTTTACCTTAAAAAAATAACTATTACTTTAAAAGAATATACCTGTCACCTTAAAGAACATATCTATTATTTTAAAAAAACGTACCTATTATCTTAAAGAACATAGCTATTACTTTTTTTCTAAATGGTTAATGAAGTCTTGATTTTCAACCTTTTAGAAATTTGTGGTCGCCGATTCATTTAAAACTTTACGAACAATATCATTGAAAACTAACCAGTTATATTATTGTACAAGACACGATATAATTAGCAATTTTACTCAATTTAATATTGTTTTAAATTAAAAAGAAATGGCTTATTTCAATCAAATTACGTATCTACACATCGCCAAATTTAGTTGCTACCGCAATGGGACACAGAGCACGTTACATATTAATTTTAGGCACATATACAATAGTATAAAGATGGGACTCCAAAATAATAGGGTTATATTAACAAGAAATATGTTTACTGTAGTATTTTATCATCACTCAATCTCATGTCTTTGAAAAATAAGATGATACTTCAATAGAAAATAAAAAGACACATGGTACGATACGAATTGAATCGCGCACTGGGTTCGTTATATAATAAAAAATGACCACAGATTACCAAATATAATCCGTATATAATTTAAAACAAAGAGAGTTTATTGGGAGTTAGTTCAACCTGTTAATAGGAAAAAAGGTATATGGCTCTTCAATTGATTTATATACTTTTTTTAATCACGTAAATGAAAATTAATCTAAACCTGCCTGTATTTTACAATCAAATAAATACAGTCTTGGCAGCTTTTGTAAGATATCCCTGCTACACATCAATGCTGTGTACACATCAAAGAAAATAAGAATAAAATTAGCGCCTACACATTTTATCCCTTGAAATGATTAGACAAATGCAACGAAAATTTATGATTCATACGAAACGCCATAAACCATAAACACAGAGAACGATGACCGTAGACTTCCGGGCGGACTGAGTTAGTTTTTTATTATCTTTTTGACCCCTCACTATCTCGGTTCAACCACTGGTGCCTTTGGATTGAACGATTTGATGACGTTGACACATGTTTGTTAATTATCTGATAAACAAAAAGTTCAATCATCTTTGTGTTCATTAAATGTTTGGACGATAGGATATTTAATTATCATATAGGGTAAGTAACCCATGAAATAATTTAAAGATGATATTTCTTTATCGATAAAATGAGCTCTGTTTTTGGTAGCTACAGATACTTCCAGAATGATAATAATATTCTACTAACTTCTCACGTCCCTTCCCCCATTTTTAATGTTCATATGCTGGAATAAATAAACGGAACCCTTACAGAGTATCACTTTGTTGTCCCTTTATATCTATCAAAATTCCTTGTCTCTGGAACGTTCTATCAAATTTAAATTAATGTCAATCTGTGGTCTACAGTTCTGTAAATTCCCGCCTCTAACACGATTTAATAATGCAAGATTCGCAAATTGAGGTTTGTAACTCAACACAATGCCTTTCCAATATCACATCTACTAAATATACTTTACATTGACTTGGAATCTTGAAATTTGGCACGAAAGAAGGTTTTACAATACAAGTAGAGTAAAAGAAATCCGAAAATCATTAATTCACAATTCTGTTAGAAATTATTAGCAGACAAATTGATTTTTTTAGTATTTGTAAAATACCTACATACTAGAATATGCATTAAGCATTTCCTGACCCTGAGTATTCCGTCCCGCTGTCATATTGCCGTAGACCTAAATTACCTACTTAGACGCCTAAAATACCTACTTAGCTTATATATATATATATATATATATATATATATATATATATATATATATATATTTATATATATTATATTTAAACTACTCCCAAAGAAGACATTAAAAAAAAGTATTCTTGAAACGATGTCCTCCGTATTAGACAATGAACTCCCTTGACAGATTCCGAAGGGAGCCGAGTTTACCTGTAAGAATGAACTGTTGGAACTGTTGGTTTATAGAAACTGAAATGTGTTATAAATACTTCAAATTCAAATTTAATTAAATATCTAAAAAAGGTGCGTAATATTTTAATAGGGAGCATGATGCTCCTAAAAAGTAGTTCACTTGGCCGACGCCGAGTTTACCTGATTCAGCGTCCTCGACCCAAGCATGACGCGTTACGGCTTATTTTCGTTTACTGCTCGGCAAAGACTGACTTCTTTAAAAAGCCAATAATTCCTGCGAGTGAATATTGAAAGAACCTCAGTGTCATAGTTTTTATATACGTTCACCTGTCTTAGATTAAATGCACTCAACGTCACCAACATTAGGGATAAAAGGATAATAGATACGTGTATAGAAAATTTACTTCAAAATTAAATTTACATTTCAAAAAGTTTCAGGAAAAATGGAAAATTTCTTTGAGCTAATAATCGCATAGGTTATATCGAGTTATGTTGTTACATAGCGGCATGCTAGCTGTTTCATTCAAATAATAGCTTATAATTGTCGAAGTGTTGTCATCGTGATATGTTTGGTTGATCGCAAGACATACGACTGTTGAGTGTGCGGCGCACCGCGAGGACCCGGGTTCGATTCCCGGCCGCTCATCAATGCGGGACTGGAGAAGTCCAACCTTTCATCTCATGTGGACACGACAACAACAACAATAGCTTATAATCAAAATGAACTAATTAAGCTTCATAACAATGACTGAAAGATAGCGTTGGGGTATCGTAACGCATCGCCGAGTTAAGAAATGCTTCTTACTTTCGTAAGGCATTAACGTTACGAAAAAAAACGGTAAAAAATAATCCACGAAGATTAACGTTAAACAAAAAAGTTAAAGAACTAATAGACTACTATCGTGTTTACGCAGTTACAGAAATTCACGATATTTGTCGCCATCTACCATACGTATCGTATGCTGATCCGTACTAGAGATGCGCAAAATGTATCAGTGAAAAGAAAAGAGTGATATATATCATTTGATTGGAAAGATATACAGCACTCATTTATATCTCTAGCTCAGTAGCTCAGTATCTCAGTACTCCAAGTATTTAACAAAATTATTTATTACGCATACGTTGGACAATGGTCATACAACGTGGTGATAAAAAGTAGTGACTGAATATTATGCACTTATTGTTTGAAAATAAAAATTAATTCTACAAGAGTTCCACTTTGCTTAATGCTTTGCAGGTTTAGGATTTAGGACTGTCAATCTAGATTCAAATTACACATAAAATAACTTTAATGATAATTCAATAGATTGGCGTATTTATACAATTATAATTAGAATTTTGAAATGAAACAAAAAAGTGTTAGTTTACGCAAATATTTTGAGCGAACTGAAGTATACTTTATCACAGCGCTCCCATTCCATCGCGAGTAGCTACGTTCGTCTACATAGATCCAGTTGCATATTTGACTAAACAGTTCGATCGTTGTCTTTCTCTTTCATGTAATGTCAAAACATATACTTTTGTATCTATCTTCACGATGCGACGAGTGAGTGATATGATTGATTTGGTGAAACGAAAAAGACGCCGATCACTCCCGAGCTGGTGATATACTGATATACATTTTGATTTGAAGTGAGCGAATGATAGATATGATTGAAACACGTGAGCTATGTGTTTTATATCTCTCACTCATGAGTTACACATCTCTACTCCGTATATTATCTATGGTTACTAAAATTACCTTTGCAAATATTACGCAGCTGAATAAATCCGAATTTGTTTCAATAAGCCAAAATATTGCTTAAAAAAGAATGATAACCTTTTATTCCGCGCTCTTTTTTCGTACTTCTAAATTGAGCAGACGGAGATGAACCGGAGTGTGGATCCAGTTTCAGCTATTACTGCAATTTCCTTTGCGTGTAATGCAGAACTAGACATTGCTGTTATATGTTCTAGGCATGCAACGACAAAAAAATGTAACGTTAAAATTATAATCAAGTACCTACCGCCCACAAACAGTAATTACTGTGACTGTATGTTTTTTATATCGAGTGTAAATTAGATAAATATCTCATTGGCAGCAGAGTAGAGGTTACCGAGGCTTAGTCTATGTAAAATTGGAGTCACAACAAGACGACTGAGTGTCATAGGACCGTGTCGGTTTAATGTTGGATGTAATGTCTTACACGCTTTAAATATAAATATAGTATAGTTAACAGTTGATAATAATTCGGATGTATAAAATACTTTTTTTGGTCTATTTTACCCACAGACAATAACTACTATGACTGCATATTTTTTATATTGAGTGTAAATTAGATAACCACCCCAATGACAGCGGAGTAGCGATTACCATGTTTAATATGTATGAAAGTGGGGTGACAACAAGACGACGGAGTGTCACAGGACCACGTCGGTTTAATGTTGGACGTCACGTCTTACACGCTTTAAATGTAAACAGTTGACCCACAGACAGTAGTTAGTGTGACTGCATGTTTTTTTTTTTAATTTTGATTGAAATTAGATAAATGTCCCAATGGCAGCAGAGTAGTCGTTACCAACGCTTAATGTATGTAAAAGTGGGGTCACAACAAGATGACGGAGTGTCATAGGACCATGTCGGTTTAATGATGGACGTCATGTATTTAATTGTAAATATAATTCTGATGTATTAAATATTTTATTCGGCCGCCTATTTTAATTTGTACTTTATCACGGTCATCTAGTGAAGAATAATAAAACTATGATTATAATGGTTAAATAATTAAATAATATTTATTAATTAACTGCTCAACCTTCATGAGTTATAGCGTGATGATCTCTACAACAGGTAAACCATCTAAAAAACAAAACTGCATAATGCGTGATGCACAAACAAACACACTCTCATTACCATTTTATCATATATTATACATGTTTATAATACTCTAACTCTCAAAGTTACTGAGATATTCCTTAACACTCCGATTCTACTGCCATATATTACTTTTTGCCATATTTCACTTATTCTATACTATAAATAAGAAACATCTTTCCTTAATGCGTATTTTGATCTTATCTTAAAATTAACTAAGTAGTATTCTATTTTCGCTGAGGCTAAGATAAACACTTGTCTCCCTTGCACTGAAATAGCAACGGCTTTTTACTGTCTCTCATCGCCTCTCTATTACTGTTGGCTTGGTACTTTGTCCGTCGGCAATAGTGTTTTCATGGTAAATACGTGCTCGGTTTAATATGGATTAACTATCTATGAACGAGTGGCGTAGTCTGAACATATTAGGCATAACGCCAATAAAATTATTGACGAAATATTGAGTAATATATATATATATATATATATATATATATATATATATATATATATATATATATATATATATATATATATATATATATATACAACTATTTTGCAAGACGAACCTGGTTCTTAGACCAACTTTTTAATGTTAAATATTTATTATTTATTACGGGTATTCCCTTGAATCAAATTTCCAAAAATAATTCAGTTTTGCTTAGCTTTTTATCGATACAGTATAATAATGTCTTATTTTAGCCATCATCTCATTCTTTCTAGCCGTTTTCTATCTATTGAATATAGGCCTCCCTCACAGCTTTTCAGTGTTTTTGCTACCTGATTTCAGCTGTATTTGACTGCATCTTGTCATCGATTTTGTGGTCTGGATATCATTTTTTCTTCCTCTACTGTATCCATCTCGTCATGTTTTCAAAGCCTCCATCTCATCAACACAAGTTATTAGTATGTCGGGCGACATGTACTAAACCTTTCTTTACTTCCCAAGTATTATGATGTGAAAATATAAATTAAAATTCATATTTCAGAAAAACTTAAAACAAAAATAAAATGTAAGATTTTAAACAGTGTACACTTATCATGCAATATTTAATAGACATACAACCCTTGAACAATATTCGGTAGGTCGTTTACAAACTAAGAAATGAAATATCTGTACAAAACTCTCCTTTACACCGAAAGATACTGTTTATAATGAATAATAAGAAAAAATAAATGAATAAAATAATGATTGTTTAATCTGAACTTACTAAAACTTTCATTACTTACCAAGTAAGTATTATCATATGAAAATGTACATTAAAATTCATATTTCAGAAAAACTGAAAACAAAAGTAAAATGTAAGGTTTTAAACAGTGTGCACTTATCGTGCAATATTTCATAGATATACAAATTAACGAGCGAAACAGATAAACCGTGTGAAATAATACCGAACAAAACTCACACGCGCCGCTAACAAAATGACGATCTGTGATAGAGACAGCGAAACAGTTTGACGTTCACATTGAGATTTTGATTGTTTATTTTTTTTCTGGCTGCTTAGAACTTGACGCCATGCCGGTGTGATGACCCCCGCCGTTTGGCGGTCTATTTATAATAATTACACCCCTCCTTGTGTTTGTATCGTTGCGAGCAATTATTTTAGTCCGCTTGTAAATTGGGAATACCGTTTGGTAAAATAAGTTTGCATTTAATTTTACGGATTGTCGTGATTTTTTTCCAGTTGTTTTAATAATAATTATTTTATTACAATGGTGTAATCTCTCTTATCTATAATAATCAAATTAATTTCAATGTAAATGGCCTATTATTTTTAGTATAATTTGGAATGGGACTCGAACTTCTAAAAAATATATTGGAAAGTAAATTAATATAATATCGTCGACCAGCATGTTTATTTTAAACAAACAATACATTTACTTTTGTATATACAACTATACGTGTAGTTATAGTTTAAATAAACTGTGTTCAGATAATTGGATGGACTTCAAAAATGCACAGTTACACAATTTAAAAAATTATTTTGTCCGAATTTTAGGGCTCCGTGGTGAAACAAGGAATGTTTATATTTTCGTCATGTCCGTTCGTCTATCCGTCCGACTGTCACACCCTCAGAATTTCAAATTTTGCAAATATATCTTATACAGCGGTCTCAGATAAAGAGTGGGCGATTTTTTCGCACATCTCAATCAAATACCAAATATTACACTACAAAGTGAGCTGCGATGTGTGATCAACCACTTATAATTTGAAAATCCTCCTCGATCCTCGTACCTAAGAAATTCGGGAGATTGACTCAATATAAACACCAGATGCTTATTTCGAGCTGGAATCGGCAAAGCCAATATAGTTTTGATGATCGCTAACCGTCGATAGGCGACAACACTCCAAAAAAACACAGACTGATTTTGAACTTTTATCTTATAATATAAAATTAAAAATCGTTTAGATATAATACGATATTAAAAATTGATTTAAATATAAAATATATTCAATACTTATCGGCTGTTTAAATGTTATTTAAAAAAGATGCAAGCTAATTATTATCAATTTTACTTATAATAAACCTAATTTGACAGCAACGCCATTCACGACTTCCGGTAAACCAGTTGACATAGCCGCCGACTTCCTGTCGACTGTCAAGAATTTAGCTTCGTTCTTTTATTTGAAATGTAAATTGGATTAACCGTCCGCTATTTTACACTCTATTTAAAGTTAATTTATTAATTCAAAACGGTAATGACGTCTAATTGGACAATGCTGATTCAGTCTGGCGTTCGTTGTCGTTTATACATAATGGATGCGGCGCGGCGTCGTGTCGTGCGTATAATTATTTTAATGCCGGTGTGTGTAATATGGTTTTAAACGTGACTGCCATGTTTAGTGAGTAGCGCGACCCTATTATGTATGATTCATGTTAACTATTTTGCCGATGTTTTCGTTAATTTTGTAGAAGTATTTAAATTTTCATTTTCGTCCCCATATAATAATTATTGATGACAGATAGATACCAACAGTGACCATAGTCGCATCGCAATTAGGACCCCATTCATTTTTTTAGTTAAATCCAAAAATATAAATTGGTTTGTGAAAGAAAACTATTGGAATACGTCTCAATATTTCGGACCTTTTGTTCACTTGTTCAATTGTGTATATTTGCCATACATTTTAGTTAAAGATATTCTTTAAAAAAACAAAAAATATGTATATATATATATATATATATATATATATATATATATATATATATATATATATATATTCTTTGGCTTCTTCAAGTTATACGCAAACTCGCCCTAAATGACTTATTTTAATTCACGATTTGTCGAAATTATTCTTGTAACCTAAGCTATTTTTAGAATAAGAAAAGCTTACTTTGAAGAATTTGCTAGTTTTTTTGCATTTATTTTGTTACCTTTGTTTCCAACCATTACCATTAATTTACAGAACGCATTTAGAGCAAAGCAAAAACCACAAAGGTAAGAATTTTAAATTTTATTAGCCTAATAATCTGTATTGATAATGCATTGCGTTCATAGACAATTTTATCATTAAACTATAGATACTTGAAATCCAGATTTTTCAGGAGCCTATAAATTTAGGCTGTCGCATAAGCTTTCCCACTGATAAACATTTTATTCTATATATATATATATATATATATATATATATATATATATATATATATATACATATATATATATATATATATATATATACACAAATATATATATATATATATATATACTTGTTATATTGTGGTTTACATACTTATCGATTAAAATGATAAGGAATTGTCGTTCTAATCCATAAGTGTTTAAATCGTTAACAAAACTTAAAGGCAATACTTGTTGAGATTGTGTTGTTGTTTTCATTCTGTTTAGCGTGTAAATAACATATCATAATTTTTCTTTCTTTTCCTTTCACATTATCTGTGATGCCATATTGTCGATCATGTCGATATTCATGAACATCCCTCGCAATCGGCGGGAAGGGGCTCCATACCGCGTTGTCGGCTACATGAATTATTAAACGCATTCGTCTAGCGGCAGTGGTTGCGAACCTAAAGTGGGTAACCATGGCAACCGTGACTCACTTTACTGTTCACTTGGTGCTGTTGGTCTGCCGTCGCCATCTTACCCGGCGCCATGTTTTATTAATTCGCCATATTGGACTTTAAGGGATTTACAATTAGTCATGTCACGATTATTTTGATATGTTTATGACTTCGGTGTTTTTGTACTT